>JAVSCE010008603.1:0-600000 GCA_032199065.1 Smutsia gigantea
CCACCGTTGTCTCAGTGGCTCTCCCCTTTGCCTATGGGGACTCCTTCTCCACAGTCGTCTGACGCTCACATGTTCTGCAAAGCTCCAGCCTGCACTCATGTCTCCCTTCTCTCATCTCCCACAGCGCTTACTGCGAGAGCCACACAAGCAATTCCTGTGTGCATTGTTCTCAAACTGTTCTGTGCTCATTCATCCATTCAGCTGCCCAGGAATTGTCTGCAGATGAGTCATAATTTGGAAGATGGCTGAAGATTTGTTGCTTTATGTACCAAAACTTAAAAAAAAATCACAACACTTTGGACAGCAAAAAATATATATATGCATACACACACACATAGTATATAACTTCTTCAATAACAGCAATAAAATGAGAATATCGTGAACATTTTTGGTGATGGTATGGCTCATTGCTGTACTTAGGCCCTGCCTGAGACATATGGGTCGTGTTTTCTCCCACAAAGTGGTGCCAGCCTTTTGAGCTTTTTCATTAGTTTTTAGTGGGTTTGTTATATCCACTCTGTGAACTGACTGCCTTTCATAGACCTTAGAAGTGGAGCAGATCCCAGGTGAGTCCGTGGGGACAGGCTGGGCTTTTCCCAAGGCCTCAGCTCTTCCTCTCCTCCAGATCCTCTGGGGAGAAGGGAGAGTGTATTTCAGAGGGACTCCAGGAGTAATTCTACTCTTCCTTCTACACAGCCACTCTAGGCCACTGTGGCCTTGGAAATCAGGTAGCCAAGCATCTGAGAACTGAAAAGACAGGGAGACCTTCCAGGTTGTTCCCTGAGTTCTGAATACAGTGCCCCACCTCTTTGCTCTCTGTCGAGCTCCTTGTAGGCACAGACTATGCCTTAATTATTTTTGGAATCCCACCCCTAGGATAGTGTCTGGCACATGGTAGCCCCTTAAATATTTAGTGAATGAACTTACAATAAGTTGAACTGAGTTAGGGGTTGGGAATGCTCCTTTGAGTGTACTGTGTGTGAGCACTAGTGCAGGAACTTTCTGGCATTTTTTGACTGCTCAGGGTCCTTCTGGGTTAACTTCAAGTTTTTTAGTGTGTTCTTCATAGCAGATGCAACCTGTGTTTATGGAATACCTGTGGAATATATAGCTTTCTTTATGAATTTACTACCAAACTAGAGATTTCATATATGGTTGGGCACATAGTAAACATGCAATGTAAATAACTGCTCTTATCAGAAATGTCCCCCTTAATAGCCTGGATTCACTTTCAAAACCAACCTTCACTGAATGCCTTCTATGGGAAGTCAGTCTCTACCAGGGTCATGGAGAGAAGATGCAACTCTGCCCACTGGAACATCACAGTCTAATGGGGGAGCTGGGAGAAGATAGGAGAGAAAGACATGTAAGTAATTAAAGGGAACAGAAAAGGGACCAGGAGTTAATCCCCTTTCCTTGCAGATACATGGAGTGTAAAAACAGTAAAATCAGCCACCGATTCACTGGCAGATATATACTTAGCCACCCACCAGCCTCAAATAACTAAATACTGCTCTTAGCCAGGCAAAGAGCTAGGCTTCCATCTTCCATTGCGAGTAGCAGAGTCTTGTTTATCATTGGAGAGGAAGGCTGAAATCAGACAGACCTGTTTTTTAATCTAAACTCTATTGCTTACCAATTTGGACAGGTAATGTAGCCTCCCTGAGCTTCAGTTTATTTAGCTGAACAGTGGAGAGGATAATACCTAAGTTTGTTAAGGGTACTAGGGATATAAGATCAAAGAAAACCCTCACTTTCAGGAAACTCAGTCTGGCTGGGAGATACTGATAGGTCATGGACATACTCTTAAAGCCATTAAGAGATACATCATTTGTTGAGTGAAAAAAGAAAACTACTGGATATATTCGTCAAATTCTCCAGAGACATGGAACCAATAGGATGTGTATATGTATAGAGAAATATATTTATTCAAGGTATTAGCAAGTCTAAAATCTGCTGGGTGGGTCTGCAGGCTGGAGACCCAGGAAAACTGATGTCTCCCTCTAAGCCTGAAGGCTGTCTGTGTGGGCCCAGGAAGAGCTGATGTTGCAGATGAAGTCCCAAGACCAGCTGCTGCAGAAGTCTCTCTTCCTCAGAGGAGGCCAGTCTTTTTGTTCTTTTCAGGACTTCAACTTATTGGACATAGCCTGCCCACATTATGGAGGGCAATCCGCTCACTCAAAGTCCACTAATTTAAATGTTAATCTCTCCCCAAAACACCTTCATGGAATAATGTTTGATCAAAAACCTGGGCACCCTGTGGTCCAGCCAAGTTGACACATAAAAATAACCATCACACTGAACAATGTAATGGATGTAATCTCTTGCATATAAAACCACATGCATATGTCCAAAGGAAAGGAGAGATATTTAGAAGGAGGTCACCAAAATGCTAACAGTGATCACCTATCAGAGGCAGACTCTCAGGTTCTATTTACTTTCCTTTGTACATTTATGTATTGTTTCATTTCTTTGTATAATGAAAGCTATTACATTTTGTATAATGTACAATTTTTACAATTCAAAATGTATACATTTTGTATACATTTAATACATTTTGTATAATGAAAGCTATAACATTATCATTTTCATCATTACAAAAGCAATCATGCACTTTAAAAAATACTCTATTACCTGGCATATAGGAAATGCTGGAGAGATGTCAGAATGCTGGAGCCCTTCCCCAAGAGTTGGGGTTACAGAAAGCTGGTCCAGAGGCCTGAGATACTACGTATGAGGTTTTATTCTTCAACCGTAAGAGCTTTCATTCCTCTTAAAATCCGAGTCATGACAGAAGAAATACCACTTGAAGACCTCTCTGCTTTTTTAATGATGGAATGCCTTGACTCGTTTTTTCCTGAGAGCTGGAAAACAACATGTGGCTGAGGTGTCGGGGAGATGCCAGAAAGGGGGCAACTGCGGGCACAGAGGGAGGCATGCAGAGGGCAAAAACAGGCCTCACCCGCTGCAGGCCTGATGGGAGACTGACCCAGCCCTAACCAGGGCATGAGTGGGAAGACTTCGCAGACCAGGCTCCCTTGATTTCCCCACCTGTCCTGGCTCTCCATGAATCGGACTCAGGATCTCTAGGTTGAGTGGATGGGGGGTGGTGGCAATTTTTTACCCACTAAACGTAACTGTTGATAGTGATTACATAGGAATTGGGGGTGAAAAGTCCCTCTCAAATGTCTACCAGTAAAATATCTGCCATACAGCAGGAGGAGTTCCCCATCATGACCCATTGCCCTGTGCAAATAATCCACTGAAACAATTTAGGAGAGTAAACTCAACCAGGAGAACTCTTCATTCTGGAATGTACACTGAATGCAGCCATTATGCAGATCATTAACTCCACTAATTACAATAGTGATTCAAGAGCTAAGGCTCCCTGTCCCGTGACAGACAACTCCCTTCCTTGCTCTGCACTCCACCCCCAAGCAGAGGGAAAAAAGAAAAAAAAACTAACGTTTACTGAACACTTGCGATCTACCCAGCATTTTCCTCTGTGATCGCTCTACAAGTCTTTGAGGCAGGGATTGTTTTTACAGGTTAGGCAACTGAAGCTCAGAGGGAATCAGTGTCCTGGCTCAAACCACAAATAAACAGTACTGCTGGGATTTAGATCTTTTGGCTTCAAGTTCAGGGTGCTCCTTCTTGCTCCAGCAGCTTCTTCTTACAAAGTAATTTAGAAAAAAATAACAAGAACATCAAACAAATACAGTAATAACTTCTCAGTACTTTGTTAGCTGTCTGTTCCCTACAGTTCCTCCCAGCACATTGGATGTAGATGTCCAACACCTTTCATATTTACTAGGATGAAACTTCTAAAGGACAGACTAGTCTGATCTTCCCTGAAGTCTTTATAGCACTGAGCAAAGATCTGGCATAGTGGTTACATGGATGGGGTTCCCTGCCCAGACTCCTCCACTCACGAGCTGTGTGACTGTGCATAATAATTAACCTCCCTGTGCCTCAATTTTGTTATCTGTGAAATGGAGATAAGGAACATAATAGTACCTACTTCATAATGGCATTAGCAGGTTAAATGAGTCAATACTTGCAAGACTTAAAATAGTGTTTGTCGCATGTGATCACTCTATATATGTTAGCCTTTTATGTGTCCAGGGACTTCAAGTCCCAGAGCTTTAATTGTCTGCCTCCTGAATTCTTTCAGGTGCAGATGTCTCTAAATTTGCACTTATCCCTCTATACCTTCATAAAATACTTTACAGTTTCATAGTGTGCCATGGTTTCCAAGGAGTTTTCACCCATGATTCCAAATGATCACTAACTATATGAGTTGGTGCTCAATAAATATTTGATGATTGAATGAAAACAGATATTCTGGAGACTGAGTTACAAAGAG
Source organism: Smutsia gigantea (assembly GCA_032199065.1). Classification (NCBI taxonomy): domain Eukaryota; kingdom Metazoa; phylum Chordata; class Mammalia; order Pholidota; family Manidae; genus Smutsia; species Smutsia gigantea. Next base: position 4,367 of record JAVSCE010008603.1, read on the forward strand.
CAGCAAAAACTTGCCCAAGGTCACCCAAGATGACAATAGAGCCCAGAATTTCCAACAAAGAATTAGTGTGTTTGCCTCTTCACCCCTCCCTCCCACAGAGGTTCAGTCCCCTGACATTTCCTCTCATGGGTCTCTGTTCCCCTATCCACCTCCACTGTTCGTCCCCTTGCCTGGTCTGTCTCTTAATTTCAGTAAGCTTGAAATTCACTGGTCATACAGAAAGCATTTTATCTGACCTTCCACATACAAATTCTTTCCATTGGGATTTCTTGGTGTCCAGCTCCACCCCAGCCCACATGGCCATAAACACTCGTGTGTCTGCAGCCTGGCCCCAGGGATTCCAGAAATAACAGCAGGGCCCGCCATTAGAATGCTGGAACATAGTAAGGCATTTTTGCATTGACACAGGTCCTTTCCAACCCAGGCCTCTCCTGTCTGTCAAAGCACAAAGCAACCTTTACAAGTCAGGACAGGGAGGGGCAGCTGGGAGGGAGTTTAGATTTCTGGAAAGCCTGCACCTTCTTCTGCCACTGTACTCTCAGATCTTCCATTCTAGAGATTCTCCAGAGCTGCCCCAGTCTCCACTTAGCATTTGAAATTTTCTCAGCTGTGGCATTCTTTGGCTTTCAGTGATCCACTCCCTTGGACATGCTGGTACTGGAATCGTAGCACTGAGTGTCCAGATGGCAACTTTCATCTTAAGATGGCACAAAGGCCACTTCCCAGAGTCCCAGGACAGCCACCTTATTTGCCAGGCTACTGGGGATGCACCAGGAGAGAAGGGAGTGGATGGAGGGGAGTGCCTATTTAAAGAGAAGGCAAAGTGCTAGAGATGACCCCCCACCCCCGAAAAAAGGGCATCCCGGGCAAACTTTCTCACTTCAGAAGGGAATTCACTAGAAAGTCAAAAGTCAACATACAGGGAGAGAAGTTTAGCTTTTCAGATGTCCTCTCAGTAATACCAGAAAACAAAAATGGTGCACATAGAAATCGGTGGTGTGGGAAAATATGTACCTAGATGCATAAACTGGGAAGGCTGGAAAGAAAGAAAACAATGGTTCCTTTGTTATTTCCCATTTAAAAGCAACCACGATATTGGGCATTGCCGGCGAAACCTGCCTGGATTTTCTTGGGAATTTTAGGTTTGAGGTAACCAGCTGAAAACCTGAATTTATCATGTAAAAGCCATTCCTAAGCCACTTTCTCCAGGAACTAAATGCCTCTTTTAATGAGGATGGGACTATTTTTAATTCGCAGCCTAATCGCAACGTCATTAAAGGCTGGGTTCAGTACACTGAGCTCCGAACCTTTGTCGGGAATTGGAAGGTGTAGAAAAGAAAGGCGCTTGTGCAACAAAACAGCTGATTATGTCACCCTCCCGGACCGGCCTCACCGGGGCCGAGTAGGGCCGCAGCTGCATTAGTCCGCGGGATGCAACGCACCATCCGCACGGTCGCGCAGCAGGAGACACGGCCACCCCGGGAGAGGTCGAGATAGAGTATCCTACGCGGGTGCCGCACCCACAAGTGCCGGGGGTGGCGGGGAGGATGAGGGGAGTTGGTAACGGCATCGCCATGACAACAGTGACGTCCTTTTGCCCTGGATCTAATTGGAGGAAACCCCGTGGCCGAAGCCGCAGCCTGCCGGCCAACCGAACTTGCCCAAGCCGACCCACCCTCCGAGCCTCCGCTTCCCCACCAGCCCCGCCCCTGTCGCCCCCATCCGCGCGCTCAGTCCTCATTGGTCAGAGGCTGGACGGGAGGCGGAACTCTAGGGGCAGCGTGGAGTATCATTGGGCGATGGGAGCGAAGGCAGCGCGCGGAGGTTCGTCCCTCTGCTCCGGGCTAGGCTGAGACGGGAGGGTCCTCGGCTAAAGCCAAAAGCGGATCAAAGTGGTGGGACTCGCGCCGCGGCCGCGGAGACGAGAAGGTGAGTGTCAGGGTCGTCCCCGGCTCTACTCGGGCTTGGCTGGGCCTGAGGCTGGGCAGCAGTCAGTCCCTCGAGAGTGGGCGGCCTAGATGCCGCTCCCCTCAGGGTTGGATCCGGCGGGAAGGCGCGGGTCAATGGCCGCTTCCATCTTGGGCCGGGCGGCGCGGGAGCGGCCCTTGCTCCCTCCCGCCGCCGCCGCCGCCTCCGCGGGGCGCCCCTCGGCCTCCGGGCACCTCGCGGCAGCGTGGGCGGGGGAGGGAAATTCAGCGGGGCCGCGAGTGCGGGTCAGACAAAAGGGGCGGCGGGCGGATGGCCGGCGGGCATTGTCTGACGGCGCCACCCCCGCCTCTCTGTCCGCGCCCCCGCCCGCAGGTCCTCCGCACGCCTCCTCCCGATCCGGGTCGGTGCTCGCCCTTGCTCTCCTCTCCCGGGCCCCATGGAGAAGACGGAGCTGATCCAGAAGGCGAAGCTGGCCGAGCAGGCCGAGCGCTACGACGACATGGCCACCTGCATGAAGGCCGTGACGGAGCAGGGCGCCGAGTTGTCCAACGAGGAGCGCAACCTGCTCTCGGTGGCCTATAAGAACGTGGTCGGGGGCCGCAGGTCCGCCTGGAGGGTCATCTCGAGCATCGAGCAGAAAACCGACACCTCCGACAAGAAGTTGCAGCTGATTAAAGACTATCGGGAGAAAGTGGAGTCCGAACTGAGGTCCATCTGCACTACGGTGCTGGTGAGTCTGCTGCGCGTCCCGGTGGTAGGAGAATGGGCGGCAGGAGCTGGGAATTGTGCGTCGGCGCGCCGAGGCCCTTTTGTGTGAGTTCTTTCATTGAGAATTTCACGGGAATGGGAGAGAAATGGGGCTGGGGCTTTTCTGTCTGCGGATATAGAGGGTTTGAAAAGGTTAGTCTTGGTCTCCTTAATGTGTTATTTTAGTTCTTGAGATTCAAGAAGCTGCTTTCCCAGGCAGTAAGATCTTTTCTCAGATGTTGGGTTGCTCCACACAGTGTTAAGTAGGGTTTGTACAAGATAGAATCGTTTTTAAGCTTACTGAGGAGATCAGGTAATCCTTTAAATGTATTTAATCAATTCATTGGCTGCAGGCTTCAGTTGAGAGAAGATGCAGGCACCTTTTCGATGGAGACACTGTAGATTTTCTCCCAAAACCTGGTAATGGAAATTTACTTAGAAAATCTGAACAGATACTGCATTTTTCAAGTAGGAATATCTGTATGAGCTTTTCCCTATTAAAAACGGGGGAGGAGGAGAGGGGAAAACTGGTAAATATAAAAAAGGCACAGCAAAATTTGAAGAACAAAATGTCCTTGCAAACTTCAGTATTTAATAACATTTCCTTGCTGTAACATAGCCACACTTAAACACTACTGTGTTGAATTGAATTCATTTCTGGTGTGGAGTAGGCCAGGAAAGCTTTCCAGGTTTTGGGCTGTCCAGTCTTAAGGGTGGCTACTGGGTGGAGTAGGTGACTGCTCTGATTCACCCTTATTAGCGAGAGAACATTTTTAGCTTTGTCATTGCATGGATCTTTTGATCGGTAAGATAAGTTTTTAAAACCTAAATATCAGCATTATATCCTGGACTTTTTAAAAGTGTTTTAATACTGCAAAGAGCCATTTTTACCAATGAAATATGAACCATCTGATGTAATTGCCTTCTAATTTTTTTTTGAAGTGGTACTTTTATAAGAGGCATATTGATTCGTGAGATGTTTTTCGTTGCATTTTAGGCAGGCTTTGAAAGACAGGCATGCCGGTTTGGTGATTTCTTTTCTTTCTGCCCAAGCAGGAATAGAGGGGAAAATGCCTCTGCTCCCAGCCTTCTCTTTGCCCCCGTCAGATTCGTGGGGCAGGAAATGTTTTCTTTTTTAACTTTCTTAATCTGTTTTTCCCAGTTCAGATTACAGATGATCTGAACAAAATCGTAGTTGGTGGAAATAGCTGGTAAAGGGTCAAAGAAAGCAACATGGAGAAGTATGTACCAAGTGGAGAAAGCTTCATTGAGATTTTTTGCTTTATGTTACAATCATAGGTTTTCTTAGCTTCTACTCCCTGCCTGACATGGAGTAAGCACTCGTAAAAGCTTTTTGAGCTGAATTACTGATATTCAATACATTGGCCAACTTGAAAGTGATGGTAGACTTCAATAGCATATGGTAATGGTTATTGACAACACTGACGTGTTAACAAGGAAAGACTCAAAAGCATTCCATATGTTAAGGAGAAGCTTTTTTCTATATGTGTGTCATATAGGGGCTCTCACAGCATATTTCAGTCTCTTTTTCTGTTCGGCTATTACCTTGCAGTTGATTAGTTACCCTGCAGCAATTCAGAATTACCACAGAATTTTTTCTGTTCTCTAGCAAGTTGACTCTCAAAGGAATTTTTTTTTAATGGTTCTTATAAATCTTAGATTGCATGATGGCCCAAGTGGTGGAAAGTTTGGCTCACTTGATAGGTGACTTGAAAGAGAAAACCAAGTGTATTAGAATAGAGCTAGCTTTCATACAGATAATTTCAGTAGAACCCCTGAAATTACAATAATTCTTTTATACCAAATGAAATAGAAGAGTTTAACTTTATTAATTGTAGACAACAAGGCATAAATAAAATATTTTTATTAGTAAAACGCTTGAGACTTAACTGTGACTTACTGGCCAACTGATAAGAAAAATCCTGGGAAAGCCCATCTTTAAGTTGGCAACTTTATTTGAGAACTTAGTATGTGCAAGGCATTGTGCTGAGCATATGGGAAAGAACAAAGCTGAGAATCATTGATTTTGTTCTCCAATAATTTATACTAAGGAGTGCATATGAGACATACACAAGCGTAAAGAATATATAATTCCCTTAAGGTGGTTGTGAACAAAATGCTGTGCAGTGCAGAAGAAACACAAACCTCGGGAAAGGCTTCACAAAGAGGTGCTCTTGGAGTGAGCATTGATGGGAGAGAAGCAGGAGAGGTGGGGGTTGATATTCTAGGCAGAAGGACTCTACAGGATAGAACTCATTCAGGGAAAAAGGTTTCTGTGTGACTGGAACAGAATATTTGTAAAGCTGTTGAGAAAAGCCTGGAAAGGAAGGTGGGAACTATAATTTAGGAGGGAATGTCAGAATTCTCATTTAGTTGACAGCTGGAAGAAGACATTGAAGATTTTTGAATGGGGTGCATGTGGGAGCATCTAGAATTCATGGTTTCAGTGTTTGTTACAGTTCTAATCTGATAGACAAGGAAGTGATAGACTAGTGAACAAGAGTCTGATAATTGATAGACTCCATATTAAATTACTACTTTATCAAAGTAATGAGGAAAGAAGAGTGAAACTTAAAGTTTCTGAACATGAGTGCTAAAATGAGGTATTCTCTTTTTTTCCTTGTTGAATAGGAAGGGATTTGGTAAGAAGAAAGTAGGTGAAGTGACCTGTTACAGATGACTAGTGAAAGAGTAACGTGAAGGATAGGCAAAAGTTTGATCCAGAGATTGTCCTCTTCCCTTTCATAGAGAAGTTGGTGGTATTATTTGGACTATTTACTCAAACTGAACATGCTATACAATTCTCAACCTTTTTGATAATCACCGTATTGAGGGCAGTTACTGAGCAGTGGAGACAGAAAAAAGTAAAAATCCAAATAAGTAATCAGAAGAGCAGAGGACGTTAAGAGGACCTAAATGGCCAAGACCAAACTCTTCATAGAATTTTAGAAAAGAGAAGATTTCACCAAGTTATCTCTCAGTGTCATTTGTGAAATCAGAGAGCTGTGTTAAATTTCTGGGTCTCTTCCAATTCTAATTTTTTGGGGCTATAAAGTTACATAGATCCTAGCCATTCTCTCTCTGCTGTGACTTAATTCCTCCCAACTCTAAAATGAATCATTTTTGAAGTTCAGGTTGAAGAGCACATCATCAACTGTATATGAAATGTTGAAAAACTTACAACTTTAGTGAAATGGCTTCAGGAGGTGATGCAGAAGTCATCATCGTTTGTAAATTAAGTTGTATAACAACCAGTAAGTGGTTAAAAAGCATCTGTAAAGTGGAAGTCATTAAGAACTTGGGTGTGAGATAAGGGCAAATCAAAGGGGTCACCAAAGCCCTTCTAGAATTTGGGGACAAAATCTGTCATTTACAAAGGCCGTGCCTTGGAATAAGAACAGGACATTTAGAAAATGTATACAGGATAACTTCTGCCTTAAAAAAACCCATGTTATCCTTGATGTTGATTGTCTCTTCATAGACTAATTTCAATACTGTGAAAACAATTTAAAGAACTAAGGTCTGTGTTCTGATTTTTTAAAATAAGAATCTTTTAAAATAGCATATAGAAACTGTTGAGCCACTGTGTTATATATTTGAAACCAACATAAGATTGTATATCAGCAGTACTTAAATTAAAAAAAAATAGCATATAGAAACTGAAAGTTGTTTATGCCAGTGTGTGTGAAAGCTCTATAATCTTAATTCAGTAATATGCTTGAATTTAGTTAAGTATTCTATGAAAATGTGTCTTGTGCTGGTTATTTTTTTGAAGTAAGACTGATAATGTTATTCTTCATAGTAAATGAATCTTGATGTAGTTCTATTGACATAATAAAAAAATTTTGAGTCTGGAATCAGTTTTTGAATTATTGCTCTGTAACCTTTTACTTTTATGATGAGTGACAAGTTTCTTAATCTTTCAGCCTCTATTTGTTCTATAAATTAGTGATGGTGGTACCTGCCTCTGTAGGCTTGGAGTTAAAATAATAGCTAGTACCTGAAATTTATTGGGACTTTACTATACACTGACCACTATTTTTAGTACTTTGTTCTCATAAATTAGGTTGGTAGTATCATTTCTGTTTTAAAGTTGAGTGATCGGAGGCATAAGGCAGTTAAGTAACTTGGTCAGCATCACAAAGCTTAGGAAGTGGTTAGAGCAAGGATTTGAACCTATGTGGTGTGACTTCAGATGAAAGTAAATGAAATACTTTTAGCCCTTAAATACATGGCAGCTGACTGAGGATCACAGTGTGAATCTGTTTTGGAGAATTTGTACAGTTTAATAAATACAAGAGATGATGTTTGTAAGTTACACACAAGGGAAGATAGAACTGTAGTGGACAAAATTCCTTAACTAGATCTTTTATCTTTTAATTGTGAACTCCTTGAAACAAGGAGTTATATTTTGAAGAGGGAAATAGAATGGAATATTATAAATGCAGGCATGTAAGTGTAAGGTTAGATCAGTGATTCTCAACCAATGTGAATTTACACCTCCACCCCTTGGGGGACATTTGGCAATTTCTGGAGACAGATTTTTGTTGTCAAGACTTGCAGGGATGGAGGAGGTGCTGCTGGCTTAATGGTGAGTTAAAAGCCTGAAAGCTGCTAAACATACATATACTGCACAGGAAAATCTGCCACAACAAAGAATTACAGCCCCAAATGCCTAATGTTGAGTTGAGAAACTCTTGAGTTAGATCATAAGTAAAAGGAGCAATATTAAGTGGTACCTAATTGTATCGTACTTGGTTTTTGGGTTATTAACGTGGTGGCATCTTCTCAGAACCCTTTGTAGATTTCAGTCATTTTTTTCCTTGTCACTGTGATGTATGTTATTTAACTCTACAGTTTACCATTCTGGAATTTAGTGAATTCTGTATCTTCAAAGTTCCACCTCATAGTTGCTTCCAAAGCCCTGAACTTTGCTCTTTGAACAAGTTGGCACAGAGGAAAAAGATCCAACTGAATTATAGTGAAATCTGTTAGGAAGAGGTGGTTAAAACTGATGAACAGCAAATACTTCCCTCTTCTTCATGACTGCCATTAATAGTTTTAACCCTAGCTGTGTGTGTATTTGGATGTCATGTAATTACACCAATGCCCTGTTGAATATTTAGATTGTAAATAGCTTATCTCCATTATAAACAACACTGGGAAGAACATCTTTGTTCAGTGCATTATGTAGAATTTACTTATGTTAAGTTTTTACAAGGGAAATTTCCAAATCAAAAGATAGGCTTTCTTTTCCCAAATGCCCCTCTGAAAGTGTTCTGTGTATTTACACTGTCATCAGCAGGTGTTGGGAATGGCCATTTCTTTCCCCATACCCTCTCCAGCACAGATAGATTTTTGAGGATAACAAAAATCTAGTGACTGGAAGGGTTGAAGTTTACCTCCTTGTTCGTATTGGATGCAATGAGGACTACCTTTGTTCTCACAAAGGGCTGTTTTAAAGTCTTATATGCAGTTTCATTTATAAAATGATACCATAGCATGGGATTAATTAGTTCAGGGTGCTTGACAGTTGGAAAATATGCTTGATCATATGTTCCTTTATGATATTTGTCAATACCAGTTTTTGCATTTAGCTCTAGTTCTTTCACAGTAACAATACAAAATATCTTGTACCATTGATGTTCTAGGGTTGGAGGTGAGGCATCACTTAAAAGATGTAAAGAGAAGAAAAATCATAGTTCATCCATTGCAACTTTAGTTAAATGCTTATTAATTCATAGGAAAATCAGTGATGAAGATTTCTTAAATATTTTGTGATAAATAATTTGACAATTTGAAAACATTGTTTGCATATTTGAAGTATTTAAAGACAAAATGATGATAATATCTAGGACTTCAAGATAATGGGTGACAATATGGGTATAACAAGAGCATCTGTGCATTAATATAGTTGCAGCTGGCTTTAACGGTAATTTCTTAGCTTATTCTCTTTGCTCTTGTGTATTTCTGAAATTTTCCATAATTAAAAGCTCTACTTCCCTCTGAAATTCCACTCCTAGGTATTTATTTACACCAGAGGGATGAAAATGTAATTCCAGAAAAAGAATGTTCATAGCAACTTTATTCCAAGTCTGAAAAACTGAAAACAATCCATTAATAGAAAATGGGTAAACTGTGATATATTCATGCAATGGGATATATATATATAGTCATGAATTTTAAAACTGTGCTAAGTGAAAAGAAGGTTTGACAAAAAATACGTGGTGGGATTCCATTACATGCAGTTCTAGAACAAGCAGAAGTAGTCTGTGGGTAAAATCAAGAGAGTAGTGGCCCCAGAGATGGAGGCAGGGATTGATTGGGAAGGGGCAGGAAGGAACTTTCTGTGGGGATCGTAATGGTCTTTTGTATTGATACTTGACACAGTTATATGCATTTGTCAAAATGCACCTAATATTTGTGCATTTCATTGTATGTAAATAGCTTCAGAAGGAAAAACCTCTAGTTAGTAATACGCAGGTACTGATATCTTCAGTTTACTTAGAAACTAGTAGAAATGAATGGTTACATGATAAAGGAAGTATGGTAGAAGGTTAATGCTGTGCTCCTATTGTTGGTTGCCATGTTTTAGGGGTGTAATGGTTAAATGCCTTTAAAACCTATAGCAAGAAAAATAGTAAAACCTGTATTTTGTGGACCTCAAGATAAAAGAATGTTTAGAAAGGTATTGATATCCACCTCGGAGTTAGGACTGATAGACTTGGCCCAAAGCGTTTGTTTTTATTTGGTGATGAATGCTAATTAGGATGATGGAGTTACAGGCTGCAGTGGAAGATTTACCTACTTGACCATACCCCCTAAGGCAGTGGTTCTCAAAATTCTTGGGCTCAGGACCCCTTTGCACACCTAAAAACGTGGTGGAACACAAAAGCCTGTGTTTGTAGATCATACCTATATTTACATTATTAGAAATTAAAACAGTGATCCATTTGGAATAATTACTAATTCACTTAGAATAATAAACCTGTTAGAAGTTAACATGTCTGGTTTTTTAAATTGTGGTGAAATATATATAAAAAAGTTACCATTTTTAAGCTTATAGGTCTAAGTACATTCACATAGTCATGCAACCATCACCACCATCCATCTACAAAACCTTTTCATCTTCTCCAAGCTGAAACTCTGTACCATTAAATAACTATTTCCCCATTCTCCCCTCCTGGCAACCACCGTTCTACTTTCTGTGTCATAATTTGACTACTCTGGATACTTCTTTTAAGTGGAATTAATAAATTGTTTTTTAAAAAACTTTAAATACAACACAACGAGAATAGTGGCATTGCTTTACACTCAATCTGTTGTATTACCACATCTCATGAGTGACAGCAGTGTAGATCTTAGTATTGTGAAAATGGCTTGACTTTGTGCTGCCCCACCACCACCACCACCGAGTGTTGAGGGAGAAGACCTCTTAGAGGTCCCCAGACCACAGTGAAAACTACTGCTCTAGGGAACTTCTGCCTTGAGACTTAACTAATCATCACTGTGATGGGTATTGAGCAGTTTCCTTGAGTAGTTGTCATGATGTCGTGATAATGACATTTGTTAACGTTTCCCTCAGTTCTCATTGTCCTGTTCCTTTACCCACCAAATTATTCCAGGAAAATAAGTGTGGAGATCAGAAAAGCACAGGCTTGATAATAAAGGAAAGAGAAAAAAGTTGAATTTTTAGGTACTAATAGTTCTGAGAAAATAAAGAACTGGTACTGTTGGAATGGCTTCTGCTTCCTTATATTGAGAATGGTAATGTAAGGTTATTAAGATCTCTGTCCACTCCCCAATACCCAACCCAAAAACAGTTGGCATGAATGGAATGTGTAGATAATGGTCTTTCAGAGCTGGATGCACTTTGTGAAAGTTATGCAGCTTCTGGAGACAGGAAGCTAGGCCATAATCCAGCATTGGTTGAAGCATTTCAGTGAAACTTGTCTTTTACACAGATCTTGACTACCCATTTACCTTTTTTTCTGTCCAGATGAGCAGTATTCAAAGACCTCTGTCGTCTGGACCTTTTGTTCCAGTTGGATTTGGCATAGTGTGGTACTAAATATGTATTGTATAATGTCCTTAGATTGCTAACCTTGATTTGAATTTTCTCTCCTGTATGTTTGCTGCAGGCTTTACTTAGAGATATGGAGAAACAGTGCAGGTGGCTAGACCATAACTAAGGCCGTCTATAAATTTAATGTGAAAGAAGGTCTTAGATTACTGTTTGTAAATGTCCGGGTAATTGTGGGAAATAAGTGGGAAAGTATGGGAAAATGCTTTCAAACCAAACTGATACTCATTTTCAGATCAGATTTTTTACTACCCAAGTAACTTTTTGATACTCATCTAGTTTTCTATTTTCCCTCTTGTTTTGCTCATTCCACCAAAACAGTTCAGAGAAGTTTTGCTCTTTTAAAAACTACAGTGTTAAACACTTGTAGTTGTAAAACATGTATTAGATGTTCTGATCTTTCAGCCTGGTACTACTTCCAAGTATTTGGCTGTATACTGTTTAGACCTTCAATACTTATGTTGCCTTCCCAGAATTCTGGTGGGACTAGTGAAGAGGTTAGAAAGGTCAGTAAGGGTTTATGCATTCTTTAACCAGAAAATACTCTGATATTTGGGACTGATTGCAGAGACCCGGTATTTGATTCTTGGTGATGTCAAAAACTTAAAAGAGTTTGGCAGGACTGACTGTCCCATTAATAAAGCTGTGCTATGTGAAAGTTAATTTTTATGTAATTTAGTTTTTAATGTATTCTTAAAATTCTTTGTACATTTAAACATCCAAGGACTGACACTTGAAATGGGAAATGGTACTGAAGTGTCTTTCTTGAACAAATTGTGATGAGAATCTTTATCAGATGATCCCAGTGCTTTTCATTTCCTCCTGTCCTTTCCCACACCTGCCAAGATGCTTGAAAATTGTCTAATTAGAGAAAGGATCAAGTGAGTAACAACTTCAGTAGATTAGGGAAGGAGGTAGAGGAGTGTGCATTAGCTGGGTGTAATGACTAAGTTTGAGTAAAGAAAATATTTAAATGGCAGTATCCATTTGTTCAGCAGATTTCTTCTGTTGTTTATCCAAGTTTGCATTTGATCTGTTTTACAAAGAGATGACACTGTATCCAGGAAAAAACATTTTTTGTATTACTTGTTAGGATTTTCAATCTTTAATTGTTGCTGTGTTAAATATTACAGAGTAACTTTGTGAATAACTTAGTAGGTGGAAGTGAAGCTGTACCTCCATATTATTATTTACGATCAGCTGTACAGCTTTGGAAAGAAAAAAGATACGGGTGATAACTCTTTATAATGTATGTCAAAAATAGTGATTTGTCTTTGATCTAAATGGCTTGGTAGATCTTTATAAAGCTTATTTCAGCTATTGGTAGAACTAATTTCCTTTTGGTTTTCTGTCAGGATACGAAAGCAACATATCCAGCCCCCAAATCTTTTAAGTCTACTACTAAGATTATTAGTATAGGTTCTCAAATATTTTTCTGTGAAATATAGTACTGTCTTTCTTGTGTTAGTAAAATTTATAAATAGAGAGTTTCTGGGGAAAATAGGATTAAAGGGATAGATGGAGGTCACAAATTAATCCATAAAAGCCCTGAATATTTTGATTTAACAAATGTTCTCTGATCACCTTGTGTGCTGTTTTTGTTCTGTTTTGAAGTATTTCCTATAATAAAGACAACACTAAAAATTTTAGTGACATTTTATATACATTTTTAATTCATAGTAATGAGTGCTATGCAAATCATTTCCACTTTTTCTGTTCTTTAAAAAACTTAATGATCTCCCTCCCCTAAAGTTTCAAAGAAATGCTTGTAAAATAATTTGTCTTAGTTACAGATACTATCCGCATTAGGGAAGTTCTCAAACTTATTTTCATTGTCTTTTACTAAAAGACTTGGAACATCATTTCATATTTATTTTTTAATTAAGCATAATTCAAATACCACAAAATTCACCTCCTTAAAATATACGGTTCAGTTGTTTTTATGAGGTATATTCATAAAGTTGTGTAGCACCGCTACTATCTAATTCCAGAACATATTCATTACCACATAAAGAAACCCTTTACCCATTAACAGTCAGTCCTCATTTTCCTTTCCCCTGCCCCCTGACAACCTCTAACCTGTTTTGTATCCCTGTAGATTTACCTATTCTGGACATTTTATACAAATGGAATCCTGCAATATGTAGCCTTCTGTGACTGGCTTCTTTAACTTAGCATAATGTTTTCATAGTTCATCCATGTTGTAACATACTTGTTTTGTCTCTTGTTCTTTCTTTTTTTAAAAAAATACTTTATTGTAAAATGCACACAACATAAAATGTACCATCTTAACCATTTGTAATTGTGTAGTTCAGTTGTATTAAGTATATTTATATTGTTGTGCAACCATCACCACCATCCATCTCTAGAATCATCATGTAAAACTGAAACGCAGTACTCATTAAACAGTCACTCCTAATTTCCCCCTACCCACAACCCCTGCAGCCACCATTCTACTTTCCATCTCTGAATTTGACTAGATTCCTCATATAAGTGAAATCATGCAACAATTGTCTTTTTGTGTCTGGCCTATTTCATTTAGCATACTGTTTTAAAAGGATTATTCATGTCATAGCATGTATCAGATTGCATGCCCTTTTGTGGCTGAGTAATATCACTGTGTGGCTATAACACTTTTTTTTCTATCCTGTCATCCATACATGGACATTTGGGTTGCTTCCACCTTTTGGCTGTCACAAATAATGCTGCTGTGAGCATTCATGTTCATATTTTTGTATGGACATGTTTTCATGTCTCGTCTGTATAGCAGGGTCATAGGTTAACTCTGTTTAACCACGTGAGGAATTGCCAGACTTTTCCAAAGTGGCTGCACCATTTTAAATTCCCACCAGCAGTGAATTAGAATTGCCATATCTCTACGTCCTCACCAGCAATCCTAGTGGGTGTGCAGTGGTATCTGCTTCTGACTGGCATTTTCCTGATGATTAGTGGATGTTGAACATATTTTCACGTTCTTGTTGGCCATCTATTCTTGGAGAATTGTCAGTTCCTTTGCTTATTTTTAAACTGGGTTGTCTTTATTGGGTTGTAATAGTTCTTTAAATGTTCTGGAATCTAGACCTTTATCAGATACATGCTTCACAAATTGCTTTCTTTAATCTAAGAGTTTTATTATCTTAGGTCTTAAATTTATGGTTTTGGTCCATTTTGAGTTAATTTTTGTATATGGTGTGAGGAAAAGGTCCAACCTTCATTTTTTTTGATGTGGCTATCTAGTTGTTCCAGCACCATTTGTCCAAATATTACCTCATATATCATTGATCTGAAATTCTCAACTTCTGGAAAAAATAACCAGAAGTAGTTTGGCATAAAAGTTTACTTAAGGAAAACTTGTGATTACTCCAGCCAGATTATTCTTTGTGCTCCAGCCAAATTGTTCATTGAAGACACTCCATAGTTTGTTTCTATCCCCCTCCTCACTGCTATTCTCACTTGTAAAGCCTTCCCTCTCCCATTTCTGTATGTTGAAGCCACACCTGTCCTACAAGATATGATTCAGGTTCAGCTGCACTGTTCCATAGTTGCTAACAAATTATAAATTATTAATACTTTCAGATCTCTTTCCTTGTATTTATCCTATGTGTAGTTATAGGCAGATGGGACTTGGTTTACCTGTAAGGAAACTGAGGTGTATTGGTTTACTTACACAGCCAGTTAGCTAGGAACTAAAATTCAACTTTTGCAGAATACTGCTCTTTCCTTTCCCTCTGCCTTTCATTGTAAAGCCTTCCTCTACAAACCCCATTCTTTAGATATGCCTCTCCATTCTCTGAATTCTCTCTTGTGGAAGTGGGGGAGAATCAGGGCTTTATAAGAAATTCATGCCCTTCAACTAGAGCAGCTTCCTTTTATCTCTTAATATATACTGGTATTGCTTAAAAAGACTTGGGGTGTGGGGTGGAATAATTACCACTTCTTAAATTTTACAACTGTTAACCTATTAGATGTAGTCCAAGTTCTTTAACAGGTCTAAGGAGACCTTCCAGCCTTTCCCTTCAACCTCCTTTCTCACTGTTTCTTCTCTCTATGCTACAGCCACTCTGTGCTACCTATGGTTTTCTCCTCTGTTGTGTACTTTCTTACCTTTGCTTTCCCCTGTGTAAGAATGTGTAGTTACATTAATACTTTATTAATGTAACAAATTTATTAATGTAACAATAAGAAGAAAGTACTTTCTTTCTCACCATCTAATAGTGAGACAGCATTCTATATTATCTCGAGTTTCCCAGGGTCCTGAGTTCCTCTTGTGGCTGCCCCCAAAATAAATAGCAGTCAATTCAGATCAATAAGGGTATATAAAAATAAGGACTTTATCTTTAGTTTTTCCTCTATATGTTGTTAAGCACTAATTTATTTTTCAGGTCTGTTTTTTGTGCTGTACCCAGTAGTTCAGTTGAATATGTAATTAATAACTCATATAAGTTTAGTTGCAAATGTGGAATAATTTTCTTACCAGAGCCTCTTAAATTCCTGTTGACCCTGTTCTTCCTTTGTGCCCTGTAACATAGTTGGTAGACCAGGGGGTTGTCTATGATAATATAGTTGCAGATAGAAACTTAGGTGTCATGGGTTAGCCATAGATGGAAAATTAGTCTTCAGATAATTACATAATTTCTATAATATAGAAATGACTTAATCCAATTTATCATAGACTTAGAAAAGACAAAGATCATATGAAAGTACACTGGTGTCTTTGCTAGTATAAGCTGTTATCTATTTTTAGTATTTTTTCCTAGGATATAGCAAGATTTGACCCAAATACTAAACTAGCAAGGCAGTTTTGACCTATTTTTAGTTACTAGAACATCCTTTCTGTTAGATATCAGTATGTCTCTCCAGTACCAAACTAAGGTTCCACTTCTTGTTCTTTTTGGAGTTGGGTCCCCCTGTCCCATCTTTGAAGGAAAACTTTTGGTCTCGCTATCATGTGTCTTTTTCTTTTCAAATCAGTGGCTAAAGTAGTTTCTGGATACTAGTCAATTTCAGGTTCTCTAAAGGGCAAGACACTGGTATGTGCCTTGGTTCTTTTGGTAGCACTGATCTGTAAATATTGGTAAATTGTGGCTATGTGTATAATTGTTTTTGATGCAGATTGAGATTTTCAAAGTAGTCACCAGTGGATTATTAAGCTTTAGAAGGATGTCCTTCCAAATCTGTGTATGTTGGCCCAGAGAGTTGGGCATCTTTTAGCAGAAAGCATAACATTCCTATATCCAGCTGCTAAAATGTAGGGATATAGTAAATAGAGATGAAGGGCTGGGCTTGCATTGTTTGTAATATTCTGGAATTGGCTCAGCTGCTTTGGGTGAAGTGAAGGGACAAAGACCATGATATTCTTTAATGTTGGCACATTGCAGTTCACATAATCCTGTATTTTGTCAGTGGCTAAAACTCATGTGTGTCTTCACCACTGCGGTCAGAATAGCTCTGTAGCTAAGTTGGAAGACAGGGCGAACATTCTTATACAAGAGCATTTTATTGATTGGAATTTTTTTAAAGTGCTCATTGTTTACAGAAAGTAGGGCTCACAAAGGGCCATCCCAGCCCCTAAAAAGCTCCACTGTACTATAGTAGTGTCGATAACAATACCATTGTCATGGGTAATCATTTTGCATGGGTGTGGGATGATGGTGGCTGGAGAGCCTATGGACCAGGAGAACTGTTAGAAGCCTTTGGGGTGAGGAGATAGATAAAGCTTTCTCTCCTTTTATTGAGAGCCTTGGATTCTTGTCATTTGTTTCCTCCCTTTCCTCTGCTTGTTTACCCTCTGGGTTTCATATCCTCAGCTTCTTGTGCCCACAGAAATAGTTAACCACTTGACTGCATGGACTACTCTGACTTATTTTTACTCTTACTATGATTGTGGTGGCACATACTCATTTGGGTCTGAGGAATGCATATTGATTCTCTAACCATGACGACAGTTCATCCTGACACATTAATTCATATTAATTTTGATTTATTAATTTGACAGATAATCCAGCCAGTGTTGTGTTTCAGGTCTTTTGTTATTGTTAGAATTATGTCTCAAAAGTGAACACATTTTATACAAGGTGGTTTCTAGTCTACACAAATAATAATGTTAACCCTTTCTCTTAGGAAGGCATATTCACATTCATAAATGCTCCAGAGTTTTATGAATGAATCTTAGTGTATGTATGAATTTTAATAGAAACTGGAGATATGAAGGCCCAATAACACTTTTTCAGGGATTTTTGCCTCCTCAGAGCAGGCTAAGGAAGAGTTTTGCCTGGCGAGGGTGTCACATGAGTAAACCAGTTGTATATGCTCATGGCCCAAGGTTTGTCCTCTTGGCCTTTTGGGCTCCAAATCTTAACTTGTTGACACTGAAAGGGGAACTGTAAGAATCATAAATTGGTCAGAGTCATGGTCTAATCATGTTTATTGCAGGCAGATTTACGGGAGGACCCAAATTAGCATTAGGAGATTGCATGGTGAGCCCAGAAATCAACAAGATGGGTGACCCTAATGACGGGCTACTCTGACACTGCTGCATTCAGCTCCGAAGAGGTGCCTCCTTGTGTTCGTGGACTCAAGTACCCTCTTCTGAAGAGTGTTGGAGGTACTACTGTGTTTGCTTTTTCTACTTGCCCCATAGTACCTGCTGTTTTTCCAGCGTCTAACTTCATGAATGCTTAGGTGTTCTGCTTCTTAGAGAGTCATGTCACGTATTTGGGAGGCACCATGTTGCCCATGTTCTTCTGCTGGTACAGGAATGGTCATAATAAAAATAAGGTTGGGTGTCAGGATAGTGCTTCCCAATTCCGTTTGTGCTGTGGCACACGGAGAAGAACTGCATTTGTGTGACACACTGGGGAAAATAGATTTCTCCCCCAGCTTCACCCTTCTTCTGTGATGGCTGAGGGGATAAGTGTCTACCATTTGTATTAGTTGGAAGTTCTAGATTAGAGTATAATCCTGAAAGACTGTGAATGCTAGGCTATAAATTTATTCTTTAACAGGCCATTGGGATTTTGAGCAGGGGAATAGAATAACATGCCCAGAATGAATATAAAGTTAATCTGGCAGAAAGGTATAAAATGGATTAGAGAAAGAAGAACCCTGAAACCCAGTAGATCAGTTAAGTTATTGGATTAGTTGAGATAAAATGATATGGTTAACTCAGGTGATAGAAATAGGAATGAGACTGAGAAGATAGATCAAACTGCTGTTAAAGAGGAAAAATCAATAGGGCTTGACAGCTGGTGGAAGATGAGTACTAGAGAGTTAAAAGACAAAGGTAGTACCGGTAACCCTGGGTGGCTGGGAGGTAGGAGGATGGAAATAATTAGTAGTAGTAAGGAATGTTACTACAAACGGCTTGGAAATAAATTTACTTCTGTTTGGGGATATTGAGGTCTAGTAGATATTCATATTTCAGAATGTATTAAGAATACTCAGTTATGTATCACTACAGGGAAGTTGAGAGTGTGGATGAGATGGTGGGAGGGGGGTTGCATTACTTCCACAAGCTTACTACAGTTTATAGTGTGGCCTTTAGCCATTTGGACTGAAACCACCAGGGTGGGGCCATCTTTTGGGGATGGATCCACAATAATCAAGCTCATGTGACTGGTGTATAGAGCCCACAGTCATTATTCATTTACAGTGAGGAATAACTAGCACAAAGATAGAAATACTTGTGTTGGCATGACCAGTATATTCCCTTTTAGAAGGCATAGACTCCCATAGGAATCAAGTCATAATCAGGATGTTGTTTAGTAAATGTGGTATCATAATAAGAGGGATTGGGGGGCTGCTCAAATGTTTAATGACCATCACTTCCATAGCAGGGCATGGATTTATCAGTCAGTCAGAGTGACTGATTCACACTCCCCTGGACTGTATATTAGAATGTTTTCCTTCAGTGTCTGTACCTTTTCTATTTCCATGTCTCTCGCTGTTCTGATTGACTCATCCTTATTTTTAAAGTATATTTATTTTACATGCTTTTATATTCAAGTTTTTCATTGTTATTAATTTGCTCTAGAAATATATATATCCAATCTAGACAAGAGAAAGTCTTCTTTCAGTGGTTCATAGTTAAGAGAAGGAGATATATGTTCCCAAAGCATACTGTGTTTATTTGTTTGAGAAGGTTTCCAAAGGAGGCCTTGACTTTGGAGAAAGTTAACATCCAGGGGCTTGGGTGACTAAATATGGGAGGCCAAGGGAGTGAGGCCAAAAGAAGCATTAGAGTGACACCCAGGTTTCTAACTAGGGCAACTGAGTTTTCTTTCCCTAAGACAGAATAGAAGGGGAGGAGAATCAACAGTAGAGTGTGTGTTAGCAAGGCAAATGTAATATTTTTTAAATGAATAGTTTTAAGTCTCAATTGCCCATCCATGGGTGTGGATGTGGATGTGTGTAGGAACACTGGGCTCAGTGCTTAACAGAAAGATTGGTGTGGTGGTGCATGGTGATTGAGGTATGTGTACTTAGCAGTATTCTAAACAATTTATATTAACTCAGTCTTTGCAACAACCCTGTGAAGAAGGAACTGTCATATTAACTCTGTTTTATAGATTCATAAACAGGCACAGAGCTGTAAAAGTAAGTCGAACAACTAGGTAAGGGGCAGATCTATGAGTCATTAGCATGTAGATATTGGTTAAAGTCATTCCAGTAAATATCTCAAGTGAACCCATGTCTTGCCAGTTACCTCAAAATGGATAGTGGGCTACTGAAATATTTGAGATCCTTGATTATTTTAATGAAATATTTCCTCCTGGTAGCAGTTTATCATAGTTGTTAGATTTTAGAAAGTGTGGTCTTAAAAGCAGGCACTGGATCAAAGAAAAAAAAACTATCCTTAAAAATTTAGGTAGTCCTCTAAAAGAGGGTTGGGAAACACGTGCCTTTTGAAGCCACCTCTTACTTTTGCACATACTTAATAGGAAAGAGCTTTAGTACTTCTAAATAAATCTGAAATATTCTTTGCAAATGTGAGGTATA
This sequence comes from Smutsia gigantea, assembly GCA_032199065.1. Lineage (NCBI taxonomy): Eukaryota > Metazoa > Chordata > Mammalia > Pholidota > Manidae > Smutsia > Smutsia gigantea. The sequence continues at coordinate 24,144 of JAVSCE010008603.1, forward strand.
TATTCCACACATAATGTTATTCAGCATCTTGGATTAACTCTGTGTTGCAGGTTTGGGAGAATGGCAACTCTTCACAGGTTAATGACCAGGAATTTTAGTTACTATAATTATTCCAATTGATGACTTCTCTTTATCCCATTACTTCTTCCTTCCCACTCTAAAAAGGTCTTTCAGTAAATAAAGGTCTGAGTGGGAACTTCTTTCTTTGTCTGAAAATGTCTTTATTTTGCACCTGCTTTCATATGGTACTTTAATTGGTTATGGAATTCTAGCTGACAGTTTTTCTCTGCATTTTGAAGATACTTGATTGTTTTCTAATGAAAAATCAGCTGTCAGTTATATTGTTGTTTCTTTATAGGTAATGTGTCATTTCTTTGGTTGCTTTTAAGAATTTTCTTGTCTTTGGCATTCTGCAATTTTACCATGATTGTCTAGGTATAAATCTATTTTTATTTTATCTTGCTTGGGATTTAGTGTGCTTTTCTACTCAGAAGATAATTATCTTTATACCGCTACTGGGAAACTCTCAGCCATTATTTCTGAGTAGCATCTCTTCCACACTCTTTCTGTTCTCTTCTGGAGTTCCTGTCATACACTATCCTAATTTAGACATGGTATTTTAGACATCTCTATTTGCGTCTTTTGGCTTATCTACAAATTTTTCATCTTGTTAGTTCTTTGTTCTGTTAGGAGTAGTTTTCTTCAAATATGCCTTATGTTTTACTAATTTCCCCCTTTTTTGCTCTAAAAACTCTCCCCTCTCCCATCCCACCTACAGGCTGCCCTTTCTTATTCATTGTATCTTATTCTTTTCTTCGGCTTGTTTCTGGTTTCTTTTTCTTCTTTAAATCTCTTCAGTTATTTTAATCAAGAAAATTTCAAACTTATACAAAAAATAAAGAGAATGTTACAATAACCTCCATGTACCCATTACTCAGCTTCAGCAGTTAAGAATTGTTTTGTTTACATGCCCATCAAACATCCCTCCCAGCCTTAATTTTGAAGCTAGTCCTGGGCATCATCTATTTAATCCAGAAATATTAAATATGTATCTTTAAAAGGTTTTTTAATGATTTTCAACAGGTTTAATGTTGTATTACACACTGTTTTCCATGGGTACTAACCATCCTGTTTGCTGATCCCTTGAGTAGCTTGGTTATTTTTAATAGAGAGGTAGTTTTTCTATGGAACTTATGTGTGCCTTTACACAGTGGCTTTAATTTGTTTATGCTTTGCGTACTAAGTCCCAGCACATTTTATACACATTACCAGCCTGTGGACTGACACACGGTATGAAATAAAAATTTGAATAGCACCTACATAGAACTAGGGCTTGGGTTTGAGTTTCTCATGGGAGACCATACCCTTCACTCCCCAGAAAAGCCCAGGAAATAGCTTTTTTGCTACTTCTTAGCAAAGACACAGTTTTTCTAGGGTCTCTACTGCTGCACACCACTGTCATTGTATTGTAAGCTTCCACTTTTTGCTCTTTGTTGCATCTTCTTATTGAGTACCTGGATATCTCTTCTTCCTTTGGAGCTTGCTGTACCTTTTCTTCTATTTTGTCTGTTTCTACTTACTATTTTTATTATTTTAGAAGACGGTAAAAGTCTGCTCATACCTCACTGTGTTGCCAGAACCAGAACGTTAGGTTTCTGTTCATCTATTTTTGAGGTGACGTACTCACAGATTTCTTAAGTACTCCATACCATGAGTGAGTGAGGTGTGCATGCCTCTGTGTGTATTTTAGTCTGATACACTGCTATTTGGGTAACATTTAAAATGGGTTACCATTTCATATGGTCAGGTAGACAATACACTAAACACATTGACTTGTCTTTCAATTGGAAGTCTTCTGTTCATCTATTTTAGGTGTGTATGTATGATTTTGTGTGTGTGTGTGATTTATGATTTAAATCAAAAGGTCACATTAATTTTTTTCTCGTATTGGTCAGAAATGTTGGTAATGTTATATCTGATTTAATATAAATACTAACAAATGCATTTTTATTGCCAGAATCTTTAAATACATGAAGTTCATATGAAATACATCCGGAAAAATGAACTAATATCATTGACATATAAAGAGTTATTACAAATCAATTAGGAAAATGGCAAAGGATATAAACAGACTGTTAAGAGAAAAGGACATTCAAATGTTCAACTTCATTTATAACAAAGCAAATTGCAAATAAAACTAGAGTAAGATATTGTTCCCTTCTTAGATTGGATTTTTTTTTTTTCAGTGTTTGATAACACCCTGGGTTCAGAGGATGTTGAGAAACAGGAACACTCATACATTGCTGGTGGGAATACAAATTGAAATAGCCTCTAGGGTGGACAGTTTAATAATTTATCCGAAGTGTCAAGTGTACATTTGATAACGTTGGAAATTTTGAAAGATTTGATGCAACTTAAATGTTCATCAGATAAGGCTACTTAAATAATTACGCTATGCCTGTATATTGGGTACTGTGAGACAAGTTATAAATACATAGATATGAAATGGTCTTAGATGATTATATGGGAAAAAGAAGGTTTAAAACAATATGTATTGTATGCTAACATGAGGGAGGGTGAATATACATGGATTTAAAATGTTTAAAAAACCTGGAAGAATGTGCAGGACTAGTAATGATGGTCTTGAGGGAGAAGAAGAACTGGATGTCTAAGGACTCAGGGAAGGGAGAGAAACTTTATTTTTCACTTTTAATTTTATGTGATATGTATGTATTACCTATTGTTTTAATGGAAACTGGAGTCTCGTGTGTGAAGTTATAAATAAGGGGGAAGAATCTTGTGTAGAATTTGGATATACCAGTATGAGTTACGATTTTTCAATAGAAAAGTTTGCTGATGAGCAAATGTGAGAGACTAGAATGGGGAAACTTGTTTTTCTTTAAAAATATTAGAGCGGTAGTTAACTATTGCATGTAACTTTGATAAAAATAAAAAATGAGAAAAACAAAATTCAAGAAAGTGCTGTACCATTTTAAGGTAGTAGTGCTGTGTATGAAACTGTTGCTGTTCCATCCATTTCAGCATGTTGCCATGCCATGACGGATGTTCATGAATCTTAACTGTGTGATAGGCACTGTTCTAAATCCTTAACATACATACCATTTACAGAATTTTGTGAATAAAAAATATTAAGGAAGCATTTTTATCTAGAATGCCCTCTTCCCTCATGCTTTCTGCCTATTTGTAAAATCCTATTTACCCAAGTAATGTGATATCATCTTAAGAAAAACTCTTCCAATTCCTTAGCAAAATAGTTACTTCCTCGTTTGCACTCCTATAAGGACTTCTGTATTTACCTTTGACTCCCCCAGTGTTTCTGAACCAGGTGTAAGGGAGGGCAACAGTGACATTAGGCATCCCTTAATGTATAGACATACAGTCCTGTTTAATTAATTGTACAATTGTTCATTCGTTTAGGTAGGACACTCACAGTAATCTGAGGCAAAAACCTGATTTTGTTTTGTATTTAAACATAAAGTTTCTTTATTTTCATGGTTTTAATGCACACAGAATTAACCAGGAATGTAACTACCATGTAAATAAAATCCAAAAGAAGATTGAACTTTCAAATGAATTTAAGATAAAAATATTATTCTAGTTTGTTGAATGCCGTGGACTATTATCACTGAAAATAAATGAGTTGTTTTGGAAAAACTGTTGAAGTGATGGTAGGATTATTCAGAATAATTCACTTCTAGAGGTAGAATTAGTATTGGCATTTGTTATTTTTCCTAGCCTTCTCTAAGACATGGGGTTGAGGAGGAATAGTTACTATGCTAAATTTACATCAGTATTATTTCTCGACTTTACTTCTTTACAGTGTTTATGATATATTCCTTTGTATTACTAATCCCTACTTATTTTTCTGAGATTAAGTTTATTCTAAGGTCCTTTAGCATCTCCTAAAGTGACCTGTAGGATAACTTACATTCTTCTTACTTTGCTCATCTTTGAGTTTCTTTGGTCTCGAATGTCCTCAATACTACTCCATTTTGTAATTCTGGGTAATAAGTACACTGACAAATTGACAAACCTCAGATTTTCATAAAGGAATGCACTGCTTACACTCTACCTCTCAGTTAGGTAACACTGTTGGAATTGGAGGGAGCCCCAATCTTAGCTCTCCAACCCTTCCAGGATCATAACATTTGTTGGTTGAAGAGTTACAGAGTTGATCTCCTGCTTAATTGACAAGAATAACTGTGTAGGAGAAATTATTGGGAGAACTTTTAACTTCATAAATGGTCAAACAAATTCCCTTTCTCTCCTGATTTCTTTCCAGTGACCTTATTCAGAAAGATTCTCTTAGCATGTCATTGTTTTTTTCTCTCTGATTTGTATTTTTTTAATCAAAAAATTTTTTTTACAAAAAAAAAATTGTATGCCTAGGCTATAATATACCTTAAGTATTTATAGCCTTTATTTTATTCTATCTGGTATTAGTAATTGGTATTGATAATACCTGATGCAGCCATGATTGTTTTGGTAAGACATGAAGCAGAATCCAGTGTCTTTTAAGTAGGCTAAAATATACGTCTCTACTACTGCTAGCATATGAAAAGACAGAATTATTCTGTACCTGTTGTTTCCTTCACAGAGAGCTAGTGGCATCTGACAAAGAACCATGATACCTGGCTGAAACTCCAGGATGGAAGTAATGCACAAGTCACTTTATAAAAGCCAACACTGTCAATCGTACGTAATGGCTATATGCAAACTAGTAATCAAAGTTAATAATTTTTAGAAAGGAAAAGTTTACAGTTAGTTTGTGAGTGGCTGTGTAGTTACTAACGCTGTAGCTGTTCATCAGCTTTCTGAATCCTTGGAAGGCCAGTGTGCTGGTGACAGTCCTCGTGTGCCACGCCTGCGTCTGGCTGGGTGACTGAGGAGGAGTTGGTACTACAGTCATATTCCTCTCCTCATCCCATGTCCTTACTCCAAACTTTTCTCAGCCTCTGCTACCACACTTATACCACATTTAATCACAAAGTACTAGGTTTTAAAGATAAGGATTAGCTTTTTTTGTAATAGTAAATCAAGTCTTCACCAGAGCTGATACCTTTTTGGAGATCCTGTGTAGGATCTGGTCTTAACTGACTCGGGAGAAAAAGAAAAGTGAATTCTTAGTGTGAGTACAAACAGGTGGTGGTTCCCACACTGTTAATACTGTTTGCATTATTTGATGCTACCTTTCAGAATCTACTCTTCAATTTCTTTTTAAAGATAGTGATTACTGTGGGTCAGTTAGAGATTTAGAAATAAATGATCTCTTTCTTGGCAATATCACTATTGCCACTCCCTCCCCATAAAAAAAAAGCAACTCTCTAAATTCAATTGTTCCATAGAAATAGTTTTCAAATTTAAAATTATTCATGATATATAACAGTGGTGTTAGAGAAAAGGTTAAAGTAACATGATTTTTATAAGATTTTGGGAAAGTTTCTTAGGTTCATTTTTTAAAAATAACTGTTAAAATTGTATTGGTGCTTAATAAAAAAAATCTTTAAAAAAATTTGTATTGGTGATGTTGAGCAAAAGAAATTATGACAACCTGATGCTTAGATTCACTGTCCACTTAAGAGTCTGGTGGTAGGAAAGCAGCATTTGTTTTCTCAGTTGCCCTTTGTGTTTGGGTGTGGCTCTGAATGATTTATATTGCTGCAGTTTCTGGCCCAGCAACTTTTCGGATTTAAGCCACAGTTTTGATACTTGCCACTTTTATAATCTGTAAACTTCTGGGGCTATGTCATTATGTAAGTTTACTATAATTTTAACTTCCCTGAGCTTCAGACCTTAAAAATGATTTTTTAAATAAATTTAAGATTTTAAAGTATTGAAATCGTTTTTGTTTATTTCCTTTAAATAACTTATAGGTGTAATTGTTGGATTTTGTTGATCAGGTAAACAACAAAAACGTTCTTTGTTAGAACTACATTTTCTGAACTTACCTGTAAACAATTTTTTAAAACTTTTCAGTCATATATTTGCATGAATTTGAAACAGTCTTCCTGATTCTTATCCAAACTTTACAATTTTGTATTATAGTTGATATGTTTATATAATATTAACTGATGATATCTGGCTATTTTTCCAAACTGCAAACATGATCATATCTGTTCCTTGATTAAATTTTTTCACTGGTTTCACATTGCCTAGATCAGTGCTTCTCAAACTCTGCATAGGCAGAAGGGTGGAACACCTAGCTGGCTAATAGTAACATTTACTGAGCATGTAACATGTGGAACTATACTATGCTTTTATATCTGCTTATTGGTTTTACTCCCAAAACAAACCTATGAGGTATAGTTGTTAGTATCTTAAAATTTCTATGAGGATATTATTCTGCTTCATAATATTTTCTATTAAAAAACATTTTTAAATTACTTAGCATCAAATAAAATTGGTAATCCCAAGAAGATACCATACTTGTTTTCTCTGACATTTTATTCTCCCAGACACACCTTGTACAGATACCTCGGTTTGAGATTCACTAGCTCATTGGATTTGAGTGCATATTTCGTTGAATGAAATGAGGGATAAAAGACATACTTAAGTAGTAACCCAATTTTTAAAAATAATTATATTCAGTAGACATGACTGTTGAATCATTGTGTAAGTTTGTGGACCAGGGCCATGATGACTTACTTGTTCTGTGATTATGCTATTCTTTGTACCTGATGTCTTAAAACATTTTGTTTCCCCTTCCTAAAATGATTTGCATAGCCCCATTTACTAACTGCTACATTCCTGCCTTTCTTCCTTGACAAGTCAAGCATCCCTTCCCCAGAGAAGCCTGTCTAACCAGGTCCAGCAGAGCCAGATACTTCCTCTCTATGCTTCCCCAGCTGCCTTTTCACTTATCTCTTAATGCCTGGAATATGGTTAACCATGTGCTTATCTCTTTTCTTACTAGACTGTGAGCTCTTTGAGGGCAAGAACTCTATTTTGTGTCTTCTTTATATCCCTTCTGGTCAAATACAGTGCCTGGCACCTATAAAGTACCAGGAAATGTTTGCTGAATGAACGTTATGAGTGAGCAGACAGCCATTCTAATTAGTGTTGAATGTAATTTAGTTTTGACTATTAGAAGCTATGACTTGCTGTGAGCCAAAGCATTCAGATAATGGCAACCACCCGACCAACCCAATCACCAAGTCTGAGGTGGTACATGTAGAGTTACTGTGATAGTTAATGATTCAAATGCATATTCTTTTTTGAGTTCTTGTCTGTAATGAAATAGCATTTTATTAAGTTCCTAACACTTTGTCTCATTTCTTTCAGGAATTGTTGGATAAGTATTTAATAGCCAATGCAACTAATCCAGAGAGTAAAGTCTTTTATCTGAAAATGAAGGGAGATTACTTCCGATACCTTGCTGAAGTTGCATGTGGTGATGATCGAAAACGTAAGTATATTTGGTTTATGGGTAAAACTGAAATACAAAAATGGAAGGGAGAGGATAAATGGGACACTCTGACAGTAGTCTCTGTGTAGTCTCCAGGCCTTTTGCAACTGTAAAGATTTTGTAACCTACATGTAAAAAATATTACCATATGTTCTCAAAAATGAAACCATAGTCATAAACTTACATTAGTACCCTTTTTGAAAAATTAAACTCCAACTCTATGATTATAATCTGGTAAGATTAAAAAAACAGAATTTTTTACTCTAGGATTTTGTTCACCATACCTTTAGCCATGGAGTCTTTGGTATATGCTTTGAGCAATTCTTTTATGTTACATGGTCTTTAGTGTCATCATATCTTGAAACTTAAAAGACAACTGGAAATATTTACATACAGAATATAGGAACAGAATGTACTTTCTCTGTTAGACATATTAATTTATTAACTTCTACCTATTTTGAAGGATCATAACATTGCCTACTAATTATGTATAACCAAATTCCTAAGGAGGAAAGGTAAAATGAGAGTATTATTGCTGTTATTTAATTTGTCATAGAAAACAGATATAGGAAAAAGAGTAACCGAGTTGCTAACTTGATTGTAAAAATAAAGTCAAAGTAAATATATGAGCAGTGAACTCAAGTCTCCTGGAGTGTTGGTATCTGAATATAATACAGGTCCTATTAAAAATTGTATATGTGCCTACTATGAAATTTATCAAGTTATATAGGTAGAAGTATCACCTAGTTCTTTATTTTTTTCTAATAAGTTTATTATTTTGTGCCTAATTTTGCCTCATCTAAAGAGTGCCTACTCCCACAGAGTTAACTGCAGTGAGACAGTTTTACCATCCCAAATATCAGTGTAATTGAAGACACAAGGAGAAAACTGCTGTACCCTGCTGTAACAAAATCTGTATGCTAAACTTGTTATTGTGTAATTTCCGTTGCCATAAATATAAACAAAATTGAATGTGACAAATATTTACACAGAACTGAACATTTAAATGTCAGCAAGTCAAGGGGATGTCTTTAGAAGATTGGGACACAGCCCCACCATTAATCTGATTTAACCGTTTCTGGCTGATTGACATTTTCTAGATATTTACAGCCTGTTGCTGGGACATTTTAGTACTACTCATTGCAGTGTCTCCTTACAGGCCGGATAGCAAAAGCTTCTTAGTCTGGGAGGGCTACACTAGCCATATTTAGATCGATTGATGTACCATTTAAGAGGAAGTTAAGTTCACGTATTCAGACAATAAAAGGGTAACTTGGTTTCTGTTAGGTCATTATTTCTAAAGCTATAATGTGCCAGTGGTCTTGTTCAGAAAACCTACCCTTTGCAAAACATGGATATAATCAGATTAGTATTGGGTAGGGGATGAGGGGAAGGTGATATTTTAGGACAGTAATCAAACTGATCAGAGTAGATTTTGTTCTCTATTTTGGTACTTTAATATTGCCTTTCACATAATACATCTTGATACCAAGGATCAGGATTCTATAAAAAAGTCACAAAAATAGAGATTTTGGTAGTGATGATCTTTGTGAAGTGTTTTCACTATTTTGGGAAAGAGCATTACTGCCAAACTTTTCCCCCAGCTGTATTGAGATACTGTTGACATACATCAGTCAAATGATTTTTAATTTTCGTTTGCAAGTAATAAAGTAAGTCATGAAGTAAAAATTATTTTAGCTCCAGAGATAGAAAAAATCTGATAGACTATCTCATGGTTTTTTAAAATTAAGCTGATTATAAGCAAGCAACATATAAACTAGTTTTTAAATACCCAGTACAAAGATAACGTGTTTTGGTTTGCTACTGTGGTTTTAAAAGAAGGCTACAGAGAAATCCCTGGTTCTGCATGAGCTATCAGCATATGTTAAAGGTGTTAACATGCTGTATACTGGATGGATATTTTCAGTATCATGCTTTTTTATTTCTCTTTTTCCCTTCACAGAAACAATAGATAATTCCCAAGGAGCTTACCAAGAGGCTTTTGATATAAGCAAGAAAGAGATGCAACCCACACACCCAATCCGCCTGGGTCTGGCTCTTAACTTTTCTGTATTTTACTATGAGATCCTTAATAACCCAGAGCTTGCCTGCACATTGGCTAAAACAGTAAGTTGTGAGTCCAGAAATACTGTCTTTAGGTTATTTGAGATAGCAAATAAGTTGATTTCTAGACATTTTACTTGGATATTCAAGGGTGATTTCTACTATATTTGGATATCTCCTCCATTTCTTACCATTATGACCATGTACCACTGCCCCTCTCAAAATTTTACTCTCCCAACTGTGGTTTATAATCAGTAACATCTGTCTGAAGATCATATTGGTTAGAATAACCAAGGAAATGTGAAAGAAATGTAAAGGATTGGAAAGTAATGCCTCCCAGGTTTGATCACTAGAATAGCTGCATTCCTCAAAGTGTTCCAGAGTGGGAGAGTACAGAAGGGTTTTGCAATACTAGTTCTTATTGGTAAAAAGTACTCTAGGCATAACCACTATGCTGTGTGCCTGTGAAAGAGCTAAGAAGTACTTGTTTACTCACCAAGTACAGATAACTTTGTAAGTTTCGGATCCTGCCAGTAAGTTCTTACTCATAAGGTCATTCTCATAAACAGAGAATCTGAGGAAGTTATTCCGTTGAGCTTTGTTTTTAATTGAAAGTAGAACATAAAGGGGATGTTTATCTATTTTATAAAATTGGCTTGTAATTGTGGAGTAACCAGTTTGTGTCAATGCAAATATTATTTACCGTGAATATTAATGTTCATCAGGCTTTTGATGAAGCCATTGCAGAACTTGATACACTGAATGAGGATTCATACAAAGACAGCACCCTCATCATGCAGTTGCTCAGAGACAACCTAACAGTGAGTTGTTCATTCTTTTAATTTTATTTCCTTTTCAGGAGCAAAAGTTCTTTTATTTTGGACTCCCTATCTTTGGGGGGCATTTATATAAGAACTACACCTTCTCTTAGAAAATTAATATATAGAAATGTATTAAGTGATTTTTAGTATTTGGTAGAAGAGAGCCATTCTTTTGTAGGCAGATTTCCAAATTAAAACAGGCAGTTTTATGAGACCTTCCTGAGAGGGTACTAACATTGCAGGAACTCATAATATTAATGTCATTGGCCATCTCATTGGAATGAAAATGTTGATAAATTATGTTAATATGGAGAATTCACATAGTTTCAGTATTTTCTTCCTTTAAGTAAACTAGCTATAGCAACTTAGGGACTCTGTAGGTACCTGAGCTTTCCTAAAATCATGTGAAGTGCCTGGTTCTAAAAAATTTTTACAGGCATCTGATAGGAAGTAAACCTGAACCTCAGTTTCTTCCACGTCTTCTACTAGGCCAAAGCCTCTGTTTTGCTTTTCTGTCTTTTAAATTTTTTTTTCGTTTTTCTCCCCACCTCTTTGATAGGCAAATAATGAAGGACAAAATAATTGGAAAAAAAGTGTAGGTTGAGCTTTTAACTTCATTTCTTTTATAGGTTCAAGTAAATTTGATATTTCAAAATCTTAGACAAAATGTGACAGAAAGGAATACTTTTTAATATAAATGTAGTTCTGGCCCCCTGGTTCGTGTTTTATCTTTTGCTGGATAGGATTTTTTTTTTTTTAAGCACCATATTTGTTCAACTTTGCTGAACAGGGAAATTATGAAGACACTTCATTCCCAGCCACTAGAAATGTCTGTTGTGAAGTAACAATAGAGGAATGATCAACATAAACATATTCTATAAAAGAAAGGCAAACTGAGTGATTATACCTCTTCCCAGATGTACAGTGGAGCTGTCTATCTTTAACTGGTTTTGTTTTCTCTCTTACAGAGATAGTTCTTCAGGGATATTTGTTATGTTTGTGCTATTTATTTTAGTACCTTAACAATAACTTAAAGATCATATAAGATTCTAGCTTTCTAAAATTGGCAGTAACATCTTGGTATTGTGGTCTAATATAGAAGTCCATTTTGTGAGCTGTTGGTTATAGCCAATATTGACTATTCCCTTCTTCACTCATCATTCCACCCTAAAACTAGGCCTTTGGAGATCTGTTTAACTGAATATCCTACCTAATCAGGACCTCTTCCCGTATGTCTTTATTGTGCACATGCTGCTTCCTTGTAGCTTCATTGCCCACTGCTGTTTAACTTTTGGCAGCACGTGAAGCCTGCCTGCCTCTTTCCCATCCGATAGCTCTTCAGACGCTGGGAAACACACTTAGTATGACTATGGTTCCCCCAAAATGGTTTGCCTCATTAGTCTCAAAAATTATATTTCAGTAGTGCTTTCAAGAAGAGCCTTAGGCTGCTGGGGATGGAGAGAGCATTAAATTCTAAGGATGTTACTTGTTTTGTCTGAAATTAGAATACTTTCAAAATAAAGAGAAAGCTTTAAACACTCAAGTTGTGCATATGTGTATGTCATTTTGTAAATACATAGTGAAAGGTCTACAGAGATACACTTCTGGAGGAGTTTGTGGTAGTATTTGGGGTTTTGAGAAATAGAACTTCCAGTCTTAGTCATAGTATCTGATTTGAATAACTTCCTCTGATCTTTTTTTTCCTAGTTATGGACATCAGACAGTGCAGGAGAAGAATGCGATGCAGCAGAAGGGGCAGAAAACTAAGTGTGTACAGGGTGTCGTCCTCTCTCCCCCTCAAGAAACCTTTTTACTCATCTCCATTCCTTACTCCATTTGGATTTCCTGTAGCAAAGAAGCCCATTCATGTGTATGGAATCAACTGTTTATATTCTTTTCACACTGCCGCTTTGGGAAAACTCCATTCCTTGATTTGTGTTTGTCTTGGCCTTCCTGGTGTGCAGTTACTGCTGTAGAAAAGTATTAATAGCTTCATTTCATATAAACATAAGTAACTTCCAGACACTTATGTAGAGGACTAAAAGTGTATCTGGTATTAAGTAATCTGAACCAGTTCTGCAGGTGACTGTGTTTTGTATTACTGTGAAGATATGAACATGTAGTTAATTACAATTTAAAGAGTGTTCTACATAACTTCTTAATTTCTACATTCCCTCCTTTCTCTTTGGGGGTTTCCTTTCAGTAAGCAACTTTTCCGTGTTTTTAATGTATTCCTTTTTGGTAGGAATCAACAAGTATTAGATTGAATGGAAAAGCATTTGACACTTCTGGGCTGGGGTCACAAATTGAAATGCCTCCTGTATCATACATGATGGAGGTCTTGTGTGTCTTGACAACAGGGAGCTTCCTTATTAACTCTTCATTTGCTACTGTTTAAGTTGGCAACTTCCCTTTCCAATAAAAATTCACTGACACTTCCTGCCTTTGTAGTTCTGGTGTTCACTTTACTATGTAATAGGAGTAGCATGTTGCTGCCAGAATAAAAGCATTGTTTTTGGCAAATTAAAGTGCATGTCATTTCTGAATACACTAGAATGGGGAAATGAATTAAAGTACACAAGTCCAAGTCTCAGACTTTAGTACTTTTCCATGCAGATTTGTGCACATGTGAGAGGGTGTCCAGTTTGTCTAGTGATTGTCATTTAGAGTTGGACCACTATTGTGTGTTGCTAATCATTGACTGTAGTCCCAAAAAAGCCTTGTGAAAATGTTATGCCCTATGTAAGAGCAGAGTAACATAAAATAAAATTACATTTTATAAACCATTTACTATGGCTTTGTAACAATTGCATATTCATATTTTAAGGGACAGGTGAATTTGAATTTATTACTTTCTAAAGTTTATTGATACTAACCTTTTATCTTCTGTAAAATGCAGTCATGAGACCCATATTTCTGCATTGTGATTCACTTGTTAGGGATGCCTGGAAATGTGTAAAATTGGACTTAACATGGCTTAGAAGTAGTGTTTTAGGTCAGTTTTGTGGGCCGTGTCTTCCTCAGATGTAAATAATATCTGGTGAAATGCTATATAGAATACAGTGGAACTTTTAAAACTGCAAAAGTTAATTATGTGATTGTGAGTGCTTTGGCTGGTGTTAGAATTATGCCTCTGTGGATATTCAGACAGAATGTCGGAGTTCAAGAGAAACTTGTTTAGTTTTCAAATAATTCTCTTTGTAAACATTCAGTTGTACCATGAGTGAGTTCCATATAATTTTGGTTTTATATCACAATGGTTGTTGTACTGATCTGTCTTAAATATTGACCTGAGAATTTATTTTAAAGTCAGAAAATAATCTGAAAAATTAAGTTGTGTAGGATTATCCTTTATCTCCTAAAATGTGATTGTGAACGAGGTTTCATTTGCACTTGATTTGTTTTCTGAGGGGAAGTAAAGAGAGACAATTGAATGGGACTTGGGGAAATACCCATTTAAATGCAGTTAATAGGACTTCAGTCCTCAATAATCTAAATCAGTAAGATACTGTCGAAATGAAATTTTCAGTAAACATGGGAAGAACATTGTGAATTAGAAAAAATTTTCATGTCTTAATAAAGTAAGTGCTGAGTAATCACTGTGAGTGCCAAAGTAGCCTTCCTTCTTAAAGGGCAGATTACTCTCAGCATTTAGTCCCAAATTTTAATATCTCCTTGCTTTAGGAAAAATCAGCATCTTCAGAAAGGGCTCTCAGCCTGTGCTATCTCCTTTTGACCATCTGAGTTTGGGGCTGCCTTGAATTAGACATAGAGGATATTTACAGACCACTGCTGAAAACTCAGCGGGAGAGGACACCTGTCCTCGGGAAAGGGGGAAGTAACTGAAGTTTCTGGGTTGAGAGGATTTAAAGCCATATTTGAGCTTTCTCTTTAACTTTTTTGATTACTTTCTGAGAGAGTTCAGAAAAATGTTACATGTTACACCTGTTTTGTAGTTAGAACTTAGCAGTTTTTCCTTTAAAATGTCATTTAGGTTTCAATAACTGAAAATAATTTGGGGTTGGAGGAAGGCTGCATTCTAACACTGACTGTCCAAAATAGAAGCATTTAGGATTTCTGCTCCCGCATCAGTACATTCAGCTGTGATTTGTTGTTACCGGGTTGGGAAAGAACAGCCCTTTTTTTTTTTGACAGGATTTGGTAGAATACATTCATGTCTATAACATATTTTCAGTAGAGACTGGTACTTTTTTTAAATTAAGAAAAACTCTAGGAAGGACATTTAAAGATGTGTAAAAAATCTAATAGAACAAATTCATTTGAGAAGATCAGAATCCTATTCACTTACTTTTAAATGGTCTGGTTTTTAAGCAGTTGAGCCAAACATTCAAAAATACTTGAAGGCCTATTGTAGGCACTGAAATGTGACTATTTTTCTCAAATTATGAGCCTGATTTTATTGAGACTGATTTCAGGTATCATGGATCTAACACTTAACCTTACTCTTTATAGTTTAGGAAGACTTTCATGTTAAACTTATTAAGACAGTTGTGTTGTATGTTTATTCTGCCATGTATCTATTGTCATTCCTTCTGTAATTTGTATTTGATGAGCTTTTTAGGAGAGTTATGTATGTATATCATGTCTATTCCTATTGAATTTTGAGGACATTAACAATTAAGTATCAATATTCATCACTGCCACAGTAACAGTGATCCATTCACCAAGTGCTTAAGGAACCTGTAGTACCTGAAGAAAATGAAGGTCATCATGAATCCGATTTGGGCAAACTTGGCATCTTACTGCTTAGCCATATCACACTTACAAATAGCTATGCCTTCAGAGCTGTAAAGGGAATAAATAACAGCTAGGGGAAAAGACTGGGGGTTTCCCCATCATCAGTTTGAAATTATAACACGTTAAGCGTGCCAAAAAATGATCTACTCCTTTTGCTTCAATTATAGGGAGCCAGCATTGGTCAAATTCATTCTGGTGCCAGGTCATGTGCTGTGCACATTCATAGCAAATGATTTCCCCTTGATAGACAGGACATCTGATCAGGAAAAAAATGAAATTAAGTGTCCAAAGCTAATTGTCAATTAACTAGTAGGCCTAAAGTTTGAATTCAGTTAAGTAGCAGGCCTAGAGTTTGAATACAGAAGCTGTATCAAGTTCATTTCTGTGTCACCTGTGGGTGCTTCAGCTTGCACTATGGCAGATAATAGGATTAGTTATTATGTTTCTTTTTTCTACCATATTTGGAAGTTTGAGCTTTTTTTCTTTCTCCTCTTCTTCAATTTCCCCCTTAATTTGTCAGTTTTGCCCTTGAGGAAAATCGCAAAAGCAGGTCAAGGAACGCTAGGACATGTTGGACCTAATTTGCAGTTACAGAAACTAGTACAAAAATATTACCTGACTTTCCCAAGGTCCCAGCAACTAGCTATTGTTTGGCCTGAAACTAGACAACCAGATGAAAATAACTCCTAATTCTGGCTAAATAGACAATAATTTTAAATAAAAATTATTTCTTCTTGTCATTCAGATTTAGAAAATGAAGTCTGTACTTATCTGGAAGTGTTTTTAAAGTTGCAAGCCCTCTAGTCTTTACAAAGTAGGGAAATTCATTACCAAGCATTATTTGTCAAATTTATGGTTCAAATATACTTTTTTAATGCTTCACCCTGAAGGCCACCTGTATTAATTGTATGCTCAGTGCTTCAGTATAGAGGAAAGGCCATCAGCCAGGGTTCTAGCCTGTTTCCCACTAACTAGTAGCTGTGTGTTCTTGGGCCATCATTGGGGGCCTGTCTCCCATCTTCACAGACCCTGCTTTTAAGCATCTTCACAAATAAACTAAGTTTCATAAAATTGTTGAAGTAGATTTTTCTCTTGATTTGCAGGTGAGAAAACTTGCATGGAAGCAAATCACATGTCCTAGGACTTGGGTCCTTGTAGTTGTGTCAGGGTTTGGACCTGGGTAATCTGAAATTGGTACTCTTAGCTGCTGTGATGTGGTGCCCTTTTTTAGAGATTAAAGCAGTAACAGTAGGTAAGTGCTCTGAAACTTGAGGGTCTGCCCACTTAGTGGATTACAGCCAGCTTTTTTTTAATGAAATAGAATGGAAAATAAATGGTATGTTAATAAGGGTCACAGTTTGTGAAGTCCGTTTATGTATGTGAACAGTGGTTGTGATGTAATACTGATTTCACATGAGTTTGAGAGCCGTTATTTCTAGACAGTCTTAAAGGCTTTGCAGTCCATGTCCTGGGTCTGTAAGTTGTTCACAATTTCACTGTTGTGAATAATACCAGACTTTCACAGTGACATTGGGTTTGCTCCCTGTACAGAACCGAGATAATGGCAATACTTTCTACTTTAGATTGTGCTGAGCAATGAGTGCCTTAATGCTCATTGGAAAAGAGGGGGAACTATTTTTAAGAGTGATACTTTTATCCTGCATTGCTCAAGGTAGTATGTAAAAATTATATAAAGATTCTTTTATCTGTCCTCAGACACTATTTCTGCAACATATCACAGCCTGTGAAATTGTGAACAACTTACAGAAGCATGGCATTTGGGGTTTATTCAACTAGGAAAGAGGCTTATTAAGGGCTTTCATGGGATACGAATTACTAAGTGGGTTTTGCAACTGAATTGAACCCTGAGTATAAAATCGGATAGTACAATAGTCCTTGCTACTTTAGCCTCCTAAATTCTTTTATTTGAGCTGGAATACAGCCCTTTCAGGGATGTCAGGCGTTCTTAAATGCTTATCAAAAGGATTAAGTACTGTAATCTGAACTAGAGATTTTTGTGCTTATCCTGCTTGTCCAGATAAACTTGTGCAGTATAGACTCATTTGAGATGGTAGCTGTGGCAGACAGGTTTAGTTCTTCATTTCATTCAGGCATTTGACTTGCTCTTGCTCATGGTAGGTGCTATCGAGGATAGCTTCTGTTCTTACCCAGGCCAGTTAGAAATGCCCTGTTGTGGCTATTAATAGTAGAAATTTGCCTATTTATACAAGAATTATTTTTCTTTCTGTGACAGTCCATGCTTGTTTCCTAGATGATGTTGAAAGCTTGAAACGGCTTGTTTAGGGCCAGCTGCGATTTAACTTAGAAGTACAGCCTGGTTTTCTTTCCACTATGGAAATGTAGGGAAATAAAACCCACTCAGTGAAGCTCCAGTTCATGTCCATTTTAATGGATGTGTATACTGGAAGTTGGCATTGCAAAAGTCCCTGCCACTCATTTTGTGACCTGTACTCCACCCCATTGACTTGAATGACTTGGGTCTCTGAAGGAGACCAGACCACTTGTTTCTTATTAGCTGCTGACATTTCCAGGTTTTTTACCCATCTAGAATTGGTGCTGAGCGCTCTCCATTCTCAACCTGAGGGTCTTTAGGCAGGGTTCCCAGCTCTTCTAGATGCATAGTGTTCTTTTCAGCTAGTCTGGAACTTGGTAACCGCCTTGGAGGACTCAGTGGAAAGATTTCTGAAGACCATTGTGTTCTGAGACTCGTGGCAACACTACTACTTTGGAGGTGGGAAAATAAATGGGACAAAATCATCAACTCTTTTCTGAGTTGGACTTGTCTGTTCCCACAGCTGTGTACCGAGAGACAGTGTGACCTAGTGGGAAGAGCAACAGCCTGGAAGTCAGAGATCCAGCTTGCATGTTCTTTCATTCTTTCATTCACTTGTTAAACATGCCAAGTGCCTGCTAGGAGCCAAGGACTATAGTGGATACTAGAACTTGCAATTTTCAATTTATAGTTGTAGGCTTTAGCTCTCAGCTTCTGCTTTCTCCTATAAAACGTAGACACCTATCCTGCCTGTGAGTCACTGTGTGTATGTCCAGGTGTAAAGGGTTGTAGAATATATGTATGTAGAATACTCAGGTGGGAAAGAAGCCTTATTTCAGAATTGAAAAGTTCTAACAAAGTGAAACCAGTCTGTGGATGAGAATCAACCACACTTTGAGCAGACCTATTGCCCTAGATTTTCAAGGGCAGAGACACAAAAAGAAAATGACAGTGTAACTTGGGAATGCAAAGTTAAAAAAAAAACTATTAAGCAATGATTTTGCTTCTAATTAGCATTCTCTGATGGAATTGAATGGGGAAAGGTCATGCTGTTGAAATAAGAAAAATCAAGACCCAGAGAACAAGTGCCAAGAAGAAATGCCTCCGTTTCTCAGGAGTTACTTGTTCGGTAAGTGACTGATGGTGCCTCAAGGCCATAATTATCAAACTTAATTTTGCATCTGGATTGCCTGGAGGGTTTGCTAAAACTTTTTTTTGATTGAATAAGTCTGGAATAGGGTCCATAGATGATGTGCATTTCCAACAAGTTCTTAGGTGATACTTATGCTGCTGATCAGGACATGGTATTTGGAGAACCACTGTTTTAGGGAAGCACGAACAGTTAAGGCCAAAGTCAAGATCAGGTGAGTTTCACAGGAGGGGAGTAAATATGTCAAAAGGATTCTGGGTTGCACAGCACATTGCTGACATTTGTGCCCATCCGAAGCTAATGGAGGAGAGGTCCTTCCCTCAGCAACTGAAATTGGGTTGTGTATGCAAAAGAGCACAGGGGTCCCTCTTGTTAAACCCTGCCTTAGCCCTTGGTCATTGCTCTTGTTAAGTTTTGTATTAAAAATAAAATATGGTTTTACTATAATCCTGAGCATGCAGATTTCATGAAAGATTCCCAGGGGATGAGTTAGAACTGATCCTTAAGGTATTAGGTGAGGAGGCTGGGGATCTGTCTGATGGATTTGAGGTCAGAGGTCTGTATTCAGTATTAATGGGAGATTAGTGATGAAGGGAGATTGGCCTAAAGCTTGAGGCAGGGAGCCAGGGATGTATCTCACAAAGATGGGCAGGAGGCTCAGAAACTTGGTAGAGCATCGTCTGAGCTGACGAATGGCTGTATGGATCACAAGGTGTGTCAAACTAGGGGCCCAGTATTGCTGTTACAAGTTAGAACACTTGAGTTCCTTCCTCTATTCATCAATCCCTCTAGTTCCTAAATTGTTGATTTAAGGCAAAAATAAAATAAGAATGAGCCTTCTCTCTTTTTTAAAGATAAATAATATGTAGATGTTTAGTATTGTGTCACGTTGACATATTTGTTTTTAGGGTGCAGAGCTGTAGAAAAAATCAGAAACCACAGTGTTTCTTGTAGGATGACATACCCTGCAGTTAGCTCTGGGAGTTTTGCTTAAATTCCTAATAGATCAAGTAATGGAAAGGATAGAGAAGTGATACTCAAGTCTTTGTTGCTTGCCTAGTATATTTTCAATCCTGTGTCAACAAAGGATTTGAAGACATAAAAGGGCTGGCTCACCTCAAGTTTACTGTGGGGGAGACATGCATAATGAACCACATGAATCATCAAACACACCAAAGCACAGTGCCTATTACATGTAGCAGCTCAATAAATTCCATCAATGGATAAATGTGTGCAATATGTTAGCAGAAATGTCTTGAGTTTAGGAATGGGAGAATATAGCCTGGAGAAGTATGGGAAAAGTAGGATGATCCAAATACAGTATATTTTCTAGGATTTTTTTTTTGTACCACCTGCTAATGAGGGTTCCTAAAGTTACACCAAATTCCTACAGTACTTGTCAGGAAGCAAAGTGAAGTCATATGGCTCTGGATTTTGAATCCTGCCTCCACCACTTTGTAGCTGTGTGACCTTGGGCAAGTCACCTCATCGATGTAAAGTAGGGATAATGCTCCTGAGGATAGAGAATAAGATGGCATCGTTTATGCATTCTGCATGCAGTATATATGTAATTGTAATATGCCAGGCATTATGCCAGGTGAACAAAACAGACAGGGGCATGGTACAGGCAACAGTAACCCAATAGATGTCTCCTGAATGTACTTAGTTTCATGCTGCAATATCATTTTGCTTAAATATTTTATTATGAAATAATTTATTTCTCTTTGCTGAAGTATTTTAAAGCAAATAACGAGCATTATGTCTTTTCACTACTACATAATTCAGTGTACATATCTTAAGAAACAGGGCATTTTTTCCCTAATAACAGTCATTATCACACCTAACAAAATTACATTCCTTCTTTGGCATCTATTATTCAGTTCCTAGTCATATTTCACAACTGTCTGAAAAAATCATTTCTGGTGGTTTGTCAGACTGGATTCAAAAAGGGACCACACATTCCGTTTGTTTGCAGCGTCTCGGCTCAGTCTAGAACATCCTCCTCTTCGTTTGGGTGGGGTCATTGTCTTACCGCAGAAGCCAGGTAGGTTCCTTGAGTGTGTCTCCCATTTGGGCTTTGTGTTGCTTCCTTGTGGTTTTCTTTAGCTAATTCCTCTCTCCCTCATCCATATCTCCATAGAATTTAGCTCAAGAGGCTTTATTAGATTTAGGTTCATCTTTTCTGGCAAGAAATCCATGAAGTGTGCCTTCAGACTGCAGTACCAAGAGACATGCTTGTGGATCTCTGTAAATACTGTTCCCTATGTCTAGAATACCCTACCTTTC
Organism: Smutsia gigantea; assembly: GCA_032199065.1. NCBI lineage: Eukaryota > Metazoa > Chordata > Mammalia > Pholidota > Manidae > Smutsia > Smutsia gigantea. The sequence goes on from JAVSCE010008603.1 coordinate 44,942, forward strand.
CCTTTCTGCTTAGCAAATTCCTATTCATCCTTCAAAACCTTGTTTCACTGAAGTGGGGCTGGAGAAAACCCATGCTATCTTTTTCATTTCCAAGTGAAGATGGTTCTGGATGGCTCTGGGGAGATACTACTACTTAGGTAAAAATGGGGGTACTAATCAATTTCTCCTCAATCCTTTACAGGTTAAATCAGAGTATGAGAGATTACAAACCCAAATTAGGCTGCCCTCTGTTCTAAGAAAAATCTCAAGAGCAAGTATCATCTCTACCTCTTGGGGAGCTGAGAGCTCTTAACTCTATAAAGAGAACATACCCTCTCATGTCTCCCGAAGTAATGCAAAATTCAAATGAGTGAGACATTTAAGTGCTCAGCTTGAGTGCCCTGTTATTGAGGCATTGGAGGTGACAGTGAACAGCCTTCCAGCTGTTCTTTTTGCATATATATGTTGGGTATGTGATCCTGTTACTATCAACTGTTGGATTGCACACTCATCTGTCTGATGGCAATCAAAAAGTAACCTGTGTCAGCCCAGGTTTTTAGGAGTTGTCTATAGTTACCTTGGATGAAAGTGCAGCTCTATGTGGTCAATAGTTCTGTGACATCATTCTTTGTTGATAATACGAGTTGGGATGAGCATTTAATAATGTATAAAACTGGAATCACAACATTTTATACTTAAAACCAATATAATATTGTATACCAACTATATTTCAATAAAAAATATGTCAAAAGAACAAAAATATTACCTTGGTATAAGCAACAGAGTCCTAGACTTGATGGAGATCAGATGCCTGAGCTATCATCCTGCTATTAACTAATGGGACTTTGGGAAAATCACTGAACCTCTTTCTGTAAACCTTTCTAGGCCAGGAAAGCCTAGGAATTCTATAAAGTTGGTTCAGGAGTACTTCAGACCCAATAGCTCTGCTTTGATCTATTTTATACATTAATTTCTACAAAATTTTTCTTTTGGAGATAGGGTGCCACAGCTAAAAACAATAACAACCAAAAAATGACTAAAATATCACTGGACTAGATGAGTCACATTCCCTTGCATATTTAAAATTCATATCTGTGTCACTAATTGGAATTTTTAATGGATGTATGTTTTGAAATTATTTCTAGAACAAAGCAGAATGTAAGTAAATCAATACATAACTAGAGAGTCATAGTGATAAAATATCAAGCACTGTACATGATACTGAACATAAGCCAGTGTTGTAATTCTGCATCAATGTAGAGCCTGTCTGATCTGTACTGCTTCAGAGTAAGCCAAAAAGTAAATGGTAATGTCCGCCACAGGCAACTGTTATGTTCTGGCTCCTCAGTGTGATCAGTCCCTCAGAAGCAAAGCACAGGACTGCACTGTGACCACACAGATCAGAATTACGGGCTCCCATACCTGAGAGACACCACAGGACAGGCAGTTCTCCCTGGTTTTCACGCATAATCTGTACAGCATAGAAATGAGTGCTTCTTTCTGTTGTCTAGATTCTAAGATGTTTGTAGAAGCAGATCTCATTGATGGGGATCCCAGGGCCCCATCTCAAAGCTCCCTGCAGGGAGGGATACCACGGGTTAGCTGTGTAGATTGCCCACTGCCCAACTCTCGGGACACCAGTTCACATCAGCTACAATGTGATACTATCCCCTTAGAGCAAGGAATCCAGGACAGACACCCACACTTGATTTTGATCTCCTTTTTCTAAGCCCCATTATGGGTAAAAGATACATTTTTGTATAAAAAGGATGGGCTCATTCCCAATCGGCCAGGATTTCCAAGCCTGACTTTGTTTCTTTAATACACTTTTATTGAGCTCCAGCAGTAGGTGGGGCACCACTCCCCTGGCCCCAAGCCAGCATGTCCTGGAAAATTACTGAGCTTATTTCAAAGGTATGAAAAGCTCTCCTCTAAGATACTGACACTTTTCGTTCAGGGTCCACTTAGCTACCGCTTTGCTGCTTTTCTTTCAGTCTCCTGCTGCCTGATCTCTTGGTCATCTTACGACTCATAGGAGGCTCTCTGCCAGCAGGCAGGGCAGGCAGAGAGGAGAGAAGGGCCCGTCCTACAGCTGCATAACAGTAGCTTTGGCAAGTGGGCGAGGACGTTAAATTGCTGGGCCAGATTGAAAATGTGGGAGTTATTGTGGATTTTATTGTTCACCCTCAACCAAGCATAAACTCGTTTGTCAAAAAGCAAAGAGCAAATCATTCAAGACTGTTAACCAGTTATTTCATTTTTGGGGTGCAGATTCATGTTCCTTAAATGGAATCAGTCCTCATGTCCAATAACATTTTCTCTGAACATTGTATGTGACCCATGACCGGGAGAGCTTTCCCCATCCAAGACCAGAAGCCAGAAGCTCGGGGAGAGAGGGGCTGGTCCACCTTATCCACCTGAATTGGCCTCAGGGCTTCACGGAGAAAATGGGATCAGTTGAGGAATAATAATTAAATCACAAGAACTTTAATATTAAAATTCAGAAGTAGACAGGAGTAGAAGGAAATATAAATGTATTCCCTTCCCTTCTGGCTTTGTGATATCACCTTCTGTCAAAACAGCATTGTAAAACCAAATTTTCCTAATGAATGGCTTTTCTGTTTTAAGTTGGTCATGCTGGTACCCCAGCAAATTGCTTTAAAATGCTAGTTATTTCCCCACATTGCCAGATAAAAACCAACCTCTCACTTAACCCTATGAGGCAGGTACTTAAAATTGCCTATTTTTAAAGTGAGGCAACTTGCCAAAGGGCTTGTGGGGTGTTCAGATCCAGGCTGTTTGCCTCCAAAGTCCATGCCTTCAGTTCTAAGCCATAATAAATTTATAAATTATGAAATACCAAAGGATGAGACCTGGGTCCTGAACCAGATAAAGTTTGTCCCTTTGGCTCCTTTGTTAGGAGGGCTGCCGTGGTTTGGAAATTAACACAGTATTTAGAAGAACCTGTGGAAAATATTGAATATAATGTCAAAACTATCAAATCTACTAGGAGCTTCTCTTAGTTGCCTTGGGGGATTGCCTAAGTCACATGGGTTAGTATATGCTTTGAGTCCAATAAAAAAAGTCTCCTAAAATTCTGTTGGTTAACAGGTCTCTGCCTTCTCTTTTTCAGTTACTAGGGGATCTTCAAAAGGTGACAGCTACTAAAAAATGGTGAAGGAAGACCTGGATTCTACAACTGTATCTTAAGATGGCCACCAAAGGATGGTTAGGTTTTTGATGGCTAGAAATATGTTTTGGGCAAGAGGAATTTCAGAAGAAAAGGCAAAAGGGGAGGAAACCTCATGGTGTGTTCCATGAGCATGAATTAGTGTATGTTTGTGTCTCTTCTTATAAGAACACTGGTCATTGGATTTAGGGCCCACCCTAATCTGGTGTGACTGCATTTTAGCTTGATTACATCTGCCAAGACTTTCCAAATATGGTTACTTTCCCAAACATTGGGGGTTAGGACTTGAACGTATCTTTTTGAGAGGACACAATTCTACCTACTACATGCTTTAAACTCTCTGATTTAATTGACTAAAATGGGGGATATTGTGAGATATCTGGCTGTATGTCAGCCAACCTACTGATATTTATTTAATAAATATTGTTGGCTGCCTTATGCACAGCACTATGTCACTTGCTATGGAAGGTAACCGGATCTTGCCTTAGGAGTGTATGCTCTGGTGGAAAAAGCAAGACGGCATCAGCAGGCAAGAATGCGGGATAAAGTGAAGGATAGACCATAAAAGAAGCAAGAAACATGCTGGGAGAAGACACTTGGCCAGTGTTATCTAAGACAAAGGGGATGCTGGTGGAGAGAAAAAAAGAACCAAGAAAGTCACTTACGTTGTTAGACTAGTACAGAGGAGAAACAGGGAGGGACTGGGCCAAACAGCTTCCTTGAACACCAATTCACCATATTAACTAGTGCGTCTCTATAGAGTGAAATATTTGGAAACAGCTTTATATGACTCAAGAGTAAAAAATTAATGTGACTAAAGGCAATGTGTTATCCTGTGTTGGATCTTAGAATAGAAGAAAAGTATTAGTGGCACAACTGTCCAGTCTAATTAGTGGTTGCCTGGGACTGGGAGGATGGGGTTATGGAGAGTGACTGCTTAATAGGTAAGGGATTTTCTTTTGTGGGGATTAAAATGTTCTGAAACCATGTAGTGGTGATGGTTGTACAACACTGTGAATATACCAAATGTGACCGATGGTAAATTTTAGGTTATGTGTATTTTAACAATTTTTAAAAGGCCATAAAGAGACATTATTTTTGAAATAGTGAGATCTGATGTTAATATTTCAATTTTGACAAGCATCCCAGGATTATGTAAGACACTAATGTTAGGGGAATTTGAGTGATGAGTACATGGGAACCGTCGGTACTCTCTGTGCAATTTTTCTGTGAATCTAAAATTATTCCAAAATGAAAATTCTATCCGAAAGAATATGAAAAATACATGACTTCAGTTTTTTTTAGGCCAATGTCACATTTTGTGTGTTTTTGTATCTATGTACCTATGTGTCATCTTTTAGAATATAAGTCCATTGAGGGCAAAGATATGATGTGGATCTCCTTGGTATTATTTTTTCCCAGCTTTCTTGAGGTATAATTGACAAATAAAAATTAAAGGTGTACAATGTGGATTTGACATACCTGTACATTGTGAGATGATCACTACAAATTAACACATTTATCACACGGAGTCACCATTTTTTGTGTGTGGTGAGAACACTTAAGATCTGTTTGCAGCAAATTTCAAGGCTACTACACAGTATTATTAACGAGAGTCACCACACTGAATGTAATTAAGATCCCATTTTTCACTTATAACTGAAAGTTTTTATCTTTCACCAACATTGTCCCATTCCCCTCCTTACCTCCTCCAGGCCCTGGCAGCTGCCATTCTAATCTCTGCACCTTTAATTTTTTTTAAGATTCCACATATAAGTGAGATTTTTATAGCTTTTGTCTTTCTGTGTCTGATTTTCTTCACTTAGCAGAATGTCCTCCAGGTTCATCCACGTTGTTGCAGATGGCAGGATTCCCTTTTTCTAGGCCGAATAATATTCCCTTGGATGTATAGACCACATTTTCTTTATCTATTCATCTGCCCACAAATGCTTAAGTTGTTTCCTTATGTTGGCTGTTAGTGAATAATGCTACAATGAACACAGTATGTGCATCTATTTCTTCAAGAAACTGATTTCATTCCCTTTGGAGGCATTATTCTTAAAATGCTAGTGAAGTTTTCAAATTTCAAATATTCCACAACTGAGTTCTGTTTTTCTGAAGAGCACTAAATAGAACAGTTTTCAATTAAGGCCTCCGGCCACTGTAGAACTGGAGCGTACTTGGTGATAGCCTCTTCTCTGGGGCCTTTCAACCCAAGAGTAGTAACTTTTGGCCACTTCAGACCTGAGGTAATTTCAAACCAGCACAAGTTTCCATTTTTTCTCTTTATCCAATCTATTCTCTATGTTCAGTTATTCATGCAGTTCAATTACTCTGAGATCTCAAGGGAGAGAGAAGGGATTTAAGAAGGAAAAGAACCAACAGAGCTCCATGTTTTGTATGCATATAGTACGTAGGAGGTGTGATACCTCTGTTCACCATGTTCAGGTGAGCCACTGCAAATAATTGTGATACAGGATGCCCGACAAGAAAGAGACATAAAAAATTGTGTGTGTGTGTGTGTATGTATGTATGTGTGAGAAATGGTTATGAAAAATTTTGAAACTGAATCTTAAAACATTTTCAATGATATGGCTGGTTTCCTTCTCTTTTTTAGCCAGGGGGGAATACTATTTCAGTTTCAAATAGGCCTGGTTATTCAAATTGCGCATTAAAAAATTCCCCAAAGAATCATCTGTTACCACTGAGGATCCTCAAATATTCTGTTTTTCCTCATATGCTTTTCGTTTTTCTTTCTAAAAGGATCTGAAATAGGTTAAAATTTCTGAACTAAAATCTTGGAAACTAGGCTTCTTGATATGACTTTGTATATAGTCATATTCTAGTAAATGGGGTCTGTTTGATGGAGATTTGTGGATTGACTCAATTTCTTGAAGTGCTAGCTTCACATAGATTTGTTCACTGGCAAAAAGCCATACAAATGTATGAACACTCAGCATTTTGCAATAAGAGTGATGGAGCTCTATACATCTCTAAGCACTGGTGGGATTAGTATAGGCCAAAAAGTGGCTAATAGAAATAAAGCTAGGATGACAGAAGAAAAAAAAACCCAAACTCAGCCAGAACCAAACAGCTATTTCTCTGAACATTTAGACAAAAGGTCTTACTGATACTTGTGTGGATCTGGTAGTTAACTCCAGCATTATATATGGCTGTATGTGTTTAATAATTGTAAATATTTTACTCTTTATATTTTACTTAAATTCACTTTCAGTAAGAATTTATGCAAACAATTCATTTTATATTCTATGGCATGGGATCAGTGAATCTCAAAAATCTTTTACTTATCCTTATTATATCCTGAATGAAAAGAATCATTCATGTGTTGGGGAGAGGAAACTGAGATCCAGGCAACTTGGTCGTGTATTTTTTAAGTAGGTCAGAGTGGGTGTGTAATAAATTATCCCTAATTTAGGAGCTTAAAACAACAAACATTTATTCTCTCCCACAGTTCCTGAGGGTCAGGAGTCTGAGAATGACTTGCTCTGGTACTTCTGGCTAAGGGTTCCATGGGGTTGCAGTCAAGTGGTTGGGCTTGGGGACCGAAGTCACCTCACAGGTCACCTAGGGCTGGAGACATCACTTCCAAGCTCACTCATACAGTCTTTAGCAGCTCTCAGTTACTAGCTGGCTGTGAGCTGGTAACCTCCATTCCTATGGGCCTCTTCATAGGCTTCCTGAATGTTCTCTTAATATGAAAGCTGGCTTCTCACAGTGAGTGATCCAAGAGAGAGCAAGAAAACAAGAGAGCACCCCAGATGGAAGGCACAGTCTCTTACATCATCTTGGAAGTGAAATACCATCACTTCTGTCATATGCTATTGGTCACACAGACTTCAGTCCAGTATGGAAAGAGACTGAGTACACGGTGTGAGTATCAGGAAGCAGCGATCATTGGTGGTCCTCTGGGAAGCTGGCTACCAGAATGGCTATCAAATCTCTCAGGTATTTGTATTCCACTGGGTAAGTTTAAAAGACCTAACAATTTCCATTTTAAATGTCAGTATTTACAGTATGGTAGAAATGTCCTTTGCAACTACTATTTATGATGAAACAATTTTTAATGCATCTAGGAGGTATACATATTTTTCAAAAGTCTTTTGGGTATAAGAGGATAAAGTTTCAAAACCACTGGCTCAGACTACTAGTTCTTCTATTCCATGTGTCCCTCTTATCATACTTTTGGCTCTTTATCTCCCCCACGTGGTGCTTTTTTATCTTAAAGTTATGGACACTTGATTAATGAAGACAAACCTCCAATCGGAAATAACTTGGGCTCTGATTTGTAAATGGGAGAGATTATTTGAATCTGGATTGTCCCTGAAAATGTAGGACTTCTGGATATGAATAAGAAAATGGACCAGGAACTTTGCTTTTTAAAAATGGGATTTATTTTAAAATGGGACACCAAGAGAATATACTCTAGGATCTACCAAAGTTATAAGCTGGAGAGTATGGTTCCTGGATGCTCAGAATATAAGATGACATTCTTGCATTAAAAAAGTTGTACACAACTGTCACATTTTTATAAGAAACAATTAAAAAAAATTGAATACAGTTTGCAGAGGTGAAGTTCTGCCTACAGTTTGATTAGATATGCCATCAGTTTGTATGTTTAATGAAGGCATAAACCTTAGATGAACCTCCAGGTTCAGTTAAGCCAAAATGCAGAGTCAATAATTATGGATAACCGTTGGAAAAGATGCTGAGATTTTACTGAGACATACCACAATGAACCTAAAATTAAACTGACGTTTGAGTATTTTATTAGGAACTAGCCTTGAAACGTGACAGACAGGACTAATATTTTATTCTTAACAATTTACCACTTTGTAAATTGTCCCACTTATTCTTAAGTGGAAAATGTGTTGTACCCCACTTGCATAAACTTTAGATGAACCAAAGTAGCAATACATATCCAATGATACTTGCATGTTTTACTCAGTACCATAAACACTACTAAACTAAACAGAGGTAAAATTATGCAAAGGATTGCAAAACAAAACGCAAACTGCCTTGGGAATTTTCCAATCTAAAGGGACCAAAGAGTTAAATTTTAGTAAAGTAGCTGGAAGATTTTCGCTCCTGTACTCACAGATGAGCTAGGTCTACGATTCTGATACAGAATCTACCTACAGCGGGGCCCATGATAAATTCTGCATGAAGAAAGCTCCCGTTTCTCTCCCTCTCCAAAGCCCTTTTCGCTACGATGCAAAGAGGCCTGTGACGCTGGTGGTCAGACGCTGCGCGCAAAGCCGACCTGGACCATTTGCGTCTGGGAGGCTGGTCTCCAAGCCGGTGCGTGAGACGCGAGTTTCTCAGGAGTCAGGCGCAGCGCCCCTTCCCCCTCCTGGGAGCCCGTCCTTCGTCCTAGGCACTTAGCTGTTGTTGGTCATCACCCCGGGCCTGGCGCCCCTCGTGCGCCCTGGGCCCGAGGGCGATGTCCACAGTTTGCGTAGTGGAAAGGGTGGCAAAGATCCTAACCAGATGCGGGACCGAGACCTGGGAGGCGGCCTGCTCGTGAGCCCCGCCTCCCTTCCTGCGGTCACCCAGGGACAGCGGCGAGGCCGGCCGGGTCGGGCCAGGTCGCGGCGGTAGCATCCGGGCCTGCGCCGGCCGAGCCACATCGGGCCAGGAGATGGGCGGGAGAGGGGGTGGGGCGAGCGAGGGCCTCCCGCCTGGCCGCGCGGCACCCGGCTTCCGGCTGCGGGCGGTGCAGAGTCGGAGGCGGCCGGAAGTGAGCTGAGCCGGCCTCGGGGAGCGCGGCCAGCAGTTCCGGGGGCCTTGAGTCGGGCTATAGCGTCTTCCGGTAGGCGGCGCGGGAGCTAAAAGAAGCGTGAGGGGCCGGGCTGGGCGGATCCCTTTCTTCCCCAAATGTGAGCCGTGTCCAGAGTCCCCGTCAGGCAAAGGCTGCCCAAAGAGGTGAAGCCGGTGGCCAGGCCGGGAACATGAGGCAGTGTCTCCTCTTCCTGACCAGCTTGGTTTCTTTCGTGCTGGCGCCGCGGCCTCCGGACAAGCCCGGCTTCGGCTCCCCGCAGCGACTCGGTAAAGACCGGGGGAACTCGCCTTCGGCCGGCGCCTGGCGCGCGCTCCTGCCGGGGAAAAAAGGGGAGCGGGATCTGTCAGGTGTTTGGGGGCGGGGTATGGGACGGCGGTGGCGCGCCCCTAAGTTTTCCGTGTAGGAAGGGGGTGTGGCTCTCGCATTTTGAGGAAAGAATGAAGACGGGCTTGTCTCTGAACGGGAAAGGGATGCCGCACGGGGTCTCCTGTGTTGACTGAGGTTCTGGGAGGGCTCTGCCCCCGGTGTGTGTTCGGACACGGAGTTGTGGGCCTGGTCACTGCACCACCAGGTGTCCTTCCTGTGAAAGCCAGCCCTCCGGAGGAGGACAGGAAGGGCCCGGCACGCCGCAACTCCCCTGGCTCCAAGGGGCGAACTAGACTTTCTGCTGTAGGAAGTCCGTATGCAGTCATCTGGTTGGAAGGCGGCGGCTGGGGAACTCAAGAGTTGCGTTTTGTGAACACTGGAAGCCTGTATTCAGTTATTTAAATAGCGGCTTATTGAAGGTTCTCCGGGGAAGGGGTGCTGAAACTTGTCAAGCCAATTCGTGATACTGTTAACTGTGAATGCCTTCCTTGCCATTTTAAACAAAGAAATGATCAGGAATAACCAATTTGATCAATTCTGAGCCCATAAAGTAGAGGATTCTTATTTAGATTTTCTTAGAGATTGGCTTTAAGGATGGACATACGTTATGAGATGTAAGTTTGTTGGAAATTAGTTTGTCTAAAATTATAGTATCTGTTAGGGGCCTTTATCTTTCTTCAAAAGTTGACAGGTAAGATAGTTTGACTAATTAATAATAAAATACAAAACAGAATATTTTTCCAGTGGGCAAAGTTATAGCGTCTTTGGTTTTTCATGGTTGTATTGGTCCCCAAATCTCACCATGATTCCACGTATAGATTGTGCAGATTGAGACACCATGTGGGTTTTTTTATGGTCAATAAAATTTTTGCATTAGTTTACCTGGCAATTCCTTTTACTTTAACGGACAGAAATTGTAATTATGAAGTTATTAAAGGTGTTGAGTGTGCTCACCCGAACAGGTGCTTTGTGGTTATCTCAAATTGAAATGGACCACAGGTGACTAGTTTAATGAACTGCAAGGGAGCTTGTTAGGAAGTGGTGTGATGTGGTAAGTTAATACAAACTGATGAAAATTTTTGAGATAGGAGTGATCAGAATGGAGGGGTAGGATGTGGATCCATTTCATAATGATAAATGTTAATAAAAAGAACATGTATTTTGAGATATCAGAATTACGTTTTCACCACTCTAGGACAACTGTTCCACTTTTATTATTCTCCTGTTCACAGATGGAAAAATAAGCATGAATCCTAAGGATGCACATCATATAGAGAAAAACCTTACTTTTTAGATCTGTTCTCAACAATAATCATAGACCATAAGGGTTTTTTTGGACCGTGTGTTTTTAATTTGCAAAGTGCAGACCACCAGAAAAATGAATAGACTTACTTGTTTATTCACCAAATGTTTGAAGAACACATACTGTATGCAAGTATTATGTGTGGCATTGGAAATACAATGATCAGACCGTATCTATCTTCAGAAAGCTTTTGGTATAGTGGTATAGAGAGATCTAAATGGGCAATTCTGAAGCAACATGGAGGAACGTGGTAGAGTCCATTATGGCAGGTATTATCATCAAGGGGCTCCCCGAAGGTGATACCTGAGCCAAGACTTTAAGGTTAGGTAGGTGAAGAGGGAAAATAAGGACACTCTCGATGGGGGCACTTAGAGACTGTTACAGTTTAATTGAACCTTTGAGATCATGTCTAGATTTTTAAATAAAGCGGCAGGAAAAATGAGTCTCTAAGGGTGTAGTGAGTTTTCAAGTTCACTTAGTGATAAATATATACCTTGTGGGTATTTTTTTCTTTTGAAGAATGACTTTTTTGTGTGTTTTTTGACAGCTCAGGATTTAATTTGTTGCTTAACTTAACCCTACCATTATTTAAATTGAATTGGTCAAGACCAAATGAATAGTTTCATAGTTAAAGAGGGTGTTTTATTATTTATTAGCCTACTTATCCTGTAAATTTTACTATAACCACAGTACTAAATACTGATTAGGGAATTGACAACGTTTTTCTGAAGGACAGAAATATGTAATAGAATCCTGGTTTTCAGAGTACTCCATAGGTCACCCAAAATGATTGCAATTGAACGGTTATGAATTGCTTAATTTAGGAAAGTTATGAGTCATATGAGCTTAGTCATGATGATATCTTGTTAGGTTGTAGCTGGGGTGTATAAAGTCCCACTTGATTTCAAAAGTGTTTTCCCTTTGTGTTACTTTTAATAAAAGAGGATGTAGTGGATGGAAGGAAAGAAAATAGGTCACAGATGAGGGATGAAAGTTTGTATCTGAAACATGGATTTTGAAGTTTATTTTGAGGTTATTGGTGTAGGGATTCTGCACATCTCAGTACTCATTTCTCATTATTAACAGCATTGTTTTGCTCAATATTCTCACATCTGGCTTCCTCTTTTGATCTTAATTTTGCTTACAAGCTGCATTCCTTTAAAGCTGAAACAGCCACCCTTACTGCTCCAAGGGAGATTTAATGCTGCTCTGCTTTGTACTACCCAAACAGGTCAACTATGTTTCCAGAATCAAATGAAGAGACCAGTTAATCAGAGAGTCATGGTGGAGAAACTGGAGGACTTCTGTTGGCCATTACAGGGTTTTCCAGAACATTAAGTGTAGGTGTCTTTCTTCAAAGCCAAGTGGTGGTTGATTTTTGGATTCTTTACCATTTTGTATTTGTGAGAGATGGTGTTTTTAGTTGGAAGTATAATTTGAAGAAAGTCTGAAAAAGTTGGCATGAAAAGAAGGACAGGTATAGGCTTCACTGAGGTAGGGAAGTGAAATGAAGTTTTTCTTCTATCCCTTAATACTAAAATCATCCAAGGAGATGGTATCTCCCTCCCCACACATCTCTCTCTCTCTCTTCCCCTGCCCCCACTGCTTTAACAGGAATTGTAGGCTCTGAGAAGTCTCATCTGCTGCCCTGGTTTCACTTCCCATTTCAGTGTTTTCTCATGGCTACTAAATATGTACTTCTGAGGTAGACTTGTTTTCTGAAGCTCCACACTCATGTGTCCCACTTGATGTTTCCACCTCATTGTTCACAGGCACTTCAGATATAACATGTCCAAGATTACTTCCTGTTAGATGAGAAGAATGACTATAGGAGACAAGGTTTAGTTTCAGAATATGCAGAGTTGCTGAAAATTGTGGAAGTAGTCTCATTGCTTACCCTTAATTTGCATCCCTTTCATCCATAGAGCCTTATGGACCAGTCCAAGTTTCTTCAGAGGGTTCCTTTGGCTGTGCTGACTTTCATGGACTCAGAGTTCCCATGTGACTGGTTTTGTGAAGAGTCTTGGCCTGGGTTAAGTCCCAGCCTGGTGAAGAGCTCTTGACAGGGAATTATTTGAGGCGGAACATCTTCCATCCTCCCTAACTGATACAGACCCATAGAATTAAGTTTTAGTTCCCAGGCTCTGGGGTCCACTGCCTAGCGGAGAGTTCTGCTGTCCTTTCTTAGTCCCAAGGACAGATTCACCCTTGGGTGAGGGGCTTGTTGCACAATAAACTGGCCAGGCCACTCCCCTGTCCTGCATGTGTTGAGGAGTGTTGAAGAGCAGTCAAATTTCATGTGTATTCAGCAGTTCTGGATTTATCTTTTCCTCTCTGACACAAGTGGGAGCATGGCACTGATAGTTTCATTTTGATCAGTCTTTGTACTCCATGCCCCTGAGCAGTGGAGAATGCATAATGCTAATGGAGTTCTGCATTCCACTTGAAGGTTGTATTCCAGGAAAATGCAGTTTATTGTAAAAAGAAAAAAGTCAAGCAAAAAGTCCACAAATGTTCCCAGACTTTTCTTATACAACACCTCACTGTTTAAAAATCAGTTTTATATTAAAAATGTTGATTCCGGGGTTGGTGAAAGAAATATGAGTATACTTCCATTGTACCAAAGTCAGTGGCCATAAAAGCTTATCCTGGAGACGAACAATTCAGATATAAGAGAACGTGAAGTGGAAGGTTTATCAGGTCTTATGTAGGCCACTCCACATCTACATCCAGAAAGCCAGTTTATTGCAGGCCTGAAGGTCCAGCTTTCTCTTTATTCTTTGAGAACATGTGGAAGGAAAAAAGCATCAGTTGCTTTTTACCACTGATGTTGATGTTGAAAATCATACCATAACAGACTTTCTTTCTCCCCACCTAAAATCACTCTAAAGACTTATCAGTAATGTAATTATAAACATAGGATGACTTAATGCAAAAAAAGTCCTATGTAAATGAACAAGGTAATTGCAAACTGTATAAAAGAACAAGATAATATTATGGAACACCAGAATCTTTTAGCATCCAGCTGTCCCCTTAAATCAGTCCCTCCCCCAAACCTCCTACTCAAAATTTTTTTTTTATCTCTATGACTGTGGTGCCACTGTGTACCCAGACACCCAAGCCAGAAACCTGGAGATCTTTTTGTGATCTCTGTTTGAATTACTCAGCAGTTTACTAGCCAATGTCCCAGACTCCAGTCTTGCTCCCCTCTGGCCTCCTCTCCACACTGCAGTCATACAAACATTTTTAACTGCTGTCGCCTTCATCCCACAATCCCAAATCCTTACTTAGTTCCATCCCCCTTTATGAGCAGACCTGACTCCCTCTCGAGCCTCACACCCTGCATACCTGCGAGCTTTCCGCTCCTCTGCCTCCCGAAGTTGCTTTCATTTCTTTGAGTAGTGTGTTCTCTGTTTCCTGTGGACCTTAGCATATGTTACACCCTTCACTTAGAACTCTGTATTTCTTCTTTCCTTGGCTGCCGCCCCATTCTTACGGTTTTAACTTCAATATTGTTTCCCTGGGAAAGCATCCTTGGCTCACCTGCGGGGGTCATCCTCCTGCTGTGTCCTTCCATCACTTCCTGCAGCTTCCTCTCCCTTGGTGCTTGACATATTTCATAGTCATTTTTTTGTGTGGTAGTCTTGCTCCCAGTGTTACAATGTCAGGAATATATTTCTCTTTCCATTATATCCCTAGTGGCTGGAAGATAGGAGGGTTTGTTGAATAAATCAACAGCTTGGGTCTGATGGAAGGGAGAAAACTAAGTGCAGGATGTATGTGCAAGAAAGGAAGGAAGGGGGTGGAAAAAAGATTCAAAAGCAGTGAAGGGTGGGGTCTTTAAGGACAGTTAGACACTTGAGGCCAGGTGGGGGAAACCATAGTACCTGTCAGAGAAGAGCAGGGAGGAGTGGGTAGAGGATACCTAAATAATATCGTTTGCTATTGAAAGAAGAGAGGGGATGCAAACTGAACAATCCAAGCAGGTTTATTGCTGAACCTGAGAGGGGCCCCTCTGTCCTGGCCAGCAGAACAAAGGAAAAAGAGGGTCTCTAACAGGTTAAGAGGCTTTTTATGGCCAGGGTTTTGGCCGGCTCTTTGAGGGGAGGGGTCAGGGGAAAAAGTGGGCTTGGGGCTTGCTGATGCATCCTCTGGAGGATGCTTGTAGCCTAGGTAAGAAGCCACCTAGGTGATGGTGGGTGGGCTTATTCAAAAGGCGGTACTCAGATCCTGATTGTATCAGCTAGTCTGACCACTATAATTGTGCGTGTTTGCCCATTTGTGTTGGTAGCCAGCTGAAATGAGAAAACTCAATTGCTTAGGGTCATTGCTGGAGCAACTTGTAGAAAGCGAGGAAGGTGTTCTCATAGAGAGAGTACTGGGCAGCCACTGTGGAGTTTTTAAAAGAGAGAATCTGACCATATGCTGAACTAAGAAAGATAGTTAAGTGGTTCAGAGTTAAGTTATATCTTAAGTCATACTGACAGATTTGGATATGGATAAAGGATAAACTCTTGGGAAGTGGGGGAAATATAAATTCAGCTGAAAAAGATTAGAAAATCAAGATTAACAATGGTTGGGAGTTTGGAAATGAAGTGCAATCAAATGCTGAGTATCTTGAGAGGCCACTTGCCGGTGAAGGGCAGTGGCTGGAGCAGGAACTCTGGTGGACGAGGGGAGCGCTTTTACCATGTTGTTTGGAATGGCTCCAGGACATACAATTTGAAAAACATCAATCTAATTATTTAAAGAGGACAAATTACAATTGAAGCATGCTAATTAAAGTGCTTTAGTGAGCTACATTTTCAAGTGCTTATTATAGAAAATATACCTAAAGATAACCAGTGATGTTACTATCTTGCTCTTGTTTTCTTTTTTCTAGGCTTAGTTTTCTACATAGTTAAGATCATGCCACATGAATAGTTTTTAAAAAAAATCTGTTGTTTATTTAATATTATAGTACATTTTCCCATGTTCCTAAAAACGTATTGTTACTGTTATTTTAGATGATTACAGGTTTTTTTGTGTGTGTCACTTGCAAGTACTATAATTTGTTTCCGAGTTATTAATTTACCTTGTTTCTGATTTTTTTTCTTAATAAGGCAAGGCTAAACAGTGAACATCTTTGTGCTTAATGCTGTTCACTTTGAGCTATTTCCTTACTTTAGCCTAGTTCAGTGGTTCTCAAAATTGAGTGCGTCAGCATCACTTTGAAGGCATGTCAGCCACAGATTGCTGGGCCTCACCCCAAGACTTTTCTGACTGAATAGGACTGAGGAGACCTGAAAACTGGCCTTTCTAACAAGGCGACACTGGTGCTACTGGTATGGGGGCCACACTTCAAGAATGACTGGCTATATTATTGACAGTGAAAATTCAGTGTTTGAGGTTAAGAGTCTCAGTCAGTAGGAGCGATTGTGATCTCGACTGAAACTGAGTTCATGTACCAACCTGTATCAGGGAAGCTGAGCTTAAGGATTGTATCACAGCATCTCAGCATTGAGAATTTGTGCAATTTGTGAACATGGGAGTGTTGATTGGCGCAGAGTTCTGTGCTGGGTATTGGGAACTAAGGATATTGTGATGAATAAAACAGCTCCCTTTTGGCTGTTTTACAATTTATTTGTGAGATAAATACAACTCAAAAGTGCCAGAAGAAGGGTATAAGCAAAGGGCTTCAGAATTCAGAGGGAGGCCACATCATGTTTGGTTGACATGTTAAAAAGCAGGAGTCCAAGTAGTAGAAGGTCCAAGAAGAGCTAGGCTATTTTTACAAAGTTTCAAAAGTATGGTATCATTAAAGCTTGGGGTGCTCAGCCAGACAGTCCCAAGTTCAAATTCCAGTTTTGTGCTACATTGACTTTGTGATGTTACTCTCCCAGAGTCTGTTTCTTCATCTGTAAGATGGGCTTATACCCCAGGGATGTTTGTGGAGATAATATCAGAAAACACCCAGAAATGGTTTTTGTAAATGGTTTGTAAAATACTCTTGTAGAAAACAAACACCCAAAATTGTTGAATAAACGACAGCCTTCTTGCAGGTTTTTCATTGGCTCTCCTAAGCACTATAATTAGTAAGGACGAATCACCAACAGCCATCCATTGGCATAAAGGTTGGTTGATGCCTTCTGAAACAGCTTTCCTCTGGATTAAATTGAAAAGGAAATTTTGTTAGCAGAAAATGGGTGAAACCCAGTAAGTGTGAAGTTTGCTGCTGCTTCATTTAATGTTAGAACCTTGAATGAGCTTTGAAATTTACTTTCATCAGATGGTGGCGTGCCTACCCCTGCTTTCTTCAGGTTTGCTTGCACCTTATGTAGCAAGTGAGGCATTTTTCATTGACACTATATAAACTGTCCCTTCCCACTCTCTGTCTCTGCTTTTCTGCTAATCTTGCTTTAATGGCCATAGCACTGGCATATTATGTATTTTCTTGTGCATGGTCTGTCTCCCACGCTAAAATGGGTGCTGCATTGGGCAAGGACTTTGTTCTGTTTAATGCTGTATCTGAATACTTAAAAACTAGTGCCTGGCACATAACAGTGTATGAATGGACCAATTGAGGATATTTAGGGGAAGTGGAGGGGGAAAAGTATTGGGTGGATTCTGCCTTTTAAAAATGGTTTTGTGAGCATATTTAACCTTAGTAGCAATATGCTTGTATTTTAAGCTCCTGTTGCTATATTCTGAGGACATTCTAAGTCCAGTGGAATATTTTGAATAGCATAGCTTCTGCAGTGGCATTTGTTGAGAGAAAATGAAAGCATCAGCTGAAATATTTTTAGAGTTTTTACAGACTTAAGCCGCCAAAATTGTCTTCCAAAAATCCATCTGATTTTGGATGAGGCAATAGTGTTGCTGTTGATGAAAAGTGACTTAGAAGAGTAGCATACACTACTACATCATAGTGTTTACTCTTGTTTACCAAATAAACGCTCTTTTTGTGGTTGATCTTTGGTGCAGAGAGTCTTTGCTTTTATTGGGTGCCAAGTCAGTCTGGTAACCATAATTAATGTTTTTTCCCCCCAGGGCTTTGTTTGGTCTTACCATTCTGCTTCCTGGTGTGCAGTGGATTGATAATCTACCCCATCTGTTGAGGGCAGCAATGATAAGGATATTACCACTTTATTGTTTTTTAATTTGGAATATGTGGTTTTTATGTAAAAGATTTACTTTGCTACTTTTGGTTTGCTCAGGCCATTAATATGTTTGTTACTCTTTCTTACTACACATCAACTGATAATTGATATAGAACAGGTTGGCAATGGGCAGGTTGAGTTGGCCACCTTGCTTTTAGACATTCCGAATACAAGCTAGAAATGCCTTTAATTTAGAAATCAGCTCATTGCATAATATAATGCTCTTTGAGATACCAAAATTATTCATAGCTAATAAGAACATGGATTCATGTTCAGATTTCCCTAATTGTTGCAAATGTCTTTCCACAATTGATTTGTTTGATCTAGAATCTAAAAAGTTTCACACATTGGCTTGCTTGCTGTATTGTCTATTACGTCTCTTTCCCTCCCTTCTTTCCTATGCCATTTATTTCCTTAAGAAATTAGGTCATTTGTTCTTAGGAATTCTAACATTCTGGGTGTGGCTGATTGTTTCCCAGTGTTATTTAACTTGGTAACATCTAAACCCTTTATGTCCTAAAAACTGGAATTTAGATCTGATTAGACTGTTCAATCTGTTTTTATTTTTGTGGGCTTTTTTTTTTTGGTATGAATAATTCATAGGTACACATAGTGTGGGGGGATCATGGGGAAGACA
The DNA here is from genome assembly GCA_032199065.1 of Smutsia gigantea. Taxonomy (NCBI): domain Eukaryota; kingdom Metazoa; phylum Chordata; class Mammalia; order Pholidota; family Manidae; genus Smutsia; species Smutsia gigantea. The sequence goes on from JAVSCE010008603.1 coordinate 63,356, forward strand.
GTGTAGCACAGAGAAGACAAGTAGTGGCTCTGTGACATCTTACTACAGTGATGGACAGTGATTGCAATGGGGCATGGGGGGGGACTCAATAATATGGGTGAATGTAGTAACCATGTTGTTTTTCATGTGAAACCCTCACAAGAGTGTATATCAATGATACCTTAATAAAAAAAAAGAATAATTCATAGGTCAGGTTGGCATTTTATAATGAGTTACATCAGGAAGAGTTTATTGTCTGACTCATTTTAGTGATACTATAATTGATTAGTAGGTGTAGGTGTTAATAACATTTTTCCCTTTATTTCAGAAAAGCTTGATTCTTTGCTCTCAGACTACGATATCCTCTCTTTATCCAATATCCAACAGCACTCGGTAAGAAAAAGGGATCTACAGGCCTCAACACATTTAGAAACACTACTAACTTTTTCAGCCTTGAAAAGGTAATTTGAATTATTCATAGAATAATGTTGGGAAAGTGGGGGACTTGGTGTGATAAAAGCATAAAAATAAGGGTGCTACTGAAGTTTCACATAGGGAGTTACATTTTAATGATTTGTAATTTACATAATTACAGTCTGTCATGATTCCTGTAAAGTGTATTGCTTATTCTAAAATTTATACTGATGAATGTTAAGAAAAAGTCAGTGGGTATTCCAAAAGTATAAATGATGATAATGCAATTGTGGAATTCTATAAGTTAATTTAATTATTATAATACCTTAATTTTTTTGTCCTGCTTTAGAACTATCAACCATTTACTAAATACTATTTTTATTTTATACACGAAGACACTGAGGTTTAAAGGTAAAGGATTTGTTCAGGACCCCACAGCCTGGTGGTGAGCCAGGTCTAGAATTCCGTGTTCTTTCTACATTAAGTTTCTTTTATATAATAGCATGAATTGGTAGATGTAGTCTATTTGGGTAGTAAGCTTAATATCTCTTATGTTTTGTAGGTGTAAGTCTGTTAGATAAGTGCAGGCCACTTTCCAAGTCTTTATAAAGAGCTTTACTAAAAAGGAAAAAAAAAACAATATAAATGGGCTGAATTATTCTTTTTATAGGATAAACCTTCAACAAATTTTTTAAAAATAAAAGAAACATTTGGAAACTACAGAGAGAGTAAGAAGTTTTCACTTATTAACTCAGTGCACTTCCCAGACCCAGAGAGGTTTCCTGCATAACATCCAAAAGATTTTAATGCATATTTTTGCATACATATCTGTATATATAGGCATACCTTGTTCTATTGTGTTTCCCAGGTATTGTGATTTTTACAGAGTAAAGGTTTATGGCAACCCTGCATTGAGCAAGTCTTTTGGCAACATTTTCCCAACAGCATTTGCTCACTTCATTTCTTTTGGCACATTTTGGTAATTCTCAAAGTATTTCAGACTTTTTCATTATTGTTACATTTGTCATGGTGATCTGTGATCTTTGGTGTTACTATTGTAATTATTTTGGGCTGCCATGAACTGTGCCATGGTGAAAGATAAATGTGTGTTCTGACTACTCCAGCAACTATCCATTCTTCCGTTATCTCCTTTTTTCCCTCCCTCTCTTTGGGCTTCCCTATTCCCTGAGACACAACAATATTGAAATTAGGCCAACTAACAACCCTATAATGGCCTCTAAGTGCTCAAGTGAAAGGAAGTCACATTTTGTCACTTTAAGTTGAAAGCTTGGAATGATTAAACTTGATGAGGAAGGCATATTGAAAGCTGAGATTGGCCAAAAGTTAGGCCTCTTGCTCAAAACAGCCAAGTTATAAATGCAAAAGAAAAGTTCTTGAAGGGTATTAAAAGTGCTACTCCAGTGAACACACGAATGATAAGAAAGCAAAACAGCCTTCTTGCTGATAAGGAGAAAGTTTGAGTGGTCTGGATAGAAGATCAAACCAGCCACAACTTTCCCTTAAACTGAAGCCTAATCCAGTGCAAGGCCCTAACTGTTCCATTCTGTGAAGTCTGAGAGAGGTGAGGAAGCTGCAGAAGAAAAGTTTGAAGCTAGCAGAAGTTTGAAGCAAGACAAAAAGAAGCCGTCTTCTGATATAACAAGGTGAAGGGAGCAACTGCTGGTGGAGGAGCTGCAGCAAGTTATCCGGGAGATCTAGCTGAGAGAATTCATGATGGTGGCTACACTAACCAAGAGATTTTTAATGTAAACAGAGCAGCCTTATAATGTAAGAAGGTGCCCTCTAGGAGTTTTGTTAGCTAGAGAGGAAAGTCAATGCCTGGCTTCAAAGGACAGGCTGACTCTCTTGTTAGGGGTTAAATGTAGTGACTTTTAATCTGAAGCCAGTTCTCATTTATCATTCTGAAAATCCTAGGAACCTTAAGAATTATGCTAAATCTACTCTGCCTGTGTTCTCTAAATGGAACAACAAAGCCCGGAATGACAACACGTCTCTTTGCAGCATGATTTACTAAATATTTAAAGCCCACTGTTGAGACCTACTGGAGAGGAAAAAGATTCTTTTCAAAATATTACTGCTCATTGACAGTGCGCCTATTCACTCAAGAGCTCTGAGATGTACAATGATGTTTATGTTTTCATGCCTGCTAACACACATACACTTTGTAGACCATGGATCAATGAGTAATTTCGACTTTCAAGTCTTATTATTTACCAAATATATTTCATAAGGCTACAGGTGCCATAGACAGTGATTCCTCTGATGAATCTGGGCAGAGTAAATTAAAAACCTTATGGAAAAGATTCACCATTTTAGATGCCATTAAGAACATTTGTGATACATGGGAAGGGGTCAAAATAGTAACATTAACAGGAGTTTGGAAGAAGTTGATTCTAACCCTTATGGATGACTTTGAGGGGTTTAAGATTCCATGGAGGAAGTCACTGCAGATGTGGAAATCACAAGAGAACTAGAATTAGAAATGGAGCCCAAAGATGTGACTGAATTGCCGCCATCTCATGATAACATTTTCATGGATGAGTTGCTTCTTATAGACGAGAAACCTCAAAGTGGTTTCTTGAGATGGAATATACTCCTGGTGAAGATGCTGTGAAGATTGTTGAAATGGCAAAGTATTTAGAATGTTAATGTAAACTCAGTTGGTAAGACAGTGGCAGAAACTGAAACTATTGACTCCAGTTTCGAAAGAAGCTCTGTGGGTGAAGTGTTCTCAAACAGCATCAGATGCTACAGAGAAATTCATGAAAAGAAGAGTCAATCAATGTGACAGATTTCATTGTTGTTGCCCTATTTTAAGAAATTGCAGTAGTCACCCCTACTTTTAGCACCTACCACCCTGATCAGTCTGCAGCCATCAACATCGAGGTAAGACCCTCCCTCCCCACCGCCACCAGCAAAAAAGATTACAGCTTGCTGAAAGCTCAGATGATGATTAGCACTTTTTAGCAGTAATGTTTTTTTTAAAGTAAGGTATATACATTATTTTTTAGACATAATGCTGTTGCACACTTAGAAGACTACAGTATATTGTAAACATAACTTTCATGTGCACTGGGAAACCAAAAAATTCAGTTGACTTTATTGTGAGCCCTGGAACCCATCCACAGTATCTTTGTGGTATGCCTCTATGCAGGTGCTGTAGATAACAGATATATCTCATTTTTAACAGCTGCATAATTATTTCTATTGCATAGAACTGTAGCAGTTTATTTATTAGTACCCTACACATGGCTATCGTTTAATCAAAATGATTTTTTTCTATAACAAACAATGTTCCAGTGAGTTATGTTGTAAATATACCTTGTCTAGGTATTTTCTTACATTGCTAAATACATTCCTAAAAGGAAAGTTACTAGGTCGATATGCATATTATAAATGTTTCTTGATATTATCATGTTTCTTCCTAAAGCCATTAGACCAGTTTATTCTTCTAGCAGTGTTATATGAGTTTACCAGTTTCCTGTTATCCTTGCCAGTACTAAGTTCTATTAACCTGTAAATTTTGTCCCTCTGAGAGAGGATGGTATCTTGTAGTTGTTTTGATACTCATTTTGTGTGAACTTGAGCATCTTTTCATGTGTTTATGTCATTTGTTTTATTTTTCTGTATCTGCCTTTTCATATACTTCTATCATTTTTCTATTGGTTTATAGAAATATTCTATTTCTATATATATGGTTTATCCTTTTGGTTACTGAATTGTAGTAGTGTTTAGTATATTAAGGAAATTGGCTCATTATGACATGTATTTCTGATACTTTTTCCTACATGTTTTTAATTTTTTCTAGTTATTACCATCATCCTTAGATTATTTTTGAATAATTTCTTTTTATTAGATATTATGTCAAAATATTACCATCCAGCTTTCAAACTTAAATTAGAATAGTGGTGATAATAATAGCTATAGTTTATCAGGTGCTTATTTTGTATAATTTATTTCAGTAAGCACGTAACATGTATTATCTCTAATTCTCACTATACACTGCATAGAAGTTTTTGTTATTTCCTTTTTGAAGTCTCTCCACCCCCACCCCCAAATTGAGGCTCAGAGAGGTTAGGTAACTTATCCAAAGTTCTCAGCTAATAAATGGAAGATAAGGGACTTTAACACAAGTCTGACTCCAAAACTTATGTTATTTCTGCTACACTGGTAGAGTGAAGGGGTAGATATGTATAGTAGTAGGAAATGAGTAGGAGCAAAGAAAGGGGAAAACTATAAGAAGATACAAACTCAAGGTTTAACTTTCTGGGTTTCTTTTAACATTAGATTTGAGGTGGCCTGCAGAATCCTTGTTAAAGGGGCAAATACTGCCATGGCAATACATACTTCTTTTTTATGTTTCATATGTGATACTGATTCATTAAGAAATGTTAAACATTATTTATTCTCTCTGTGTAAGGAAGCAGAGAAATTTATAATTTGTTTTAGAGTTTTGTCTTAAATGTTTAATGAGATGTATCCAAGAATGTATGAGAACTTTGTACTAGGTACTTTAAAATAGTTTATTTCATTTAACCCACAAAATCACTGTTAGTAGGTGGTATTATTTCTACTTAAATGAAAGTGCCGAGGTTAAGGCCAAGATCAGACAGTGAGGAAGTGGTGGAGGTAGAGTTTAAGCCAGGTTTGTCCCACTCCAAAGCCTATACCATTTCCTTTCCGTTATACTGTGTTATTAAAGCTTAAAAGAAAAAAAAAATAGGATGCCTGAAATGATCAGTTTGTATAGGGCTCAACTTATTTGTGTGAAAGTCATTTGTTAGTTGATAGTGATGGTAAATGATTAATTTCCTGTTTTTTAGGTAGTAATGGAAGGCAGAATAATTTAAACCAAGATCACAAAATTAAATTCGGCTGTGACTATTAGCAATTGAATAAGCATGGAAAAACTGAGAGATTGTATAGAGTTAAAAAGAAATTTTTTGAAAAAGAAAAAAAACTTTGAAAATTGCCTAGAGGTTATAATTATTCTTTTTTATAAATCAATAAACACTATTAATCTTAAGTAATGAAAAGTCAGAAATATTGTTTTAAGTTATTTTTTTGATAAAGTCAGATATTGGTTCCTCTTTAAAATATCTCAAGTTGAGGTTCTGGCAAGATGGCGGCGTGAGCAGGGCAGTGGAAATCTCCTCCCCAAACCAAATAAATCTATGAAAACACAGCAAATACAACTACTCCTAAAAGAGAGACCAGAATTCACAGGACAGTGCACAGCCTGCATCTGCACCTGAGAGGACTCGGCACCCCGCAAGGCGGGTAAGATATGGAGCTGCGAGCCAGTGGGACTGAGCACTCCCCGACCCCAGTGCACCGGCGGGAGGAGAGGATTCAGAGCTGGGAGGGAGTGGAAGTACAGGCCCATGAAATAACCAGCCCCAGTGATCTGCGCTGGGAGCACTGACACACATCATGCAGTGCATCGGATATTGGAGAGGCAGAAGGTGCAGGTTTTGAGCTGGGAAGGCGTCTGGGTCCGTGCAGCCGGCGCCCCGGGACAAGAGAAAAGCGCGTGCTGTTTTTAGCGGTCTTGGAGAGGCGGGGGCCCAGCGGGGGAACACGATCGTCCCAGCACGCTCAGCCCAGTGGGCTGGGAGTCCTGAGGAATTTGGGACCCCTTGGCTGGCGACTGGGAAAAGGTAGCCACACTGAAACTTTACACAGAGAACAACAGCCTCCCATTCGTTCCCGCCCCAGCCAGAGCTACAAAGAGCGGCAAAGAGCAGTGCGTCCGCGGCTGCGGAATACTGGAGCAACAGTGCCACCTACAGCATCCTTACAGAATCCACTCCCGGTGCGCGTTTTTTTTCCCCTTTCTTTTCTTTTCTTTCTCTCTTTTTTTCTCTTTTCTTTCTCTTCCTTCCTTTTTTGTTTGTTTTTGTTTTTTGTTTTTGTTTTTGTTTTTTTTAAGTCTTAAAGAGCCCAGCTGACACACGTGGCACCTACCAGCGACCACTTCTATCACCTTGAAAAGACAAAGGAATATGGTACAGACAAAGATAACCCAGACCTAGACAACACCTGAGAGGGAACCTGAAGGGATGGAAATGCAGAATCTTCCTGAAAAAGAATTCAGAATAAAAGTCATAACCACGCTGATGGATCTACAGAGAAATATGCAAGAGCTGAGGGAGGAAGTGAGGGAAGTCAGGAAAGACAGTGCAGAAATGAGACAAGCCATCGACGGGCTTAGCAGCAGACTGGACGAGATGCAAGAGACTGTTAATGGAATAGAAATCAGAGAACAGGAATACAGAGCAGCTGAGGCAGAGAGAGACAAAAGGATCTCTAGGAATGAAAGATACATTAAGAGAACTGTGTGACCAATCCAAACAGAACAATATTCGCATTATAGGAGTACCAGAGGAAAAAGAGAGAGAAAAAGGGATAGAAAGTGTCTTTGAAGAAATAATTGCTGAAAACTTCCCCATGCTGTGGAAGGAAATAGTCTCGCAGTCCACGGAAGCCCACAGACATCCTAACACAAGGGACCCAAGGAAGACAACACCAAGACATATAATAATTAAAATGGCAAAGATCAAAGATAGGACAGAGTATAAAGGCAGCTAGAGAAAGAAAAAAGATCACCTACAAAGGAAAACCGATCAGACTATCATCAGACTTCTCAACAGAAACCTTACAGGCCAGAAGAGAATGGCATGATATATTTAATGTAATGAAACAGAAGGGCCTCGAACCAAGAATATTATTATTTAAATATGATAGAGGTGTTAAACAATTTCCAGACAAATGAAAGCTGAGAGAATTTGCCTCCCATAAACCACCTCTATAGGACATCTTAAAGGAACTGCTCTAGAGGGAAGCACTCCTAAGGCTAAAAAGATGTCACCAGAGAAAATAAAATCATAGCAAAGAAAGCAGACCATCCAAATACTAACTAAAAGCAAAGAATAAAACACCTACTATATAAAGAATGGAGGAGGAAGAATAAGAAGGGAGAGAAATAAAGAAACATCAGACAGTGTTTACAATAACTTCACAGAAAGTTAAGTTAGATTGTTAGATAGTAAAGAAGCAACCCTTGAACCTTTGGTAACCACGAATCTAAAGCCAGCAATGGCAATAAGTACATATCTATCGAATCACCCTAAATGTAAATGGACTGAATGCACCAATCAAAAGACACACAGTAACAGAATGGATAAAAAAGCAAGACCCATCTATATGCTGCCTACAAGAAACTCACCTCAAACCCAAAGATACACACAGACTAAAAGTGAAGGGATGGAAAAAGATATTTCATGCAAAAAACAAGGAGAAAAAAGCAGGTGTTGCAGTACTTGTATCAGACAAAATAGACTTCAAAACTAAGAGAGTAACAAGAGATAAAGAAGGACATTACATAATGATAAAAAGGGTCAATCCAACAAGAGGATATAACCATTATAAATATATATGCACCCAATACGGGAGCACCAGCATATGTGAAACAAATACTAACAGAATTAAAGGAGGAAATAGAAAGCAATGCAATCATTTTAGGTGACTTCAACACACCACTCACTCGAAAGGACAGATCAACCAGACAGAAAATAAGTAAAGACACAGAGGCACTGAACAACACACTAGAACAGATGGACCTAACAGACATCTACAGAACTCTACACCCAAAAGCAACAGGATACACATTCTTCTCAAGTGCACATGGAACATTTTCCAGAATAGACCACATACTAGGCCACAAAAAGAACCTCAATAAAGTCGAAAATATTGAAATTCTACCAACCAACTTCTCAGATCACAAAGGTATAAAACTAGAATTAAATTTTAGAAAGAAATCAGAAAGGCTCACAAATATATGGAGACTTAACAACATTCTCTTAATTAATCAATGGGTTAACGACCAAATCAAAACAGAAATCAAAGAATATATCGAGACAAATGACAACAATGCAAAGCCACAACTTCTGTGGGACGCAGCAAAGGCAGTTCTAAGAGGAAAGTATATTGTAATCCAGGCCTATTTAAAGAAGGAAGAACATTCCCAAATGAATAGTCTAAAGACACAATTACTGAAATTGGAAAAAGAAGAACAAATGAGGCCCAAAGTCACCAGAAGGAGGGACATAATAAAAATAAGAGAAGAAATAAATAAAATTGAGAAGAATAAAACAATAGAAAAACTCAATGAAACCAAGAGCTGTTTCTTTGAAAAAATAAACAAAATAGATAACCCCCTAGCCAGACTCATTAAGAGAAAAAGAGAATCTACACACATAAACAGAATCAGAAATGAGAAAGGAAAAATCACGACGGACCCCACAGAAATACAAAGAATTATAAGAGAATACTATGAGAATCTATATGCTAACAAGCTGGAAAACCTAGAAAAAAATGGACAACTTCTTAGAAAAATACAACCTTCCAAAACTGACCAAACAGGAAACAGAAAAACAAAACAGACCAATCACCAGCAACGAAATTGAAGCGGTAATCAAAAAACTACCCAAGAACAAAACCCCTGGACCAGATGGATTCACCTCTGAATTCTACCAGACATATAGAGAAGAAATAACACCCATTCTCTTTAAAGTTTTCCAAAAAATAGAAGAGGAGGGAATACTTCCAAACTCATTCTATGAAGCTAGCATCACTCTAATACCAAAACCTGGCAAAGACCTCACCAAAAAAGAAAACTACAGACCAATATCCCTGATGAACAGAGATGCAAAAATACTCAACAAAATATTAGCAAACCGAATTCAAAAAAGATCAGGAGGATCATACACTATGATCAAGTGGGATTCATCCCAGGGATGCAAGGATGGTACAACATTCGAAAATCCGTCAACATCATCCACCACATCAACAAAAAGAAGAACAAAAACCACATGATCATCTCCATAGATGCTGAAAAAGCATTTGACAAAATACAGCAGCCATTCATGATTAAAACTCTCAACAAAATGGGTATAGAGGACAAGTACCTCAACATCATAAAGGCTATATATGCAAACCCACAGCTAACGTCATACTTAACAGCGAGAAGGTGAAAGCTTTTCATCTAAGATCGGAACAAGGCAGGGACGCCCACTCTCTCCACTGTTATTCAACATAGTACTGGAGGTCGTAGCCACGGCAATCAGACAAAACAAAGACATACAAGGCATCCAGATTGGTAAAGAAGAAGTCCAATTGTTACTATTTGCAGATGACATGATACTGTACATAAAAAACCCTAAAGACTCCATTCCAAAACTACTAGAACTAATATCTGAATTCAGCAAAGTTGCAGGATACAAAATTAACACACAGAAATCTGTTGCTTTCCTATACACTAATGATGAACTAACACAAAGAGAAATCAGAAAAACAATTCCATTCACAATTGCATCAAAAAGAATAAAATACCTAGGAATAAACCTAACGAAAGAAGTGAAAGACCTATACTCTGAAAACTACAAGACACTCCTAAGAGAAATTAAAGAGGACACTAACAAATGGAAATGCATCCCATGCTCTTGGCTAGGTAGAATAAATATTGTCAAAATGGCCATACTACCTAAAGCAATCTACAGATTCAACGCAATCCCTATCAAAATACCAACGGCTTTCTTCAATGAACTGGAGCAAATAATTCTAAAATTCATATGGAACCACAGAAGATCCCGAATAGCCAAATCAATCCTGAGAAGGAGGAATAAAATGGGGAATTGCGCTCCCTGACTTCAAGCTCTACTACAAAGCCACAATAATCAAGACAATTTGGTACTCGCAGAAAAACAGACCCACAGACCAGTGGAACAGAATAGAAAATCCAAACATTAACCCAAACATATACCGTCAATTAATATTTGATAAAGGAGCCTTGGATATACAATGGGGAGATGACAGCCTCTTCAGCAGCTGGTTTTGGCAAAACTGGACAGCTACATGTAAGAGAATGAAACTGGACTACTGTCTTATCCCATACACAAAAGTAAACTTAAAATGGATCAAAGACCTGAATGTAAGTCATGAAACCATTAAACTCTTAGAAAAAAACATAGGCAAAAATTTCTTAGACATAAACATGAGCGACTTCTTTATGAACATATCTCCCCAAGCAAGGGAAACAAAAGCAAAAGTGAACAGGTGGGACTATATCAAGCTGAAAAGCTTCTGTACAGCAAAGGACACCATCAATAGAACAAAAAGACATCCTGCAGTATGGGAGAATATATTCATAAATGACGTATCTGATAAGGGGTTGACATCCAAAATATATAAAGAACTCACACATCTCAACAAACATAAAGTAAATAATGCAATTAAGAAATGGGCAGAGGACATGAACTTCTCTAAAGAAGAAACTCAGATAGCCAACAGGCACGTGAAAAGATGCTCCACATCACTAATCATCAGAGAAATGCAGATTAAAACCACAATGAGATATCAACTCACACCAGCGAGGATGGCCAACATCCAAAACACAAACAACAACAAATGTTGGCGAGGATGTGGAGAAAAGGGAACCCTCGTACACTGCTGGTGGGAATGCAAATTAGTTCAACCATTGTGGAAAGCAGTATGGAGGTTCCTCAAAAAACTCAAAATAGAAATACCAATTGACCCAGAAATCCCACTCCTAGGAATTTACACTAAGAATGCAACAGCACAGTTTGAAAAAGACATATGCACCCCTATGTTTATCGCAGCACTATTTACAATAGCCAAGAAATGGAAGCAACCTAAGTGTCCATCAGTAGATGAACGGATAAAGAAGAGGTGATACATATACACAATGGGATATTATACAGCCATAAGAAGAAAACAAATCCTACCATTTGCAACAACATAGATGGAGCTAGAGAGTATTATGCCCAGTGAAATAAGCTGAGCCGAAAAAGACAAGTATCAAATGATTTCACTCATCTGTGGAGTATAAGAACAAAGAAAAAAACTGAAGGAACAAAACAGCAGCAGACTCACAGAACCCAAGAACGGACTAATAGTTACCAAAGGGAAAGGGACTGGGGAGGATGGGTGGAAAGGGAGGGAGAAGGGGGGAAAAGGGGCATTAGGATTAGCATGTATAGTGTTGGGGGGGCACGGGACGGGCTGTACAACTCAGAGAAGACAAGTAGTGACTATATAGCATCTCACTACGCTGATGGACAGTGACTGTAATGGGGTTGGTGGGGGGGACCTGATGAAGGGGGTAGTTTAATCACCATAGTATTGCACATGTAATTGTCGATTAATGATATCAAAATAAACTATTAAAAAAAATCTCAAGTTACTTGAAGGGGGCTTGAACTGATAAAGAAATGAAAGTGATGATATAATGTACAACATGGTAACAGTAATTAATAATATTGTACTGGATGTTTGAACGTTGCTAGGAGAGTAGATCTTAAAAGTTCTCATCACAAGAAAAGTATAACTATATATGGTTACTGATGTTAACTAGATTTCCTGTGGTGGACGTAATTGTAATATATATAGAAAAATAGGTATGAAAATAATGCTAATTCAGACTAATACCAGTTTGAAGTTAACTGAAAATCTTTAAGTCAGAAATCAGAAAAATAAATGGAAATGCTAAAAGAATTCTCGAAGTAGATGACCTCACATAATTTTGAGATGATAAAAAAATACAAATTTTGACTGACATCCTGTTGGGGGTTTTATAGCTCTAAGGTGAGGATTAGAAACTCAGAAAACGGGTATTTTACTATCACTCAGTCCTTGTCTTTAATATAGAGCAGATGCTTAGTGTAGAAAATGAAAGAAGAGTGCAATTCTAGTGATTTTTCTGGAAAGAACATTAAGTAAAAGTAACATTGAGACTCTTAAAGGCTCTAAACTACATAATAAGACATTTATAATGGGGATGCTTTTCAGAGTTCTCCACATAAGTGACAGGGTAAAAATCATAGTTGTGCATGTGTGGGAAGATACATTTTAAAATAGGAGAAAATGTTCCAAGATTTTCTGAAAAATATTCTGTTGTCTCTCTTTACATATGTCCACTAAAAACCACAAGCAAACTAAAATTACCTTGTGCTCAAAAAGTTAAAAATATTTGTTGCCATGGAAATAGTCCCAGTCTAGATTCTTCTTCAAACCCGTGGGGAAAAAACACTTTATATTTACAGCACCACAGCTGACAAAATTTGTTTCTGTGCCTGAGATGAAAAACATACCTGTTCTTTATTTTTGGAGTTCCTGGGCACATTGAAATGGCTGTGGAAGTAATTGAAAAATTCTTACGTCCCACACCCAGTTTTTAGGTCAGAACTGAAACTTATAGAAAACAAAGGAATACTAAGCCAACTAAAGAACTAGAGTTGTATTTTAATGTCTGTGTTGGATACATTATATTTATTTTCCTTACTGTATTTGTGGATTAATTTTTTTTCCAGCTAAGTCCTCTTTAGGAAGGAGAGAGAAAAAAGCATGGGTGCTTTTAAATATAGAAAGTAGCATTTATTAATTTTGCACAGCAGTAAGAGTAGCTTGATTGCTAAAGGCAGCATAGTACAGTCTTTTGAAATAAACCAAGTTCAATTTCCAGTTTCACCATTTGCTAGCTGTGTAACCTTGAATATTTTAACTAACTTCCAAGCCTCAATTTTTACTGTGTGAAGTGGAGATAACATATACAAAGCATCTTGCACTGAGTAGGTATTCAATAAATGGTATGAAATGATATCAGTCTTTAATAAATTTTTAGGATAAGCAGGACTCCAATTGAACTATCCAGATGTGTGTGTTTCCTTATTCTTCAGTCTCTAGGAAAGATCACTGCGTTAGTTCTTTGACTCTTTTTCCCCCAGTTCTAGTTTCTTTTGGTGTGCCAAGTTCTTAAAATTAAAGACATTTGTCTTTACAGGAGATAACAATGCTCTAAGTACTGAGTAAAACAATCATTATAACTTGCGTAGTATTTATTAATGTCAACTCTTCTGTCAGATTCTTAAGAAAGTTTAATTAAATGAAAATTAGGCTTTTGTTTCATGTGCTTAGAGTAACAAACAGATGTATTCTTTCCTTAGGCATTTTAAATTATACCTGACAGCAAGTACTGAACGCTTTTCCCAAAATTTTAAAGTCGTGGTGGTAGATGGTAAAGATGAAAGCGAGTATGCCGTCAAGTGGCAGGACTTCTTCAGTGGACATGTGGTTGGTTAGTATGGAGTGTGTTTGTTTGCCCTTGTGTCTGCGGTGTTAGCTATCCAGATATAACTTGATCGCATATTCTTTTATTGGTGGGGGAGGAGGAAAGAGTGTCCAAGAAGTGCTTTTCTTTGTCTTATTTGAGCTCTAGCTATGTTAAGTTTGGAAGCAGAAACATTCAAACAGGAAGCATTGGGTATTTTCCAGCCTGTCATACTAACTGGCTATTTTGATGATTAAAATGAGTTTCCTCTTAAGTGTTAAGAATTGATTTTTTTTGAATCTGTGGAAGGATTGTAGGCTTCTCTTATGAGATAGGAGATAAAATAATTTACTTTATGATCATTGTTATGTATTTACTTAGGAAAATAAACAAGCAATTGCAATTTAAACTTTTTCTGAAATAAGTAAAAAGAAATGGCATTAAAATCCCCAAATAGTATATATAGTTCAAGCCTGTATGTCCAAAATCATGCTTTCTGTCCTCTCAAGTTATTTCTTACCCAAAAGTAGGTAGTTATTCCAGAAGAACATTGACACATTTATTTTGATTTTGTTCTACAGTACACTCTTGAGACTTGAGGGAAAGAGAGAGGTTTTAAATGAGCTGATTGAGGCTACTCCTTAGGAGTGAGAATACCTAGCTGCTTGCTGGAGCCTGTGTTGCTTGCTTGTACATCTCTGTAGTATGTAGGGAGATGCCACTCTGATGAAGGGCTTGGTTGATTTTTATTGACAGTAGTACATAGTTTATTTTTTTATGTATATATATTTTAATGATTAATTTTTTTTTCTCTTAAGGTGAGCCTGACTCTAGGGTTTTAGCCCATTTAGGAGATGATGATATTACAGTAAGAATCAACACAGATGGGGCAGAATATAATATAGAGGTAAATCTACATGTGCATTTTTTTTTCAGGAGTATGTGTCTCTGATTTTTGAAATGCTGTTTTCTCAGTAGTGTTAAGACAAAGCCCTTTAAATATTTTTTTTATCTCCTTATGCTTAAAACTTTTTACCAAGAAAGTAGATAATTTTTTTAAAGATAATATTTTTTCATGTCTAAGAAGCTGTCCTAAGATGCACCCTGTCTTTTCTAAGTACCATGATTGAGAGAAAGTTACATGTGGGGTGGGTGAAAACTTTCCCTGTGGATGCGGTTTTACTTTATTCTTTTCCTAATAATCCTGCTATAAGGGTAAACATTCTCAAACATGAAGGTGAAGTCTTATTTCTCTATTTCTCCATTTCCCTTTAGATGCTCTGGAAATGCAAGACCAATAAAAGGTGATAGCCATAGTGTGAGAAGATAAAAGAGGGAACTAGGAGATACAGGCTCTGGCCACTGTGCCGTTGAAGTACTAGCAGTAGACAGACTAGGCACATTTGTGTAACACATGGCTGTGTGTCACATATTAGTCCAGAAAACAAAATGTTTGCCACAGCTTTGTGGATTAAAGTGTTTCTGTGTACCTAGGAAAATGAGAATACTCTGAGTGGTAGTGATATCACCAAACAGGGCACCTGTGGGAAAACCATGAGGATGATCACATGAAAGTTTTGAGTACATTGAGTGCTTATTAGGGGTAAGACTAAGGTGCTGGTGCTATACATACTATACGTTTTTTTTAACATCCAAACTGCATGGCCATTAGTCATTTGTGTATCTATCATTGTGAAAAAGAAATGTCTATCTCTGCCCTTGCAGTCTGTTTTGATCTGTTAATGTTTAGACTAATGTCATGGTTTTGGGGAGCCTAGCATACCAGAAAGAATCAGAAAATTAGCACAAAGTAAATGAGCATTTGTCTGGAATAGGCAAGTCAGTCAACCCTTAAATTTACTTACTCTTTCCTTCAATTCATATTTTAAAAATACATGCTCCCTGAAAAATTCAGAAAATATAAAGGTTACCTGAAATTTCACTACTGGGAGAAAAAACTGCTTATTAGCATTTTGATGAATGTCTTTCAAAAATTTTTTTCTATACATATATACACAAGTAAGTAGTTGTAAGACTGTTTTTTCTTGTCACATTAGGACCATGCAGTTTGTCTTCATTTTTTTTTTAACAATATAATTATGAACATTGTTCCATGTTAGTAAATGAAGATCTAAATTAGGGTTTTTAATAACTGCTGCCTGTTGGTTCATTGAAACATTAAACCATTTATTTAACCAATTCCCTGTTGATGCTCAATTGTTCTGCTTCTAAAATTTGAAATTAAATAATGCTATAGTAAACAGCTTTGGGCACACCTTTTTGTGCATACATTTAGTTTGAATAGTCCAGTGATACGAAATAGTCTGGAAAACCACAGGAAACTATGTCTAGGCTGTGCCAGGGTTTCACATCAGCTGCTCCCACAGCAGAGGTTCATTGTTTACTTTCATTGAGGTTGATGTAGGTCAGGTGGTCCTCTTCCAGCTTTGACACCTGGACACATGTCCTTTGAGGTTTCCATAGGAGGGAAACAGAAAGTCCCACAGGAGATTTTAAAGGGCCAGCCTTGGAAGCAGCATACATCACCTTCACCCCCACCCCATTCTAGAACTCTTATCTGTGACCTGTCTGCAAAGGAGACTGGGAAAGATAATCTCTTGCACTCAGAGTGATAAAACAGTGTAGGGAATGCACAGCTTTCTTTCTGCCACAATGTGTCTGTCTGCTTATTTCCTTAATCTCTTCGTTTTTAATGAAAAATGTGTGCATTTAGGATCCAAGTTAAATTTGCTCAGGTTCCTCACTTTTACTGTTTGACTAAGTAAAAAAATTGCTATAATTAACATTTTACTATGAGATGTTTACTTAAAAGTAAACCCAGCAGGTTTTTGAAGGACTTTTGCATTAGATTAATTTTTAATTGGAGAAGTAGTCTATTACTTAGTATGGTGGTTCTCATATTCTTCATTGTATAATTCTTATTTGCATTTACCTTCATAGAAAAATCATTCATCTGTGCTAAAATCTTAGACATATGAATAAACAGAAAAAAAAATTTTTTTAACACTTAACCATTAAACTTTTTAAGCCATGATTGATTTTATCACCATAGCTTACTATTTATGTAAATAAGCCTAGGCTAAACTTTAGTCATGAGATGACTTTTATCCTACCCAACTTTTTGCTTTAAAATGTTCAAATCTGCAGAAAGATTGAAAGAATGCCCTGTACCCTTCATTAACTGGTAACAATGCCATGTTTGCTTTATTGCTCTTTATTTTGCTAAAGGTCATTTAAAATAAATTTCAGACCTAATGACACTTCACCCCTAAATGCTTCAGTGTGCATCTTCTAAGAATAAAGCTACTCTTATACGCAGCTTTAATAAAAGTAACACACCTAAGAAAATGAAAATAATTCCACAGTATTATCTAATAGTGTGTTGTCAGTATCTCTAGTCATTCTCAAAATCTCCTTCATAGTTTTCCAGTTTAGGATCCCATCAAGATACTTGGCTGTTAATTAGTTATTCATGGCTATTAATTAGTTATTCATCAGGTGATTTTTTTTCTTGCAACTTATCAATAATGGTGGTAATAGGTTTGCTTTTATGTTAGTAGTAGTAACTATCTTTATTTTGAAATCTTAATTTATAACTGGATTCAGTAACTTCCATTATCTTCAAGATAGGTGTTATCACTACTTTACCCAGTGAGAAAAGTTATGCTCATTTAACTGAGATTTGAAACCCAGGTATCTCTGATCCCAAAGCCTGTTGTCTTTTTCTATGGTAGACTGGCTATATTAGGAAACTATTAGTATGAACTGAGAAATGTTTGATCCAATAGAAAAATTTTTTCTCTTTCTATTCATAAACCAAGTGAAGGCCCCTGTAGCCAAGGAGTTGGTTTGTTAACTTTGAGTTAACTAATAGTCTCTGCTAGCCCTGAGGTTCTGTAAACATTGTTTCCTAAATCTATCTCATACATGGATTATGAAAGAAGATGTATGTTTGACAGATTTATTGAGGTAAAATTCACATAGTATACAATTCAGCATTTAAAGTATATAATTCAGTGGTTTTTACTATATTCATGCTTATACACACATCACCACAACCAAATTTTAAAACATTTTCATCACCCCTGAAAGAAACCTCATACCATTTAGCAGCCCACCACCTTTTGCCCCAATTCCCTAACCCTAGAAAACTGCTAATCTGTCTGTCTCTAGATTTGCCTTTTTGTCTCTTTAGATTTGCTTGGTCATTTGTGTAAATGGAATATCACAGTATGTGGTCCTTTTTGACTGGCTTCTTTCACTTAGAATGTTTTTAAGGTTCATCCATGTTGTAGCCTGTGTCTGTACTTCATTTCTTTTTATTGCCAAATAGTATTCCATTGTATAGATATACCACATTTTGCATACTCATTTATCAACTGGACATTTGAGTTGTTTGCACTTTTTGGCTATTTTAAATAATGCTGCTATGAACATTTGGAACAAGTTTTTGTGTGAGCATATATGTTAATTTCTCTTGGATATATACTAGGAATGGAATTTCTGGGCCATACATATCTCAATTTTTAACCTTTTGAGGGTCACTGGACTGTTTTCCAAGGTGGCTGCACTTTACATTTACTGTGTTGTTCATTCCATATCCTCACCAGCAGTGTATAAAGGTTCTAATTTCTCCACATCCTTGCCAATACTTGTTATTATCTGTCTTTTTGATTATAGTCATCCTGGTGGGTATGAAGTGGTGGTTTTGTGGTTTAGATTTTCATTTTCTTGACAGATAGTGGGGGAGATATATATCTTTGTTGAATGTTTCTTGCAAGCTGCCTGGTTCTGATGAGCGCAGTGTCCTCACAGAGAACTTTGTTGTGAAAAACAAATATCCTTTTGATTTGTGTAATCTTTCATATATCGTAGTTTGATGCACTGTGGCCTTGTAATATTATAAGTGAAGATTTTTTAAAACCTACCTTCCCTGAAATAATAAGTTTTAGGTGTACTGTTCCAGGTTTCCAGCCTTCTCCATGAAAATGTTGGCTCTTTCTTATGTATGAAACCTATCATGACAAAAAGATGTTAAGGAGACTGGAATGTAAGTGTCATCAGATAGAACCTGTGTCTGACTTGCATTGCTATGTGTTCAAACCCGAATGGTGCCAACATACCGTAGGCATCATGTAACTATTTTGAATGAATGAATGGAAAAGAATATGCATTTTTTCTTTAGGATCTCCTAAAAGATTTCATAACTTGTGCAAAATAATGCTTTTCTCATATACAGATAAAATCAAAGAGAATAATCCATTTATTTATTTACCAGCTTAGAAACACTATAATAAAAGTTGAAATTATATATTTTTGATAAAATGACTAGTCAGTTAAAGAATGTTATCTAAAGACAAGGAAAGGATGTTGTAAGAATTTAATGTTTAGGAATTCTTATATTTTCATATGTTTTCTATTTTAGCCACTTTGGAGACTAATTAATGATACTAAAGACAAAAGAATGTTAATTTATAAATCTGAAGATATCAAGAATGTTTCACGTTTGCAGTCTCCAAAAGTGTGTGGTTATATAAAGGCAGATAATGAAGAGTTGCTTCCAAAAGGGCTAGTAGACAGAGAGCCACCTGATGGTAAGACTTAAAATATATATTTCAAATAAGAAACAAGCATTACAGCTGTCTTCAATAGGGGTGGTTGTTTATTGATTAAAAACAAAAGGAAACATTATTTTCAAGTATCTATATTCTGAAAATGGAGTTTTCAGAAATTCAAATTAATTCTTTTGCCTATAATTAGGAATTGAAAACACTAGAAAATAATGATAACAATAAAGATTGGATTTAAGATTGGGAAAGGGGAAATTGAATAATCTGAGGGAAAATATTTATTATTTGTGGGTATTTAGAAATGACAATACTGTTGAAAAATAATCTTTAGATAAGTTCATAAGATATTAGTTGGTACTAGGAGAGGTCTAAACTGTTTAGAAAGAAGAAGGATATCAGTCTTGGGATAGATCAATTTAGAGTTATTTAAAAACATATCACCATTTTGGAGAAATACTCTACTGTCCTCATTTTTAAAAACCTTAGGAAATACTACTAATATTTTAGTATATGAATAAAGAAATTCTTAAACTATTTGATAAAAAAATCTGTTAACAAAAACTGATTTTTGATGTTTGACTATCTTGATATTTTTACCATTACTTTGGTTAATTTATAGACTTCTAGAAGAAAATGACAGCTTCATAGCCCAGCAATAAATAGATGGATTGTTTTATTCTGTTAAGTATTTTTAGAGTTTCCTTGTTTTAAAAATTAAGGAGGTACTTTTCCTCGGTTTTAAATTCTTAGCCTTTTCACTTTTCTCTCTGCCTCCAATGCTTAAATATGCTTAAATAATGTTTGTTTAAATAATATGCTAGATTTAAAGTGTTGCTATAAAAATACTCCTTGTTTTGATGAATTTTGATTTAATAGTGCATACAAATTCATATTAGAGCTTGTTCACCGGGTGAAGAGAAGAGCTGACCCTAATCCCATGAAGAACACGTGTAAATTACTGGTGGTGGCGGATCATCGCTTTTACAAATACATGGGCAGAGGGGAAGAGAGTACAACTACAAATTACTTGGTAAGGATTTGATATTAGATAAAGTAATTGGATCAAAACAATCCATGTAGGTAGGCAAATTCTATTTAAAAGAAGATGCTCTAAATTTGAAACGCAGTGAGACAAGACCTGTTTCAGATGTTCTGTCATTTCCTTAAATAAGGTTCTTACATTACTGTATAGAGATTCTGTTTTCAAGTGTTTGAGAACACATTTTACATTTGAACTAATTCTTTTTTGCACTTAGAATTTTGTAATATTAGGTTTGGGGAGGGTTCATAACATAGGCCACCCCTCTTCATGCAGACAAACTCCTTGAAAGCATCACAGCTTTAATGGCAGTGATCCTATTGGTGACACATGTGGATGTGTGCCCCAGAGAAAAAAAAAGTATTCATGTGAACCTATGTATATTATTTTTGCTTATATGTGTATTTCAGAGAAGATGGTCAGTTTGGTTTATGTCATATGAAGTAGCTAATTGTTGGAATGAAACTGCATGAAATACATGGGACTTTCTTGGTCATAACTAACTATAGGTAAAGATTTAAAGTAAAGATTATAGAAGTATGGCTGCTGGGTTTTTTAAATTAAATTTAATTTAATTTTTTAATTTTGGTATCGTTAATGTACAATCACTTAAACAACATTATGGTTACGAGACCCCCTATTATCAAGTCCCCCCCACATACCCCACTACAGTCACTGTCCATCAGCATAGTAAGTTGCTATAGAATCATTACTTGCCTTCTCTATAAATACTGCCTTTCCCGTGTCCCTCACCGCTGCAATATGTGTGCTAATCGTAATGCCCCTTTTCCCCCCTTCTCCCTCCCTTCCCACCCATCCTCCCCAGTCCTTTTCCCTTTGGTAACTGTTAGTCCATTCTTGGGTTCTGTGAGTCTGCTGCTGTTTTTCTCCTTCAGATTTTGCTTTGTTCTTATACTCCACAGATGAGTGAAATCATTTGGTACTTGTCTTTCTCCACCTGGCTTATTTCACTGAGCATAATACCCTCTAGTTTCATTCATGTTGTTGCAAATGGTAGGATTTGTTTTCGTCTTATTGCTGAATAAGATTCCATTGTGTATAGGTACCACATCTTCTTTATCCATTCATCTACTGATGGACACTTAGGTTGCTTCCATTTCTTGGCTATTGTAAATAGTGCTGCGATAAACATAGGGGTGCATATGTCTTTTTCAAACTGGGCTCCTGCATTCGTAGGGTAAATTCCTAGGAATGGAATTCCTGGGTCAAATGGTATTTCTATTTTGAGTTTTTTGAGGAACCTCCATACTGCTTTCCATAACGGTTAACTATTTTACATTACCACCAGCAGTGTAGGAGGGTTCCCCTTTCTCCACATCCTTGCCAACATTTGTTGTTGTTTGTCTTTTGGATGTTAGCCATCCTAACTGGTGTGAGTTGATATCTCATTGTGGTTTTAATTTGCATTTCTCTGATTATGGATGTGGAGCATCTTTTCATGTGCCTGTTGGCCACTGAATTTCTTCTAAGGAGAAGTGCCTGTTAGCTCCTCTGTCCATTTTTTATTGGCTTATTTTTGTTGAGGTAAGTGAGCTCTTTATATAATTTGGATTTCAACCCCTTATCGGATATGCCATTTATGAATATATTCTCCCATACTGTAGGATGTCTTTTTGTTCTATTGATGGTGTCCTTTGCTGTACAGAAACGTGTTAGTTTGATATAGTCCTACTTGTTCATTTTTGCTTTTGTATCCCTTGCCTGGGGAGATATGTTCGTGAAGAAGTTGCTCATGTTTATGTCCAAGAGATTTTGCCTGTGTTTTTTTCTAAGAGTTTTATGGTTTCATGACTTACATTCAGGTCTTTGATCCATTTTCAGTTGACTTTTGTATATGGGGTTAGACAATAATCCAGTTTCATTCTCTTACATGTAGCTGTCCAGTTTTGCCAACACCAGCTGTTGAAGAGGCTGTCATTTCCCCATTGTATATCCTTGGCTCCTTTATCATATATTAATTGACCATATATGCTTGGGTTTATATCTGAGCTCTCTCGTCTGTTCCACAGCTCTATGGGTCTGTTCTTGTGCCAGTACCAAATTGTCTTGATTACTGTGGCTTTATAGTAGAGCTTGAAGTCAGGGAGCATAATTCCCCCACTTTATTCTTCCTTCTCAGGATTGCTTTGGCTATTCGAGGTCTTTTGTGGTTCCATATGGATTTTAGAACTATTTGCTCTAGTTCATTGAAGAATGCTGTAGGTATTTTGATAGGGATTGCATTGAATCTGTAGATTGCTCTAGGCAGGATAGCCATTTTGACAATATTAATTCTTCCTATCCATGAGCATGGGATGTGTTTCCATTTATTTTGGTTTATTCTTTAATTTCTCTCATGAGTGTCTTGTAGTTTTCAGAGTATAAGTCTTTCACTTCCTTGGTTAGGTTTATTCCTAGGTATTTTATTCTTTTGGATGCAGTTGTGAATGGAATTGTTTTCCTGATTTCTCTTTCTGTTAGTTCATCGTTAGTGTATAGGAATGCAAAAGATTTCTGTGTATTAATTTTGTATCCTGCAACTTTGCTGGATTCAGATATTAGATCTAATAGTTTTGGAGTGGATTCCTTAGGGTTTTTTATATACAGTATCATGTCATCTACAAACAGGGACAGTTTGACTTCTTCCTTGCCAACTTGGATACCTTTTATTTCTTTGTGTTGTCTGATTGCCGTGGCTAGGACCCCCAGAACTATGTTGAATAAAAGTGGGGAGACTGGGCATCCTTGTCTTGCCCCAGATCTTAAAGGAAAAGCTTTCAGCTTCTTGCTGTTAAGTATAATGTTGGCAGTGGGTTTGTCATATATGGCCTTTATTATGTTGAGGTACTTGCCCTCTATACCCATTTTGTTGAGAGTTTTTATCATGAATGGATGTTGAATTTTGTCCAGTGCTTTCTCGGCATCTATGGAGATGATCATGTGGTTTTTGTCCTTCTTTCTGTTGATGTGGTGGAAGATGTTGATGGATTTTCGAATGTTGTACCATCCATGCATCCCTGGGGTGAATCCCACTTGATCATGATGGATGATCTTTTTGATGTACTTTTGAATTTGGTTTACTAATAGTTTGTTGAGTATTTTTTTTATCTATGTTCATCAGGGATATTGGTCTGTAATTTTCTTTTTTTGTGGTATCTTTGCCTGGTTTTTGTATTAGAGTGATGTTGGCCTCGTAGAATGAGTTTGGGAGTATTCACTCCTCTTCTACTTTTTGGAAAACTTTAAGGGAGGATGGGTATTAGGTCTTCACTAAATGTTTGATAAAATTCAGCAGTGAAACCATCTGGTCCAGGTGTTTTGTTCTTAGGTAGTTTTTTGATTACCAGTTCAATTTCTTTGCTGGTAATTGGTCTATTCAGATTTTCTGTTTCTTCCTGGGTCAGCCTTGGAAGGTTGTATTTTTCTAGAAAGTTGTCCATTTCTTCTAGGTTATCCAGTTTGTTACCATATAATTTTTCATAGTATTCTCTCATAATTCTTTGTATTTTTGTGGTGCCCATAGTGAATTTTTTCCTTTCTCACTTCTGATTATGTTTATGTGTGTAGACTCTTTTTCTTGATAAGCCTGGCTAAGGGTTTATCAATTTTGTTCATTTTCTCAAAGAACCAGCTCTTGCTTTTATTGATTCTTTCTATTGTTTTATTCTTCTCAATTTTATTTGTTTCTGCTCTAATCTTTATTATGTCCCTCCTTCTACTGACTTTGGGCCTCATTTGTTCTTTCTTTTCTAGTTTCACTAATTGTGAGTTTAGACTGTTCATTTGGGATTGTTCTTCTTTCCTGAGGTAAGCCTGTATTGCAGTATATTTCCCTCTTAGCACGGCCTTTGCTGCATCCCACAGATTTTGTGGTGTTGAATTATTGTTGTCATTTGTCTCTGTATATTGCTTGATCTCTCTTTTTATTTGGTCATTGATCCATTGATTATTTAGGAGCATGTTATTAAGCCTCCATGTGTTTGTGGGCTTTTTCGTTTTCTTTGAGTAATTTATTTCTAGTTTTATACCTTTGTGATCTGAGAAGCTGGTTGGTACAATTTCAATCTTTTTGAATTTACTGAGGTTCTTTTTGTGGCCTAATAAATGATCTATTCTTGAAAATGTTCCATGTGCACTTGAGAAGAATGTGTATCCTGTTGCTTTTGGGTGGAGTGTTCTGTAGATATCCATTAGGCCATCTGTTCTAATATGTTGTTCAGTGCCTCTGTCTCTTTACTTATTTTCTGCCCGGTTGATGTGTCCTTTGGAGTGAGTGGTGTGTTGAAGTCTCCTAAAATGAATGCATTGCTTTCTATTTCCTCCTTTAATTCTGTTAGTATTTGTTTCTCTTATGTAGGTGATCCAGTGTTGGGTGCATAGGTATTTATAATAGTTATATCTTCTTGTTGGACTGACCCTTTTTTCATTATGTAATGTCCTTCTTTGTCTCTTGTGACTTTCTTTGTTTTGAAGTCTATTTTGTCTGATACAAGTACTGCAACTCCTGCTTTTTTCACCCTATTAGTTGCATGAAATATCTTTTTCCATCCCTTTACTTTCAGTCTCTATAAGTCTTTGGGTTTGAAGTGAGTCTCTTAGGCAGCATATAGATGGGTCTTGTTTTTTTATCCATTCAGTGACTCTGTGACTTTTGATTGGTGCATTCAGACCATTTACATTTAGGGTGATTATCGATAGGTATGTACTTATTGCCATTGCAGGCTTTAGATTTGTGGTTACCAAAGTTTCAAGGGTAATTCCCTTAGTATCTAACAGTCTAATTTAACTCACTTCATGTGCTATTACCAACACAACCTAAAGGTTCTTTTTTTTTCCTCCTTTTTCTTCCTCCTCTATTTTTCATATGTTAGGTATCATATTCTGTACTCTTTGTCTATCCCTTGACTGACTTTGGCATAGTTGATTTGATTTTGTATCTGCTCAGTAATTAATTTTTCTATTTTGCTGTGGTTTCATTTCCCCTGGTGACATCTATTTAGCCTTAGGAATACTTCCATCTATAGGAGTCCCTCCAAAATGCACTGTAGAGGTGGTTTGTGGGAGGTATATTCTCTCAGCCTTTGCTTATCTGAAAATTGTTTTATCCCTCCTTCAAATTTAAATAATAACCTTGCCAAGTAGAGTATTCTTGGTTTGAGGCCCTTCTGCTTCATTGCATTAAATATATCATGCCACTTCCTTCTGGCCTGTTAGGTTTCTGTTGAGAAATCTGATGATAGCCTGATGGATTTTCCTTTGTATGTTATCTTTTTTCTCTCTCTAGCTGCTTTTAAAAGTCTGTCTTTATCCTTGATATTTGTCATTTTAATTATTATACTTGATGTTGTCTTCCTTGGGTCTCTTGTGTTGGGAGATCTGTGCACCTCCATGGCTTGAGAGACTTATCTCCTTGCCCAGATTGGGGAAGTTTTCAGCAATTACCTCCTCAGTAATACTTTTGATCCCTTTCTCTCTCTTCTTCTTCTGGTACCCCTATCATGCAGATATTGCTCCGTTTGGATTGGTCACACCGTTTTCTCAATATTCTTTCATTCTTAGAGATCCTTTTTTCTCTCTGTGCCTTATCTTTTTTGTATTCCTCTTCTCTTATTTCTATGCCATTTACCGTCTCTTCTATTACATCTACTCTGCTTTTAAATCCCTTCATTGTATGTTTCATTTTAGATACGGAATTTCTTAGTGATTGATTCTCCATCTTAAATTCGTCCCTGAGTTCTTGAATATTTTTCTGTACCTCCATGAGCATGTTTATGATTTTTATTTTAAACTCTTTCAGGAAGATGGATGAATTCAGTTTCATTTGGTCCTTTTTCTGGGGTTTGTGATATTTTGGTCTGAACCAGGTTCCTTTGACATTTCATAATTCTATGTGGTGCAGAAGCTCTAGTCTGTGGAGCTGCTCAGCCCCTAGGGTGAGGTTGGGCGTTGTAGGGGAGCAGCGGTGTGCCTTAGGGCAGGAAAGAGCTGTTTCCTGATTCCTGGCTGCAGTGCCTGTCTCCAGTATCAGCACCGGTGGGGCGAGCACACAGGTGTAAGGCTCTGTGCTTTGCGTCTCTAGCTCTTATAGGCGGGGCCTCTGGCTTGTCTGATGCCAGCACAGTGACTGCCAGTTTGCGAGAAGGTGCCGGCAGGCCAGGGGGAAGGTGCAGCAGGCTGCGTATCACAGTGGGGGGCTTTGGAGTTGAGTAGGCAGCCAGGGGAATGGGGCGCCTGAAGCGCCTCAAAAGTTTGCAACCCGCTGGGCAGAGTGCACCCAGACAACCTTGTCCACCTATCCCTTCTCCCCTGTAGCAATCTCCCTGCAAACCCCACTCCTTCAGCAGCCCGCTCACTGCTAGGAAGCCTCAGACTGTCTGCCTTTCCTTTGTCCCAGAGCGGCTGAATGTAGATCCCTGTCCTCCACAAATGGCCAGAATTGCAGTCTTTCAAGCACTCTGCCTGTCCCAGCTCCCCAACCTCAGCAACCTGCAGAGCACCACACAATGTAGGTTTGTGGTCCAAAGCAGACCTCCAGGGCTGGGTGTTCAGTAGTTCTAGGCTTCCACCCCATCTCTGCTCCATTTCTCTTCCTCCTGCCAGTGAGCTGGGGTGGGGGAAGGGTTCAGGTCCCGCCGGATCAAGGCTTTCGTACGTTACCCTATTTTGTGAGGTCTGCTCTGTTTGTGGGGTCTATATGTAGTCTGGTACAGCCTTCTTTCCTATTGCTGTTTTAGGGCTAGTTGTATTAACTGTATTTTCCCACTGTATGTGGTTTTGGGAGAATTCTCTGTCTCACCTCTCACGCCACCATCTTGAATCTGGGTGCCAAGTACTTACCATTTTTATCTTTAAAAGTCAAGGG
Source organism: Smutsia gigantea (assembly GCA_032199065.1). Classification (NCBI taxonomy): domain Eukaryota; kingdom Metazoa; phylum Chordata; class Mammalia; order Pholidota; family Manidae; genus Smutsia; species Smutsia gigantea. Next base: position 90,388 of record JAVSCE010008603.1, read on the forward strand.
AATCATTTCATTGACATTTTCTGTTAGTATGATCTCACTGGTCATGACAGTTTGGCACTGACCGCAATGTTGAGGGAAGAAGAGAGAATGCAGCTATTCATAAACTGTGAGCCTAGTGCAGTAAAGCCATCTTTTTCATTGCCTTGCTTTTCCTGGTCTCTGTGTTTTATTCAAACCCTCCCTAACCCTGCTTTGCCTTCCCTTCCCTGTCAAGTGAAAGAGTTTATTATGAGAGTAGTAGGAGTAGTGTTTGACATCACTGTAATTCTTGTTCTTAAGAGAGATTTTTTTCTGGGAAAACCTTCTTAATAGGGGTTTTGTATTAAGGGGCTCTTATTTACTTCTTTGTCCATTACACTAAGAATATGAATATAATGAGAGGTCTAGTCTTAAAAGTTGTATTTCTTATTCTTACTATAAGCAAAAAATGATTTCTTACCTATAACATGTGCTTCACAGTTGCTAGAACAAACCTTTATCTACCCAGTTTTTGAACAAAAGAATAGTATCTCTTTGAGGAAAAGATGAGTAATAAGCACTTTATTCTTATATATTTGAATCATCCCTGGCAATTATACTGCTCCTCCCCACCCCCCAGTATTCTCTGCCCGACTTACCCATCTTCCCAAACCAGAGGACAGAAGAAAGGAGGAATGGTTAAACCTCATTTCTCTGTCTCCCTTTTTACCTGTCCTTGGTGCTGACCTTTGTCCAGTGAGGGTTGGGGATAGGGTCAGCAGTATCTGTCAGTGGCCCTTTCCTCTTTCCTGAGGGAGGCATTTGAGGTACTTGCCAAGAAATGGGATGAGGACATATTTCTTAGAAGGAAATATCTTAGGTAAATTGACTTTGAACCTTCATTTTTTAAAAGTTTATTTTGATATGATTAATCTACAATTAAATGAGCAATATTATGGTGATTACACTACCCCCTTCATCAGGTCCCCCCCACCAACCCAATTACAGTCACTGTCCATCAGCATAGTGAGATGCTATAGAGTCACTACTTGTCTTCTCTGGGTTGTACAGCCCTCTCTGTGCCCCCCTAACTTTACATCTGCTAATCGTAATGCCCCTTTTTCCCCCTTGTCCCTCCTGAACCTTCATTTTTTATAGTTGATTGGACTGGCAGTTTTCAAAAAGCCTATTGATATTTTGGTTCCAAATGCAACCTGAAATTTGGAACTTGCTCTACCACTGTTTGATTCTGGTAACAACACTTTTAAGTTGGAGGCTAGGAAGAGTATCTTCGTTAGAGCTGTCAGTGATGAAGAGTGACAACGCTAGCTTCAGAGTTGGTCGAAACTTTCACAATGGCATTTTCTGATTAAACTGATATTTTTAATCCCTGCAGAATTCATATTGTACTGCAAAGAGTGGAAAAGTTATCCTTAATGTCTTTCTCTCACTCTTTCTTTTATAAACAGATAGAACTAATTGACAGAGTTGATGACATCTATCGGAACACTTCATGGGACAATGCAGGTTTTAAAGGTTATGGAATACAGATAGAGCAGGTATTTATTAATGGATGTGGCTTATATTACTGAGCTAAGTTATGTAATTAAATATTTGTCATTGGTATTCACAACCCTAGAACTTATCTTTAATCATAAATAAATATTCTCAAATGCCAGTGATTTTTATCTGATGAATTGTACAGTGTTTTTGATATTAGTTATTTACAGGTTCTGAAGTTTTCTGTTCTTAGGCTGTTTTAGACAGAAAACCTTTTTATGCTGTTGTTATCTCGCTTTTCTCTGAATTCCTGAATTCAGTTTTATCCCCTGCATTGTTTTATTTTTCTTAGATTATGCTTTATGTCTTTAGTTAGAATTCTAGCATGTATTATTGAATCCTTAGAAAATTTACTGAAAAATGCTGTACATTTTCAATGGCATTTGTACATTCAGAACTGTTTGATCTCTTTTCTCCAAAATCTGATTTCTTATAATCTGTTAATAGATCACATCCAGCAATAATGTACTGATGTTGTCTTAATTATATCTCATAGTAAAAATTGTTCCAAATCGATAAGACTAATTAAAAAGATTAATTTGAAATTGGGTATTGCTTTGGATACACATTTTGATATGTAAATTATTGTCTCTATTTTTTCCAGGCTCTTTGTATTAAATCAATCATATTCTTATAGGTTATATAATATAGAATTTAGAGATTAAAGAAAAAGCCTTTTGAAATCATACATCATACTTAAAAATGTTTTTATAATATTTGTATAAAACTAAAAATTATTTTTCCCTTTCCATTCTTTTTTACTCTTTCGCATTTTCTTTTTTAAGTTATTATTTGAATAGGTAACATACACACATGGTACAAAAAGCCAGTGAAAAGTAAGTCTCCTCAACCTCTACCCAGTTCCTTCCCCAGAGACATCCATGTCACTAGTTTCATATGTATCTTTCCAGAGAGAATTTATGCACGTACAGCATGTGTATATATATATATATATATATATATATGTGTGTGTATTTGGCACATTGGTGGCTTGCTGTGCTCTACGCTCCTTGCTGTTTCATTTCACAAATATGTTGGCGATTGTGGTACATACAAAGCTGTCTCACTTGTTTAAAATAGCTGCATCATGTTTGAGTTTTAGGGGACCAATAATAAAGCTTCTTACTGCCTTAGGAACTTGGAACCAATTGAAAAAATAGGCATGACATAGGAGGAGGTAAAGATAACAGTTTCTTTAATGATACTAGCTGGATTGGAGGCTGTGGTGTAGCTGTACAGTCACAGTGGGCTCTTCCACTCACTTGATCCCAGGATTGATGTTAACCTCCCTCCACCATAGCTGCAGAGCCCACCCCAGTGAGCGTGCCCTACGGGGGTAGAGCCGACCAGAACAGACCTGCAGTAGGCAGGCAATCCAGAGAGAGGCCAGAAATGACTGAGCTGGGCATGGCTTTGTTCTTTTTCCTTAACTTGCAAATTGACACATTTCATCTCCTTTGGAGAGAAGAAGCCTTTCCTTATTTTTTTTTAAGCAAGATTAATATGAATTTGTGCCCTGTGAGCTCCTGTTGTCTATAATCTTTTATTCCTGTGGTGTGCAGTGATGCCCATCTAGTTGTGCTGCATCTCTGAATCATTTGGCTATAGTTGAAATACATTAGGCTTATGGAACTCAAGTTCTCATTCTATCCAACTCAATATTGAGGAAATGAAAGTTTAGGAATATATTTATAAGGGTATAAATCATTCATTGACATGTTTTCCATACCATTTGCTTCTTGGTTTGTTCTTAAACGTTGAATATTAGAACTGAAGAATTTTATGGACTTTTGGTTCTGAAACATTTTTTCTAGAGTGGTAGATGGTCTTTTTCTGAATAGCTAAAGCAGTGCAGTATTATTTCAGAGTCTTGGAACTTTTTTCTAAAGTGTTCTAAGTATGTTATCTCTTTAAGTATAGATTCGCATTCTCAAGTCTCCACAAGAGGTAAAACCTGGTGAAAGGCACTACAATATGGCAAAAAGTTATCCAAATGAAGAGAAGGATGCTTGGGATGTGAAGATGTTGCTAGAGGTAGGTCGTGGAATCCTGGATGTGATGCTGTTAACACCCTTTGTGATTTCTAATAAGTGGGTTGTGTCTGCATTAATGAAGGGGAACATTAGAAAGGTAATTGAAAACTAAGAACAGCCCATCCTAGCTGATCCAACAGTGACCCATTCCCTGCATCAGGGCACACAGCAAGATGGGCAAAAAAAGCTGTGAAAATGAAACATGCTAAAAACAATGCTTTTTAACCTTTTTGTCTTTGAGAATCTAATGAAGTAATGAGACTTTAGAAAATAGATGGATACCCAGTATATAGAATTTTTGCATACTATTTTGTTAGTTCAGGTCTCTTTGAAACTTCCAGTCGATTTCTTATGTCAGTAATTGTAAAGTAGTTTGAAAATACATTAAAGCATAGAAATATAACTTGGAGATCTGCAAGTTCTCTACAGGAATTTAAAATTTTTGTGTTTTATTCTAGTAATAAATCTAAAAATATTTACTCTAAACATTCCATGCCATATGGGTTGTTGCCTGGACAGGATATGATTTAACCTTTTTTGCCATATCATTTCAGTGTCTGAGTTTGTGGCTACTCTTGTTTTGTTGTAAAATGACTTCTTATGAAATGAGAGTGTTTATTTTTTAATATGTTAGTTCATTAGTTTCCTATGGGTGCTCTAACAAATTACCACAAATTTAGCAACCTTAAACAACAGTGATGTATCTGATAGTTTCCATAGGTTAGTCCTCACACAGCCTGGCTCATCGGGATACTCTGATTAGAGTCTTACAAAGTTGAAATCAAGTGTTCAAAGCTTGGATGGAATTAAAGGATATTACTAACTCTTTACCCAGGTTGACATCATAGAGTGCTGTATCTCTGTAGCACTCCTCTATAGTACTCCTACATACCTTATCTAATTTGGACCACTGTCACCCTGAGAGGCAGGTTGAGACAGCACTGTTCTGCTTTTAATGAGGCTCAGCCAGTGTAGTAGTCTATTAGGGCTGCCAGAAACAAAGCACAACAGACAGGGGAGGCCTAAAAAACAGAAATTTATATTCTCATAGTTCTGGAGGCTGGAAGTTCAAGATCAAGGTGTGGTCCAAGTCAAGGTGACGGTAGGATTGGTTTCTTCTGAGGTCTGTCTCTTTGGCTTGTAGATGGCCATCTTCTCCTATGTCCTCATACGGTCTTTGCTCTGTTTCCCAAGCTCTTATAAGCGTACTGGTCATACTGAATTAGGCCCTCCCATATGACCTCATGTATCTTAATTACCTCCTTAAGGCCTTGTCTCCAAACACAGTCCCATTCTGATACTGGGTGTTAGGACTTCAACATGTGAATTTTGGGGACACAGTTGAGCCCATAACAGCAGGGTTAGATGACTCGTTCCTAGTTTGTTGTACAACTAGTAACAGCAAAGCCAGAATCGAGTGGCCAGATCATCTGACTCTTAGGATAGCTGCACACTGTACCTCTGTAGTTTTCCATGGGCCCACATCAGGGGGGAAACAAAAGGGAACCACTTGACTCTACACATGCTCCTCTCCATTTTTCTTCCCTAAGCCTCCTTGCAGATTCCCAGAAACCTCAACCTGTTCCCACAGAACTATCAAAATCTCAGTGTGGCCAGGATGGCATTTCCTGGGAACACCTCATTCCTCATGCAAGGCTTATTTTGAGCATTTTAAAAATCAAGGTCTTTTTAATTTGTAGTCTATGGGCTGTTACAGTAGAGGTCTTTAGAGTAATACATGGAGCCCTTTTAAGGAAAAAAAGTCCTAAAGCACCGGTGCTGACTTAAATGGATTTTATCTTTATTTTAGTAAAATAAACTAGGAATATATGCTTTCCTATAAGTTTATAACTCTTATACATTGCAAAGCCAAAGCAAACCTAAAAAACCCTACAAAACCAGTAGAATCCTTGAAATACTTCTGAGGAATCTGTTTGGGTATGAGGTGCTGAAATCCCCTGGGAGAGGTATCAAAGCACTGGGGCTTACACGGTTGGGATATCTCCAGTGAGGGTCTGCGTGTCTTCACACCAATCCTGGCAGTTCTGTACTGCTATAAAATGCTCTCAAGCTCTTCCCTTTTGTAGTTCATGCCACCCCTGGCCACCAGATGACAGCCTGCTTCTCAACTGTATAGGTGGGTGAGACGCTTAGGTAAGGAGCATTGTACTGCACGATTTTGTGCTTGCTGGTGCAGAACTGCAGTCAGTCAGAAGGTACTCTTCTGGAATATTTGGTTGTAACATTTTTTAGTCTAATGCTACTATTCTAATTAAGAATACTTTTTTAAAAAAGCAATTTAGCTTTGATATAGCTGAAGAAGCATCTAAAGTCTGCCTGGCACATCTTTTCACCTATCAAGATTTTGATATGGGGACTCTTGGATTAGCTTATGTTGGTTCTCCCAGAGCAAACAGCCATGGAGGTGTTTGTCCAAAGGGTAAGTTTTCCATTTGTTATGTGTGGTAATGGCAGGCTGATTGAGTTATATTATTCTTTATTGAACAAGGAATTTGTCTCTGTTTCCTTTTTCCTTTAGCTTATTATAGTCCTATTGGAAAGAAAAATATCTATTTGAATAGTGGTTTGACCAGCACAAAAAATTATGGTAAAACCATTCTTACAAAGGTAAGTTCTTTTATTTTTTGAAAGGATAGATTTTGAGTTCATTGTAGTAGAACCTCAGCTGTTATATATTTATGTAGGTATCTTTTTAAAATGTAATACATGTTTTCTGGTGGGAAATATGAGAATAAAAAGTATAAAGTAGTTAAAAGTTACCTGTTAAGCTTCTTTTGAGACCCGTCAGGATCATTCTTTTTCCTGAAGACATTACCCCTGGAGCCCTTCATCCTGCAGCTCCTCTGTGGGCTCCTTGTTTCCCAGTCCTGCAGCATAGCTGTCATTTGAATATGTCCCCAAGCTCTCTAATTTCCTGGGCCTTGTGTTCTTCTTTCTTGATCTATACAACCATTTTGTTGTAGCATATCCTCCAGGTGCTTCCTAGGACAGGGTATATGAGAGGAAATTGAGATTTTGCATATTTGCAGACATCTTTAGCCTACTCTTCAACTTGATTGATAATTTAGCTGGGTATATTCTCAGTTCTCTCAGCATTTGAAGGCATTGCTACATTGTCTTCTAGTGTTTTGTGTTACTATTAGAGTCTGAAGTCATTCTGATTTTTATCCTTTGTATGTAACCTGTTTTTTCCTTTGGATGATTTTAGAATCTTGTTTTTGCTGAGATACATTCTTTAGGGATGTGTTAGGCACATTCCAGAAATCTAATAAACAGTGACTAAAATAAGGAGTGTATTTGCCTTAGTTTGCAAGAGGTCCATGGATAGCATTCTGTAGGTGCTGCAGCAGCTTAGTGGATGCTCCCAGGATCTTCCCAAACTTGACTCAGCCATTCTAAGCACGAGGCCTTTGTCCATTCGTATCACTTCATGGTCATGAGTTGGTTCTCTTCTGTGTTGCAGAAAGGAGGTCAAAGAGACCATAGCTAGTCTAGTCTGTCCCTTTTAAAAAAGGTTTTCTGGAAGCCCCAACCACTGTCTTCTGTCACTTGACTGCCCATACCTTCAGAGGAGTAAGGGAAGGTGGCTGTTTTAGCTGAGTGCATTGTTTCCTGAGCAGAGTTAGGATTCTTTAAGGAAGGGAGAAGGGCAGAATGGATATTGGTAGGAAATACTAATATCTGATACACTGGTCATTTGACCATGATTTATACTTGGTATTTTTATTCCACTGTGCTGGGCAGGTGGGCCTTTCAATCTAGAAACTCATGTTTTTAAATTATGCATAATTTTTTAGTTTTTTTTGATGAATTTTTATTTTTTTTCTGTTGTATGTGGAACAGCATTAAATCAGATATTTGATATCCTAGAATGATAGTCTGATTTTTCTTAATTTCCATTTGTTTGTCTGTTTTCTAGATGCCCTAAATTTTATCTTCCTCTTTTGAATTTGTTTTTCCTGTGAACTTTTTTGTTTTCAGTACCCTTGTTTTCTATTTTTATAGCTTCCTATTCTTTCATGGTTGCAGTATTTTACTTTTTTTTCTCTAACTCGTGTACTTTTTTTCACCTTCCAAAATTTTGTTGGCATCTCTTGCTCTTGTCCTCTCTCTTGTTCTGTATCCTTGTTGGGCTCCATCCTTTTTATTCTTTGCTGCTGTTTTAGTGAGCCCTCATGACAGAGCAGAGATAAGTGCAGTGTGTGCTGTTTAAATGGAAGTTTCCCATAATTGATCTTTACTATCAGAAATAAAAAAGTTAAAGGCTGTCAACTCATGTATTGGCAGAAGAATGGCAATATTGGAGAGTGGTAGAAAAATAAATTGTGTTGGAGTTGGGAACATTAATTATGGAAGTGCATATTCAGTTTTTAGTGTTTTGTGCTGCTGTAATGTACATCCTTCCATCTTCCCAAACCTTCTGAAAAGTCAGCCACATAACAAAAAAACAACTCTCCCACCGAACAATAAAAGAAAGTGAAGCATATTAATTTGAAAGTATTAGTTTGAAGAAACTGAAGAACAGTTAAGATGAAAGTGCATGATCTTGTAGAAAGAATAAGACAGAAGAATGAAAGGAATACTGAGATATAAAATGGATATTGAAGAAAAAAATACTGGCATTTCCTGGACTATAAAAATGTAAAGTGGGATCAGTCCAACTAGTAACAAGTATTTCAGAATACATTATCTGATAAGGGCTGCTTTCTAAAATACACAAGAAGCTATGCTAAATAACAGTATGCTAAATAACAATAAGAAAACAAACAACCAAATTTTTAAGTAGCCAGAAGATCTTAACAGACACCTCACCAAAGAAGATATATAATATCAAATAAGCTTATGAAAAGATGGTCAATATTATGTATTAGGGAATTGCAAATTAGAACAATGAGATACCGCAATACACTTATTAGAATGGCTAAAATTCTAAACGCAGACACCACCAAATGCTAGTGAGGATGTGGAGCAACAGGAGCTCTCATACATTGTGGGAATACACAGTGGTACAGTCACTTAGGAAGACAGTTTGGTGATTTCTTACAAAACTAAACCTACCCTTACCATATGATCCAGCAGTTACACTTCTTTGTATTTACCCAAATGAGCTGAAAGCTTACGTGCAGACAAAAACCTGCACATGGATGTTCGTGGCAGTTTTATTCATAATTGTGAAAACTTGGAAGCAACCAAGATGTCCTTCAGTAGGTGAATGGATAAATCACCTGTGATACATACAGATAATGGAATACTATTCAATGCTTAAAAAAAACCTATCAAGCCATGTAAAGACAGAGGAACCTTAAATGCATATTCCTAAGTGAAAGAAGCCAATCTGAAAAGGCTACCAATTCCATCTATCTGACATTCTGGAAAAAGCACAACCATGGAGGCAGTGAAATGATCAATGGTTACCAGGAATGGAGGGAAGGATGAATAGGTGGAGCCCAGAGGATTTTTAGGGCAGTGAAACTACCCTATATAATACTGTAATGATAGATGTAAGACCTTATGCATTGTCAGAATCCATAGAATGTACAACATAGTGAGCCCTAATGTAACTATGGACTTTGGTTGATTAAAAAATAAAATGAGTTGAGAAAATAAAAACATACTAATCAGTTTTTGGAAACCTTTTAATTTCCAAAATTGTTTCTGGTGGTGCTCAAAATTGTTTCTGATGTAACACCATTTTGATGTCACAACATCTTCTGTGTTTCAACTTCATGACATACTTTGCTTGGTCTTTCAGAATTTTTCTATTATGAGACACAAAATTTTCTATTATAAGAGCAAAAGATAAATTTACTTTGAAATTTTTTGAGATGTTTGGATGTCAGTCTGCTGGAGAATCCACTAATGAATTTTCCCAAAACATAGTTTGGAATTACTTCTCTCCAGTACACCTTTGGGATTTGAGTACCTTTTGATAAAAATTTCTCTAGTACCATTTTAATATAAACGTGGGAAGCTTCAGGGTCTTGGCTTCAGAATCAGGACTCCAATTTGTAAGTTTCAATGACTTCCAAAATAAAGTCTTTCAGGTTCTGTGGAGTGATTTTTTTGCTTCCGTACGGGGAAAAAAATCAAAAATTTAAATTTGTCGCTCTTATTTTATACAGATAAAAACAGGAAAAAAATTTTACTTTATTGGCTAAATTCATTGTTATATTCAGATAGAAATCTTCTGGTGACCTGATGGATGTAGTATAGCTCTTTAACTGGATTCTAGTAAATGAAGTCCCCCAGGTCTTTAAGATTGACATTGGACATGAGATAAGGAACATTGTTTTTTTGTTCCTCAGTTGTGTTTTGTTTATACCCCTTACTCTCACCCTCTCCCAGGTGCTTAGATTTAACAAGATTTGATTGGGATGGGATGTGAAGGGAGGCATGGGTAATTAACCACAGGGTATGTTTGGAATGGCCAATGTTTGGTGCTTAAGAATGTTCCAGTATGTCTTGTAAGTTTTATTTTCTTAAATTGGTTTAAATTCATCCTTATAATACTATGTAGTAGTATTAAATTCTGCTTATTCTGTTTAATGTCTATAATTGATAAAATAAATCATAGTCCAACTGTTTCTCTGTTGATCTTATTAATCAGGGCCCCATTTAAGACAGTAGGACCAGACTGGCCAAAGTAGGTAATGGTTGGGTATTGGGAAAAAATGTTTTCTGCTTTTTCTTTCAATGATCCTTAAGGAAGCTGACCTTGTTACAACTCATGAACTGGGACACAATTTTGGAGCAGAACATGATCCGGATGGCCTAACGGAATGTGCCCCGAATGAGGACCAGGGAGGCAAATATGTTATGTATCCCATAGCTGTGAGTGGAGATCATGAGAACAATAAGGTAGGTATCTTTTTGAGCTTTTTTATTGTTAGGAAAAGAAAGAGGCTATGTTTAATTAGAATGACTGTTGAGAAAAGCATTCCATTCTAGGAATGCAAATTACAAAGTACCCTGAAACTTGGTTGTATGTTTTGGAGTCAAACAAGGTCCATCTAAAATTTGGTTAAAGCTGTCATTTGGACTGTTTGTTAATCAGAGTTAATTGTGTCACTTTGGGCTATACGGAAAATTAGTAGTAGTATTGGCTTATGTTGAAGTTCTAGAATTTAGGGTCTGGTGGGCTCAGATTTTAAGTTAAAAATATCCTGTATTGTCATACATGGGTTGTCATTCATTTTAAATCTATAGTACTTCACAATGTGCATGTTTTCATAAACTTTTGCAATAGGGTACATAATTTGCCAGACTAGAAGTCTCCTGTTGGAAGAGCCCTTGCTTTTCTTATTCATGGCTGTGTCTCCATGTCTGGTTGGGGAACCAGGCACATAATAAGTATTTGTTGAGTACATAAGTAAATTGAGGGTATCTAGTAGAGTACACTAGTTGACTTGGGGTAGTGTAGAGACTTTGAGTAGCTGGGACTAACTTTTAGTCCCAACTCTTAGAGTGTGAACTAAAAGTGCTCATAGATGTCTGGTCCTTTCATGTGACTTGAGGTTAGGCAGCGCAAGGCGTGGTGAGGAAGGCATGCTGGTTTTGTTGCTGAGTTTAAGAGGGCTGGGGGAAGAGATGGTACCATGTTTCTCCTGACTTCTCTTTTGAGCCAGCCTGTGGCTGTTTATAGCCTGACCAGGAGCTAGAAGAAAGGATTACTTGTGTGTTCCCCTGGCCTTGACAATCCTTTTAAGAATTTTTTTCTTAGATTCCTTTTGTCATCTTTTTTGATGTTGTATCGCATTTTCTTTGGCTGTTTACATGTAAATAGCCCCTTCCTCTCTTGCTTTGCATCCATGTTTTATTTTTTCTGCCTGAGGAAATTTTTTCCCTACCCATTTTTGCCCATTCTCCAACTTGGTGCACACCCTGTTGCATTTTCCTCCTTTTTTTCAAATTTGTCTCTGCACTTGTAATCATGTACATTGTAGTTCAGCACTGTTCAGTAGAAGGTTCTGTGATGCTGGAAATGTTCTGTATTTGCTCTACCCAAAGCTTTGCTGTAAGCAGATGATATTAGGGATTATAACTCTTAGGAAGGTTAATTGGTGGGAGGAGGAGTGTGTGTGGAGGCAATGAAAGTGAGTGTGTAGGGATGGTCACTTTTCCCTTAGCTCTGTCAAGGGGTCTGGCTGCTTGGGGCTGTGACTCTCATTAATGCATTCAAATTCACACTGAATTTGAATTTGTTAGGACCCGATCTTTCATAAGTGAATTGTTAAACTGAGTTCATGAATCTGCAATGCTGGTGAGTGAACCCAGCAAAACACTCACTGCCTGAGGCCTAGACTGAAATAACCAGGCCCCTCAAATATCTGTACTATAAAAATAAATTGGAAGATCCTTTTTAAAAACTCCAGTTAGTGTTTCTTTTTAGGGTGATATGGTCTTCAAAATCTTTCTGACATTTGATTCAGTGGTCATGGTTCCCTTTGAAGGTCCTGTGTTCTTGGCTCCTCAGGGGCTTCATGGCTCTTGTCTGGGGTGAAAGTGAAGCTATTTTAGCAATTTGAAGAGAACTGTGGAGACCCAAACTCAAGAAATAACTACACAAAGTTTTCCCCAAGAGTCTTACTCCTTTTCTTGATAATTTCAGGTGGTTTGGAAATGGGCTCCATTTTAGAGCTCCTGGTACAAATCCCTGAATTTATGAGGCCATTTCTGTGGCTCTATGCTGTAGCTGGGGCAAGGGCTCCTTTGAGACACTGGTCAACTGTAGAAAATGCAGAAGAACTGTTAAAATCTCAGTGATCCATGAAAATGTTTAGGTAACAATTTGGAATTTAATCTTTCAATAGATTCTATATAATAGCATGCCTTTCACCAAGCTCAGCTATTTAAAAATGCAAATATGGCTCATTTATATAACTGGCTGGGGAAAGAGGAGGAGGTAAACCGGAAACAAACCCTGTTCTGCATTTCTGAATCGCATGTCTAGGAAGACAACTGTCTGCCCCATCTCACTGCCTCTGCTGCAGTGCCAGGCCGAGGCCAGGCCTGTGTACAGTCTGGGGGAGATCAACAGCTCTCCACTTGTGATGGACTGCTTATGGTTCCAGTGGAACTGTCTGGGATGTCTGGTCTCAGTGTTTGCATAGTCTGCCCTCCTGTGAAAAACTTTAGGCTCTTAACCATATTCACACCAGCTTCCTAGTATCTGTAGAGGATCAATGGCACTTAGAGGTGGTAGTGATGGAACGTGACATACCATCTAGGCGGCTCTAATTCTGGCTCTCACATTAAGAGTCTGTCCCTAGAGAACAAGTATAAACGCTGCATAGGAATGAATTTTTACTGCTCTTTTGGGTCCTTTGTGGCCTTTTTTCTCTTAAGATGTTTTCAAACTGCAGTAAACAGTCCATCTTAAAGACCATTGAAAGCAAGGCCCAGGAGTGTTTTCAAGAGCGCAGCAACAAAGTATGTGGGAACTCCAGGGTGGACGAAGGAGAGGAGTGCGATCCTGGCATCATGTACCTGAACAACGATTCCTGCTGCAGCAGCGACTGCACGCTGAAGCAGGGCGTTCAGTGCAGGTGGGAATGCCCCTCACTGTTGTGTAACCAGGTGTCCAGGTAACAGCAGATAGGAAATACAGGAGCTTTAGAGGGTGTGTGCATGTGTGTGCCATGTGCATGCGTGTGTTTATCCCTTTTACCCCTTTCTTGCCTTTACAGCAAGAAAAATGCTTTCTGGAAACCATTTTGACCTTATGTAACAAAATCCTTCATCTTGCATACTCTTTGATATAACAATCCCACAGTTCAAAGAGCCTTGTGTAAGGAAACAGAAGTACAAGAAAGATGATTTAACAAGGATGTTTATGGCTACATTCTTTTATAATAACAAAATATTGGAAATAAAATGACAATCCTGGAATATAATTATTATTATTTTTGTTTATATATACAATAAAAGAGTATTATAAAATAATGTTTAATGGCATAAACTAAACGTGGAGGACACAGGTTACAAATTAGAATGTACCTGTATGTCCATTTTCCACTGATAGATCAGTGCCTAGCCTAGAAGTGGAATCCTTTAGTTTATTGTGAGTAACTGATTTAACTGCATACAGTGCATAGTAACACTGTAAATCTGATAGGGAGTGGGCTCTGGCTGTCTAGTTTCTTAACCACTGACTGCCTTGTGCCCCTGTGTCTTTTTTTTTTTTAATTCTTTATTAATGAAAACCAAGGACACCAGGATGTTTTAAAGATGAGTCATTCTGGACCTTTCTGTACTTAATCAGACAGTGTATGCAGGCAACACTAGCACCTGGGAAGTCGGAATATGCAGGAGTGGGTGACCCCTGTGATCTTCAGGACCCTTTAACATGACCGTAGTGTTTGCTGTGGGCTGTCATTTGACTTGAACTGTCCCCATCTGCTCTTCTTCTGCAGTGACAGGAACAGTCCTTGCTGTAAAAACTGTCAGTTTGAAACTGCCCAGAAGAAGTGCCAAGAGGCTATAAATGCTACTTGCAAAGGCGTGTCTTACTGCACAGGTATGTCCTCCTGTTGGTTCTCTTGGAATACTTTGCTCAAGTATGTGTACATTTGAAAACAGGGTTATGTTTTGTTCAGGTGAAAACAACCTTTACTAACCTCATGTGCAGCGTTGTTTCAGTCATACTCTGTAGTTGGAGATGGGCTTGTCGTTGGTCTGTTTTATTCCTTTTCATTACTTTTTCCTCTTTTGTTCACTCCATTCCCATTACCTCCATTTTCCTTTGTCTCATAGGCATGTATTCTAATGTGTTTAATATTTGCCTGGATATATGTATTTTCTTGAAACATACCATAGTGTTATTTTGTGTATTTATGTGTTTTTAACATGCCCAAATGCTATTCTACTTGAAATCACTTTTTGAACTCAATACTATGCTCTTATTATTTCTGTTGCACTGTGTATCTGTGTCTACATATCTATATCTGTTTCTGTATCTAGTTCATTGTCTTGGGTACCTTCTGTGTCTGTTTTCAGTATTTAGTCAGGTGATTTACTATATTTTATTCACTCACTGACCAAGTAATGGCTGCTTGGACTGCCTTCACCTTGAGACTGCAGGCAGGACATGCTCATGCATCTTCTCTGGGTGCTGTGGGAGCATCCCAGGTGCAGAGGAGGAGTGGAATTGCTTAGTCACAGACACAGGTACTACATTGGTCTAAAACTGTGGTACTGGCTTATCAGTGTGAATGGGTTCCTGTATCTAGATGTCTAATTTTTGGCCAGTCTGATGAATGTAGTGATTTCTCATCCTTATTTACATTTTTCTTGAACATCTTTATATTTGTTAGCTATTCAGGTATTCCTTTTGTGAATAGCCAGTTCATTTATTTGGTCCATTCTAAAAAGTTGGGTTTCATGTCCTTTTGCTATTATTGACTTGGAGTTTTAGTATAATAATCCATTTGGTTTAAACACTGCCTATACATCCTCCTATTTGTAATCCCTGAAACAGAACTCTTTCATTTAATGTAATCAAATCTGTCACTATTATATATATATTTTTTGAATTGTGGATAGAGATTTCTGACAGCTTCTTCTGTTAGCTTCATAATTTTACTTTTACCTGCATATAATGTTCTTTTTTGACCCTTGTGGGTCAAAAAAAATTTTTTTTGACCTAAGTTGTTTTATTTAATACTCTTCTTGCTACCCTCACCCCCTTTTTTTTTCTTGTTTGGTATAGCCCATTCTTATATACATTTTTTAGCTTTCTATATCCTTCAGTTGCTTGGTTTGATTTTTGTAACAGTTTTATTGACATATAATTAACATACTGTACCAGTCACCCATTTTAAGTGTACAGTTCAGTGATTCTAAGTATATTCACAGTTGTGCAACCATAGTCAATTTTAGAATGTTTTCATCACCTCAGAAAGAAACCCATGCCCTTTAGCCCTCACTCCAAATCTCATCTCTCAGCCTCAGACAACCACTGATCTACCTTCTGTCTCTATGGATTTGCCTGTTCTGGACAGTTCACATAAATGGAATCATACCATACATGGGCTTCTGTGTCTGGCCTCTTTCACTCAGAATAATGTTTCAAGATCCATTCATGTTGTAGAATGAATCATTACTTCATTTATTTTTTAATATTTTAATATTTTTTATTTTTATTTTTTTATTAAAGTGTCATTGATATACACTCTTATAAAGGTTTCACAAGAAAAACAATGTGGTTATTACATTTACCCTTGTTATTGAGTCCCCCCCATACCCCATTGCAGTCACTGTCCACAGTGTAGTAAGATGCCACAGAGTCCCTGTTTGTCTTCTCTGAGCTACACTGTCTTCCCCATGACCCCCCACACACCGTGTACACCAATCATGATACCCCGCAATCCCCTTCTCCCTCCCTCCGCACCTGCCCTTCCCCACCCCTCCCCTTTGGTAACCACTAGTCCCTTCTTGGAGTCTGTGAGTCTGCTGCTATTTTGTTCCTTCAGTTTTGCTGCGTTGTTATACTCCACAAATGAGGGAAATCATTTGGCACTTGTCTTTCTCTGCCTGGCTTATTTCACTGAGCATAATATCCTCCAGCTCCATCCATGTTGTTGCAAATGGCATGATTTGTTGCCTTCTTATGGCTGAATAGTATTCCATTGTGTATATGTACCACCTCTTCTTTATCCATTCATCTACTGATGGATACTTAGGTCGCTTCCATTTCTTGGCTATTGTAAATAGTGCTACGATAAACATAGAGGTACATATGTCTTTTTGAAACTGGGCTCCTGCATTCTTAGGGTAAATTCCTAGGAGTGGAATTCCTGGGTCAAACGGTATTTCTATCTTGAGTTTTTTGAGGAACTTCCATATTGCTTTCCACATTGGTTGAACTAATTTACATTCCCACCAGCAGTGTAGGAGGGTTTCCCTTTCTCCACATCCTTGCCAACATTTGTTGTTTGTCTTTTGGATGGTGGCCATCTTAACTGGTGTGAGGTGATATCTCATTGTTGTTTTAATTTGCATTTCTCTTATTTAGAGATGTGGAGCATCTTTTCATGTGCCTGTTGGCCATCTGAATTTCTTCTTTGGTAAAGTATCTATTCAGTTCCTCTACCCATTTTTTAATTGGCTTCTTTGATTTTGTTTGTTGAGGTATGAGAGCTCTTTATATAATTTGGATGTCAACCCCTTATCAGATATGTCATTTATGAATACATTCTCCCATACTGTAGGATGTCTTTTTGTTCTATTGATGGTGTCCTTTGCTGTACAGAAACTTTTTAGTTTGATATAGTCCCACTTGTTCATTTTTGCTTTTGTTTCCCTTGCCCAGGGAGATATGTTAATGAAGAAGTAACTCATATTTATGTCCAAGAGATTTTTGCCTATCTTTTTTCTAAGAGTTTTATGGTTTCATGACTTACATTCAGGTCTTTGATCCATTTTGAGTTTACTTTTGTGTATGGGGTTAGACAGTAATCCAGTTTCATTCTCTTACATGTAGCTGTCCAGTTTTGCCCACACCAGCTGTTGAAGAGGCTGTCATTTCACCATTGTATAACCATGGCTCCTTTATCGTATCTTAATTGACCATATATGCTTGGGTTTGTATTTGGGCTCTCAAGTCTATTCCATTGGTGTATGGGTCTGTTCTTGTGACAGTACCAAATTGTCTTGATTACTGTGGCTTTGTAGTACAGCTTGAAGTCAGGGAGCATAGTTCCCCCACTTTTTTCTTCCTTCTCAGGATTGCTTTGGCTATTTGGGGTCTTTTGTGGTTCCATATGAATTTTAGAACTATTTGTTCCAGTTCATTGAAGAGTGCTGTTGGTAGTTGATAGGGATTGCATTGAATCTGTAGATTGCTTTAGGCAGGATTGCCATTTTGACAGTATTAATTCTTCCTATCCATGAGCACGGGATGTGTTTCCATTTATTGATATCTTCTTTAATTTCTCTCATGAGTGTCTTGTAGTTTTCAGAGTATAAATCTTTCACTTCCTTAGTTAGGTTTATTCCTAGGTATTTTATTCTTTTGGATGCAGTTGTGAATGGAATTGTTTTCCTGACTTCTCTTTCTGCTAGTTCACCATTAGTTTATAGGAATGCAACAGACTTCTGTGTATTAATTTTGTATCCTGCAACTTTGCTGAATTCAGATACTATATCTAGTAGTTTTGGAGTGGATTCTTTAGGGTTTTTTATGTACAATATCATGTCATCTGCAAACAGGGATAGTTTGACTTCTTCCTTGCCAATTTGGATGCCTTTTATTTCTTTGCATGGTCTGACTGCCATGGCTATGACCTCTAGAACTATGTTGAATAAAAGTGGGGAGAGTGGGCATCCTTGTCTTGCCCCGGATCTTAAAGGAAAAGCTTTCGGCTTCTTGCTGTTAAGTATAATGTTGGCTGTGGGTTTGTCATATATGGCCTTTATTATGTTGAGATACTTGCCCTTTATACCCATTTTGTTGAGAGTTTTTATCATGAATGGATGTTGAATTTTGTCGAATGCTTTTTCGGCATCTGTGATGATCATGTGGTTTTTGTCCTTTTTTTGTTGATGTGGTGGATGATGTTGATGGATTTTCGAATGTTGTACCATCCATGCATCCCTGGGGTGAATCCCACTTGATCATGATGGATGATCTTTTTGATGTATTTTTGAATTCGGTTTATTGATATTTTGTTGAGTATTTTTTTTATCTATGTTCATCAGGGATATTGGTCTGTAATTTTCTTTTTTTGTGGTATCTTTGCCTGGTTTGGTATTAGAGTGATGTTGGCCTCGTAGAATGAGTTTGGGAGTATTTCCTCCTCTTCTACTTTTTGGAAAACTTTAAGGGAGGTTGGGTTTTAGGTCTTCACTAAATGTTTGTTAAAATTCAGCAGTGAAACCGTCTGGTCCAGGTGTTTTGTTCTTAGGTAGTGTTTTGATTACCAATTCAAGTTCTTTGCTGGTAATTGGTCTATTCAGATTTTCTGTTTCTTCCTGGGTCAGCCTTGGAAGGTTGTATTTTTCTAGAAAGTTGTCCATTTCTTCTAGGTTATTCAGTTTGTTATCATAATTTTTCATAGTATTCTCTCATAATTTTGTATTTCTGTGGTGTCCGTAGTGATTTTTCCTTTCTCATTTCTGATTCTGTTTATGTGTGTAGACTCCCTTTTTTTACTGATAAGTCTGGCTAATGGTTTATCTATTTTGTTTATTTTCTTGAAGAACCAGCTTCTGCTTTCATTGATTCTTTCTATTGTTTTATTCTTCTCAATTTTATTTATTTCTGCTTTAATCTTTATTATGTCCCTCTTTCTAGTGACATTGGGCCTCATTTGTTCTTCCTTTTCTAGTTTCATTAATTGTGAGTTTAGACTGTTCATTTGGGATTGTTCTTACCTGAGGTAAGCCTGTTTTGCAATATATTTCCCTCTTAGCATGGCCTTCGCCGCATCCCACAGATTTTGCGGTGTTGAAATATTGTCATTTGTCTCCATATATGCTTGATCTCTCTTTTTATTTGGTCATTGATCCATTGATTATTTAGGAGCATGTTATTAAGCCTCCATGTGTTTGTGGCTTTTTTTGTTTTCTTTGAGTAATTTATTTCTAGTTTCATACATTTGTGATCTGAGAAGCTGGTTGGTACATTTCAGTCTTTTAAAATTTACTGAGTCTCTTTTTGTGGCCTATTATATGATCTATTCTTGAAAATGTTCCATGTGCACTTGTAAAGCATGTGTATCCTGTTGCTTTTGGATGGAGTGTTCTGTAGATGTCCATTAGGTCCATCTGTTCTAATACGTTGTTCAGTGCCTCTATTTATTTTCTGTCTTGTTGATGTGTCCTTTGGAGTGAGTGGTGTGTTGAAGTCTCCCAAAATGAATGCATTGCATTCTATTTCCCCCTTTAATTCTTAAGGGGTTAGTATTTGTTTCACATATGTAGGTGATCCTGTGTTGGGTGCATAGATATTTATAATAGTTATATCCTCTTGTTGGAATGACCCTTTTATCATTATGTAATGTCCTTCTTTATCTCTTGTGACTCTTTGTTTTGAAGTCTATTTTGTCTCATACAAGTACTGCCACTCCTGCCTTTTCTCCCTATTAGTTGCATGAAATATCTTTTTCCATCCCTTTACTTTCAGTCTGTGTATGTCTGGGTTTGAGGTGAGTCTCTTGTAGGCAGCATATAGATGGGTCTTGTTTTTTTATCCATTCAGTGACTGTATGTCTTTTGATTGGTGCAGTCAGACCATTTACATTTAGGGTGATTATTGGTAGGTATGTACTTATTGCCATTGCAGACTTTAGATTTGTGGCTACCAAAGGTTCAAGGGTAATTCCCTTACTATCTAACAGTCTAATTTAACTCACTTCGTATGCTATTACAAACACAACCTAAAGGTTCTTTTTTTTTTCCTCCTTTTTCTTCCTCCTCCATTCTTTGTATGTTATGAATCATATTCTGTACTCTTTGTCTATCCTTTGGGTGACATCTATTTAGTCTTAGGAATACTTCCATCTATAGGAGTGCCTCCAAAATGCACTGTAGAGGTGGTTTGTGGGAGGTAAATTCTCTCAGCTTTTGCTTATCTGAAAATTGTTTAATCCCTCCTTCAAATTTAAATGATAACCTTGCCGGGTAGAGTATTCTTGGTTTGAGCCCCTTCTGCTTCATTGCATTAAATATATCATGCCAGTCCCTTCTGGCCTGTAAGGTTTCTGCTGAGAAGTCTGATGATAGCCTGATGGGTTTTCCTTTGTATGTGACCTTTTTTTTCTCACTAGCTGCTTTTAAATGCCTGTCTTTATCCTTGATCTTTGCCATTTTAATTATTATATGTCTTGATGTTGTCTTACTTGCGTCCCTTGCATTGAGAGATGTGTGCATCTCCATGGCTTGAGAGACTATCTCTTTCCCCAGACTGGGGAAGTTTTCAGCAATTACCTCCTCAATGACACTTTTTATCCCTTTTTCTCTCTCTTCTTCTGGTACTCCTATTAGGCGAATATTGTTCCGTTTGGATTGGTCACACAGTTCTCTCAATATTCTTTCATTCTTAGAGATTCTTTTTTCTCTCTGTGCCTCAGCTTCTTTGTATTCGTCTTCTGTAATTTCTATGCCATTTACCATCTCTTCTACTATGTCTAATCTGCTTTTAAATCCCTCCATCGTATGTTTCATTTCAGATATGGAATTTCTTAATGATTGAATCTCTATCTTAAATTCGTTCCTGAGTTCTTGAATATTTTTCTGTACCTCCATAAGCATGTTTATGATTTTTATTTTGAATTCTCTTTCAGGAAGAAGGGTGAGTTCAATTTCATTTGGCCCTTTTTCTGGGGTTTGTGAGATTTTGGTCTGACCCATGTTCTTTTGATGTTCATATTTCTGTGTGGTGCCCTCTATTGCCCAGAAGCTCCAGTCTCTGGAGCTGCTTAGCCCCTATGTTATTGTCTTTTTGATTGTAGACATCCTTGTGCATATGAAATTTTGCCTCCTTTAGGTTTTTCTTTGGCTTTAAATTTGCATTTTGTAAGCTGTATGCCAGATTTTACCTTCTGAGATCTCTCAGCACCACATGAGTTAGCCAAATGTTAGGGGCCTGAATATTTAAATCAGGCTTAAAAAACCATTTTCTAGCTATGCTCAGTGTTTGTCTTTTTTGTAATAATAATAGATTCAGAAAGATATTATCTTTTTTTTAAATTAAAGTGTCACTGATATGCAGTCTTTGAAGGTTTCACATGAACCACATTGTGGTTTCCACATTCACCCATATTATCAAGTCTTCACTGCCCCCTATTGCAGTCACTGTCCATCAGCATAGTAAGATGCTATAGAGTCATTACTTGTCTTCTCCGTGCTGTACTGCCTTCCCTGTGACCTACCTATATTGTGACTGTGAATTATAATGCCCCTTAATCCCCTTCTCCCTCCCCACCCAACCCACTCTCCCCATCCCCTTTCCTTTGGTAACCACTAGTCCCTTCTTGGAGTCTGTGAAGTCTGCTGTTTGTTCCTTCAGTTTTTTATTTATGTATTTTTTTTATTAACGTATCATTGATATGCAATCTTATGAAGGTTTCATATGAGCAACATTGTGGTTTCAACATTCACGCATATTATTAAGGGTCCGCCACATCCCATTGCAGTCACTGTCCATCAGCATAAGATGCTATAGAGTCACTACTTGTCTTCTCTGTGCTGTACTGCCTTCCCCGTGACTCCCACACCATGTGTAATAAACAATACTCCTCAACCCCCTTCTCCCTCCCTCCCTACCCCCTTCCCTTTGGTAACTGCTAGTCCCTTCTTGGAGTCTGTGAGTGTGCTGCTGTTTTGTTGCTTCAGTTTTGCTTTGTTGTTATAAGGGAAATCATTTGGTACTTGTCTTTCTCTGCCTGGCTTATTTCACTGAGCATAATACCTTCTAGCTCCATCCATGTTGTGGCAAATCATAGGATTTGTTTAAAGATGTTATCTTTTTAACATTTTGAGAAAATTTATTCTTACCACATAGCCTTTTCTTTCCTTAATGTTTCATACAAAGTGCAACTAGCAGAGGATAAATTCATACAAGGAATCAGCTTTCCTGACCAGCAGCATCAGTATCACTGGGTTCTTGTTAGAAATGGAAATTCTTGGTACCCCCAGGCCTACTGCACCAACAGCTCTGGGGATAGGGCCCTGTGGTCTGTCACAATGTTTTGCCAGTTGATTCTGATGCACACTTAACTTTGAGAGCTATGGGAAATAGGTCATGCTGTGTTTTCAGTTATTTTCCTGTGTGTCTGATACTCTTAAGAACATGTCAACAAATATTCACTGAGCATTTTTTATGTATCTGTTCAGGACAGCATCATATACTGAAAATACAATGGCAACACCGAGTATAAACCTTCCCCTGAACTTGCTGTACCTTTCCCATAGCTTGCCTTCAAGAGTAATGAGTTTGTTTCATGACTGTCTCCACAGACCTTTTAGCCTGAATTCTTTTGACGGGTTCCATTCCTCAATTGAAGGTCCCAGCCTCCAGAGCTCTGGGCAAGGTCCATTGTTTTGATGCTGTAGTTTTTCTTTTCTTGGACTCTTAACTGCATATGTTCCTCATGTTCCAGAATGTGTCAGTCATTTCATCCTCTCCTGAGTTGAACATGCTCTGGTGGCTTTCCTTTGTCTTAAGCATCACTGATTCATTTAAGAAATATCTGTGGTGTGCCTGCTGTGTGATAGGGATTGGGCAGGAGTTGATGCATTAATAGGTTTGCCCTTTGCTCAGATGGAGCTTAGCCTGGTGAAGGAGTAACATCATAACCAGATAATCACATTTGGATGGCAGTCACACAATGGATGGCAGTCACAAACCTTGTGCTGTGAAGGAGAGAAGTAGCTTACAGTGATGGAGCTCGATGGTGGTGAGGGGCAGGTCCTCAGGAGGCCTCAGAGAGGGGATCTTTGAGAGAAAACCTAACGGGTG
The DNA here is from genome assembly GCA_032199065.1 of Smutsia gigantea. Taxonomy (NCBI): domain Eukaryota; kingdom Metazoa; phylum Chordata; class Mammalia; order Pholidota; family Manidae; genus Smutsia; species Smutsia gigantea. The sequence continues at coordinate 113,419 of JAVSCE010008603.1, forward strand.
AGAAAAGCCAGCCAGTGCCCCCAAAGAGTGGCAAAAGTGTTCTGAGTAGACTGACCAGTGCATGCCAAGGTTATCAGGTGAGAGGGACCTTGTAGGGGGAAGAGGGTTAAACACGTGGGCTCGGCAGGTTTTTATGTGGTGAAGTTGGAGGGAGCCAGAGCCAGGCCAGCAGCTTGGAAACCTTCTAAGGGAGTTGGCATTAGTCTATGTAATGGCACATAGCAGTTTATTAGTGATAATAGTACATATATATCATGCTTATATATGTTCTTTTATATGCAGGTTATGTTTCACAATAAAAAGGTAAAAGCAAAATACGTGGCAGATGTTAAACAGTGACTGAAGTGAGGCCGCAGGTGTAGACATTTTAGAGCCTGAGAGCACAGGGACCCCCAGAGCCCAGGGTTCAGCACACAGCCAGGCCCTCAGAGCTTATTGGCTGTTGGGATATGTGCCACTGTCTTCCTTGCCCGGGTCACTTCTGACTCTCTTTGAGGCAAGGTGCTCACTTTCATGGTGGCTGTGTGACTCCTAGTGACTTGTCTGCCCATATGTGCTTTCAGGGAATAGCAGTGAATGTCCCCCTCCTGGAAATGCTGCAGATGACACAGTGTGCTTGGACCTTGGCAAGTGTAAAGACGGGAAGTGTGTTCCCTTCTGTGAGAGGGAGCAGCGGCTGGAGTCCTGTGCGTGTAATGGTGAGCACATCCCTTTGCCCTGACCTTGCAGCAGGACAGAGGATGGCCTGTCTGCCAGGCCCTGTCCCCCTTCAGTGTCAGCCCTCACTGCTGATGGGGGCAGAAGTGAGAACCCCGCTGGGGGCAAGGCAGAGTGCTATATGGAGACAGAACCCTCTGGATTCAGATCCTGGCCCCTCCACCTTGTCTGTGAAAACTGTCCTGTGGTCTTCCTTGTTTTTCAGACCATATGGCAGGCTTGGGGGTGGGTAGGGACTGGAGGCAGCTTTGTTGTGGTTGAGTAGGTGGAAGTCTGCCCCCCTCCTCCTGCCATACATACTGTGAAGGCAGCAGTAGCTGTCTGCATCCCATTGGCACTGAATAGTGATACTGCCTCAGGACTTGAGTGCAAGTGATTTCAGGATCTGACCCACTCAGGATGTCCCGCGAGATGCCTGGGACAGGGGCCTCTCTTAGCGGTGGCTGGTGACATCGTGCTGGCTCCTCAGACACTTGTCCTCAGGTTTCCACCCTCTAGTTTTAGAACCCCTGGGTCTGAGGGGCCTTGGGGACTGACTGGGCTCTGAACTTCCTGCCCCATCGCAGGAGGATTCTGCTTTCAAAACAAAAAATCCAGAAGTCACAACCACTGGGTTGGGAACTCACCATCTGTACCATGGAGTGAGTGCTGCTTCCAGGTGGAATAACATGTAAATAAGGAAAAGAGCACACGGCAGGTGCCACATAAATAATTTACCGAGTGAGTGCCAAGCGGCTTGGGGTGCCCTGGAAGGACACAGAGTAAATGCCAAGGAAATGCTTAATGAATGATGGAACGGCTTTTATTTTCCCTTTAAAGTGCTTTTGCTTGTTTTGTGTCCTAGTTGATTTCAGTTTCTCCTAAGTAAGTATAAATATGGGATTTTCCCAGGTCATGTTAAGACAGTCCCGAGTTACAGTGCCAGTCGACTTTTGGGACATTTCTGCCACTCATATGTGTGTCAGATGGCTTATTTGATGCCCAGTTGTGTCCTGTTGGAGGGTGGTTTTATGGAGGGGATGGTGGAGTTCAGCGCAGTGCTTATGGCTTGAGGGGTGGGGCACTGAGCGCCGACCCGCAGGACGGTTTACGCCACCAGATTCACGCTGGAGCCTTGGCTGCCACAGTGTGTGCGCTTTAAACTGAGAAGCAGGGATTGAAATCAGCAGTGTAGTAAGAAAGTTGCGACAAAGGGAAGCATTTGGCATTATGAAGGATTTGAAGCAGTTTGGCTTTTAGTCTGTTAAAGAAATGAAACTTAAGTGTAGACTGTTTTTTAAGAGGCCACAAGGAGCATGAACTCTGAAGTTACTCCTTGGGGGGTGAAATATGGATGGTATTAGCTGTTGGAATGGAAAACAAATGTGATTCCTTCCTCTGGGAAGTGTGTGCACGGCTCTGAGTAACTGCGGCTCTCGGGCCTGTTCCTTTGCAGAGACTGACCACTCCTGCAAGGTGTGCTGCAGGGACCCCTCAGGCCGCTGTATGCCGTACATCGATGCTGAACAGAAGAATCTATTTTTGAGGAAAGGAAAGCCCTGTACAGTAGGATTTTGTGACATGAATGTGAGTATTTATGTAGAGCCTTTTCTGTAATAGCTAGACAGGACGTTATGTAAATACTTGACTTTGTAAATGAAAGGCAATCAGTACACAGTGCTGCCATGTCTCTCCAACCCAGTGCTCATCCCTGAGTCTGTAGGTCTGACTAAGTAAGAGGCCGGTGCTCTTAGATGGGAGCACTCTCCAGAGCAGGGGACCGGGTCCTCAAACTGGGCAGGACCTGGGGGCGTTGTTTGTTCAGGTTGGTTGGTTTTAGGCAGTGAGTCTTAATTATTTTGTTTTCTAGGCTAATTTTAAGATTAGCTGAGATGGCAGAATTGCACGTTTTGATTTTGAAACAGGTGCTGAATGAGTAGGAAAGACCTAGAGGTTGCTTGACTCACCTGAATCAGACCCTTTTATTCTCCACAGAAACAATTTTATTCTTGAAGAATCGTGGGACAGAACTTAAAGGGTTAGGGAGGCTTCTCTAGGCAGCGTGGTTGTGTTCTTCCTATCACTGTGTGTGTGGGATCATTGTGGTCCTTCCTGGAGTGCCCCATCTTTACCAACCGACTTTGTTTTGTCTCCTGGTAATTCTACACTGATTTGTAAAAATGAACTGTGGAAATGGCAGTGACAGTGTGGCCCACCTCCTTAGGTACTCACTAAAAAGTTTTATGGGTCAAAGATGGGTCCCCTACATGCTTGATTTAATGATGCCTTTTCATGTTAATTATTTCGATAAAACCACATGACTGCTAACTGCATTGCTCTTAGGGGTAATGCTGTTATATCCTCTCTTCATAGGGTAAATGTGAGAAACGAGTACAGGATGTCATTGAGCGGTTTTGGGACTTCATTGACCAGTTGAGCATTAACACTTTTGGTAGGTGATTTCTGCAGGGGGTGGTTTGCTTAGAACAGAGCTGACTTTGGCAACAATACCAGAGAAGTGTGGTTTCAGACTCATATGATCTGACCCTGCAATGGAAACTGAAGTATTCACCACTGGTTTTTAAACAACTGTTGGCTAAAATAAAGTGGACTCATTATAGATGTGCCCCTGTGTAGGTGGGTACACTAATTCCCAGACAAGGGAAGTCAATACTAAGTCAGAGTACTGGCTGTCTTCTTTACTAAAAATGAGTATCTGACAGCCTAAGCATGGTTCAGTCCTATAGATTGTAAATCTGAATCCTGTTTGATATAAGAAACATTTGTTTAAAAGTGAGCCTCAGATTTTGCAGAAGCAAGGACATGTCCTCTAGGGTTCATAATTTAGAGTTTAGTCACAAAATTTTAATATCTAGAGAACAACAAATTTGTCTTCTTAAGCATCGTTATAATATTCTGTATGATGAGTCCACCACTAGGGATTGTATTGAGCACTCTCTAAGGTAATCTGTTCTTATGAAAACAAGTCCATCAGAGTTTTTCCTGGAAAAGCCCCCGTTGTGGGGAGGTGGTCAGGTCTAGTATGGCGGCAGTACTCCTCCCAGTGCTGTCAGTAGTGCTTCTAGCCAGTGATCTCTGGCATTTGATACAGTCATGCTCTACTAAGCTCATTTAATTTTAGATTTCCAAAGTACTTGATCAAGACATTGTTTGGAATGTTCACAGGGAAATTTTTGGCAGACAACATTGTCGGTTCTGTCCTGGTCTTCTCCTTAGTATTTTGGATTCCTTTCAGCATTCTCGTCCATTGTGTGGTAAGTCACCAGTTTTTAAGTAATGAAACGTTACATTAAAATTTTGAGCAACTCCAAACCAACCATACAATGTTTGGAAAAGATAAAAGATAAAATTTGTTCTTAGTGAGATCTGACTTGATGTCTCCAAAGACATTTTTATTTTCCCTAGGAAAGCATATTTTGTAAAAAGCTTAATTTACAATTAAAAAAAAATTATGCTTTGTGAATGTTTTGTTCTCCTGTATCATTTCTGAAGAATTTTATATTTCCAAGCACAAGAGGCTGTTTAATTGGATTTGTCTAGGATCTCTGATGAATGCAGGCATAATAGAGCAGATATCAGCATTCCAAAGCTGGCACCCTGATGCCAAATATAGATTCTTGGCACTTTCATATGGGGTATTCTCATCCTTCCAATTAGTAAGAATGAGCAGTCTTTCTTATTTTCATTCAAAATGAGTAACAGCTCACAAGATGAATTGGGCTTTGTCTGAGGAACTCCAGGTACTTTATAAATGTGGGGCACTTCTTCAAATCCCTTCACCGTGCTTCCATGGGGAAAATGAGGATGTGTCTGCTATAGACCTAGGCTTCCAGACTGACACTTTAACTAAAACTCTTGGCCAGTGCTTGTCATAGGAGCACTTGGAGAATCCTGGTGTAGCTCTCATTACTGCCTTTCCCATGGCTTCTCCTGCCTGGGCCGCCTGTCTGAGCAGTGCTTCCTTAGTTGGGGAGCAGCTCTGCTATAGCAAAGCTGTTCAGGGTCACAGGGTTCAAGCTTTAACAGATGGACGGCAGTGCCACGCATCATGGTTGCTTTTACTTGGGAGTTGAACCTACTTTGTTTACTGTGAAAATTACGGCTTGACCAAGTTGTGACAAGAAGGAGGGTAGTGGCTTGTTTCTGATCACAGAATACATTCAGGGTGAGGGCTGGAGGCCACTTGATTCTCAGGCTCAGCCTCCTGCCTCCAGCCTCCTCCATTATCGTCTGTGGCACATCAGCCACAGGTAGGGACAGGGAAGGGGGCAGCAGATGGAACCACGTGTTCAGCCTCCTGTGCAAGTATGATGTAGGGACTTGAGGCCCAGTTCCTTCAAGAGCTTGGGCCACAGGAAGTGTGAAACAGCTGAGAAGAGTGTTGCAGCTGCGGTGGGCTGGGCAGTTTGAGGCCTGTGCTGAATGAGACAGCAAGCCCAGCCCCGGCCAGCCCCACGTCAGGGAGAGGCCCTTGCTACTTCCTGCCATGGGGGAATCTCAGAAAAGTAGCACTGAAGCCTTGCCTCTTTCCTGCCTGATGTAATGCCAAAAATGAATTTCCTTTAACTACTTAGGAAACACTTGTAGGCTGGTGGCAGAACTCTTTAAGCTTGTATAAGAAATTCATTCTCATCTATTGGACCTGCTAAGCTAGTTCTTCCCTTAGTATTTGGAGAGCTTCTAAGGAAAGAGCGCTGCCCTGAATTGTGTGTAGGAATGACCTTTCTCCTGCCTGTCTCTCCTAGGATAAGAAGCTGGATAAGCAGTATGAATCTCTGTCCCTCTTTCACCCCAGTGTAAGTATACCGTGGAAAAGAAAGTCACTTCAATGGCACTTTGGGGCCCTGCTAAACAAAGGCCTGCAGGTGGCCACCCCAGCAAGAGCCACTGTCACACTGTGCAGCCGCCCCTGCTCTGGCTGGTTGGATGGTCGTACTGCAGCAGGGTCTGGGTTGGATGTTCAGGTAAATTCTCATGACACCACCAACCCTGAACATTTATCTCTGTGTGGACAGAGATTTGAACAGGAGTGGCTTTGCTCCTACCCAAGGCTGTGACTGATGATTTAGCTGCTCAGCACTAACTGACTTGAATATGTTGAGGTCTTTTTCTAAAATCTTGGGATCTTAACTTGGTAGGGCTGTTTCTTACGAGTGCTCCTGGGTTTCCAAATGGAGGTGAGGGAGAGATTGTTCTAGCTCACAGGATCACGGTGCCAGCAGTGTTAAGGCCACTTGGTGAGGAAGGTTGGAGCTGAAGGACCTGGATCCATCTTTCACTCCATTCCTTTCCAGAATGTTGAAATGCTAAGCAGCATGGACTCGGCATCAGTTCGCATCATCAAACCCTTTCCTGCACCCCAGACCCCCGGCCGCCTCCAGCCCCTGCAGCCTGTTCCTGTGATGCCTTCGGGGCCTGTGGCTCCGAAACTGGACCACCAGCGAATGGACACCATCCAGGAAGACCCCAGCACAGACTCACACGTGGATGAGGATGGCTTTGAGAAGGACCCCTTCCCAAACAGCAGCACAGCTGCCAAATCGTTTGAGGATCTCACAGACCATCCGGTCACTAGAAGTGAAAAGGCCTCGTCTTTTAAGCTGCAGCGTCAGAATCGTGTTGACAGTAAAGAAACAGAGTGCTAATTTAGGAATTCATGTTTAAGCTCTTTAAGTGTGTAGAAATATTTTTACAGATTTGACCTAAAATTACTGCATATATTTTGTGAAGATTTGGGAGAAATAAGGAAGTGACTTCACAGCAGATGCTGGTCATGTGTTTGGACTTCCTTCACATACAAGGTTAGGCCCTTTTCCTTTTGAAGAGGTAAGGTGAATCTAGCTTATTTTTGAGGCTTTCAGGTTTTAGTATTTTTGATTTTTAAAATATCCTTCAACCTGTGGTGCAAAAGCAGAAAATACAGCTGGATGAAGTAATATGAATATTTACGTTTTTGTAAATTAACTTTTTATATTGGTAACAGCACTGATTAAGGGAGGTGATCAGTTTTTTTTTAATACACTGTAATGATCCGCTGAAAATAATGAGGCATTTAGCAGGTACTTAATGAGGACAACAGGAACACAGATTTACTTTTTGCCTTCAAGTAAAGACAAAGGAGATAAAATCAAGTATACATTATCTCCAAAATGTTGGGTTCTAAGTATTACCCAGAGTTTTTAAGCAGCAGGGAGAATTATACATCTAAATCTAGGAATAATGTTGGCTAGTAATTCTAAGGTTAGTATTTGCTAGAATTAAAACAGTCTAGCTTATAGTGAGGGTTAAAATAGTAGCTGAATTGAGTTTTCAGAATCCTGCCAACTGCTTAGGGCCATAATTGGCCGGGCTGTTTTTCTGTGTTTAAAAGTATCTTCAAGTACCTCTAATTCTGTTGTCATGCTCTTAAAAAGATCCCATTCACAGAACTTAAACAGAGTATGGCTGCCTCTTTTCAACAGACACTAGTTGCCAAGAGGGTACATGAACTATTTCTCACCCAAAGAACATGTGGTTGTGAATGGGCCACGGGGTGACACGCTGGCCAGGGGAGGGACAGCTGCCTCCTGTGGGTTTTATCCCTCCACAGCTGATTCTTAAAGTCCCTTTGTAGTGACCTGCAAGAGGACAAATGGCATTACTTTTTGCTTTAGTGCTTTGGGATGGTCTGCATTTACTGTGTGAAGGATAAAAATCATCAGATTGAATTGATTTCCTTAAAATTATATAGTTAAAAGTTTTTTTCCCTACATACTGAGTTTCCCTACATACTGAAATGTACTCACCAGCCAACACGTTTTAATTGAGATAACTTGTAAATTTTGAGGGCAATTAACCAAACCTGTGACAAACCCTGTCCTCCCTTCTGAGGGTGTTCTGCAGATAACCTGTTACACTAATACTTGAACTTGTTACCTTGTGGTATTCGCTGTCTTTAACTAGTCACAATATTCTTATATTTTAGTTACACTTTTAGAATCTGATAAAGGGTGTGTGGGTGTATGTATGGGAAAGAAAGTGTCCAGCTGAATATAAGAAGACCATTTTTTATAAAATTGTGACAAAGAAAAATTGTCTTTAGCTTTTTGCCTTTATAAAATTAAGCTGCTCAGGGTGTATTTTTAGCTGTGGCACTGACGACACCTGCATCAATCAATAAATACTCATTGTCAAACATGCTGTACTTAGGTACAAGCTTCCCTGAAAAATTCGAATGCTTTTATTAATGTTGGTAGGAAATGGTAGTGTTTTTTGTTCTAGGGTCATGAGCAAAGATTTAAGCTTGAGAAAAAAAAATCTTTGATCATTTATCTTGGGATCTTTGTTGACTGGTGACTTCCCGTTTTATAAATTAACAGCCAGACTTGGTTTTCTCTGACCAATGATGCCCATCTCCCAGAAGACTCAGTTCCGGTTCTGCTTCTGCTATGTCTCGCCAGTAAGGGAGCAGCAAAGGCAGGGAAGAGGCTTTCTTCTCTATCAAAGGCCATAGATGGGAGAACAAAAACTCATTTCCCTCTGGTGATAAGTGTAGTCCATCTGATAAGTAGGATGAAATGTCCTGTAAGGGAGAGGACTTGGTTAGAAAACTAGCTCGCATTATCTTTAAAGGCCAGTGCACGCCTCTCCCTGCTGTGGCCCCACCTGGCAGATCCCGTGCCCAGCAGCCTTCAGGTACTGCAGTAGCACCTGGGTGCTATTTGCATTATCAAATGCTCACTAGCCCTTTGTAGATGTACGTTTGTACAGCTTGAGCTTTGTAAAACCTCACGCCACTGGCATATGAGCTGAGACATCTTTCTAGGTTGTCAATGAGTGAATGTGCATTAATGTAATCAATGAAAAATGTGGTGAAATTGCTCACAGCCTAGTGTGTCAAATAGTTTTTGACTCTCTCAGCCTACATAGTAAACTGATAGGCAGGTTACTAGGTAAAAGAACCATCCAACTTGGAACAATAATTGCTGGATGTTAGAGGCCAGTTTCCTCACACCCTGATCTCAGGAACATTCCTCATTCGGCCCTTTCTCCTTTGGCGAAGAACCCTTCCCTAAGCAGAGCTCCCTGCCACATCCCTTTTAGAACTGGGGTGGCCAACCAGCTCAGATGTTTGCAGACCAGGGGTTTCAGTTCTCACTGCACATCTCCCAGGCCTTGGTTTACATCAGATGAACTTTAAGGAAGCTAGAATTGTCATGTGATAAAAAGGACTTAGTTTGGAAAAGTTGTGCTGCTAGAGAAAACAATCTCAGGTAGCAGCTTAACCCAGATAAAACCAGAACTCTGGCTGCAGCCCCCTTTAGTACTCAAGCTGCCAAGGCTGCTTCTGACCTGGGAGTACACAGAAGTCAAGTCTACCCAGAGAAATGAGACCTTGGCTGAACACCCAGGAGTGGAATTGCTGGGTCTCGTGCTGGTGTGTATTTAATTGTCTTCCTGAGTGGCTGGGCTTTCTGCCTTTAAAACAGTAATTACAATTACATATCTCAAAATACAGATTTTAGCTAGTACCACATTTTACTTAAATTCATTATTTTGCCTGTTAATGGGTTTTAACTATACTCCATATTCTAAATGAATCTGGCCTGGATGTTCTCAAACATAAACCATTTATTGCTTATTTCACTAAATGCTAACTCCTCACTATTAAATGGGTTCCCAGTGTGTGATGCAAACTGCTGAAGGCGGCTAAGGACGTGGTTGAGGAAGGTGCTGGGTCTGCAAGCTGTCCTGGAGCCTCTCCACCTTCCCTCCGCCCTGGCATTTTTGTTGTAATTGGTGAAAGGGACAACTATCTTACCTACCCTGAGCTGCTCCAGGCAGAGCCACATGTACATGGGTCACCTCTGTGTGATCCTATGCGCTCTGACGGGACTGAGCAATTAACGTACCTGTCTGTCCTTTTGCATCAGGGTCCACAGGTCAAGGGTATCAGTCCCACAGTCTTGGGCTACCTGTAAACAGGCACTGGCGTATTCACCGACAACTGAGTTCAGGCGATCTAATTTGCAACCTGAGAAAAGTCCAGGTAGAAACTGATAAAAACCCAAATCCTGCGAGTTCCACTGAGCTGGACAGCTTTCCTGTTCAAGTAAACAGGCATGTGTGCATGGCCCTGGCGTGGGCCAGCACAAGACAAGGACAGGTAGGTTACTGGTTACCACTCCACCCACCAACAGGGGCATGGATGGTGGGGACGAGGGGGGCCTGTAGGGGTCACGTGGCCTCTTGAGGGGCTTGGTGGGCCACAACCCCGAGTTTCTGTATGTAGCGGGAAGCCACTGCAAAGTGGGAAAATCATTTGTAGGCTTTAAATCAGCAGAGAGATCTTGAGAGCTGGAAGGGACCACAGAGGTCATTAGGCTAGTGCAGGGGTCAGCAACCTCTCTCTTCAACAGGCTGGGTGGTAAAAATTTTAGGCTTTGCAGGCATAAGGTCTCTGCTAACTCTTTGTCCTGCCACCTTAGCTCACAAGTAGCCATGGACGATACGCAGTCAGTGGGCCCAGCTGACTTCCAACAGAACTTTGTTGCAATCAGCAGGTCGACCCCCAGTCTTATGTGGTGAGTCTCAAACTTAAGCATACATCAGAACTACCCAGACTCTACCCCGAGTTCTAATGCAGCAGGTTTGGGACAGAGTCCCAACAACCTGCATTTCTACCAATTGCTTAGGTGATGCTGATCTGCTGATCTAGCACCACACAAGAACCACATGCTGATAGCTCATAAACCTGGCTGACGAAAACAAGTAATAAATGTTTTACATCAGAACTCAATACACATCTTACATAAGTATAGCTAGTCTCACAAAACAATGCCTACTGCGTTCTAGATGTGATTTTCTATTCCAATAAAAAAAAGTTAACTCAATTGACTTCAGGATCCACATATGGACTGTAACCTGAAATTTGAGATGCACTGACATAGTTCTGACTTACACCTCTGGTCATCCAGGCTTAGGGTGAATGTTCCCTGCAACAATGGGCTTACTACCTCACAAGCAATCCCTTGATACAAGGCAGAATGCCATTCTGAGCTAAAACAGGGCATTTCATCCTCTTCCCAAGAAAACACCCTTCAAATACCTGAGGGTGCCTGGCCTGGCTCCTGCTGTCTGTTCTCTCCTCCAGGGTAAGGTTTCCCATTTTTCCCTGGGAGCGTTCCTTGACAGCTGTAAGTTCTGCTTCAGTACTCTGAAAAGACCTTTACTAATACCTCTGTTAAAACACTATGACATTGCTGCAAGTATCTATTTACATGACTATTTCCCTTAGTAGCCCAAGAGGCAGGAACTGGGGTCTAGTCATTTCTGTGTTCTGAGCACCTGGCCAGGTCCTGGCACTGTGCAAAGATAGAGTTTGTGGGCACAGAAGTGCCTCCAGGAGGAGCAAGGCAGAGCCCTAGTGCAGGTGCGCCCACAGGCTGCATTCTGGGGCTCAAGCAAGGCAGCAGGGCCTGCACCTGGGCACCTTGGCCGGTGAGCCTGCATGGGACCTTTGCTTTGGGAAAAATAGGTCCCACTGCTGCAGGGAGCTTCCACAGGTGAGGCTGGGAAAGGGCCACGCCACACTGAGCCGGGCTGAGCGGCCATCTGCAGGCACTTCTGCTGCTGTGGAGTAAGAACACCCCAGATGTGGACTTCTGGGTCAAAGCACATACCCCCAGGCTCAATTTGTCCAAAGCAAGAATCCCCTTTCTATGTTGAAATGGTCTCAGGCAGGACTAACAGAAGCTATCTTTTTATTATTGAACCTCAGTTGATTGAAAACAGACTGGTATGGATTTACCCCTAAGAACCTGAGGTCCACAGGATGGAAACCACTGTCCCATCAAATGCAAGACCACACTTGGCCTACCTAGTGTGAGGCACTCCTTTTCCCAAGCTGCCTCACAGAGTGGAGGTGGCGTGATGAGAATGATTCTGTGCTCAGGGACGCCCACAGACTTCAGGTACTGTACCATGTTCTTTAGGTTCCCACTGTACTCATCCAGGGGGATGTGTTGCTTGGGATTCTCATCTGTTCAGGAGGAACATGGATACTTCAGCCCAAATGCAGATTTGCTCTAAGTGACAACAATTTAGATTAACAAACACAAGTAATTGATTCATCATGTCCCTAGGGACTTGTTTAGCACTAAGGACAGAAGCTCTGGCCTTTTAAGTTCTCCTCTTTTCTCCTCCAATGGCGAAATGAATCCATTAGGTTGAATCGGTAAAGAAATGAGCCTGGGCTTCCACCGAGACTCCCCCAGTTCTGTCCTGGTCCTGTCACCGAGCAACCACCTGCTCGTGGATAAATGCTCGACTTTCTGTCGTGGCTCTCTGCCTGGTAAAAGAGGACACAGTCCACTCGTGGGATTGTTGTGAAAATTACACAAGCCAAGGCTGTGAAGCAGAGCGAAGTGCCTGCTGTGAAGCAGCACACAGTAAGTGTTGTCTGTCGCCTCTGCTGCTGTGGCTGGGAAGGACTGTGGAGGGGCTCACACTAAGAACAAGGGCTGCTCACTGCAGGCCATCTGCCAGCTACTGGAGAAAAAGGGTTATCACCCTGAAAACCAGTTGGCACTTGTATGGACCTCTTTCCCATCTTTTCCATGTAGATATGTATACTTAAAAAAAATTGGGGACCACACTGAAGATACACACCAAATTGTGTTTCCATGTATCATATTATGAGCATTTGTGTCCACAAAAAGTCCTCAGAAACATGGTGTTGAGTTGTAGGGTGACCGTGATGCTATTTCTTTATAGCATTCTATTTTTTTTTTGCTACTGCAAGTAACTATTCATAGAAACCCCTGCACGTATACTTGCTGCATTGCTGTTTCCTTAGGCTTCATTTCTTGATGAGGGAAGTCGCAACGGATGCTGTCAAGAACTTTCCAGAAAGCTCACAGGTTCGTCCACCAGTAATGTAAGAGCACCCGCTGTACTCCATGCTCAGAAGCTCTAAGTATTACTGCTCAACACTGCCTCCTTCCTACTGGAGTCAAGAACTGGAATGTCTTGTTTCAGTCCGCAATTTGTGCACTGCTGAGGTCGGAACATGTCTTCAAACATGCACCGACTTTCTGCCTTTGTTGGCTTCCCTGCCTGAGTGTCTTTCATGCTGATTGCTGCCTTGAAGACGTGACACTTTTCGCCATGTTTTTGCAAATATTCTCCTGAATGTGTCACTTTTTTTCTGTTCTTGGTTTAAGCTATTTTATTTCATATACCTGTTTTTCCCTTTGCAATTTCTCCCATTATTTTTAAGCTCAGCAAGTGTTTTTCACTGTTTTCATGTCCTAAATTTGATAAAAAAATTCATCTTAAAAAAAATTCTATTCTTGGACTTTTCCTTCCTACAGGTTTTGGTGTAAGATGTGAAGGGGAAGATCTGACTTTCCTAAACTGTTGGTTACATTCTCCACTACCACCCGTGACTGATTCTTTCTCAGAGGCAGCAAATGCCCCCCCTTTCTCTCCAGTTCTGCAGCTGTCCCCACAGAGCCCACAGTAGCTGCTGTGAGGGGAGGGGAAGCACGGGAGAAGCCTCCGGAAGCTGACTACCCAGCTTTCTAAAATAAAGGCTGGCTTTCTTCCTTCATGCTGCACAGAGGGAAGAGAAAGGTCTGTTCATGGCCAGGCCTAGTCACAATGGCAGTTCTTCCAAAAGCATGGGAGACAGGGCTCCTGCTCACTGTCACCCACGGTTCAGGTCTGTCCCTGGGGCAGGGGCTGCTTCCCTGAGCTACTCTTTCCGTTGCTGTGGTCCACACTGCAAGGTTTACAAAGTGAGCTCTTGCTGCCAACTATGTCAACCAGAGAGAAAAAAACATGGGAGGTTTAGCACAGTCCTAAATGGGCGTGAGAAAACATTACTGTTTGAGATCTGAGGTCTGCCAACGACCCAGACATGTAGAAAATCAAGTCAGGAATAAAATTCATTGGCATTAAAACCAGAAGAAATACACGTAAGTAAACTAAGTGAACTCACTGTAAATTTGGCAAATTTTTATCTACTGGGAAATAAGTGAACAGTTGAAAAATACACAAATTTGCTGTAACATAAAAATAGTGAACTAGGAAAACAAAAATGCCTTTACCTTTTAGTGCACTGTCATTGGCACCAAAGAAAATTGTAACTGCCACTGGGGTATCCAAACTGTTCCCTTTCCTGATTAATCTTGGAAGGATAATTTTGGCCCATCTGGTATTGTAACCTGAAAATCCACGATTCAGAACATCACATTTTCTGCAATTAAATTTTAAAAGAACAGGAATTACGGGCAAAGAATTGTTCCCAGTCCCTGTAGCCAACCTTTGGTGAGTGTGCTCTCTGGGCTTGTAATGCCCTTTGACATGGCCGTGTTTCACTCTGACAAGAGCAGTACACAGCTGAAGCATGCCAGGCTTCCTTAAGTCATTCAAATACAGGTAAGGAGGAGAGGTTATGAGAATTACGAACCAAGGGGCTGTCAGTGTGCAGACTAGCTGATCTCATGCATGGTCAGTGAGGTACTTTTAAAATGGAGTTTATCGCTGACAGGTACTAACCTGAGGTTAGAATCTTAGCTAGAAAGCCACTGATAAACTGTAACAAGGTGTAGAGAAGATTCAGGTTCATAGCAAAACTGAGAGAAAGGTAGAGATTTCCCATATCCACCCCCCACCATGGACAGACTCCCTGTCAGCAACCCCCCAGAGTGGAGAGTATTTGTCACAAGTGATAAACCTGCACTGAAACAGTATTATCATCTAATGATTTTATTATGATTTGGTAATTTTAGTAAATATATTGTTTCCATTTAAACCAGTTCATTAACAGGCCCTTTTTCCTTATAAAAAACACGAGTTCACTCAGTACCGGGTGGTACAGTGAAGACAAACCATGGGTCCTAAGCTGTTGCCTCATCACTTAGTAGCTGTGACCCTGGGTATGTTTGTTGATGCTTAAACTTGTCCATAATAGGAAATTTTTTCTTACCAATCTCGGAATTGAACTTATGGTTAGCAAACTGATGTTGCTCACTTTGGTGCATGCTTCAAATTCCTACCTAGAAGCAACTAAGCAGAGACGCTAGGGCACCATGAATAACCACAGGCTTCAAGGCAGACAGCAGCTGCCACCAGAGGGTAGCAGGAGAGGCCTTGGCTTTGATGTACTGAAAGTTCCCAGCATTCATAAATCTTGGGAAAACTGACAAAAAAAGTCACATTTCCAAGTGTGATTCTTGTTTTTAATGTAATGATTATCAAAAGCTAACTAGCCATTTAAAAAACCCAATTTACAATAATTCAAAATGGAATTCTCTGGAATTTTGACAAGGTGGTTTTTCTTCTATCCATCCAATGGTTTAGTCACTGCAGCACTTAGAATCCAAAAGGCAAGGCAGCTTCCTCCCTGAGGCCCATGTGTGTGACAGTGAAACTGCAGGGTCCAGAACCAGAGCAGCCAGTGCCTGGATCTCCCACCCCTGACTAGCAACAAGGCCTGGGCCATTCACTTACCTTCTCTGCACCCTTCCACCTCCACAGCAAATCACCTAATCTGCCAGGTTGTGTGAGGATTAAAAGTAATGTAGTGGCCAGATACACATAAGGAGCTCAATAAATGGCAGCTGTTACAGAATTTTTTCCTTAATTACTATAAGGCTGTAAACCAGGAAAAAAGTGCTAATGAGAGGCTCAGGGTTGAAACTGTTAAGGTTTGCATCTGAAAAGGGAAGAATATTTGAATTTCTCTGGATTGAATAATATATTCAAAAACCTTAAGAAACTGGGAAATTAAGAAAGGCTTTTACATAAATTCATGGCTAGTAACAGGTATTTTTCAAATGAAGATGGGAAAAGGAGGGGTTAAGAACTAAAATATTCCTTCCAAAGCATCCAGGCTCTTAACATTGCTTTCCAGAAAAAAATGTAAATCAGGTGTTTTATCGGTAACAGGCAAGAGCGTATCTTCAAAAGCAAACAGCAGATGCTTTAAAACTGAAAAAGGCAAGTTTATTATAACTTCAAGGCAAGTTTATTATAACTTCAAATCTTTCAAACCAAGTATTTTTAAAGAAATACTTTAAAAATTGATGAAATATGTAAATAAATTAAAAAAAGGATTTCAATGTATTTAAGAATTGTTAAAATACTTTTATGAGTATACAAAGATCTTATTTAAAGCTAAAACTTAAAGATGTCACTATGAGACACAATTATATATTTTAAACTTATTACTATCCATGCAGGCAGTACAGAAAGACAGTTACAGTAGGTGGTCTCTAAATAAATTCAGACTTAGAAACAGGGTTAAATTAAAAAACTGGAACCATTCAGGACTGTGCAGATGTCTAAGCAGACATTAGGGGCCTAGTCTGCAAAAAGTTCACCCCAAGTGTTAACACAGCTAAGACTGAATGTGTCCATCAGAAGGGCAGCTGTCTGCCGTGGAGCAGGAAGAAGTTACCAGTTGTGGTAATAACAAGAAGGGTGTCTGGTCCCTGGGCAGTGATGCAGATGGTGTTCTGAAGCCCAGGCACTGTTTGAGTGGCTTGCCCCAAGTGACTTAGCCTCTGTTTCCCCACAGCCTCCCAGTTTACCCCGTAGATCTGTCTGTTGTACAAATGGGGGCATTCCATTCTTTATCATTTGTTCAGTTGCGGTATTTAGTTTGTAATACGCTCTTGTGAGCTTGGCTTTCTTGAGTGTAGCCAGGAAGAAGGGGGAGCCCTAAAGGGGAGGGGAAGTTACACAAATAAGGCATAACAGACCATACCCTGTCCACAACTTTGTCTTTTCTTGCAATTACTTTCAATTGTGAAAAATAACTAGCTAATTAAGTGGCCTGCTAGCAACCACACCTATAAACTATCAATTCTGACAAAATTTTAGTACTAAAATTAACTATTTTTGAAACATTTGTGTGTTGGTGAAACATTTGAAAGGCCTAGAGTTTCTCAGTTTATCTGAATAATGATTTAGCCTTTCAAATATCTTCTATTTTGAAATTCAGAAAAGGTTAATGACTAATTAGTTACTGGACTACTAAAAATTAAAGCTAGTATTTACAGAGTACTTAGGCCCCAGACATTTGACTAAGCCAGTACACATTAGCTCATCCCCCTCCCAGTGGGAAGGCAGGTGCCCTGTCATCTCCGGAGGCTTAGCAGCAAGGGCTCCAGAGCCAGGCCACCTGCCACTTCAGTTGGACAAACTTGCTATTTAACTTCTCTCCACTTTATTTTTCTCAGCTACAAAATGGAGAGGAGAATGACACATCACCCTGTATCACAGGGTAGGTGTAAAGGTTAAGTGAGACCATTATACATGAAACATTTTAAATGGTCTCTGGCACATGGTAAGCATTCAATAAATGTTAGTTATGATCCCACTTTATAGAAAACTGAGGAATGAAACGATACTTTCATGTTTTTAGATTAAGTCCACTTAAAAAGAGAAAGCATTTGGGAATAGAGAAAGCTAGAAGATCAATTTTTCCATTTCTAGTTTATGGGATAAAAGGAGAAAGTGAAGGACATTTTAAAACATTTTATATTTAGAAATAAAATACATTTTCTTGGTGTGTTAATTAGACTGATGAAGAAAATTATCAAGTAATGATAAGCTGGTTATTACTGGTTCTTGTGTTTACTGTCTTAATGTGGAAAATAATTCTAAGTATTTCTGAATATTAACCTCTTGAATTGGGTCATTGTTTCTCTCTTAATGACTTTTTTAAGTTGCTTAAATTAAGAATGGCAAAAAAGACCAAAAATCATCATTTGGTACATTTTATAAAAAGAATTTGGGGAGGAAAAAAATATCCAAAAATGAATCCAACTTTGGTTTAAGAATCTTATTTTGCTTTCAGTTGAACTCCTACTAATCATTCAAATCATAACCACAATACTTCTTTAGAGGGTGATCAGCTGTATTTTTTGGATCCAAACCCCTAATATATTTGTCAGAACTTTCAGTCTTTACTTAACCCTGAGTGCTTAGCCTTTCCTCCGCCTACCAACTCAGCAGGAAGGGCCAGCGAAGACCAGGAAGGCTCTGTATCATTCTCTCTCTTCTCCTGGGACACAGAAACATTTTCCATCAACAAACACTCAAGTTAATCAAGTCCAGAAACTGTTCTCACCTGACTAGCTTGTCGGCCAGTGACGCTCCCCATCCACCCTGCTGGAAAGAAAACTGAAGAAAGAAAAGCCCATTACTACTAATCAACGTACTCCGGACATTTTAGTAAGGGACATTTTGTTTTCTCTTTGTGCTCCCAGGCTGGGTCTTTTCAGGGATCACTGTAGCTACCCTTCGCGGCACCCTGGAAATAAGGGGTAGTTTTCTTCCTTGTCAACTGGAGTCACCTGCGTTGTATTTGACACCTAACATGAGAATTATTGTTATTCAGAAAAGCTACTCAAATCTGTGCACGAGAAATTAAAGCTGTATGTTCAGTTAGGAAATGAAGTTCACGCTGCACTACCTTTCCATAGTTGTAAATACTGGAGAGAAGTTACAGAACTCCGGGTGGCCACTTTCTGATACATGCTCCCGCGCAGCTCGGAAAGCCCGTACTGCACTAGATGCCTAAGGATGTTACCACTTGTTGACAGACACAGAAAACTAATTTAGGCGTGTCTGAATGCGAGGGGTAAAAAAAAAAATCCCAAAACCAAAAGTCATGGGAAAGTAACTTTTTAAAGTACTCCCTCTCTCAAATGAGAACACATATTTTTCCTTAATGTGAGTTGAAAAGACCCTGGGTGAAAAGATCACCTACTTTATTTCTGGAGGCATTTTATTCAAAATCAACCAGTTCCACCGGGGGAAGCACAGGGGCGAACGGATTCCGAGGGCTCGCTGCAGGGAACAGGCCGTACGGAACGGCGGGAAGTGATGCGCCGCCGCGTGGGTCCGGGTGAGCCTCCGGGAAGCCCCGCGCGGGACACACAGCCCTGTTCGCGACGGAAGCGGCTAAAGCACGTTCCGTGGGAAGGAAGTGCACGAGCGAGACACTATGAAGACAGCTCGCCGCAACTTGCACCAGGTCTCCCTGCCCCTGGGAAAAATGGCGGCGGAAGCAAAGAGCGGCGACCTCAGGCTCTGCCGCCGCCAGGCTCTGCACGAGGCTGCCCCGCCCTTCTCACCCGGGAGCCGCCCTGCGACTACACGGCCCCGCCCCGCCCGCCCTTCTCCTCACCCGGGGTGCCCTGCGACTACGGCCCCGCCCGCCTTCTCCTCACCTGGGGCCGCACTGAGACTACACGGCCCCGCCCCGCCCGCCCTTCTCCTCACCTGGGAGCCGCACCGAGACTACACACGGCCCCCGCCCGCCCGCCTCTCACCGGGAGCCGCCCTGCGACTACGGCCCCGCCCACGCCTTCTCCTCCGCCCGGGAGCCGCACTGAGACTACACGGCCCCGCCCCGCCCCGCCCGCCCCCGCCCAGCTACTCCTCACCGGGAGCCACCCTGCGACTACACGGCCGCCGCCCTTCTCCTCACCGGGAGCCGCACTGAGACTACACGGCCCCAGCCCGCCTTCCTCACCCGGGAGCCGCACTGAGACCGGCCCCGCCCGCCGCCCTTCTCCTCACCCAGGGAGCCGCCCTGCGACTACACGGCCCCGCGCCGCCCGCTTCTCCTCACCCGGGGCCGCACTGAGACTACACGGCCCCGCCCGCCTTTCTCCTCACCCGGGAGCCGCACTGACTACACGGCCCCGCCCCGCCCTTCTCACCCAGGCCCGCACTGAGACTTCGGCCCCCACCCCCCGCCCTTCTCCTCCGCCCGGGGCGGCACTGAGACTACCACGGCCCCGCCCCCGCCCTTCTCACCAGGGCCGCCCCTGCACGGGCCCCGCCCCGCCCTTCTCCTCACCCGGGAGCGGCACTGAGACTACACGGCCCCGCCCCGCCCTTCTCACCCGGGAGCTGCACTGAGACTGCACGGCCCGGCGCGCACCCACGGCGCAGCCGCAGCGGGGTCCCGACCACGGCCGGCCCTGAGGCTGGGGCCCGGAACGGGGGCCGCTGCCAGGGGCTCCCCAGGGGCACGGGAGGTGGCCGGGGCAGCGAAGACAGGGAGGTGGCCTCGACGGCTCGTGACGACGGGAGGAAAGGAGGCGCGGGTTGCAGGCGGAGCCAGGGGCCGAGACGGCCAGCGCCGCGGCTCAGCGGGGGCGGCCGCGAACGCCCAAGAGACTGAGGCACGGGAGGGCCAAGCCGGGGTCCGCGGCCTGGGCCGGACTGAGCAGCGGTACCTGGGTGATGGAGTCCCCGAAGAGGAACACCCGAGGCCACGGCAGAGAGCTGCCGCGGGTCACCGCATCGCACAGCGCCATAGCTCCGGGACGGGGCGGAGCCAGTTCGAATACCGGGGCGGGCGCGCGGGGCGGGGCGTGCGCACCCTTATACTCGTGGCGCCCAGCGGCTGGTGGCTCATCGTCCTCTGTGCTCTCTCGGACTTACTTAACTAGGGCTTCTTTGGGGACCAACCGGTCATTTATAAAACGTGTTGCTTCTTGGACAGCTCGGCCTCGTATTCGTTCCTCCCGAGGTTGGTGCGGAGCCCACACGCCTCCCGAGAGGCGCCGCGAGGCCGGAGGGTCGCCCGGCCGCGAACCCACCCGGCCCCTGGCCAGTGTCCCCGGCAGCTGCCCCAGTGGACTCCAACCCTGAAAGGAGAGCGACTGGACTACTTCCAACAACCATCTCTTAAGTGAAAACCACTGGGCGAAGGTTTTGACCTCAAGGAAAACGTATTCGTGACATTTGCCAGACAGTAAGGCGGACCATTGTACCCGACACGGGGTGTGCAGTAGCGGAGAGGGATTAGGGTCAACTCTGAATTCAGTAAGTGAAAGCGGGGATTCATATAGCCAAGGAGCACGGTGGGGGGTCAGGAGGGTGTAGAATTACGGAGGCAGGCTCATTTTTTGCTGGGCGGGCCTGACAGGACTCAGGCTGAAGGCAGGCCTGGGTGACCTGGTATCGCGTGGGGGATTTTCGCTAAGGCGACTCTGACAGCAGGATTCTTGCTAAAACTGGATTGAAGGGGCCAAGGGCAGAGCCCAAGGTGGGGGCCTACTCGGAAGGCTTGAGCTTGACTCACGTTTGATCAAAGGAGAGTCCTTGTCACCTCAGCCATGCGATGAAGTGTGATGGCTGTGATAAAAATGAGCCACAACAATGTCTTGAAACAACTCGGCGTGAGGCGAAAACCAGAAGAGCAAGGGGAGCAGTGCAGTCAGAAAGCCACCCTAACTTTGGTGTGGCTCTGTCTTGCCAGTGGGTTTCAGCCCCGGGCAAGTTCGCTATGGATTCAATGTGACCAAAGAAACTGACAGCAAAACGTTCTTGGGGTGAAAGGGTTATACCCAACTCTATCTCCATGGTGGCAGGTCAGTCACTAAAATCCCGTTTACTCAGAGCGAGTCTGCATGCAGCAAGCCGGTATCTGCCTCTGGGCCCCTCTGTCTGCACAGTCGTCCCGCACAGCCATCCTCTGGGCCTCTGTCCTCGGTGCTGCCACCACTCCAGCCTCTGCTCTGCTCTCCTGCAGCCTTGCAGCCGTGCCACCGCATGGCGCCCAGAGGCCTGGATGGAGTTCTTTATATAGAGTCGACAGCCATGTATTGCCCACAGGTGTGCAGTGAGCTAGCCAACCGGGGCCAGGTGAGAATCCTGGCCCCAGGAACTCTCACTTTATCCACAGGCTGGGACTGGGGTGTCAGGTGGGATGGCGATGCGGCCAGGACCAAGTCTTCAGGCCAGTGGTTCCCTGGCTTCAACTAGGACCACCTGGGGAGCTTTAAAAACGGGCTGAAAAAGGACCCTCACTCCAGACCAACTAACTAATGGTGGTTACACATGACACAGCATGTTGTTGATGCTCCCCAGGTGATCCCAATGTGTAGCCACGGTTGAGAACCCCTGTTAGGCCAAGTTCAGGTGTTTGCACTTCATCCTAATTTCAGGGAAAAAGCCCTGAAGGATTTTTAGAGGGGGAGCCTTGAGGGCAGGTCTGCGTGTTTTAGAAAACTACACGGGGAGGAGAAGGGAGGTTGTGGACAGGAATCAGAGGGGAGAAGATGACTTGGACTCAGAGCCACAGTGGAGATAAAGACAGATTCAAGGACAATTTAGAACCTTAACTAAAACTGGTTACCTCAGGAGAAAAGACATGTTCCCTTTTTGCTGTATACATTTTGTTCAGATATTACAAGTGTGAATATTGTATATATCAACTATATTCCAATAAAAAAACATACTACCAATGTGTATTTTTTTGGTAAATTAAAATATTTTTAAATCTATTATAACCAAATCTTAATGACACTTACAAAAGGTGACCTATAGACTTTGGGTTTGGGCCAAAGACAAGGTAAGGTATCCTTACTAAATAAATATATTTCATTTCAAGTAAAAATTCAGATTCATGCATTGAAGTTTGTCACAAAAGCACAGGAAAAGAACAGTTAATGGTTTTAAGTCACCAAGAGGTGAGACCAGATGAGGACTAATCAGTATGAGTGGAATTTGGGGACTACTGATAAGCAATGCCTTTAGCTCGTGCATGTGCTCCTTCCCCTGCGCAGGGAGCACTCCGACCTTGTCCTGGGAGTAAATGGCAAAGGAGCCCCTAGCAGAGTTGACCTGCTCCCTCAGCACTGGACACTCCTGTGTCTTATTTTTTTTTTCAGACAAAAAAATCACATTTATTTCAATAGCTAAAGTGCAAATACAGCAAGTCAGTTCACAAAGTTTCAAGATACAGCTTTAAGTATAATGAAAACTTGATTTACAAAAAGGAAAGGGTAAATAGAAATAAAGCTCAATTAAAAAAAAAATTCAAGTAACCTGAAAACCGTCAGGCTAAGATATTCCACTTCAATGACAGTAATACCTTGCAGTCCGAAAGGACTTCCCCAAGAAGAGCACCACACCAGACTCGTGAGCTCCAGGGACAGCAGGTGCTCTTGGTGACCCCATTCCTCACTTGGCTGCCCCGCTCACAATGTATTTATTAGCAGATGGGGCTCAACTGGTGATATTTTTCATCTTTAGGCAAATTCTAAAGCACATCTAAAGTTCAATCTGAGGCCAACACCCTAACAATTTTTGAAATAGTCACTATATATCTAAGAGGCTTAAAGACCAATTTCATACAGCTGCAGGCCTATGGTGTAACTGAGAAAAAACAGATTGATACTTCTGCCATTATTTAAAACCTTTTTGTAGAGGTTAGAGACATGGCCTTTAAAACTTCCTCATGAAATTTGTACTTAAATGTATATTTACTTATTTCTACATGTAGAGAACTTGTACATAAAGTAGAAAAAGTTCCTGCTAGGAAGATAAAGATTGTTAATGTTCTTTTTAATCACTTAGCAGCCAAGACACACATTTATTTCTGCTCTGCAGAAGCAATATTAGCTACTAGCTTCAATTCAGGAAATTGTGTTACCTTCAGGAATGTTTATATGAGATATTTATTCAGTCTTTTTCCCAACCTTCTTCATTTTTTCATTATAGGCAATAAATTGAGAGTCTGTACCAAAAATTCTATCCCACCATGTAAATGTTGAAGCATAGTTTCCGATGAAGTTCATGTGGTGGAAATCATGATGCCGGGAACCAGCATAGAAAGGGATGAGATTCAAAGGGTTGAGAGGAATATCATAACCACTATGGACATCAATAGTTTCTATCAAACGAATGGTCACCCATGCCCAAAGAAGAATTACATGATTGCATAAAAGCACAATTCCAATGAAAAATCCAGTTCCAAGAATTAAGGTTTCCAGGGGATGTGCGTATTCAGCTTCCATTCCAAATGGAGCCTGAAACTCATGATGAACTTTATGGATATATTTGCATATTCTTTTGTGGTCTAAGAGCCTATGCAAGAAACAGTGCCAGGAATCCTCGATCACTGCACAGCCAAAGCATCTGGCCAAGAGCATATACCATCTTG
The DNA here is from genome assembly GCA_032199065.1 of Smutsia gigantea. Classification (NCBI taxonomy): domain Eukaryota; kingdom Metazoa; phylum Chordata; class Mammalia; order Pholidota; family Manidae; genus Smutsia; species Smutsia gigantea. The sequence continues at coordinate 137,096 of JAVSCE010008603.1, forward strand.
GCATTCTTTCCCAATCATAAGGAATACTGAAATACTCTGTAAAATAGTAAGTCCCACAAATCAAAGGAAACTGGATACAAAAGTGATTAAAGAGAAGTACTTTAAAACATTTCCATTGGTTTTCCCATGTTTCCTGTATATTCTTTTGAATTTTGTATTTCTTCATGTAAGGTACAAATTGAAACAAAAATCCGGGTAAAGAGAACAAGAAATAAAGGGCCTCATGAACTATCAGGGAGCCCCATGTTGCAATCTGGAACTTTGTGTAATTATTCAACATATAGTTCCAAGCATTTTTAAATGGTTTTTGCAGAGGATTCTCAGGTAAAAATGAGTCTACATACTCCACAGGCAAGGATGCTGAACTGAAAATACCGGTGCTTTCATTTGTTGCCATTTTTCAAATCTCTGCAGACAGCCTTACATCTGCCAGAGCCGCAGTGAGGGCCGGCCTCTGATACCCACTCTTCTACCAGCTGCGGCCGCGGAACAGTCCTGTGTCTTATTTTTAAGTCTGGATTCAGGTAACTGGTTAATGATTTACACATGAAGCAATTCAACAACGGATATCTGAGTACCCTTGAACTTGCATCATAAAAATTGTACTCTGAATATCTGAATTGAATGTATAGATAATATACAAAGAAAATACTGAATCCCAGGAGTCATAATTTTACAGAGGTATAAATTAATGAATTTGGCGAGAGTATCAGAAGAGAATAGAAAAGGGGCTTAACTTTAAGTGATAATCTCTAATAATACAAATTCAGAATACAGATATGAAAATACAAACTATCATTATATAACAGGGTAACACATTCTGATTTAGTTGCTATGAGCAGATCTTAAAGGCCTCAGTGGGAGTGCACTACATGCCTGGAAGCAGAATCAAAAATTCTAAAATAACAGGCAGTTTAGTAGTTCTAGAATAATGGACAAATTAGTTGGTAATTTAGCAGAATTCAAGCTGTTGGGATAAAGGTCATTCGACGTGAAAAGTAAATAGACTACCCCAGAGAAACTAATGTATTTTATTTTAAGTAACAGAAATAGGTCAAACATTAAAAAAGGTTTTACCATATACAGACACAAGTTCTCAATGAACTGGTGTAAGGGCCTCATACAGTCTCTGTGCAGCCAGCTCCACCATTTCCCGGAGGGATTCATCATCTTCACTTCCTTCTTCACACTCTACAGCCTGAAAGCGAAAGAACAAACACGACTTTCAACTTAAGGTGTCTAGAACTATTACAGGGAAGATAAACTTGTTCCCTATAGGGGCGGGTCATCAAGAACCAGAATGTCTGTATCACACTTGTGGGCCTGCGCCTGTGAGCAGGGACTCCCAACAGCATGATGACTGGATCTAATCCGAGATGAATTCTGGAGAAAAGAAAAATGTCTAGTGAGCTGTACTGATTTGAAAGTCCATATTCTGATCCAGTAAATTGGATCCTCTGATCCAAGGAATTTAGTCTGCAACAAATTATTTGGCAAGCAATGGATCATCTACTCAACATGTGGTATTAAATTTGATTTAGACTCACTAATAATCTTCTAGTTACTTTTTAACTACAAAACAATTGATATTTAAGCAAAAATTTTTTATCATACTACAATATGCCTTAAATAAAAATTTAGTAAAGAGAAAAAAGTTAACACCATTAATTCTGAGCTAATGATAACTACTGTTAAACTTTCAGTGTATGATCTCCTAGACTTTTGGTTTATACATACATATTTAAAACAAAAATGGGATAACATCACACTTGCTATCTTTTAACTCTTCTTCACTCAGCAATGCAGCTGAACAACTATGCACATTGATAAGTTACAACATTGTTCTTGATGGCTGTACATGCAGTAGTCCACATAGATGGGTACCCTATACAAATAATTTTTTCATCTCCTACTCTTGGATATTTAAGTCTTTTGCAGTTTTATTTGTTGTGATCAATGCTAAAATAGATACCTTATATACATATCTTCGGGTCTAATTTTCTTTGATTAAGGCAAGTGGAATTATTGATAAAGATATTTACGTTTTTAAGGCTTTCGTTACATGTATCACCAGACTGCCCTGCAGAGAGAGTGTACCACCTAATGTACTGCCTCCTCCTGCCCCAGGAGTACCTGAGAATAGCTATTTTCCTCCTCCTCCACCATAACCCAGTCATATCGCTCTTTACTCATGCCACTATGATATGCAAACAGTAACAATTCTTATGTTAAATTTGTATTTCCTCTAATTATTAGTAGATCTGATCTGAACATGTGTTTCATGTTCATTGGCTATCTTTATTTCTTCTCTAGTGAATTACTTGTTTATGTTCTCAGCTTATTTTTCTACTGATGTAAAACCTAGTTTCTTGAAAATTTACATAGTCAAAAACATACAAAAGAAATTTAAAACATGTTATTTGTTTAGTAGAACTGTTCTAATCTTCCAAACAGCCCCATGAGGAGGATACACTTATTTATGCTTGTGAAATAACTGCAGTATCTGTCACTGGGAGACCAGGAGGCCCCGTGCTCTTGAATCTTATTGTTTGGAAAAGCCACTTGGAATAAATATTGCTGGTGCAAACAGAAGAGCAGCTTCTTGGAAAAATCTGGAATCTACTGCATGCCAAACCACAGAAATGCCAAGGTGGTTTAAGGTGTAGTATGGAAAAGGAGAACAGTGGAGTGACATACACATGAGAAACCCTGTAACAGAATGAGAACTAAAATGCAAGGATATAAAACTCTACATATAACAACATAAACACAATCTGTGAAAAAAACAAATGCAGGAAAAACTGGAAGGAAACGCCACAATGAAAAAAGTAAACTGTTAGGTGTGAGACCATAGATGATTTTTGTGTTCACTTTTCTTCCCAAATGTCTTGAAATATAGGAAGGAACAGCTGCATACCCGTGTCTCCAAGTTTATATTAGCAGTTTTTCCATCCACAGTGACACCAAGAATAGAACCATCTTTTACACTTACACAGTCTTCTCCAAATATGTCCCTTAAGATAAACAAAGAAGCAATATTAATGGAGAATGCATTTACAAATTTGTAAAGTATAGTTCTGTATATTTGGGAAAAAATAATACTGATTATAAGCCCTAATTCTGATGTATAGCACTTATATCTGTACTTTCATCTAGTCTGGAAATGTACTGTGTAATTATTTACTTTTATATATTTATTATTAAAACAGGTAAAATACACAGCTATTCTTTATTGTGAATAATTTATTCAGCAGGCATTGTTAGGCATTTTATACATATAACCTTTTTGTAAGGGGCCCCTTTTATACAAGAAGAAAACAAGACATAGTAAAGTGATTTGCTTAAAGCCCTGTGTCAATTAAGAAGTAGACCTGGTATTCAAATCTAGGTATCTAGGCTGCCCTTGCTCCCAGGTCCTCTGGCTGTCTACTCCATTTAATCAATTCCCAATGTCTCCTTTGAGTTAAACTCTGTATTCACTGAGCATCTTCTCCATCCCCACTGCGGTGCTAGGCACTGAGGACATGGAAACCCCAAAAGGCATTGCCTCTAATTGAGGATCATGAATTTCCACATTTGTGCCCATCAATTACAACAGCAGCCCAAACAGGAGGCTGGACACAAGTGAGGAAAGGTGTAAGTCAATCTAAAAAAAAATCCATAGAGTCAAGCCCTGGCTGCAAGGTACTGAACTGGGGTTGGAGGCAACCAGCTGCTTTCTCTCTTAGGTAGTTAATGTTAAATATGTTTGAACATATTTGGCTGGGTAACCTAGTACTCAGGAAAAACACTATGTTAACTACAGAAATATATTTAAAAGTTTTGGAAAAAAAGACTTTATTTTTATGTAATCAACTGTTGGTTTATTTAAAGAAACCAGTAAGTTTATCCCTATATAATCCTAAGGCTATAAACAAGTGGACTGATAAGCTACAGTTTATAAACTAGGATCGACTTGGAAGTTCAAGCACACTGGTATCTCACAGTCATGAGGCATATGTAAGTTTTGGCCCTTTATTTCATATTTATATTTCTAATAGTTCAAGTGTGTCTGTGGGAGGGTGTGGGAGAGGGAACTGGGGGGAGGTGGCAGGGTTGTACCACCAGCCGTGCTACCTGGGGAAGCTCAGCTGTTCCTGGGCAACCCAAGCTTCTCTCTGCTGCCCTCTGGGAACAGAGCTCCCAACAGCAGAACGGATCTAGTTACATGCCCTGGGAAGGTACAGGAGAGACTGGCAACTGTCTTCTTCAAAAGGGCTTTTTAACCTGGGCTCCAGAAAGGCTTCCAGGCAGGGGCATTGAACCCCTTGAAGGCAAAGACAGTGTGTGGTTGTGTGCTAGTGTGTATCTCCCCTCCTGCGTGAAGTTCCATGGCCTCACCCAACTGCCCAAGGAGTCAAAGAACGAAAATGATTAAGATATTCGGACTCCAAGGATGGCAGGTCAGGCTTCCAGAAACCGCAGAGAAAACTCTGTGCAGAAAGAGTAATGATTCCGGGGCCGCTAGAGCCACAGGGTGAGAACCAACACGGCACCTGCTGCCTCCTCCATGGCAACGAACATCACTGTCTTACAGCTGACGGTCTCAGTTGTGGAAAGAGACTTCTTAAGGTGTCAAAATGACAACACCAAGAACACTTTTCTGAAGACGTGTGAAGGCTTCTGTAAGCAAAGCCATCATTTAAAGCCTATCATAAAAGCCACTAAATGGCTGCTTTAAAAGATTACCAGTGTAGAATTTGGGGGAGAGGAAGAAAGGAACAGAAATGTTAACATGAAAACCTCCAAACATGCAGAATACCTTATTTTGGTAAGATGTCTAGCTAAGTAATGTTCAATTTTAAGGACAGAAACAGTCATTTATTCAACAAATATTTGAAAAAAGTTACTTCAAGGAACTTGCTAGGTGCTGAAATTAATTTGTATTTGTAATTAATTGTAATTAATCTGTATTTATAATTAATTGTTTGTAAAATTATTTGTAATTGAAATTAAATTGTAGTTATCTGCTATGAGCCAATTTTATATGATTATTTTATTTGGAAAAAAAAATTCCGAAATCACGCTTAAAAAGTACTTGAGGAAAGGGGAAAGACCCAATGGCTGGTGTTTCGAAAAATACTGAGTTTAAAGGTTATTCATAGTTTACAGACTGAGAAGAATCTAGAAGAAAACCATCCTTAACATTTAATTCACATTTAAGAGGTAAATCTATAATAATTCTTAAAGGCTTTGTAATACAAGAATTAAATCTTAATAATTCCTAAAAGCTTTGTAATACTAGGTTAAGATTTTAGTACTTGTCCTCAATAACAGTGTTTCAATCTTTATCGACTACGCCAGCCAAGGTAAAAGGGTCCTGAGGTGCTATATTAAGTAAAATGTATTTCATGGAGGAATGGCTAACAGAACAGGTCACAAGTCCTTGGAGCTCACCTGGAACTCACTGGAGTGTTTAGCTAGAAGGAAGTGGTTTAAACTGCTTTACTGATAAAAACAGGCCCTCAGAGCAGGTAAGTGACCTCGTCTGAGCCTTACAACCATCAGCAATGCAGCCAGCACTGAAGCCAGGCTTCCTCCTCCCCACTCTGCCCCCCAGCCCCATCCAGCAACGGCCCAACACTTACTGGAGCATGATCTCCAGCCTCTTGCTATACACATGCATTTCTAATTTTTTAGAAGCCTTTTGTACTGCACCTGGGGGGAAAAAAATAATTTCAATTTCCAAATTTCTATTTAGGATAATTTCCAAATCAATAATCAAAAAAGTTCCTGAGAAGTCAAAGCAATTACGGAATCCTTCACATGACGAACATAGACACAGCTACCTGCCGGGGCAAACTGCTGTTTTCATCATTTCCTTCATGTTCTTATTTTAAGCTTTATAGCTAATGTTTCTCAAACATTTCCACATTTAATTTATGAGCAGAAGTGAGTGAAATTGCAACCAGGAGTAGTGGCGCACATCCACACTCAAAGATCTCTGAAATTTCTGTTTTGTCTAAAATGTCATATAAATTTAACATTCTATTATATACAATGCACCTACAACTGTTTTAACAAAATCAACATTTAAAATCATTTGCCAGTTAGATTACTTAGCTTTCTCCTCAAAACAAAATAATCTGACATTTCAGGAAGATGAGCCACATTTGATCTGGGGCTTCAAGTATGACTGGGCGCATCACTCAGTCCCTCTTGGGCCGCCAGCAGCAGCGCGACAGTGCAGAACCGACTGTCTGACAGTTAGAAAGTTACACAGAGTTAACCTATGACCGAATAACTCTTCTCCTACGTGTAGACCCAAGAGAAATGAAAACATATGTCTACACAAAAACTTGCACATGAATGTTTACAGCACGAATATCCATATAGCCAAATGGTAGAAACAACCCAAGTGTTCATCAATGAATGGATGGAGTTGCAAAGTGTGGTCTGTCTGTACAATGGAGAATTATCTGGCCATAAAGCAGAATGAAGTAATGATCCAGGCTGCAACACAGATAAGCCTTGGAAACATTATACTGAGTGAAAGAAGCCACTCACGAAAATACATGTATCAAATGATTCCATTTATATGAACTGTCCAGAATAGGCAAATCCATGGAGACATAAAGTGGGTCAGTGGTGGCCTGGACTGGGGATTGTAATGAAAGGATTATGGTGTTTCTTTCTGGAGTGAAGCAAATGTTCTAAAGTTGATTGTGGTGAACCTCTCTGTGGAAAAGAGCCAAACTGTCATTTTTCTTAAATCATTCTATAATTCCTATTATAGTTACTGTATTTGTTTTTAATTGAGTTTTTTCCTTCCTTTTTAAAAATTTAGATATAATTGACATATAAATTATATTAGCTTCAAGTGTACAATGTAATGATTTGGTATTTGTGCATATCACCACAGTATGTCTAGTTAACATCCAGCACCACACAGAGTTATGAACTTTTTCTTGGGATGAAAGTTCATGTTTTAACTGAATATACAGCTAACAAGATGCCAGCCAATAAAGCTGTATAATAAAACTTTATACTTTAATGATAGTCATTAATTCTATTATCTAGTATTAAATAAGCACTTAAATGATACATAAAAACAATCTCATAATTAAAAAATAAATACCTAAGCTATGAAAATGTCTATTAAAAGAAACTTTCCAAAGTAAATACTTGCATATTTATAACTAATATTTATGATAAACTCCTCAGATACATAAAATTATATATGAGATCACACAATTATATAAGAACACCTACCCTTACTAGGTCTTTGTGTCAAGAGGACATGCACATGAAAACAGGTGCAGTATAAAAAAGAAGAATGTAATGGAATAGAAGACTTTTTCTTTCCAGTGTGTCCTCGGTGAGATGGTGGGGGGGGGTATATATAAATTGAAGTTGTGGGTAAACATACACACACACACACATACATAGATACAAATACAAACTGTGTTTCCAGAATCTAGACCGAAGTGTCAGCAGGCTAAGAAATGAAAAAGGAGCAAAATGCTATCAAAGAATCAGGCTGTTTCACAGAAAGTGCCTCTGGACTAGAGCTGGCAAACTGTCAATGGCCAGATCACGTCTCAGGCTTTTTGCAGACTGTACGGTGTCTGTCACAACTCCCCAGCTCTGCCTTGGTTGCTCAGAGAGCAGCACTGGATGATATGTATACAAATGGACGCTACTGTGTTTCAATAAAACTTTACTTACAAAAAGATGCAGGGCTGGATTTGGCCTGTGGGCCCTGGTTGCTGTCTCTGCTCTACATGTTAAAATACTAAGTTTGAGTAGGATAAAGTCAATTAGTTGTAGAATAAATGTGTAGAATGAACATCCTCAATCTCCCCATGTGCAGCCAAAGAAATGTGGGAGCATGTCAGTCCTTGCAATGCTATCATCTTCTGGGTGGGTGAGCATTGCTTATTAAAATTCCTGTCACTTCGTCCCAAAGGTGACAACTTTCCATGTTAATACATCACAAACACCCCCTGGTCACTACATTATCTCTTTAAAATTCATGTATGCTTTCTTTCTCTCACCCTCTAGGTCTAATCCACTGGAAGCACCACTAGCTTTACTTCCAAAATATCTCCAGAATCCAAGTGCTGTCAGCTGCCCCCACCACGCCCACCCCAGCCTGTGCCTCTTCCCCACCTGCGTGAATGGACAGCTCCTATTTGGAACCTGTGTGCTCACACTTGACCTCCTCAGTCTCTTCTCAACAAGCACGAGAGTAATCCTTTAAAAACTTTAGAGTGTAATGCATTTCAGACTGTAAGGCCAAAGTCCTTAAAATGGCCAACCAGGTCTCATGCACCTGCCTCCACCCAAGCCCTGGGAAGCTGCCCCCACACATGCTAGCGTTGGCTCCTCGGGGGCAGCAACCTGCTTTCTCACTAATGAATGCTCAGCACCTAGACTAACAGCTGCCAAACAACAGTGCTCAATACATACGTGTCAAATGAAAATACGCAAGCCCCTCCCTACTCCAGAAGAATATCAAATCTTATTCTTGATACACTATAAAATGGGTAAGAATTAGGCCATAGGAGGCAGGCAGCTAGTTTCACAGAATGAACTCATGCAAGTCTATTCTAACCTGTCTGCAGGGAATCTCTGTTGAAATGCCCAGAGGCTAGCCTTACAAATAAATGTTTACATTATTAAGATGGATCACTAAAAATTTAATGATTATTTTTAATTCAACTACCACAGATCAGAGTAAAGGCACATTTTTACTTTGTAACAGAATTCTAAGAGAAATAACTGAGATAAAGTCAAACCAATCTATGATAGATCATGTATTCCTTCCTGTCCAACACAGACACTGAGTCTCATCTGCCGATTATATGTTAAACCACAGCATCTTCTTTGCTCTCTAGCACAGTCATTAGCGGAGCCATCAGCAGCAGATGACACCTTGACAACGCAGCAGATGACACCTTGACAACGTACTTGACCGTTTCAGGCCAGCATGCTCTGTGATCCCTCCTCTACCACACAGCATGGGAAAGGTCTTAGAGAAGCTCAGACATTCAACATCCCTGAAGACTACACAATATCTGACTTGGCCTAGAAAAATACCAGTTTTGTGGAGAAATTTCATTTTTCAGAAAAGTATACAAATATCTGACCAAAATATTGACATGAGGTCATTATATTACAAAACAGACTTCATTTCACAAAAGGGTTATCAGACTATAGTGAACAGAAAGCAACCTTGGAAGCTAAAACAATTCAATTCAGAAGTGTTTGATCTGAGCTGAACAAATCTCAGACAACAAGTGCAGGCCAGCGGTGTCCCCAATGAATGGGTGTGAGTGCCAAAAGGTGTGCCCACAAAACCCTGGGTTTGATCTGTTGGGTCCTCTTCTCCGTACTTTATCCCCATCCCTCACGTCCCTGCTCCCAACTCCTGCACTACAAGCAGCTACAACCTTTGTCAAAGGTCCTCCCTCCCACATGCCCCTTTGTCCTTTATGATTTTATCCCCTAAGATAAGAAAAATGTAAAGTAATAAGAGAAAACTGACAGCTGCCTTTAAGACTGTCCTGTCAGGAATGTATTTGTAGCCCAGGGCAAAGTCTGTAACCCGGGACGCCACATGACAGTCTAAGGCGTGGTGCTCTTCTGTGGCTGTATAAACATGCAGCTCATCTCTTATGTTACATGTACACAGGGGAATCCACCACCCACTAATTCATTCAACTAAAATTATCAGGGGTGTCCAAATTATAATTTTTACAATAATGACTATTGCTCAAAACAAATTCAGACGCTTACCAGTACTTTAAATGAATGATTTCCATTTGTCTAGGCTTTTATTTGTTTCATATTACAGATGCAGCCAGTTACAGGGGGATGGATTATTATTTGTCAAAAAATTTTTTTCTCCTGAAATCAAAGAACTACCTACTTGTTTATATATATTTTTAATTTTAAGAAAGAGAACTATTCTATCAGAGAATGAGATCTGATGCCAAGTGAAGGTAAAGGCCAGGAGGCTTCCCAGCATACTTCAAGGGTGACTTCTTCCCCTAGTAGCAAACAGGGCTACCTTGATGCATGTCTTAAGACAAGTACTATACCAAGTTAAGCATAAAATAGAATCAAATTGTAAAGAAGAAACACAAAAATATTTTCACTGGTGTTTCCTTTGATTAAAAATTGCTACTTAAAAAACAGTTATTGCAAAACTGCCCTACAGAACGAGAGATCCCATTCTATTCAACAAGTTTCATTAAACATAAATACATCAGGATATTTTCCTATCAGACATGCTGGCTCAATTCAGCAATATTTTGGAATCCCTGATTAAATTGTTTTTAACAGGAGGTAGATGGCAAGCACATTTTTACAGCACAAATGAAGAACCAGGACAAAAATTAAGTAAAATATTAGTAACATGCATTATTATGCATATATTGTATCTTAAAGATTCCAGGAATGGAAAAATCAGATTTCAAGTTCTTTAGGATTCTATTTTAGTTCATAGAACCATGGGAGAAAGGAAAGCATTAATTGATAAAAATGAAATAATTCTGTACCTTTCCTTATTTTCGGATTTGACTGGACTTCTAGTATCACAGTTGTTACTGTATCTGCATACATATCATTGGAAGGATTTGCTAACCACTATAAAGCAAAAGGCAGAATTAGGAAGGTACATATATAGCCAACCACAAGAGCTGCAAATACTACCCACCCATTCATGGACTCTTATTTCTAGCATTTTCACTGAAATTTAATTGACTCACTGTTTACTGAAATGAATAATGCTGGACTTTTTACGTTTCCTACTTGTAGTAATGGTGAAATGGACTGAACACTTCCCTTGTGGCAAGATGCATTACTCACTCAGCTCTCACAGCATCTTCATTTTATAGAGAAACGGACTCAGAAGTAACATGTGAGATAATACCAGAAATAGTTGCTGGTACTGGGATTCAAATTCAGATTCCTAATCACTGTATTTTAGTATCATCCACAGACAGGATGATAAGAGGGTATTTTAAACATTTACTTTTATTTCTCATAGGAGCCTATGATCCCCCAACACTCTTTTATTTGTCCAGGGCTCCAGAAAGTTTTCCAAATCTACTAGGTTAGGGTGACTAGCTGAATTATTTGAGGAATGAGAGTCTTCCCAGTTTTTATCTCTTCAAAGAGTGTTTTCACAACTAACATGATGCAGTTGAAAAACTTTCTGTAAGATTGTCATTAACATGTTAATACTGGGAAAAAAATACATTTTCTAATAGTATTTAGTAGTAAGAGCTAAATTAATGTCTTTATCAAATAACTTTTCCTCTTTCTCAGATACGAATGTTCTATGTTATGGTATGTAACTTCTTGTCAGAGATAGCCACTCTTTTTGACACTTTTTTCAGTTTTTTTAGCCTCATAAATCAAATTTCAACTTAAATCACAGAACTACAGTGGAACCAGAGCTGACAGAGTTTTTTTTTTGTTTTAAAAAAAACACATGTGAACAGAATAGTTGACCATCTAGCTAGGAAATTTATGTATATTTCTACCTGGAGGCAGAGAAACAAACAAGGTTATCTCCCTGGATCATTTAGTTCCAGGATTCACTTTGAAAGGCCTTCTTTAAACTTAACAGATGCAACCTATCAAAATCAATCATCAAATTCATTTGGTGTCTGGATTCCAAATTCTACCAGTAGGAATTTAAAATTCTAATAGTAGGAACCACATTAACCTAAATCAGTGGCTTTTACCCTTTGTGAACTTGGGTCATTTTAATGCTGCCTCTTTGAATTTTCAAAATCCCACTCTCTTAAGGGTGCTACATGACAAGTCTATTTCAATGTAACAAGTAGATTTTCATCTTGAGAATGTTAAGACATTTTGATATAACTGAAGACATCTGGGGCTACCACAAAATCAGTTTCTGAGATTCACTCATATGAGAGACCTATACTTTTTACACATACTAAAATATTAAGCCTTATTTAGTATTAGGTTCTATGTCATTGTAATTACATAGAAAATGCCTCACTATGTTATATTCAAAAGAAAAATAGACACGTATATTTTCCTACAATTATTTTCCTGATTGGGAAGAAACTCATTTTCTCTACAATTATACACGAACTCTTAAAACTGCTGTTTCCTCCTCTTTTAGGTAAATGATATCTTACTTCTAATACCACCATTCCTGGCTCCTGTATTACAGTGATATTTTTGAATACTTTCAGAGCAGGTTTTTCTTGAATTTCTAATTCTTCTACATCACCTGAAAAAAAAAGAAATATTAAGATGTACATAATTTTGTCATAATCTTCCAGAGATATAATTATTTATTTGTTTTAGAGACAGCGGAAATAAATCTGATATACAATGAAAAAAATTTAATAACTCATTTGTATAGTCAAATTTTAAACAGCTAAGTTTTTCATGTTAACTATTTATAACAACTGAAAGATCTCAACATGTATTACAAAAATTCATATAACAAGAAAGGATTTACCTTAGATATTAAACATTTTATCAGGTACAACCTCTGGTGGCTGTCAAACATCTATGTTTGTATAAGGGATTTAGCCACTAGCATTTTTTAACATTCTACTTGCATCCTAAATTTAGCATGAGGCTAGTCAACTACTGCCAATGAGTCACTTTTATCTGCTGTCTTCGGATATTTAACCATTCTACAGTGAAACTCTATTGTCTAAGATAAGATTTTCCTGGTCTTCCCAGTAACCTCTTAATTAAGGATTAATTCAGACATATTTTATTAATTTTCTATTTTATAACCTGAATTCTATTGTGAGGATCTGAGGTAAAAAAAACATTTTCTTTCTACTGGTTTAATTTATGGTAGTACTTTTTTACTATGTGAATTATGAAGAGCATACTAAGAGAAGGTGCAACTTGAAGTGTTCTTGCCTATTAGAGAGTTCACACCTTTTAGCTCAGTCATCACCCTCATTATGTTAATACATACAAATCTTCACCTCAAAACGGTCTGATATGAAAACAATAGGTTTACTCTTGATTGGCTTTTGGCCGGAGTCATGCACTCTTAAAAAAACATGCTGTATCTACTGGTATTGATGGAATCAGAAAGCTTATTTTCCCTGAACAAAAAGTAGATAAAATTTAGGTGTAGTAGACTAAAAAAGATTTTGAACACAAGGAGCAGGCACTACTGATATTTTCAGAATTTTAGGTGGATCAAGGATAAGAGGGGATGATGAGATTTCAAAAAAATGTATACTTTAAACTTTTCATCTAAAGGTGGTAATAACATGTCCAAGTGAAGTGCAAATAAAATTTGTGCAATTCTGAGACAATTATCAAAATAAATAACATCCTTTCCTAAACATATAATTATATTTCTCAACAACAGAAAACAAGTTAATTTCAATGAATAACACACCTGTCAATTTCTGTAGCTGGTAATAGAGCAAATTGAAAGGACCAGTATATGGAATGGCTTGGGTCTGTTTCACAGTGCTCATGGCCAAGTCAGTATAATCTGAAGAGGAAATCAGAATATACTTTAAGTAACAGCACTAGCCCCACAAAAACAACGTGCAAATACATAGCAGGAGCAAAGAAAAGAGAAGCAAAAGCAATGTCAATGAGAACATGTTTCTCAGAAAGCTAACATGGTGCCCGGCAACCTGCTCCTATCCTGCATTTAACCGCTCATCTCCCTACCTGCTCCCCACACTCAACTTGTGCTCCAGCATAAGAAGGCATCCTCATTTCCCCGAATACAGGCCTCGGATGTCTCCTGCCAGTAAGCCAGCCAATCCCCTGTCATCTTCTCTGCTAGGCATCTCCTGACAATCCTTCATCACTGGGCACCAGCGCCACCTGGTGTGCAAAGCTTCCCCTCACATACTCTCCTCACATACTCATCTTGTGTTTCTATGTGTCACTGATCAATACTGTCATTAGCTCTTGACAGGATTGTTTCTCTCATTAGGCAGCTTTTCAAGGGCTGGGACTGAGCTTTTTAATAAATCTTTAGTCCTCCAGCACCTAGCACAATACCTGGCACAGAGAAAGATCTCCCGAGTAAAGGAACAAATTATGTTCCACTGTGTCATGGTCTGCAAGCTGACAGCTGGCTTCTCTGACAGATGAAAACCTCAACACTGCTGCTATTTCTTATTCCTTCATAAAGCACTTAAAATGTATTAGCAGTATATAAATAAAACTGAGCACAGCTATTTACTTGAAGATAATACCATATTTACCACAAAAGTAATAATGGCTTAGCATTCACACAGGCACAGAGCACAAAGGCCCAGCAAGAAACATAAAACTACAAGTCATAATCAAAATGCTTATGTGGGGAGTCTAACATTGCTTCAGAAAATACAACATTTGTACTCCACTGTGAAAGGTAAAAACAGACTTGAAAAGGGTCAGCAGGGGTATTCAAGGAAGACTTTTTTCCCCCATAAAGCTAATTGGATTATCAACTTTCACCTACTTCCATTTTATTATTTGGTTGTTACTTAAAATTTGGCCACTAGTAAGAGAAGTTTTCATAGATTTTGTTTCAATGCTAAACAAATTATGCTTGACATTTCATAGTATACTTACTGGAAAGGTCACAAGGAGAAAGTATGTGATAATTAAAGTTTCTTTTAACAAGTATTCCTGAGACCCGCTGGCCTTGTTCTGGTTTTTTGTCTGCTAAAAAGCCCATGACCTATTAAAAAAACAACTTTTAAGGAAACGGAATCTTGGAAAATGCAATTATTCAGATAGTCATTATGATGGCTGTAAGACACCCGAACTATGAAAACAACACATGAGTTTTAACATGAAAAATATAAAACCGTATACACCTCTACCACTAGGGAAGTAACAAGATTACCAAGAGAACAAAGCAAAGAGTACAGGAGCAGACCTGGTCAGAATGCTGAAGGATTCAGTTCAGTTCCAATCAGTTCAGCAACCAAGTAAACCTAATGGGTGCTGGGGCTTAAAAATTAGCCCTCAACAGCTCCAGTGCAGTGGGAAGAACAGTAGGGGAAAGACAGGAACGCAGGTGTCCCAAGGCTGGCTACAACCCGAGCGAGCTCCATCTGACCGAGGTGTGCATCTGTGCTAGACCCAGCACGTGTCTGAATAAAGGGGTCAATAACTATATGAAACTTTATCATCAGTAAAGATAATAAACAACTATCAATATAGACAGGTCTGGGAAGAGCTCATACCTCTGAGGAGGAAAATTTTTTAAGAGAAGAGAGTAATGATTGCTTACAAACTAACAAAAAAAACTTACAAACATGAAATTCAACATTCTTAAATATTAACGTCTCTCAACTACAAATAAATGAATTCAAAAGGCACAAAGACACTGTAGTTCACACTTGTTTACTTTTCATCCAGTGGCCAGGCAGCGATAATGTCTATTCTTATACCTACAATGGGAGAAAGCTCTATTTTGTATCATTTCTTAGTGTTATTTTCTCCTTAAAGCTGGTGACTTCATGGAAAGGAGCTCTGCTCCCAGGAGATGGATTCTGATGCAGTGATGCACTAGATGCAGGCTTGTCCGCCTGCAGAAGGACCTCAGGGAGCGGGTGGAGTGGGGGTCACTCTGACTTTGCCTGCTGCCACCTGCTGTGCATTCTCTCTTCGATTCAACAGTGTGCTAGTTTCCAATGCGCTGATTTGTTAACATATATATACCTGGTTGGCCTGGCATTTCTAAAAAGTAAGGTGCATGGGTTCTTTTGATAGTTCTTTGTGGATCTGACTTCCTTTATCTACTTCTCAGTTTTACATGGTTGAGGATGGCTGCCATAAATCTTACTTCTCCCTAAGTAAGATTATTGCATTTGAGGAAAAAAATAAAGCTAACGATTTTAAATAAGTAAAATTATGGCTGAAGTAACAGAACACTCCAATACAAAACGATATTTGGGAAAACAGATACTGACAATAGTTTTTCTATGTATACATAAAGTTAAATATAAGAATGACATTTATACCTAAAGTGTGTTCTCGGTTCTGCAGTCAAAGATTTCTTTTTGAGGGATTAAAGATGGCAGTGTGAGAGGTGAGACAGAGGCTTCCTCCTAAAACCTCATATAATATGAAAATAAAGCTACTACAACTACTCTTGAAAGAGCAATGGGAAAGAGGACGGCAACAAACTGCATACACCTGGAGACAAGAGCAGCCCTCACAGAAAAGGGTAACTACTAAAGCTGTGGTCCTGCGGGATCCAAGCCCTACCCCCACCCCAGCTCACCAGCAGGAGGAAGAGGAATGGAGCAGGGAGGGAGTGGAGATCTGGGACTCCTGAATATCTAACTCTGGAGATCTTCTCTGGGAGCACAAACCTACATTTCATGGTGCTTGCATGATACTCTTGGAATTAGGGGGTTGGAAAGCTAAGACAGGCAGAATTCCTGGAGAGACTAAGATTTCAGCCGCTTGTGGAAAGCAGGGATCCGTATCCGGCTGCTCTGGGACAAAAGAAAGGTGGGCAGTCTGAGAGACTTCCTAACAAAGAAGCCCTTAGCAAGAGGGCTGCTAAAGGGGCAAGGATTGCATGG
Organism: Smutsia gigantea; assembly: GCA_032199065.1. Classification (NCBI taxonomy): domain Eukaryota; kingdom Metazoa; phylum Chordata; class Mammalia; order Pholidota; family Manidae; genus Smutsia; species Smutsia gigantea. The sequence continues at coordinate 153,649 of JAVSCE010008603.1, forward strand.
AGCTTACTGCTCAGGAGAAAGGACAGGCAGACAAAATTGTCCGGGTGCACTCTGCCCAGCAGGTTGGGAGCTTTCACGATCTTCAGGTGCTCCAGCTCCCTGGCTGCCTACACAGCTCCAAGAACCCCTTCTGTGACAGGCAGACTAGTGCGCCTTTCTTCTGGCCAGCCCCACCGGGCTTGCAAACTGGGAAATACTTCCCTAGTGTTAGGCCAGCCAGAGGGAAGATCTGTCTACAGCAACTAAAAACGCAAAGCACAGAGGCTTATACCTGTGTGCTCAGCCCACTGGTTCAGGCAGTGGAGACAGGCATAGCAGCCAGGAACCAGGAAACAGCCTTTTCCTCCCCGGAGGCACCAATACCACTCCCCTACAATCCCCGCATTGCTTCAGGGGCTGAGCAGCTCCAGAGAGTAGAGCTTCTGGGCACTAGAGGGCGCCATACACAAACATGGAATGCCAAAGGAACCTGGTCCAGAGTAAAATTATGAATATAACTCCTGAGAAAGATTTAAATGATATGGACCTTATGACTCTCCCTGAAAGGGAGTTCAAAATAAAAATCATTAACATGCTCATGGAGGTACGGAAAGATATTCAGGAACTCAGGAATGAATTCCGGTCGGAGATCCAATCATTGAAGAACACAATGGACGGTATTAAAAGCAGATTGGATATGGTGGAGGAGACAATAAATGAAACAGAAACTAGAGAAGAGAAATACAAAGAAGCTGAGGCACTGAGAGAAAAAAGGATCTCTAAGAATGAAAGAATATTGAGAGAGCTGTGTGACCAATCCAAACGGAACAATATTCGCATTATAGAGGTACCAGAAGAAGAAGAGAGAGAAAAAGGGATAGAAAGTGTCTTTGAAGAAATAATTGCTGAAAAATTCCCCATGCTGGGGAAGGAAATAGTCTCGCAGTCCATGGAAGCCCACAGATCCCCTAACACAAGGGACCCCAGGAAGACAACACCAAGACACATAATAATTAAAATGGCAAAGATCAAGGATAAGGACAGACTATTAAAAGCAGCCAGAGAGAGAAATAAAATCACATACAAAGGAAAACCCATCAGGCTATCATCAGTCTTCTCAGCAGAAACCTTACAGGCCAGAAGGGAGTGGCATGATGTATTTAATACAATGAAGCAGAAGGGCCTTGAACCAAGATTACTTTATCCGGCAAGATTATCATTTAAACTTGAAGGAGGGATACAACAATTCCCAGATAAGCAAAAGCTGAGAGAATTTGCCTTCCACAAACCATCTCTACAGTGTATTTTGGAGGGACTGCTATAGATGGAAGTGTTCCTACGGATTAATAGCTGTCACCAGAGGTAATAAAACCACAGTAAAGAAAATAGAACAGCTAATTACTAAGCAAATGCAAAATTAAATTAACTATCCCCAAAGTCATTCAAGGGATAGACAAACAGTACAGAATATGATGCCTAATATATAAAGAATGGAATAGAAAGAAAAAGGAGGAAACAAACAAAGAACCTTTAGATTGTGTTTGTAATAGCATATTAAGTTAGTTGTTAGACTTTTAGATAGTAGGGAAGTTAACCTTGAACCTTTGGTAACCACGAATCTGAAGCCAGCAATGCCATAAGTACATACCTATCCATAATCACCCAAAATGTAAATGGACTGAATGCACCAGTCAAAAGACATAGAGTCACTGAATGGATAAAAAAACAAGACCCGACTTCTGGGAAGATGGCGGTGTGAGCAGGGTGGCAGAAATCTCCTCCCAACACTATATTTACCTACGAAAATACAGCACATACAACCACTCATAAAAGAAAGACCAGAATACACAAGAAAGCGCACAGCGTGCAGCTACACCTGAAAGGACTCGGCACCCCAACAGGCGGGTAAGATACGGAGCCGCGACCCGGCAGGAGGAGAGGATTTGGAGCCGGGAGGGAGTGGAAGAGCAGGTCTGCGAAATAACCAGCCCTGGTGGTCTGCGCCGGGAGCGCTGACACACATCGCGTGGTGCATCCGTCATTGGAGAGGCAGAAGGTGCAGGTTTAGAGCCGGGAACGCGCCAGGACCGTGCAGCCAGCGCCCAGGGACAAGAGAAAAGCGCGCGCCATTTGCAGCGGTCTCGGAGAGGCAGGGGGCCCGGTGAGGGAGCACCATCGCCCCGGCGAGCTCAGCCCTGCAGGCTGGAAGTCCTGGGGAACTTCGGTCCCCGTTGGGGGTGACAGAGAGAAGGGAGCAGACACGCTGGAACTTTATACAGAAAACAATAGCCTCCCATTTGTTACCAACCTGGCCAAAAAGCGGCATGGCTGCGACTGTGGATTAGTGGAGCAACAGCGACACCTACAGCACACTTAGAGAATCCACTCCAGGTGGGCTTTTTTTTTTGCTCGTTTGTTTTATTTCTTGCCCTTTTTTTTCTTTTTTGCTCGTCTGTTTTATTTCTTGCCACACCCCTTTTTTTTCCTTTTTCACTTTCCTTTTCTTTCATTTCTTTCTTTCTTCTTTATCTCTTTTCTTTCTCTTTCTTCTTTTTTTTGGCTTGCTTGTTTTTTTGGTGGTTTTTTTTTCAAGAGCCCAGCTGACATACCTGGCACCTACCAGCGACTACTCCTATCAACATGACAAGACAGAAGAACATGATACAGACAAAAACCCAGACCTTGGCACCCTCTGAGAAGGAACCTGAAGGGATGGAAATGCAGCATATTCCTGAAAAAGAATTCAGAATAAAAGTCATAACCATGCTGATGGATCTACAGAGAAATATGCAAGAACTAAGGGAGGAAGTAAGGGAAGTCAGGAAAGATAATGCAGAAATGAGACAAGCCATCGACGGGCTCAGCAGCAGACTGGACGAGATGCAAGAGACTGTTAATGCAACAGAAATCAGGAAAGAACACAGAGCAGTGGAGGCAGAGAGAGACAAAAGGATCTCTAGGATTGAAAGAATATTAAGAGAACTGTGTGACCAATCCAAACGGAACAATATTCGTATTATAGGAATACCAGAGGAAGAAGAGAGAGAAAAAGGGATAGAAAGTGTCTTTGAAGAAATAATTGCTGAAAACATCCCCATGCTGGGGAAGGAAATAGTCTTGCAGTCCACGGAAGCCCACAGATCTCCTAACACAAGGGACCCCAGGAAGACAACACCAAGACACATAATAATTAAAATGGCAAAGATCAAAGATAAGGACAGAGTATTAAAGGCAGCTAGGGAAAGAAAAAAGATCACCTTCAAAGGAAAACCCATCAGAGTAACATCAGACTTCTCAACAGAAACCTTACAGGCTAGAAGAGAATGGCATGACATATTTAACACAATGAAACAGAAGGGCCTCGAACCAAGAATACTGTATCCAGCACGATTATCATTTAAATATGATGGAGGGATTAAACAGTTTCCAGACAAGCAAAAGCTGAGAGAATTTGCCTCCCATAAACCACCTCTACAGGCCACCTTAACGGAACTGCTCTAGAGGGAAGCATTCCTAAGGCTAAAAAGCTGTCACCAGAGAAAATAAAATCATAGCAAAGAAAGCAGACCATCCAAATACTAACTAAAGGCAAAGAATAAAACACCTAGTATATAAAGAATGGAGGAGGAAGAATAAGAAGGGAGAGAAATAAAGAAACATCTGACTGTGTTTACAATAACTTAGTAAGAAAGTTAAGCTAGATTGTTAGATAGTAAAGAAGCAACCCTTGAACCTTTGGTAACCACGAATCTAAAGCCAGCAATGGCAATAAGTACATATCTTTTGATAATCACCCTAAACGTACATGGACTGAATGCACCAATCAAGACACAGAGTAACAGAATGGATAAAAAAGCAAGATCCATCGATATGCTGCCTACAAGAAACTCACCTTAAACGCAAAGATATCCCCAGATTAAAAGTGAAGGGATGGAAAAGGATATTTCATGCAAATAACTTGCAGTACTTGTATCAGACAAAATAGACTTCAAAACGAAGAAAGTAGCAAGAGATAAAGAAGGACATTACATAATGATAAAGGGGTCAATCCAACAAGAGGATATAACCTTTTAAAAAATATATGCACCCAACACAGGAGCGCCGGCATTTGTGAAACAAATACTAACAGAATTAAAGGAGGAAATAGACAGCAATGCATTCATTTTAGGTGACTTCAACACACCACTCACTCGAAAGGACAGATCAACCAGACAGAAAATAAGTAAAGACACAGAGGCACTGAACAACACACTAGAACAGATGGACCTAACAGACATCTACAGAACTCTACATCCAAAAGCAACAGGATACACATTCTTCTCAAGTGCACACGGAACATTTTCCAGAACAGACCACATACTAGGCCACAAAAAGAACTTCAGTAAAATCGAAAATACTGAAATTCTACCAACCAACTTCTCAGATCATAAAGGTATTAAACTAGAATTAAACTTTAGAAAGAAAACAAAAGGCTCACAAATACATGGAGACTTAACAACATTCTCCTAATTAATTAATGGGTCAATGACCAAATCAAAACAGAAATCAAAGAGTATATGGAGACAAATGACAACAACAACACAAAGCCACAGCTTCTATGGGACGCAGCAAAGGCAGTTCTAAGAGGAAAGTATATTGCAATCCAGGCCTATCTAAAGAAAGAAGAACATTCCTAAATGAATAGTCTAAAGACACAATTACTGAAATTGGAAAAAGAAGAACAAATGAGGCCCAAAGTCATCAGAAGGAGGGACATAATAAAGATCAGAGAAGAAATAAATAAAATTGAGAAGAACAAAACAATAGAAAAACTCAATGAAACCAAGAGCTGGTTCTTTGAAAAAATAAACAAAATAGATAAACCCCTAGCCAGACTCATTAAGAGAAAAAGAGAATCTACACACATAAACAGAATCAGAAATGAGAAAGGAAAAATCACGACGGATCCCACAGAAATACCAAGAATTATAAGAGAATACTATGAGAATCTATATGCTAGCAAGCTGGACAACCTACAAGAAATGGACAACTTTTTAGAAAAATACAACCTTCCAAAACTGACCAAACAAGAAACAGAAAAACTAAACAGACCTATCACCAGCAACGAAATTGAAGCGGTAATCAAAAAACTACCCAAGAACAAAACCCCCGGACCAGATGGATTCACCTCTGAATTCTACCAGACATCTAAAGAAGAAATAACACCCATTCTCCCTAAAGTTTTCCAAAAAATAGAAGACGAGGGAACACTTCCAAACTCATTCTATGAAGCCAGCATCACTCTAATACCAAAACCGGGCAAAGACCTCACCAAAAAGAAAAATACAGACCAATATCCCTGATGAATGTAGATGCAAAATTACTCAACAAAATATTAGCAAACCGAATTCAAAAATACATCAAGAGGATCATACACCATGATCAAGTGGGATTCATCCCAGGGATGCAAGGATGGTACAACATTCGAAAATCCATCAACATCATCCACCACATCAACAAAAAGAAGAACAAAAACCACATGATCATCTCCATAGATGCTGAAAAAGCATTTGACAAAATTCAGCAGCCATTCATGATTAAAACTCTCAACAAAATGGGTATAGAGGACAAGTACCTCAACATCATAAAGACCATATATGACAAACCCACAGCTAACATCATACTGAATGGCGAGAAGCTGAAAGCTTTTCATCTAAGATCGGGAACAAGACAGGGATGCCCACTCTCTCCACTGTTATTCAACATAGTATTGGAGGTCCTAGTCATGGCAATCAGACAAAACAAAGACATATAAGGCATCCAGATTGGTAAAGAAGAAGTCAAATTGTCACTATTTGCAGATGACATGATATTGTACATAAAAAACCCTAAAGACTCCACTCCAAAACTACTAGAACGAATATCTGAATTCAGCAAAGTTGCAGGATACAAAATTAACACACAGAAATCTGTTGCTTTCCTATACACTAATGATGAACTAACAGAAAGAGAAATCAGAAAAACAATTCCATTCACAATTGCATCAAAAAGAATAAAATACCTAGGAATAAACCTAACCAAGGAAGTGAAAGACCTATACTCTGAGAACTACAAGACACTCCTAAGAGAAATTAAAGAGGACACTAACAAATGGAAATTCATCCCATGCTCTTGGCTAGGAAGAATAAACATTGTCAAAATGGCTATACTACCTAAAGCAATCTACAGATTCAACGCAATCCCTATCAAACTACCAACAGCTTTCTTCAATGAACTGGAACAAATAATTCTAAAATTCATAATTCTAAAATTCATATGGAACCACAAAAGACCCCGAATAGCCAAAGCAATCCTGAGAAGGAGGAATAAAACAGGGGGAATTACGCTGCCAGACTTCAAGCTCTACTACAAAGCCACAGTAATCAAGACAATTTGGTATTGGCACAAAAACAGACCCACAGACCAGTGGAACAGAATAGAAAATCCAAACATTAACCCAAACATATACAGTCAATTAATATTTGATAAAGGAGCCTTGGATATACAATGGGGAGATGACAGCCTCTTCAGCAGCTGGTGTTGGAAAACCTGGACAGCTACATGTAAGAGAATGAAACTGGACTACTGTCTAGCCCCATACACAAAGGTAAACTCAGGGTGGATCAAAGACCTGAATGTAAGTCATGAAACCATAAAACTCTTAGGAAAAAACATAGGCAAAAATCTCTTGGACATAAACATGAGCAACTTCTTCATGAACATATCTCCCGGGGCAAGGGAAACAAAAGCAAAAATGAACAAGTGGGACTATATCAAGCTGAAAAGCTTCTGCACAGCAAAGGACACCATCAGTAGAACAAAAAGACATCCTACAGTATGGGAGAATATATTCATAAATGACGTATCCAATAAGGGGTTGACATCCAAAATACATAAAGAACTCATGCACCGTAACAAACAAAAAGCAAATAATCCAATTAAGAAATGGGCAGAGGACACGAATAGACACTTCTCTAAAGAAGAAATTCAGATGGCCAACAGGCACATGAAAAAATGCTCCACATCGCTAATCATCAGAGAAATGCAGATTAAAACCACAATGAGATATCACCTCACACCAGTGAGGATGGCCAACATCCAAAACACAAACAACAACAAATGTTGGCGAGGATGTGGAGAAAGGGAACCCTCCTACACTGCTGGTGGGAATGCAAATTAGTTCAACCATTGTGGAAAGCAGTATGGAGGTTCCTCAAAACTCAAAATAGAAATACCATTTGACCCAGGAATTCCACTCCTAGGAATTTACCCTAAGAATGCAGCAGCCCAGTTTGAAAAAGATATATGCACCCCTATGTTTACTGCAGCACTATTTACAAAAGCCAAGAAATGGAGGCAACCTAAGTGTCCATCAGTAGATGAATGGATAAAGAAGAGGTGGTATATATACACAATGGAATATTATTCAGCCATAAGAAGAAAACAAATCCTACCATTTGCAACAACATGGATGGAGCTAGAGGGTATTATGCTCAGTGAAATAATTCAGGCCGAAAAAGACAAGTATCAAATGATTTCACTCATATGTAGAGTATAAGAACAAAGAAAAAAACTGAAGGAACAAAATAGCAGCAGACTCACAGAACCCAAGAACGGACTAATAGTTACCAAAGGGAAAGGGACTGGGGAAGATGGGTGGGAAGGGAGGGATAAGAGGGGAAAAGGGGCATTATGATTAGCAGATGTAATGTTGGGGGGGCATGGGGAGGGCTGTACAACTCAGAGAAGACAAGTAGTGATTCTATAGTATCTCACTACGCTGATGCACAGTGACTGTAATGGGGTTGGTGTGGGGGATCTGATGAAGGGGGCAGTTTAATAATCATAATATTGCACATGTAATTGTAGATTAATGATACCAAAATAAATTATTTAAAAAAAAGGTTTTTTTTTTGATGCTGCACACTATATTTCTTGAGGATTTATAATGTGTAGCAGCCTTAATAAAATCTCTGGAAAGTCCTGTAAAGAAATCAGCTTGGTTTTATTCAATTTAGCTTTCGCTGAAATTGTCTGATTTTAAAACTTTTCTCCCCTTCAATTCTCAACCAGCAGAGTTGGACAATTCAGTCTTAGATTCCTAACTGAACACATTTTTCTATAGGTACAAGACCCCTTCCATTAAACTGGCCACCCGAAAGTTCTGTAAATAGGAGTAAATTCAGTAGTAAATACAACCATTTGCTCTTCTTTGGCAACAAAAGCCTCACATCCTAGCTTTTGCTAATTTATTTTTTTCCCTCAAATTCAACCACAAAAAAAGATATTAATCAGTTAGTTTCCTCATATCTGCATTATGTATTAAAAGAATGCTATGAAGTTGCCTATTAACATACATCTGATATTTAAAACTTCACATTTGAAAAGTTTTCCTTAGAAGTATCTTAGAAAGATTTTTAACAGAAGATAAAAATGCAGATTTATTAAAGCATCCCTCTAAAATCTCAGGTATGATTTTTCTTAACTATTTCATCTTTAAAATCTGAAAATATTAGATTTCACCATCAGAAGTGACAAATTTTTATTATCCACAGACATACATGTTTAGAGACACGGCTCTATCTTTAGATCTTTAGAGGTGGACAGAATGTTTTACTGGATATAGTAAAAAAAGTAGTAATGAGTATTTGCTTACCCTTAGATGTGGGAGGGAAAAGTGGGGATGTGGATTAAAAAGATCAAATTCAACTGCAGTAAAATCTAATTTATTTGAAAAATTTCCATGTGAAGAAATGAATTAGTAGAACCAAAGCAGCATAAGGACAAACATCTCATGGATGCAAACTAGACGGAGCTCACCGTCAAGTAGGCTATCTTCATTTGAGTAAAAGACATCTATTTTGTTTTTTTAAAACAAGCATGCATTGCCCTGAAGAGAAGACATGCATGGGATTAGGAAACATAACCTTTTACCTTGGCTAGCTTTTCTCCTCTAAAGTTCAAGGTCACTGCTTCTGTGTTCCGAGGATTATGAACTTCTATGTGAACTTCATCATTATCTTCATATTCTCGAATCAGGGCCGCTTTCAATCTAGCCATTTCATTCTGTTCTCCATGGACTAAAATCTATACAGAATAAATTTTGGAAGAGCATAGGGAAACATTGTTAGTGCAGATTAATAATGACCCTTTTCTGAAGTAGCTGAAAAATATGAAATAGAGATATACTTGAAGTTATTAAACTTTACTACTTTTAAGGACCTCTAATCAACTACTTTGTATATGGGCATTTCTGTTTGGCTTTAAAAAGATCCTTAAATGGAACTACTTTAATAGAAAGTAAAGAAACTTCTTTTCTGCTTCAGTTTTGTCACTAATGAGATGTACAGCTTTGTGGAAGCCAGACTTCTAGCTTCTACGCTCAGACTGGTAAAGGGCTGGGCCGGGTGACTTTTGTAGCCTCTGCCAGGTTGATTCATATGATTCTGTATAGAATTATTGCTACTCTGACTACCTTAGAAAACATTAATGGTTTCTTAATACAAGACTTTTAAAAGATGCTTTTGTTTAAAAAAAGAAAGACCTCTGATATTTTCTTGTTTATTAAAGCAATACAAAAAAATATTTCCAAACCACATGAAATTAAAGGGGTATTTACAACTATTGCCTGAGCTACCAGTCTCTTTCTACTCACTTTTATAGCCTATATTTTATGAGAGAGATCATTCTTACCCTATGGATACCAGTGATGATTCCTGGCCTGGGGTTAACAGAGCCCAGCCAGTATCACGCCAGGGACAGGCACATGGCCTTGTGGTGAAGAGCCCTGGCTTTGGGTCTGGCGAACCGAGTACACATCCTGACACTGCCACTTATTAGCTGTGTAATATGGGGTAAGTTACTTAACATCTCAGTTTTCTCATCTATGAAACAGTTGATACAGGTTGATACATGTAAAACACTAGTCCAGTACCTGACACATGCTAACTAATAAATGCTACCTATTATTTATTATCACTACACTATTATTATCTTATCCTGTAGATATGCTATAAATCAAATTCAGACTAACCACATGAGGTGGTTTCAAAGCACGAATAAATTCACTGGTTTGCTGGTAATCTGTGTGAGCAGAGAAAGAAATGTAATCAACAGACATTTTTAGTGGTAACTTCTGTCCAGACATGGTAGTGATTTCTTCTGGTTCAGACATGATATGCTGTTAAAAACAAAGAAAAATAAAAAACAAAACAAAATAAATTATCCAATTAGCAAAGAAAAAGTACATTTTCTATTTTTCATGTAGCCATCGACTTTTATGTTAAATTTAGGACTTTGAGCACAAAAAACATGCTAACACTACTGACTTTGTAAATATCAAAACTTATTTTCTTGATGAAGCCAACAATCAGGAAAGCAAGATGAACTCAAATCCAACACCTTTGGAGTACTGAAAGTGAAAATTATAATTCTTATGACTAAAAGGCAAACTTGCACTCCCAACAATGACCTGCTCTCAAAAAGTCACTTTCCAGATAGGAAAGCTTTTATAAAGAAAAGATGTATTTCTATTCTGGAAATCTATTTTAAGTACATAGCCAACATTGCTTAAATAACTTACAGAATAAGGTAAAGTAATAAAAATGATCAAAATGGCTAACCATAATATATTTTAAAAAACAAAGTATAAGTTGTAGATAAGAGGAGGTAAAAGAATATGATGCTTCAATGTTCAGAAACTGCCGTTACAGTATTGCACCTATTTTCTACAATGTCTACATCTTGAGTTGACATCAACCACTTTGTATCAACAGGATGTCAGGCAAGCAACCCCAACACAATCTCCAGCTTTTCATTAGTAAAACTTTTCTCCACTGGATGAGGGTAACCATGTGTTTGTCTCGAATAGCTTCCTTTTTTTTTTTTTAACTAAAACCAGACGAACGCTTCTGAAACTTTAATGTGCCTACCAATCACCTGGGAATCGTGTTATGCCATTCTGGGTCTGCATTAATTCCTCAACCTTGCGAACATCTCTGACTACCTATTTCTATCCTCATTTTTTGAAATCAAACCTGTATAATTCAATGGAAAAACCTGTGAGGATACTGCCACCTCTGTAGTTCTGATTAAGAACAACACAACAGTCTGAGACTGTGACTGACCTTGGCAAGTGTCCCTTCCACACAGTACCCTGCTATAATGACGCCGTTCCTCTTATCAGTACACCAGCTTTCAAAGAGCTCTCTGGATAAGCCACTTTGCATCATGCCTGGGGAGGCCATTACCACACTGGGGCCAATGTCATCAAAATGGTCCATGCTCTGGGAGAGAAATAGGAATGGGTGAGTATGTTAAATACTGCGGTTTCACAAGGCATCCCTTATTTTAAAAAAATAACAGAAAGCTAGGTAAAAAGACTAATCACATGATTGAAAGGGCTTTAACAAGACTAGTCAACATTTTAAGTCCAATTTCCAAGTTCCTAGACAGCTTAGGCTAGGAATGGAGGTAAAACTAAGTGATGAGAAGAAGTTAGTTCACACTGATCTTCAGAACCTTCCACTGGTAGCTAACAGGCCGTCATTAGGACCATTTTCAGTGCCCAGCAGGCAGGCAGAAAGGCAGAGTCAAATGGCTTTCTCTCCACCCAAGACAGAACTGAGAGAATTTTCTCAGAGACTCACAATGGCTTTGCGTACTTCAGGAATACTTTGAGCTGATCTGGAAATCTAACCAAGAAGCTTACCACTGCCTATAAGGAAAACTTGGCTCTAATTCTTAAACAATTAACTTAAAAAATAATACTTTATGAACAGAGGCTATTTTTAACTGGAAGACCACTTATGACTTGAATTATTTTGGGCAGTATTTTACTATCATTAAAGCATTAGTTTCAATGAAACAACATATTTTTTTAATTAAAGATGATCAAATTTTATTGAATGTTCTAGAAAAGTAAACATGGAAATTTTCATTAATGAAATTTGCAGTGTTAATCAAAAAGATGATTAGGTTTAAGTAAGAATAGAAAAACTTAATATGTAACAAGGTATTTTTCTCACCAGCAGTTTTCACTTCTAGGGCACCGAGACCCCAGTTATTTAGCCATTGTAAATACTGAGAACATATGGAGACCTCAACAAACGGCAACATTTGTTTAAGCGAAAAGAATGCCAGCTGCTACATTTTTGTTTTCGTGCAGAAAAATGATGCCTGCTAGAGAAAAGGTAAGGCTTCAGCAGGAAGGATTCAGCCAGAGATTCTATGACAGGCATCTCCTGCTACTGCTGAGTTATTGGTCTCCTCTCTGCCTCAGTACTCACCTTGAGGTTACTAATGTGTTTGAAAACAAAGGGATTGTTGATGTTGATCTGTTTGCGGATTTTGTCATTCATGGCGTTCACATACGTCTGGTACACTGCCATGCACTTCTTGGCCAAAGATGACGCATAGTATATTGGAATATCATGGAGTTCTGGGTGATTCTGCCAGTACTCATCTAGAGAGATTTTACAAGAAACAAGTGTCATTTTGTTATGTGGGGTAAATATTTAAAAAATATATGATATATATAATTAACTTTAAGAAGTTCTGACAACCAAGAAATAAATTAAAGCTATATTTTAAAGAATTTAAGAAAAATTATTCTGGTCCTTACTAACCTACTAAATTTATAAAACCAAAACTTATTTCTAAATATTAGTGCACGACCTAAAAAGAATGTCATGATCATAGATACAAGATGCAGAGGCTTCAAAAATGATCCAGTAGCAGTTTACACTGAATAACAGACTATCTTGTTGCCCAGGAGATATTAAATTCTGTGTTGGTTTTAAATGAAAATGTATTTTTAATATGTCAAGTAGACTTATCAAAATTAGACTTTTTATAATTAGAACTTGCTAATTATAAAACAGAACTGCCAAAAGAGTTAAAACTGATTTTCAACACTTAAAAAAAAGTATAAATATTCACATTACTCCCTGATTGCATTTTTTTCCTGCTCATAACAATTTATTTTACAAATATAATTAAAGTGTTGATAGCAGTGTATCCCTGATTGCATTTAAAAAAAAAATTATTTTAGTATCATTAATCTATAATTACATGTGCAATATTATGGTTATTAAACTACCCCCTTCAACCCTGATTGCATTTTAAAAAAACTGCTAAACAGTTTCTGATAATTAATGAAAGCAGTGGGCAATATGCCTTCAAAAGAAGGCTTATTTTAAGGGAAAAACCTAACTAAACCCCAAATAATATAAGGGCAGTATGCCCAGAAGATATAATTTATTCCGCCAGGTGTGCCAGCATTTAAGAAAGGTATTAAATGCTTCACATGTAATTTACATTTATTATTTCTAATTTTCAAAACAACCTTATCAAGATTTATCTCCATCTTGTAGATTAGGAAACTGAAGCTAAAAAAAAAGTTTGAATAGTGTGGGAATGTTATTTTTCTACTTGATTTATGAGTGACAACTCTGCATAAGGACAGAGACTTTCTCTGCCATGCCTGTTACAAATGTATTTCCTGCTTAGCCCTCTGGTTTATTTTGTTCGTGTTTTTAGAGATGTAATTAAAAATTTTAATGGTGTTAAAGTTTCATATATACTTTTATGATTTTTCAAATACAGTGCAATGCAAACTTCATCCTAAGATCACATCACAGTCTATTTTTGTGTATTTTTATGAACAAATTTTAAATTTCAAATTTTCAGTATTAAAAGAAAGTTGAGTAACTTGTTCAAGGTCTTGCGGCTAGAATATAGATGAGATCTGAGAGCCATTCAAATGGCTGTCCTCTTTCCATCGTACTATATCATAAGGGAGAATTTAGGGGAAAAGGAGTAACCAATTGCACAGAGCTATCTCAGTTCATAGAAAGAATCATAATCTATGCTTTGATGGTAGGGCTGCCAGATAAAAAAAACAAATTCCCAGTTAAACATGAATTTCAGTTAAATAACAGAAGATTTTTAGTGTAAGAATATACATTAAATATTTGAAATATGTATGCAAAAATATTATTTATTATTTATCTGAAATTAAGATGCAATTGGGTATTCTTTATTTTCATTTGCTAAGTCTGGCAACCCAACTGGAAGGTGACAACATGGCTTCACCTTCCTAATTTCCTCTGCTTTTCAGATTACTTTGTTATGGAGACATCTCATTTCAAGACTTCTAAGGACAAAAATGACTTGCAGTTAGAAAGAAGGACCAAATCAGGAACATGGGAAAACTGGACTGGATCAGCATCTAGAAAATGTAGCTTCTACTAAGTCCTGTGGCTCCTACAGATTTGCTTTGGATCTGAGGCCATTTATTTCAGTTCCTTTGTTTTCCTGATTGTAAAAGGGATAATACTTACCCTACCATAGAGAGGGAAGAACTGAAAGCAAGAGCCTGAGATTTGATCATTTCTAGTTCTTCACATGGAAGCTACATACATACAAGGTACTCACTTATTCTTTAGGTAGAGTGCTTCCACCCAACAGACTCACAGAACGTTTGAGTTAGAAGAGATCATTAAATGCCAATATATGCAAAAAGTGATACTCATTGTTTCTCTTACTACAGAAAGTTATACATGCTCATTGAAGTATTTGGAAAATGGAGAAAAGCAGAAAATGAAAAAGAAATCATCCACTTTCCCATTATCCAGATTAATTATCTTTCCAGTCATTTGTGTATTTTATACCTAGCAAGGATCTGAGTATAGACTGTTCTGAACCCTTTTTTGGTCCACTTACTTCTTTATGTGAAAGTATATAACTATTCAACTGTAACATGATTTTTTCTTACAATCTGGTATATACTGACATGGTACTTCCTTAAAAATACTAAAATGATGAATACCCTTACCAACAAAGTTTTCTGTGCATGTCATTTATTTCCCAAAAGTGAAACTGTTGGGTCAAAAGGCAGCATATTTTTAAGCCTCCTGACACTATCCAAAAAGACTTCTGATGGCAACAGAAAGGCATGTCATTATGGCCCCCACAGCACTGCATGAGAGTCACTATTTCTCTGCGTTCTTACTGGTACCAAATCTCTATTTTTAACTGCAGAAACTGAAGTCTAAAAATGTTCAGTGACCTATCCAAGGCCACGCAATTATCCTGATGTAGTGGCACTCCAAGACTGTGAGATTCTCCAATGAAAAAGGAAAAGGCATACCTAAAATCAAGAGCAGCTCCTGAGCCCTTCCGAGAGCAAAGACAGGAATGAGACCTCTGCCCCCTCTGTTCACAATGTCGTGAACAGTGTTACAGAATCTTGCTTCCCGTTCTTCACGCTTCTCATGGATATGGGTCCCGTAAGTAGATTCCTAAATAGCACATTATAAGTGTGAGACCGAGATTCATGATTCACAAAGAATACAAAAGTTATATACCCATGAAATGCAAAAGTGAAGTGGTCCATTTCCCCATTAATGTGCCATTTACTTGGACACATATTGTTATAATAATGATTGAAAAGAAGAGCAAAAAAAAAATGTTAGAAATCAGATCTGGTTATATAGTAAGAACTTTTTAGAAAATGGAATCAGAAAATAGTCCAAAAATGTATCTTCTCTGTTCAAGATAATTTTGCTGTGTCTTTTTATTTTTTAAACCATTTTGCTTTCCATGGGTGGGAAAAGGATATTTCTCCCACCTCTGATAAGTCAAGGCTTATAAATAAGAAACAGATATTGTTTCTCATGGTTCTTCCTGCTTATTTGTTTCTCACAGTTTTGTTTAAGAATAACCACTAATCCTTAGTAGGTGTGGTACACTGACCAGCAGCATGGGCATCCCCAGGAGCCTATTAGACGTGCTGAACCTCAGGCCCCAGCCTAGACATCCTGAGTCAGAATCTGTATTTTACCAGTATCATCAGATGACTCATAAGCACAATAAAGTTTGAGAAGTACTGCTTCTATCTAAAGTACCAAATATAATGAAAATAACTATTTTTTTTCCTGAGGGTTAAAAAAAAATTCTCTTAAATTAAGGTCAGTTTTTTTGGTACATATATGAGTTGAGCCAAACTGAATTAACTTACAAATAAAAAGAAAAAATTATGGACTGCAGCATGCACTGTTTCTCACACTTGGGCAGTTGGGGGCTGCTGTAGGTTAGTAAGGGAGAAACAGCTCTTCCACTTGAACTAAATATACTTGGTAATCTTATATATACCACAGGCCCGAAAGATCTCTTTCCCAACCCCTGACCTCACTGACGCCAACCCCCTCCCCCAAAAGTTTCTGTAGAGTTAATTTTTTTTTTCTTCCTGGGATTTGCAACCTAGTAGGCAGATAGGAAACACATAGAAAGTTAGTAGGTGCTCTGGGCCAACAGATAGTCACCATGGCAAAGGCAGTGCAGGACATTATTTCTATACAACCCTTAAGATGTTGTAGCAATTTGGGGTAATTTACCTTGAGAAAAATATTTAGGAGATAGCATATTATCTCTGATACATGATTACAGTTAATATAAGAAAGTAGAGCTGCACTATGAAGAGAAGCCAAAAAAATAATGTTTTATACTCAAAAACCAGATACCATTTATAACTGATAACATATTATGAAAATGAGATATTTTTCCCTAGAAAAAATTCTGCTTAATTACATTAATTACAGTAATTACATTAACTACACTAATACTTACAATGATAAGAATATCAGGTTTAATATTAGGAATTTCAGCTGCCATTAAGTGTCTGTCTTCTTGTCTTGAGAAATCACCTGTGTACAAAAGCTGTGAAAAAGATAAAATTAGGAAACTAGGATTCTGGAAGCCTTCATTTTACTAGTGAGTATTTTTAGCTCATAAAATATGAAAGTGAAGTTCAATAGAGAAAATAGCCTACAACCTATGAAGTTTAGATGCAATGCTTGTGTCTAATTAAAAATGTGTAACATCAGTCATAGACCATCATTTCAATTATTCAATCTAACTAAATGGGAATGATATATTCCCTGAATCATCCCATAAAGATAACCTGTGTGTTAATAAACTTGAGAAGTGCTCTGAACATCTTTGAGAAAAAGGTCATGACAAGGGAAGAAATCTAAGGTATATGGGAAAACCATCTAAAATGCAAAATAAAATCATAAGAGGGTATGCACAAACTTTTAAATCCAATTTCAAATTGAGTTGTGAATTTGTGCTGTTTTCTGCTTATATTCTTTTGTGCCTTTGAGCAAACATCAAGAGAAACTGATTTAGCAATACAAGGTACAACTCCATGTGTAAAAATGTCAACTGTATGAGCACCTGCTAAAACTTTATCACAATGTTACACTAGAGCACTGGCTCTCAACTCTGGCTGCACATAAGAATCACCTAGAAAACTTAAAAAGAAAATGAGAGGTCAAGGCCACACCCTCAGACTTTCATTCAATGGGCATTTTAAACCAGCTCCCTAGGTGATTCTAATGTGCAGCCAGTGTTAAGAACTGCATTTCTAGAGTCAGTCTCAAAACCTATTCGTCCACCTAAGTTTTCACAAGTTTATCAAGACTTCTGCTAGTCTTTTCCATCAGGGGTGGCTGTGAAGATCCTTCCTGATGAACAACTTCCCTCAAGCAGTCCACCCTCTTTCGGGGATTACATGTGAATCCTAGAACATCAAGAGGACATGAATGCCAAATTACATTTCAGTGTTAAATAGATGCGGCCACAGAGAAAGATCTTCCCTAATCAGCTTTCTAAGGGATGTGGAAAAGGAAGAAATCCTATGGTAGTGTGAGGGAACTTTACTCTTTTGAGATGCTGATTTTACTTTTTTCTAATCTTGGTATAAAGAGTTATTACCATGGGAATATGAACTATGATATTTAAAAGGAAAAAGTATCAACTTCATTTCATCTTACGTTTCTGTTGCGACACTTTGCAAATCTTGGGGAATTTTCTTTAGTACTACTTGATGGCCTGAAGTATTCTACACAATGACCAGAGCCCGAGTACCTTCACGCCTGCGATCTCAATCATGAACATGGCAGCTCCTAGAACGTGGCCTGCGTGGTAACACCAAAACTTGATTCCCGCAACTTCCTTAACTTCATGAAAGTTGATGGTTTCAATCTTGTCCATGCTTTCTTCCAAATCTGTCTCCGTATACAGCATGTCGTCTGCTGATATATTACTAAATTTTAAAAGATGCCAACGAAAAGAATTCAGGGTGAGATTTTTTTTTTAAGTCTTTGAACTCCAAAGTAATTGTGGATGATATATCCATCAAGTTATTTCTTAAAATTATATTGTATAGATTATACTTTGTAGAATCTCTTGGACATTTTGTGTATTTTTTTGCTCTGCAATTATAATAAAAATGTGTACTGTACAGCTACAAAGCATGATTCTAAGCAAAGCACCAGTAAATTAAGGCAAAGTACTCTTTAGGATAGTATTTCTCAAACATTTTTTCTGCCCCAACACTCTTGAGAGATATACCCACTCACATACACTGAACATGACAGAGATTCTGACACTGGATGTGAAAAGATTTCTCTAGAGTTTAGCATAAAATTTTTCCTGAAAATTACCTACTTTACTTCCAAAAAAGCAAGAGAGACTGATGGTTAAGGAGCCAGACTATCTGAGTCCAAACCCCAGCTTTGTCTCTTATTGTGGTAGTCTCTGATCATCATAGGCAAATTACCTAACCTCTCTGTGCCTCCGTCTCACCATCTGTAAAATGGGATTCATAACAGAACCTACACCATGAGGTTGATATGAAGAATAAACAAGTTAACATATGTTAAGAACTGAGGACTGTGGCTGCATGTGGTAAGCATTATTTTAGTATTAACTAGTGTAATTATTACTAAGGATAACTCTTTCATTCTTTTGTATTTATATATCAAGACCAACAAATTGCATCTTGGCTAAGTTTGGAACATACATATTAAACAGTAAACTTTTGAAGGTTAATAATTTGTGCTGTAGGTATTACAAAGCTCCAAACTTTCTGATGAAGGAGTAGATTTTCCTCTTACAACTGGAAACGACTTCCCCAGAGAACTTTTTCATTTAAGGCAATTTGCTTTGATCAAATAATCTAAGATTTCAGTATATATTACTGTATAAGGTATTTTGGTCTGACATTTTAATAAAATTATGAAATTCTGTTTATGGAATATTGTTATCATACTCTTTAGCTCGCCTAAATTACAAAGACTTCAAAGGATGTAAAAACTACGTAAAGATTTTAAGGCCAAGAAGGTGCTGAGTACACAGTGGGCATTTGATGAGTTGTTACTGAATGACTAAATTAACGACATCCTTGTAAATAAAAAGAGAATGTCTTGTTTCAAAATACAAAATGCTCCATGTCTTGAACCATATGTATTGTGGAGAATCAAATGCATGCATAAATCTATTAAGTAATTTACCTAACTTTGACATAATCTGAAAGAAGCCATCTGTAAATAGCTTTGGTAGCATGAGTCATAAATGTTCTTCCTTTGAAACTTGTCTTCTGTAGAAACCAGGGCAAAGCTCCACAATGATCCAAATGGAAACTGAGAAAGAAACAAGATTCTATCAAACTATTATCCATCATATACTATGTAATGGAGCTGTTGTTCACTGTACAGAAAGTTCTATGCAACAATTACCTACTGATGCTTTCAGAACACCAAGAGCAGATAGAAGGGATACTGTATCCAGTTTTAGTGCAAGGAGACATTAAAAGTATTTTTAAACATCAAAGTACTTTTATCAATGATAGAGGGAAGAAGAATACACCCAAACCTACTCTCAGGAGCCAGAATTATAGAGCACTTTAGTGGTATAAAGTTGAAACATGTTGCTGTTTATAATAAAAATCATGTTCCCCTAGAAAGGGACAGGATGGTGAGCTCAAGGAGATATGCTTGGAAAGGACTTTTTCGGTCTCAGTTTTACAATGATCCAAGGCATATGCTACCTCTTCCTTACTCTAGAGGTATACAAGAGAAGGTTTTCATAGTAAACTTCTCTAACCTGTGATGACAATATGGAGTGTCGTCTTCGACTTAAGATATCCACAATATGCTTCCTAGTAGAAAATACTCTTTCAAAACATCAGAATCTTAAAATCTGGTAAAGAATGATCTTCACAGTAAAAGTCCTCGAAAAACAGTGTCATTAATAAAGAAAAAAACTTACTGACTAATTAGTAGGAGATCAATCTCAGCTGGGTCAATTAAATCAATATAAGGAAGAGCATCCATTCCTTCTAGGCCAGGGTGGATCCCACAGTCCAACTGAAACAGGCAGAAAAGAAGATCGCAAAATCCACATTCAATTAAAATTCATTCAACAGACACACTTACATTAGATCCAACACACACATAATCAAGTTGGACTCTGGAATGCAATTCTTATTAAATGTGGCAAATATACCACTGACAATTCTAATTTCCCAAGCACATAAAAAATATAGCTCAAAATTAGGGTCACAGAATACACAAGGTATCTTCTTTTCAGCTAGTTTTCGTAGTCACTGTAACAATGAATGAACTCTTTTTTTAAAACTTTGATACCAGAAGATGGTGGGTATTTGAAAAGTTTATAGATTTACTATTACCTCAGACTGTGAAAAGAGCATGATTAGAAATGGGAAACTTCCCAGGGTGATTTAAGTATTTTACAGCATTAGGGAACAAATTCTTAAGAGTCAATCATTAATGGGTTATCTACTCATTTTGGGAGTGGTACTACCAAATTAATACAATAAATGACTAACAAGATGACTCTGTCTGACATATGCATGTTCTTTTAAGATTGGGAGACAGAGAGAGAGAACCAGAAGAACATGATGAGTATTGAACTGTTCTAATGGGGCCACGGAAACCATCTCCTCTAACCCCTCTCTCTCTCAGATAAGGAAATGGGCCTAGAGAAGCAGACCACCTTGCTCAAGGTCAGGGGCCCAGTGCTAATGTAGGTATCTAAGGTGCCAGACCAGGGCTCTATCAGCACACAATGAAAGGCAGGTAGTTCTGTGGGGTCTTTCCTGGGAGTGGGCCAGTTAGGTTGGCTAAACACTCCAAGAGTAGAATAGGGACTCTGAAGAAACAATAGCTCAGGAGATCTCGCTGACAATTTTATAATCTTGGAATATATCTTCTTAGTTTCATCAAAGTGCTAAGTAGAAGTCTGTATTGGTTTTTCACATTAACAGTTTATAGCAGACTACATGCCAATGATGGCATTTTTCTGGGAGCTAAACAGGTTACCTACTGTACAAGAAAAGACCTACCACCCAATTGGGACAGAGCCAGACTAGGAACCTGACTACAACATAATATTTACCATGATTTTTCTTCCTTTGAACTCCAGAATAATACAAGATCTTCCTACTTCCTGTCCAGCTCCACTGTAAAATTCAAGGGGAGAAATTAAAATGATTAAAAACAATCAAAATCAAGCCCAATAAATTCAAACTTTTTTACAACTTACAGTATGCCCCATTTGGTGATAGCACTCATGTGAGGCAAATGAGAGTTCCACAAAATTACAGAGAGGGAAGAAGTGTTAATGTGGGAAAAGATGGAAAGTGACCCCTGGAAGTTCAGGGGTTTTGCAGTTATTAAAACTGTGAGAAAAGGTGGTTAAATTCAATCTTTTCAATGTTAGCATAAATAATGTATTGGAAAAGTAAACGAGCAGTTATACAGATTATTTAATAATACTTTCAGAATCAGCGCTTAAGTATAAACCCATAAGCACTTAAAATTTTTCATTTTCTTTAATATATCATTGCATTTACCAGATACCTTAGACATCTTATTCATAATTGTGACCTCAGCTCCCTTTCCTTTCAGTATATTTGATGCCAAGTACTTAAACAATTTTCCTTTCTTCTTAAATTAATAAGACAGCCTTAATATCCAATTACCACAAGATGTACTTTAAGCCAAATATCACGTTTTTCAAATCCCTCTCCTTTGATGCCTTTCCCCAACAATTCTAGGTCACAGTTCATTCACTCAGCATTAAGCAGCTTGTTTGCCAAGCACTGTATTAGGTGCCTACCATCTGGAAATGGCTGCTGCAAGGACCCTGACCTCACAGAAATCCTGGTCTGCTTACTAGGAGATACACATGAGGTGGATCCATCCCCAGAATGAGATCCTACCTCAGATCAGGCCACTGATAAAAGCAAACAACAACGGCGCTGCCGTGAATTCCCAGCCTTCTACTTAACTGGCCCTGTATGCATCCTTGTAAGTGTTGCTAGCTCAGTTTTCTCTTAATGCTTCCATAGCAACTATTTCAAACTTTGTCCTCTTTCTTACTTTTCAGCCCTCTGTCCTCTTCTTCACTTGAGGTATGGACCTTCTCTGCATCAAAGAAATACACAGTTCATTTGTCAGTTTCCTCAATCTCACTTACCAACGCACCCACACCTTTTCCTGCCATTTCTCCTGTAACAACGGAACGGACCTGTTTCTAAGGTTTGTTTGTTTTTTTGCCATGGTTCTCCATGCATATAAGACATTGAACACAGCTTCATCACCAACATTCCTTTACCAACAGCTCTTTATTTTCAGAGTAATAACACGCTGCAGTCGTTCTCATCCTAAAATTAAAATCCCTTAATTCTAATCTCCTGTAGTTCCCACTTGATTCCTTTTTACAGCCAGCTTCCTAAAAGAACCGTGTACATTCTGCTGCTATTTCCTCATGTCCACTCACTCAATTCACTGCAGTCTGGCTTTTCCAACCATTCTCCTGAACCTCTCCTTGCAAAGCAGCTCTCTGGTGCAAAGTGCCAACAGCTCTTTTGAGTTCTCACCCCACTTGCTCTCTTAGCAGCCCTCACTACTCAGGCACTCTCTGAGGTTTCTCTGACTCATGCTTTCATCTGTCTTGCTGGTTTCCCTCCTTCATTTCCTTCACACTCAGCCTTCAGATGTTGATGCACCTAGGGTTCCCTCCTGGGCCCTCTCCTCAGTCTTTGTGATCCTCATCCTCAGGTTTCTGACACACTGATGACTTCCAAGTTTGTATTTGTGGTCCACACTGTTCTTCTGAATGCCAAACCTCTAAATAAACCTGTCTTTAGGTATCTCTACTGGGATACTTCCCAGGCACCTTGCATACAAAACTAATTTTCACCTCAAGTCCCTTGCTCTTCTCTCTTCCTGGAATGCTCTGCCCTGAGAGGCTAACATGATCGTCGACTTTGTGTCATCTGGGTCTCAGCCCAAATGTCACGTTCTGAAGCCTTCTCTTGACTACCTCCTCCCATCTGCCCTTCCCACCATTCTGTCATTACACTTGTACTACATGAAACCACTGTATTTACCTATTTACAGCTGGTTTCTCACTACTAAAATGAAAGCTACACAAGAGCAGAGACATGGTCTATTTTGTTCATCACTGTATAACTACCATACCTGATATACAGAAAACCTCAAGAAATACTTACTGAATCAGTAAAAACTCCCAAATTATGACCCTTGGAAACATTATGGTGAGTGAAAGAAGCTAGTCACAGATGGTTACATATTACATATCCCTGTTTACCTGAAATGTCCAGAATAGGCAAATCTGTAGACTTAAAGCAGATTAATGATTGCACAGGGCTGGGGAATTGTGGGGAAATGGATGTGACTGCTCGTGGGGTTGGGGGTTTCCATCCGGAGTGATGAAAATGCTCTGGAATTAGATAGTGGTGATAGTCATACAACTCTGTGAATATACTAAAAACCACTGACTAGTACACTTTAAATGAGCTGTATGCATGTGAATTATATATCAATAAAGCTGTTACAGAACAGTAAAACTCCCAAATTTACTCCAGACTTGGCCCATCTCCTGTACTTCTTGAGTGATTAACATGACCATTTCCCAGATGTCCAACCTAGGAATTCGAGTCATTCTAACACTCTTCTGTCCGGCCTTCCCTCCCCACAACTACCCCTTCCAATACAACTGATCAGTTACCAAGTTCTAAAGAGTTTACTTCCTTAATCTATTTCTTTCCAGCTCACTGCTACTCATTTCATTCATTTAAAGCTGTCATTGCTTATCATTTGGATTATTTCAATTACGTGTCATTGGATTCCTTTCACTTAGTCCATCCTTTTATTCATCTGCTACATTGCCACTAGGAGCAATCTTCCTAAAACGTAATTCACGTTATATCTCATTCCTGCTTAAAATACTTCGCTGGCTCCCTATAACTGACATGATAAACGCCCCAACTCCTCAGTATGCATACAGGCCCTTCATAAGCTGGACCCGGAGAGCAGCTCCCATCTCATCTAATAAAAGTTTCAGGCACAGCCATGAGGAAACTGGCCACAAACCATGACCATCTCATTTCACACGCGTCATTTCCTTCAGCCTGTGTGGCCTGGCCCACAACTGCGGACTCTGGGCAGGCTGCCGAGGCGGGCAGCCGAGGAGGGACCGAGGCCACCCTTCCGGTCACCCCTCCTCGCCTCTCACAGCCCGGGCTTCATTCCCTCCCGCTGGTCCCTTACAGGGGTCGGATCAGCAGCTGGTCACTCTCCTCAGCAGGAATCGCAGACATCTCGGGACTCTGAAGGCGAAGTGGGGGTGAAGAACAGGTCACCGGAGTCTTTTCAGTTTCCAGGCACAGCCACGGGAACCCACAAGAGCAAGAACCCCACCCACCGAGATCACAACTTCCGGCATCCCGGCGCCCGCGCCGCTAGGCTCCTCCCCCCGACTTCCGTTCGGAGAACCCCGGTAGTGCGGTTCCTCTCCTCAAGGAGTGCGGAAACCTGGGGCGGGGTCAGGCCTGCGTCTGCGCGACACCTCGGAGGCGGGGTTCGGCGGGCGGGGCCGGGGGGTCGGAAAAGCTGGCGCTGGAGTTCGAGCTGGAGCGGCGGCCCCGGCAGTGGGTGTTTGACCCCGACCGCAGGCGGCCCCAGGGATGGGCCAGCGGCTGTGAGGTGAGAGCCCGGCCCTTGCCGCCCCCGACTGAGCCCGGCCGGCAGTAAGGGCCCCGAGGACGGCGCGGGCAGGAGGCCCGCGGCGGGGCGGATGGGTGGGGCTGCGGGGCCGCTTCTCCACGGGAACCGAAGTTCCCTGCTCCGGGCCCGCGGTCCGCGGAGGATGCCGAGTCCCAGGTGCCGATTCCGTCTGCGGTGCGACTGCGGCTTCTGTGACAGGTGTCTCATGGGCGGGTTCCGCAGGACAGGGCAGCGCGACTGGAGCACCCGCTTCTCGGGCTGCTCCTCTTGGCTTGTCGACCGCTTCCACCCGCTTCCCGCGCTGCGTGGGGCCGGGTCGTGTCTATTTACTGTCATCCTCGCACCTGCACGTGGCACGCGCTGCACGACCGACAGGAAGACGCGGAAAGCGGGGTGGGGTCTGTCTAGGTTCCAAATTTGGCCCCACCTATAGTTAGCCTGGCGACCTTGGGCAAGTCGCTTATTCATCTCCGAGTTTGGCTGCCGCCTTGATGGTTTATATGGAGGGTTAGAGGTATATATATATATATAGCAGCTAGACCTGCGCGGCACTAGGTCAGTGTTCAGTACGTGGCAGTTGTTCTTTGGATGTCATCTCCTAAGAAAGTTCTCCAGTTCATTAAGCATGCCGTCTGCCAGGCTGTGCCAGGCATTGGGTATGCAGAGATGAATAACCAAGCCACCTTTGTGACCAGCTCACAGGTCCACGTGAGAGAGATATCAGGGTGTCCACTGAAGCTTGTGGAGCACGGGTCCCTTAGCCCAACCTGGAGGTCCAAGGGAGGCTTTCTCGAGAAGCCTGAACTAAGTCTTGAAAGGTGACTAAAGTTAGCTGAGTGAATGAAAGGTAGAAGGGCATTCCTGGCAGCTGGAATGGTGGGAGCAAAGTATGGAAACATGGGGCAGAGTGCGTGCTGCCAGCCTCCAGCAGCTTTGCATTCTTTACAGATGAGGTGTGAGGCTGGTGTCAAAGATGAGACTGGAGAGGTAGGTAGCATGTCTTGGTACAGAGCTTTGACTTCAGTCTCTAACTTGGGGGAGCCAGTGAAAGATTTTAAGCACCTAGTAACATCAGATTGGAATTTTAGAGAGATCATTTTAGCTGGAGCATGGTGGTAGATTTAAAGTGGCAAGGAGTCCAGCTGGGACATGAATTGCTTCAGTTGCATGCCAGATTTCGTGCATATGCATTTTTATGGGTTGAGGATGCACCAGTTTCATCAGATAATAAAAAGCATTTCTATACAGCAATGGCCTCGTGATTTGAGGCCCTGTTAGGAACATGGGTGTGAGGATCATTCAGGGGATCTTAGTGCTTGATTCCATGTGGACAGAAGGACTGAGGTGGGGATGACTTCCTGGTTTCCACCTGAAATGATATAATTCACAGAAAGGGAGAGCAGAGCAGATGTGGAGGGGAAGGTGATGGGTTTGCTTTCAGCATTTTCGCATTTGATTAGTTGGGAACATCCAAGTGACAATCAGTATGTTTGGCCTCAGTTTTATGCATGAATAATTTACAGGCAAGGATGATTTGCTTTAAGAACATGCATCAAAATAGCAGCAGATATCAAAGACTTCAATAAGTCAGTTTTTTCCCCCAAGTTCCTAGATTGACAATGGAAAGAGAGTCTGGAGAGTTGCAAAGGCATTATAATATAATGTAGTGATTTTCAAATCATTCTAGTATTCTAGGGATTTGAAGGGATGCTTCAGGATTTCACTAACAACAGAACCAAATTAGATTTTAAAATCGTATTTAAAGTTGTTATATATAATTTAAAATATAATGCACTTAAGTATGCTATACACCAACATTTTAACCCATCAGACACCACCAGCATGGTATTTTATGCTGTTAGGTTTTAACCCCAGTTTGTGCAGACCTCGGACTAAGGCTCTCTTGCCATCTCTCTTACTGAAAGGCATCCTGCCACGGCAAGGCTGTCACTTGCAACAAAGTAACCATGGCAGCCTTCTAATCTGTCTCCCTCTTTCTACTCTTACTCTGTGCAGTTGGCTGTGTCCAGAGGCAGCTAGAGTCACCTTTCTAAAACAGAAATCTGGTCATATCACTTGACTGTTTTAAAAGCCTCTAGTCCTCCTGTGAAAACCAAAATAACCCTCAAACTTTTGTCGTGGTCTGCAGGGCCTTCTGACGCCTCTTCTCATCTGTCATTCCCTCCCTCCTGTGACGTCAGGCGTGGTCCCTCGGGGCCTCTGCACTTGCTGTACTCTGTGTCCTCCCTCCATTCCCCATCCCCTTAACTCTCACCTCTTCAGAGCATCTTTTCCTATGTAGAGTACCCACCCCTTCCTTCCATCACTTGTTCTAGCTTCCCTTGTGCTAGTCATTCTTTCCTACTGATGTGCTTTTAATTTTTTTGTTGGTATTCTCTGAAAATGCGCTCCCTGAAGTCCAGGGCTTTTTCTGCTTTCCTCACTGATGTATCCCAGCTCCGAGGAGCTCCTCACTGAACGAGTCAGATTTTCTTGCTACTCCACAAATTAAGCAAAAGTATAGAAATAAATTGGATGGTGAGGCTGATGAAAAAGCTCAGGCTCGGGAGTCCGTCTTGGGTACATGGACGAAGGCCAGATCTGGTGAGTGGGATTCGTTGACCACCCATGGTTTACTCCTTTTTCCTTCACCAGGTACACTATGTCAGAATGGCAGGACGCCACCTGTGCTGACTGCTGTCTGTGAAGGCAATAAAATAGCATTTGTTCTCCAGTAAGTAGATTCCCTTGTTCCCCCTGTAAAATCTGTCTTTGAAAAAATTTGTTTGGTTATCTTACTCATAATTCCTCTTGAAAGATGAGTCACAGGTCCCTCATCTATAAAATGCAGACTATAAGCTATCTTCTGTGACCTGTGGACAGTGCGACTGTAGTATGCGGCCCAGAAGGACCCTCAGAGCACATCTGGGGCAAGTGAATGTGTCACCAGGCTGCTGTGAGGACAAAAGGAGACAATGTATTTGGAAGTACTTCAACTCTGACATGTTACACAGTTAAAAATTTTCTAAGTCTAATAGATGTGCTCCAATGAAACAGGCAAGGATAATTCTTTCCAAAGCATGAATTATTTTTTTAAAAAGATTATAATACTATCCCTGGGAACTTATAGTCCCTTCCTTCCCTGGCCTTACTGGGGTGAGGAGGTGAGAGCCAGACCTAGGAGTGGGCTTATGTCCGGTTTTACCTAAAGATAGTTCAAGACTTAAAGAAAAGTGCACATTTCTGAGAGGAACACAAGCCCTACCATTTATGGAATGTGAACCTGAGATATAACTGAATCTCAGTATCTTGGTTGGTAAACTAATATGTCACTTATTTTACTAACATCTTGAATTGATTAAAGAGAAGGCACTTAAATATTTTGAGAACTAGATGACAGATGTCTGTTACTTCTGATAATGGTGCTTTTCATCCCTCTAGATAGGACGAGAAGTTTCCTGCCCTTTTGGGTTAGATATTTTATAATTCAAAAAGAATAGGATCCAAATTTGGGGGTCAAAGGAAAATATGTTTCAGTAAGAGCAGTATTTCACAGAAGGAATACTGGAAGGAATTGATTTTATTCTTATCATGCATAAATAGGTTTAAAGTTGCTTTTCTTGATAGATGGCTAACCAACTTTGTTCTTCTAGGGGAGCTCCTCTGCGTCAAGCTATGGTGAAAAATGTTTCGGAAAGGCAAAAAACGACACAGCAGTAGCAGTTCCCAAAGTAGTGAGATCAGTACTAAGAGCAAGGTAGGGGAAATGGAATTAAGGACAGAATCATAAAGCTGTGAGGACTCTGTTTCTTCTAACTGACACTGCATAAAGGGTAGTAACCATGGAAGACTTGATAGTATTCCTCAAACTAAGTGTGTTGTAACATTTGTTTTTTGCACTAGAGACACATTCTGTGCTTGATTTAATTTAATTTTGGTAGATTTTTTTAAAAGCTAAATGCACTGATCTAGATGGGACAGGACACTAACGGTGTCATTGAAAGACTGATTTAAAGTTTTTTTACATTAAAGAAATTGTAGGGAATTAAGGGGCTGAATCTCTTGAATTCTAGGGTTTGTGGTATGTGTGCATAACTATAATTCTATTTACTTAGCAGGAGTTAGTTGAATAGTGAGGCAAACGTCATGATTAGAACCCTAGAGAAGTATAGTATTTGAACAAGAAGGGACCTTAGGGTCCTAAGTCCTAGTCTGCTGGAACTTGTCCAGTGAGCCCCACATTTTTACTACTAATGAGGCCCTTTTATCATTTTCCACCCTTGTGAGCTTTCTATTTTAAAAAATGGATGCACAGTGCCAGGACTTGGTGAGGCGGTAGAGCAGCCTGCGGCACCACCCATCGGGAGTACCCACCCCCAGGGGGCGCCGAACGCTAGCCCGTGGCCACCCCTCAATCAGTGAGGACTCACAGGACTGACTGCCTTTTGGGATTTTCAGTCAGGTGATAAGCAGGGCTTTCACTGACCTGATAAGCTTCTAGCCAAAAGCACAGAAACTTGACATTTAAGGAATCTGTGCCATCTTAAAAGTAGGAAAATTGAGTTTTCTTTAAGGTTTTTTTTTAACTCCTGGAGTTATTTAAGAACCTCTGTGATGTTACCTTCCCAGCCCTTAAGGGTGTGGACCCGGACCTGAGGGTCAGTGGTTGGGCCAGCTTCTTGTTTTGCAGATCAGAATCTGGAGAAAGGGAGACTTAACAGCTTGCCGCTGGCAGAGTAGGACTGGAGCCCTGCTGTTCTGATTCCTAAAGGGCTTTGCTAATGGCTTGAGATGTCAGTTCCGGGGCCTTAGGTTCCTGGATGTGCTCAGGGGGCTGGGAGGTACTGAAGGGACCTTGTGCCATGGAGGGAGGGAGGGGCCTATCCCAGAGATGGTGGCGAGCCGCCCCATGGCTTCTGAGCAAGGTGTGGCTGTGGGGTTCGTCTCAGGATGCTGTAAGGCTTTTGTGGTATATTCTGAACCTGGGAAAAAATAGGCCAGTTTCTTCCTTCCTGTTCTCCTCGCTCAGAGGGCCATAGGTGCCTGTGCGGGTTTGAAGCGCAGCAGCTCACTCTGCTGTTCACCGGAGTCGTGCTTGTCCTAGAAGGCAGTCTAAATTTCTAATAGCATCTTAATTCCAACCCCTCTTCCCCATTTAAAATCAAGGTCACTTCCGATTTTCAGCACCATGTGGCATCATGGATGTCTCTGTGCATACAGCGCTGTTCTCATTCTACATGATGTTCCAACACATGCAGTTATTGAAAATGGGAAGAAACATATTTAAGACTTGATACATTTTTGCATTCACCTTGATTTACTTATTAACTTTGAGGTACAAAAGAGTGACTTTTTGGAATCAAAAGTTTTCCCAGAATGTTATTTCTAAATAAATGAAGCACGTCCAGAGTATAACCCTGTAGAACAAACTACAATGAACATACATGATTCTACTTCGCTTAAGTGTTGTTGGGTTTTCTTTGCAGCTCATGTTGGTAGTTATGCTCTGTCTGCAGGCAACCCGTGTTCCAACTGCCACGGGCCAGGTGCCAGTCGGAGTGGCTGCAGAAGCGCTGGGTGGGAACTAGACATCTGGGGCATTCGTACATGTGACACTGGGTACATCACTTCACCCTTCTGGGTCTCTGTTTATTAAACAGAATAATATTCTCTGCTGCTTTTTGCAGAGTTCTTCTTTGGTTCAGTAGAATTGATGGGGAAGCAAGGTGTGGATTTTCATATATGTTAATTTCAGGTATCTTGTGAGGAGATACAGGTAATGGCTTTGATTTACACTGGTATGTTGACACCTCATTTATCCAAATTTGTGTTATGGGAAAAATAGTTGGGATTACCTGTTTTTTGAAGTTTGCTATAGAATTTATCTTCAGAAAAATATCTGTCACAATCTGCCTGAATACTTGAACTGCTTTTATATGTGTTGATTGAACTAAAATAATTTGGATGTTTGGTAGAGAACTTGAGAGATGGTGCTTCTAACTATGTTTAAATTTTTGTTACTTCTCAGTCTGTAGAGTCTAGCCTTGGGGGGCTTTCACGATCCAGCACCGTGGCCAGCCTTGATACGGATTCTACCAAGAGCTCAGGTATGGAAAAAGGCTGCGTGGTTATTAAAGCTTTTAACTGAGGTTCGTATCGATTTATCAGGGTAGCACAGTACTTCTTGTGTATTTGGGGTTTTCTCCTTTGCTGGTTTTGACAGGAGTTTAGAAACGGCCGAAGATCTGGTGGGAATGTGGGTTGGGAGCGTGGAGTGGTTGACACCACTGTCTTGGCAGTTTGCTAGGGCACATTGGCAAACTGCTTGTAACAGGTCCCAGAGCAAACAGGCGGCGGCAGTGTGTGAATTATATTGGAGCTATTTTGTTTATGGGGTATAGAATAAATGCCTGGCTGACTGAAAGGATGAAGGAGCTACTGACCAAGAGATATATCAGCCTGTAAATATCAGCAGCACATGGCAATTAAGTGCAGCATCTGTCACAGACCCTTGAAAACATTTATGCAGCTACCTGAAATTAGTAGCTCCTGAGAAACCAAAAGGTGACTTCTAACCCAGGTCCATAAATAGTTTGTGTCTAATTGCAAATATACTTACTATGTTCATTTTCTTGTCTAAAATCCTTCCATTTCCCCTTCAGGACCATAGACTCACTGAGCCTATAAAAGATGGTGATGGGGACTTAGAAGAATCATGTGATGTAAAAGAGAATATGGTAGCATCTCTTTGCTTCCAGATGCTTTAAAAATACCAAAAATGTAGGCATCTTTTTATTATATAAGCATAAACTACAAGTAATCACATAGTCCTCCCATAACATGGTAGATAATGTAAATACTTTGTGATAAATTCTGTATCGGTTGGTTTTACAGGGTGTGTGTGCACGCATGTGCATGTGCACACACACACACACACAGTTGCCATCTGTTAGGGACTTCCTATTTAGCATTATTCCACAAATATGGAAAAAAATTTCTCTTTTTTCTTACTGAATGGTAGAGGTAGACCAGGTTTGCTGAATCAGAAAAGTAAGTTAACAGGGTAAAGAGGGAGGAGAAACCAAAAAGAAATTAACCATCATTATATATTATAAAGGAACTCAATAATTATCTGACATTTTAAATTCCTACCTACTGAGGTTTTTATACATTTAGCACATTGTCAGTCACAGAGGAAAAAATTAGTAAAATTTAAAGTTTTTTCCTATTCATAAAATCTTTATTTTTATTAAAGGTTAAGTTCTGATGAGACAGTCTGCTTTGGGAAAGGATTGAGGCTATCCTTACATAATGCAGATACTTTTTAAGTCTTATTGCAATTTTCCTTTCACCTTTAGGTCAAAGCAACAATAATTCTGATACCTGTGCAGAATTTCGAATAAAATATGTTGGTGCCATTGAGAAACTGAAATTCTCTGAGGGGAAAAGTCTTGAAGGGCCACTAGACCTGATAAATTATATAGATGTTGCCCAGGTAAAAACTTTTTTTTCTTCAACTTTAGAAGATTTCCAGAGTAAACTCATGGCTTTGGAGACAGACTTTTGCTCTTCCAGATCTTCCTACTGTCTCATCCTGGAGCCACACTTTCCTCACTGTTAAAATGTTTACTGAGCACTGTGAAGGTTGAGTTGCATAGGAACACAGAGACATAGTTCCTTCCTTCAAATGGTTCTTTTTCTGGGGCTGACCGACATCCTTGTTTAAATGAGGAGTGAAGTGTGGTGATGGGTTACACGCCATAGGTTTGTCTTTCACAACAGTCTGGCAAATTGTGCAGTGTCTCTGTTGGAACTAGTTGAAGCTCTGAATAACCTAATTCATAGTGTTGTTGATCTAACACTATTTATTCATAGTTTCCAACAAGAATTGAAGTGAGGTAGGTTTCAAAAACATCCTAGTCAAAAGATTTTTTAAAAATCATCATGAAGGAAAATTAAGAATGAAAATTAAAGAGAAGTAAAAGGTGTAAGGTTAGCGCATAAACTATTATAAGGTCTGCTCCCTTGCCAATGGTGGAGTGGACAAACAGAAAGAACACTCTATATAGTTAGTGAATTGCTTCCTGAGTTTCTAGAAAATGGAATCACATGTCTTTGTGTCATTAACAAAGGGATATTACTGCAATGGAAGATTCTTTTACCAATTCTTAGAGTGTTGGGTACTCTTAAGAATGTATGGTCTCTCAAGTCAGGGAGAATGGGGTCATTAAATTATAAATGTCTCATATGCTTAGGGAAGCATAAGAAGTTTCTTCTAAGGGAAGTCAGCCAGTCGAATTTGCCATTTAACAGAGAACTCTTGATAGTCTGGACTAATACAATTAGTATCCCATCTTTTAGTCTGGAATACAAAGTCATTCCAACATGCAGGCGACAACTAATCAAACTAACATGTTATACTGAAAGACGGCTAGTGATTTCCCCCCTGAAAGTTACACTAGGGTTATTTTCATTCTGATAAGGACTGCTAAGTTTCTCATACCACTGTAGAATTTGGGCTTGTCAAAATTCCATTATTGCCAATAGCATTACTATCTTATTATCCATCTTTTGATTCGTGGAATGCTTTAAACCTGTGAGGTGACTGGGAAGAAGTTACCATAGCCACATGAGGGCCCAACAATTCAGGTGTGTGTGTGTAGCCCATTCACTATCCTTTCTTTCATGTAGGCAAGTGGTTCCACAAAAACATTTGTCGTCTGGAACATCTATTGCTTACAGACCAGACCTTATGTATTTTAGAGAAGGCAAGTTAGGTGGTATTCTGATTTAGATGAAGCTGGATAATCTAAGGAAACCACCAGGCACTATCTTCTGCTTTGTTTCTGAATAGCTCAGAATTGAAGTATTGATTTTTTTGAGAGCTGAGTAACCATTCATCAAGCAGTTTGCTTGCCCAAAGCCCTGGGGCAGAGGATGTTATATCCTCAGCTGGGCAGGATATAAAGTGGCTGAGGAAAAAGGTACCTGTGGCTATGTTTCCTGGCCTTTTCATGTGCTGACATTAGTATAAGCTTTGAGAATCCTTAAATCTAAATAAAGACCTTTATTTCTTAATGTAAACATTTTACCCTTCATTGGGATCTGTGAGGAGTACTCAGTTTGTAATTAGGGTCAACACCAAGGCCAAGGGATAGGGCAGTCTGCAGGGAGTGCCCTGAGCTTTGCTCGGATTAGTGGGCTGTAAAAAAACACGGGGGGAAAATTTCCTTCGGACTCTGTGGAGAGAAATTCTTGCTGGGTTATTGTGTATCCCCCATTCTTTAAAGGGTTTGGTTTTCTGATGGCCAGATACCAAAATTGTCTATCAGATGTAAGAAGGTAACAATTTTAATGTGTATCCTGTAATTTATTTTCACTTTAAAGCAAGATGGAAAGTTGCCTTTCGTTCCTCTGGAGGAAGAATTTATTATGGGTGTTTCCAAGTACGGTATAAAAGTATCAACATCAGATCAGTATGTAAGTAAATAATTAAGGGAAAACATGTTTCAGGTATTTGGGAGTTGAGGCTGGTATGGGCTTACCTGTAGTTAGGTCTGCTCCTACCCATCCCAGACAGGTTTGTAAATATTCCTGGCAATGGTCTTAACAGTGACTAATTCCTTAGGGTGAATGAACATGGCTCCTTAAGCTTCCCTGTGTAGTAGGGCCCAAGCCAACACCCCACTGTGGCCCCTAATGCATTTTCGACTTCAGACCCCATGCCAGGTCAGAGTAGCTGTCAGCATGGAAGGTGGGCATAGAGAACAGGATTGTGAACTTAGATCTTACTCCTTTCTTTCTGGAATTTAAGTAGGAAGGTATAATCCTGAAGGCAAACTATCTCATAACTAAGTATACCAAAATGTCCCTTTGGGTGAAAAACCTATATAACTATTTTCTGCCAGATCCATGGGTAGGTTCTGTTTAAAGCCTCATAATAAATTCTGCATGAAAAATGGTGTAAGAGTGGAGAAACACAGAAAATAGTCATGATCTTTCTTTTTCCTCACTTCTGCAGGATGTTTTGCATAGGCATGCTCTATATTTAATCATCCGGATGGTGTGTTATGATGATGGTCTGGGGGCAGGAAAAAGTTTATTGGCTCTGAAGACCACAGATGCAAGCAATGAAGAGTACAGCCTGTGGGTTTATCAGTGCAACAGCCTGGTAAGGTCTAGGTTACCTTGGTTAGTCCCTTATTCATCAAATGAGGTGGCAAAGCCAGAGACTATTTAGTCTTTTCCAACACTGAACAGATGCAATCCACTATGTGTCAAATACCTGGCATGACACAATGAGTGTCAGGCCTGCTAGCTTCCAGACCTGCTGCAGGTTGTGAGCTACTCATTAGGCCAGGAACAGCACTCCTGCATGTGGGGACTGGAAGGACAGGCTCTGCACAAAGCTGGTGAGGAAAGGCGGTATGGGCAGAGGCCGCCTCCTTTCCTTACTCCTGATGCTCCTTCCCCAAGGCTGAGTTCCTGGGTCCCATGCACAGGAAGGGAGCCAGGCGGAGGTGGTGTGCCGATCCAGGCAGGCTGTGTCCTGGGCTTTCCAAAACTGCAGGTGTTTAGGGTTAGGAGAGGTGTTAAGAGGGTCAGATCAATCCCTCCGCTGGTCAGATTAAGTCCAGGGAGAGATTTATGAATTCTCTGACTGTATCTTGTCACTTAATGCAGGAACAGGCACAAGCAATCTGCAAAGTTTTATCCACTGCTTTTGACTCTGTATTAACGTCTGAGAAATCTTGAATTCTGCCATCAAGCGGAAGTCCACTTCTTGTGAAACATCAGCTCTTTTCCATCTGCAGTGTTGAACTATTTGGAAATATATCGTTTGATGTAGATTTTCTGAGGAAAATGCAATGTATAAAACACTGATCATTTGCTTTTCTATTAAAGTGTGTATTAACAATGAGCTAACTCTTAATGAAGTTTTCTACTTTTTGGGACAAAAGAAGAAACCTCACCTGTCACTGTTAAACACAAATAAGCTTCCCACCTAAGTGTCACAGAAGTACACTCAGTGACAGTGAGCATGAGAACTTCCTGCGGGAGACTGATGCCATCTGCTCGGAGAGCTTCCCAGAGATGCGGACAGGCAGAGGGGTGGCCTGGGGATCCAGACCATGCTGGTTTGGAACAGTGACCCTGCTAACTGAAGGTGCAAAAAGCAAAACTTTTAAGAGTCTTGCCAGGATAATATGCTTGTAAACCACATTATTTACCTCAGAGTTAAGAGAACCTTAAAGATTACTATTCATGTTAAAAGCAACAGTATACAAAGAATCTCATGTACACTAGGCTCATGAGTAAAAAAAGAACTCTTTTAACGTGTTACTGTTTAAGGACTTCAAACATTAAAAACAATACTTTTGTCCATTTAAAAGTATTTTATTTTTTTCTAGCCAAATGACTAGTTAACAAGAGTAAACTTATTAAACATGCTCTAATTATAAATCACTGCATTAAGGACAATGAAAATAGGAGTTGATTTAGGTTATACAATATATACAGTTGCGCTGCAACTAGACAAAGTACTCAGGTGAATGAATTGAATATCATACATCTCAAATAGTATTCCAAGCTGCATATTATGTTACCCACCCCTTAACAGTCACAGTAATTGTCTGTGCACATATTCTGAGTCCATCCCGAGAAGTCAGATCTGATGGGAAATGGCATGCAAAATGCCAGAATCCTGCAGCTAAGTTAACAAAACATAAACTTTAAATATAAATAGATATCTAAAATGTTTTCCTTTCTCTCCGTTGTTTTTTTTTTTTAATTTGCAAAGAGCAAATAACTAGGAAAGGATGTTAGCAGGAAAGTTAATATAATTTCTTCTCTGGCAATAGTACTATTAATTACTCCACAACAGCACCACCAAATTGTAGATTGGAAAGATATTTCCTAGTTATTTATGTACCAGTAAACCTGACAGATAAGTTCAGGACTGGTGATAAGGATCAGCTTTAATTCCTTACATAGCTGGTACAAGCAGTCAAAAAGCCGATTTTAAGATGCAGGAGGATTGTGATAAAACAGACATAAGAAGTGCACCGTGCAAAACACATCTGTTTACTTTCTTAAATCTATAAAAGAATTAACTAAATGAAGGGTTTAAACAACAGAAGTTAACAATTAGTGAAAACAGATGTAGTGCTTTAAAAAAAGCCTTTAATTACAGATCTACCATGTTTTTACTCAGAACTTTAAAAGGCAAAAACCAATTGCCATACATCAAAAAACATTCCAGTTCTGTCTTCTTTTATAATAGCAACAAAAGATAAAATGCAACTTAAAAAAAAACCCTAACAAACTCTACATTTGTAAAAGTCTTACCTAATAAAGACAGGCTGCTTCAATCAAATGTACCATCATAACATATGCAATAAAAGCATTGTTGCCTCGCTTTCCAAGCCTATACTTAAATTTATCCCTTTACTTTTTGTAAAAATCCAAGTGGGCATTTTATGCCTATTTATTCTCTAGAGTGCCCAAATTCCATATTCCTACTATGAATCTTAGGCTCACAGTTACTAAATAGAGGTATGACAGACAAGTTCATTACACTAATGAATTTGATTTTACCATATACAACCTAATCCCCCCACCCCCAGTAGCTTCAGTTTAAGAATGCTAAGATGGACTTCAATAGTAAAACTAGGATGTGTTTGGGAGTATTTTATTATCTGGGACCTACAGATTTCTGATATGCTTGATTACAAACAATGAACTGATTAGATTTCAAGACAGTGTAACCACCATTTTTGGTATATTATATAAGTACAAGACACTAAACTGAGCAAACATTCTCAGGAGCTAGAAAGGGAAGGCAGCAGTACACCTCAGTAGGAAACAGTAAGTATGTGTTCACACGGGGGCCTGGGATGCAGGAGGTCAGGAAGGCAAATCCCAGAACCCCGAAAGCATATAATAAACTAGTTTATTTTAAAGAAGTGTTTTGCAATCCAGCATCCCATTTTTAACCAAATTCTGGAAATGCAGTTGTATATGACCTAGAACAGAACGGACTATTACCATATGCCGGAATACACCATTAATGGTTTTGTGAACTAGCATTGTTCGGAATAGGTTACAAGCACACGCAGAATACAATGACAGTTGCATCCTCACAAATTAGGGCTGGCAGGTATGATGCTAAGGTGTAAGTTTTCAAGTTGCTTTAACTAAACATTGAGTGGATTTAAAAGGAAATCTTTAAATGTATCTTAAAAAAAAATGTCCCTAAAGGTGAACTGATAGCATTTTATCTAGGAAGTCCAGGGGATGGGTTACAGACTTCTAACGTAAGTTTACTCGTGTACTAAGTAACTGTGCTAAGGATCACAGACTCCAGAATTGGAGCAAGGAAAGCAGGATGTCTTTCCAAAACTCAAACATTTATTTGTACGTTCAGCTAATTCTGTACATTCAGGATCTTAATTATGTCTTTAAAATAACTTTTCAGTTCACCTTTTAGGAAATTCAGGTTCTCCTAATAAAAGTATAGCAGTATTTCATGAAAACCACAAATTATAAAAACAATTTATATATATAAATTGCCTTTGAGTTTTAAAAACAGAACAGTAGCCTTATAGAATGTGGGCTACTGTACAGTTCATGAAACTGGTTATCTGGCAAGGGTTTTGGTACCAACAATGAAACAGGAATATAACTGTTTAAAGATGTGTTTTTGTTCAGTAGCAATTTAGTCAGCAATAAAGTGCACAAATGATACGGGAAACGCTCCTTTGCGACTGGGATCCCCATCAATGTGGCCAATCTGAAATGAATAAAAATTTAGGTTGTTATAAAAATTCTAAATGTTGGCAACTCTGCAGGACATTATAGCATTTGGAGGGGGGGGAAGAAAAGATATGTTCTAAAGAATCTCTTCTGAGAAAGAATTAATTGGGTAAAGTATCTAAACTGTTTTTCCTTTTTCCTTTCACTATGTTCAAAACAGGATGTCCCTGTATCTGTCAGGAACTCCTGCTAGCATGTGTCAGGTGTCTTCACAGAAGCACACTCACCGCTGGGTGCCGGTGTCTTGGGTGCAGGCAGGACCGCCAGTTGACCACTGCCTCCCACTTGCCCTTTTTTTTTTAAGGGGTGAAGAAACAGTGCCAGAAGTTTGTGAGCTGCAAAGTCACAGAAAGTGGCAAACGTGTGACTTGGCCCTATTTAAATGTAGTCAAGCATTTATGGAAGACTTCAGTAAATCCATTTATTTTTGCTCTGGGTAAATTATATAAATTATGCATCAAGTACGATCTCAATAATGTTACATAGGTAAATAAGTCTAAAAGAAAATCACCGAAGTGTAAGTGGTGGGGGCTAAGATTATGGGCACCATTTACCTTTTTCTTTATATCTTTCTGTACTTTGCACAACTTTTGAATCAACAGGTGTTCAGGTGACTGTGCGTGCTGTCAGGCTGCAGCCCCATCCTTCATGGTGGCTTGTATGTAAGTGAGCCAGATCTGCCTTAGAGCCTGGGTGTACAGGCAGTTGCACAGGGAGTGAGTTCAGGCCCTCACCCCCATCGGTGCAGGCTGGGTGCTCATTCCCTCACCTGGGCTGGCCACACAGCAGGAGCTCAGTGAACCAAGGCCCAGTAGGCTGCCAGAACAAGGGCACCGGGAGCAGCGGCCCCCTTTACTGCCTATGATACGTGTAGCAAGACTGATGGAGGCAGTTCTGGACTGACAGACACGTTAATCCTTCAAGGAGGGCCACAGGAAGACTCCAGAATCCGGCCATGCCAGAGTTAGTGTTGTGAGACACCAAGTTCACAAGGATCCCCAAGGCAGAGAATCTACAGTTCATGCAGGTGGGAGGCCCACTAGGCATACAGACTGACACTGCCTGCACTCGATAAAGCACAGCCACTTCCATGGTCCTGTTCACGTCACCATGACATACAGCAACTATTTGAGTCTGAGCTCAATCTACAGAGCCAGGCCATGTCTATTGTGTGGCAGACGCTGCCAGATGCTTTGTGTACACTCCTCCTACGTTACTTAATCCTACTGTCCTCATTTCATTACAGCTGCCTCCCAGCAGGGGCCTTCTGCATCAGCTCTACAATGGTGCTCTGGCGACCTTTCACAGACAGGTGGCTACGGCTTAGTGACATGAACAACTTGTCCATGGTCACCCAGCCTGCAAGTGCTGAGTTTGCATTCTTAGGGTCACAGGGAAGTGCCATGCTCATACCATGAGTGCCCACCTGGATGTCAGAGCTCCTCTCAGGACTAAGACTGACACCCAGGCACCCCAGCCCCAGGTCACTCTCTGTGCCTTACTCCACCAAACGGGCAGCTCAGGGAGGACGGGACCACCTACAAAACCAAGGCCTCAAACTCAGGGCCCTCGTTTCAGACCCTCAAGTGCCCTCTGGAAACAGCAGCTCGAGTGGCCTGCCCACCCTGAGGGAGGACCCCACCCCCACCCCCACCCCCAGGCTAAGTCAGACCCACTGAGAAGTGAGCACACATGGGTAAGACATCTGAGGCTAATAATGGGCAGAGCGGCCAGCAGGCCTGAGGACAGCTGGACAGAGAGAGCCGCACCTGGAACGGTTCTCAGGCCAGGTGGTCAGGGTCAGCTCCGCCCCTCCTAGGCCCTGACTCACCCACCACTCTTGGTCCTCCTCCCCATCCACGATGATCACATCGCCCTCAGAGAACGTCAGCTCGTCTGGGTTGTCAGCCACGCAGTTATAGAGGGCTTTGACCCGCTTGGGCTTCAGCTTGGTCTGAGGACAGGAGGGGCCAGAGGTTAGTGTAGCAGGGAGGTATTGACCCCTGTAGCAGGGGGACCACTTTGCTTTTAACTGGTCCCAAGTGTCCCGACCGCAGGCCTGGAAACCCATAGATGTGAAAATGGGGCGGGTTAGTATAGCTCAGGGGCCAGGGGCTCTTCTAGGAGGAGGCCAAAGACAAAAGCTAAGGGGTCCCTGCCGAATACAGAGAGCAGGTAGCATGCAGCTCGGTGCGGTGGGGTCTGTCCTGGGGCTGGGGTGGAGGCCAAGCCCACCAGCTGGCAGCTCTGGGGTTGTTGTGTCCTGCCCAGATTCAAACAACCAGGTATCTGGGAAGAAGCCTCCTGCCCATCAGCTAAGGGAAGAGAGAATAACCCGCCATGCTGGCCAGAACAGAGATGGAAAAGGAGAGGCTTGTCCATTTACCGTCTGCGACTTCCTGGGCATGGGCGCTGGGGGCTGCAGGACCACGGTGCCGGACAGAAGACCCAGAGCTTCTGTTCCAGAGAGATCCGCTGCTTTAGGGCCAAAATAAATCAATTTCATAATATTCCCCTCAGTCATGACCATGAGATATGAAAATATAAAAGCTACAGGGTCATATCTGAAAGGTGAGTGCCCTGAGACTCTGATCTGTTGAGGGGAAAGTTCCTCACAGGCCAGAGAACCTCGGGAGTCCATGCTACCTTTGCAGAGTGTGCAAGGTGTGCACGTGTCAGCACGACAGGTGCTGGCACCTCCTCCACAGGCGTTCAGATGGCTCCCGGGGCCTCCCTGCTCACCCCTATCAGCAGAAGGGACAGGACAGAGCAACCCCAGGAGAGAAGCATCAGCAGCTCTGAGGGGGCGGGGTGGCTGCTGAGTGCAGGACAGCTGGGCCCTGATACAGGGCTGGCCACAGCTGGGAACACCCACGTCCCTACAGACCAGGTGTGGAAAAAACCCATTCCAAATGAAATCATTACCAGGTCCTCTTGGTTGGCCTTTGTGGATCAGTGGGGTCGACTTGTCAGCTCTATAAAGAAGGGGAAATAGATTTACTGATGTCTGAGGCCTGAAAGGCATCTGCCCCAACCTCACCCCATTATAAAGGGACCATCTGTGTTCAAGCTGCAAACAGGTCAGGGCATTTTTATCAACTGTCATTCAATTACCTCTTTTTGAGAGGCTCAGAGGACAGTGCTAGACCCAAGGTTCCCGATACAAGCAAGGCTCTTTCTTCCCTGTCTGTGTAGGCCTGCAGGTGATGACCCAGGTTCTGGGCCGGAAGCTGGGTACCAGCCACTTGCTCTGCTTCCAATGAGCTCAGCCCTTCCCCGGGGTCCCTTCCCTGACTAAGGGTGGGGCTGTTC
This sequence comes from Smutsia gigantea, assembly GCA_032199065.1. Lineage (NCBI taxonomy): Eukaryota > Metazoa > Chordata > Mammalia > Pholidota > Manidae > Smutsia > Smutsia gigantea. The sequence continues at coordinate 195,675 of JAVSCE010008603.1, forward strand.
AGTCCCGGGGCCCTGATGGCTGCCAGGACCCGCCCAGGCACCGTCGGTCAGCATCACCCACACCTCTGTACTCTTGCTGCTCCTCCTGCCTGTGCTCATGGCTCAGGCCTCACCCAGGAGCCTTTGGGCCCAGCACATCCCACAGCCAGAGGAAGAAACACAGGTAAGGGAGCCAGTTCTCAGGGCTAGCAGACAGAGGTCTGTTGACTCAGACTTGCCATCTGGCAGACCTGAATAAACGGGTTCCTGCGAGTCGGCATTTTCGCCTGCAAAAGGTATGACACCAGTTCTGTTCTCTCTCAAAATGAGGACAAGTGACAGAGTGTTTGTGAAGAGCCAAGAAGGAGCTCCATCGTGAGCTCCCTGGTGAGCCTTACTGCAGCCGGCCCGGAGCCAGGGACACTCCTGGGTCGACACATGCCAGGGCTGGGCGCAGGAGAGGGCGACTCGGGGAGGAGCACAGCGGGAACCGTGGCTGCGGCTCACGTCGGCCTGAGCACTTCCTTCGAAGCACTGGGCGAACCACTTAGGGGCCTCAGAGCTCAGTCTCAGAATAAAGGTGAAGAAAACACAGCACCGATTCATTCATATTTTCAAGGAGCCAAGAAGGTACAGCGAGTGAAGGCCCTGCCAACCTCACCAGTCTCACATGTGATTCCCGTCAGTGCTGAGACAGAAATCATGCCAACTGCGGGCCCCCTCGCCTTCAGCCACCCAGCCACAAAGGCTCACGAGACAGCCTGATACTCTGAGACACCAGGCAGCAAACTTTTTCTTTAAAGGGCCAGACAGTAAACGTTTTAATGGCCCTGTGGTTATAAGGTCCATGTTGTGACTACTCAACACAGCCACCACTGCATGAAAGGAGCCATACGTAATGTTCAAACAAGCATGGCCATGCTCCAGTAACACTATTTATGGGCACTGAAACCTGAATTCCATATATTTCCACATGTCATGAAATAGTGTTCTTTTGTTTTTTTCTGACCACTTAAAAATAAAAAACCATTCTTAGACAAAATTCAGCATCCATTCCTGATTAAAACTCTCAACAAAATGGGTATAGACGGCAAGTACCTCAACATCATAAAAGCTATATATGACAAACCCACAGCTAACATCATACTAAACGGCGAGACGCTGAAAGCTTTTCATCTAAGATCGGGAACAAGACAGGGATGCCCACTCTCTCCACTGTTATTCAACATAGTACTGGAGGTCCTAGCCACAGCAGTCAGACAAAACAAAAGACATACAAGGCATCCAGATTGGTAAAGAAGAAGTCAAATTGTCACTATTTGCAGATGACATGATACTGTACATAAAAAACCCTAAAGACTCCATTCCAAAACTACTAGAACGAATACCTGAATTCAGCAAAGTTGCAGGATACAAAATTAACACACAGCAATCTGTTGCTTTCCTATACACTAACGATGAACTAACAGAAAGAGAAATCAGAAAAACAATTCCATTCACAGTTGCATCAAAAAGAATAAAATACCTAGGAATAAACCTAATGAAGGAAGTGAAAGACCTGTACTCTGAAAACTACAAGACACTCCTAAGAGAAATTAAAGAGGACACTAACAAATGGAAATGCATCCCATGCTCTTGGCTAGGAAGAATAAATATTGTCAAAATGGCTATACTACCTAAAGCAATCTACAGATTCAATGCAATCCCTATCAAACTACCAACAGCTTTCTTCAATGAACTGGAACAAATAATTCTAAAATTCATATGGAACCACAAAAGACCCCGAATAGCCAAAGCAATCCTGAGAAGGAGGAATAAAACAGGGGAATTATGCTCCCTGACTTCAAGCTCTACTACAAAGCCACAGTAATCAAGACAATTTGGTATTGGCACAAAAACAGACCCACAGACCAGTGGAACAGAATAGAAAATCCAAACATTAACCCAAACATATACAGTCAATTAATATTTGATAAAGGAGCCTTGGATATACAATGGGGAGATGACAGCCTCTTCAGCAGCTGGTGTTGGAAAAACTGGACAGCTACATGTAAGAGAATGAAACTGGACTACTGTCTAGCCCCATACACAAAGGTAAACTCAAGGTGGATCAAAGACCTGAATGTAAGTCATGAAACCATAGAACTCTTAGAAAAAAACATAGGCAAAAATCTCTTGGACATAAACATGAGCAACTTCTTCATGAACATATCTCCCCGCGCAAGGGAAACAAAAGAAAAAATGAACAAGTGGGACTATATCAAGCTGAAAAGCTTCTGTACAGCAAAGGACACCATCAGTAGAACAAAAAGACATCCTACAGTATGGGAGAATATATTCATAAAAAACGTATCTGATAAAGGGTTGACATCCAAAATATATAAAGAACTCATGAACGTTAACAAACAGAAAGCAAAGAATCCAATTAAGAAATGGGCAGAGGACATGAATAGACACTTCTCTAAAGAAGAAATTCAGACGGCCAACAGGCATGAAAAGATGCTCCACATCGCTAATCAGCAGAGAAATGCAGATTAAAACCACAATGAGATATCATCTCACACCAGTGAGGATGGCCAACATCCAAAACACAAACAACAACAAATGTTGGCGAGGTTGTGGAGAAAAGGGAACCCTCCTACACTGCTGGTGGGAATGCAAATTAGTTCAACCATTGTGGAAAGCAGTATGGAGGTTCCTCAAAAAACTCAAAATAGAAATACCATTTGACCCAGGAATTCCACTCCTAGGAATTTACCCTAAGAATGCAGCAGCCCAATTTGAAAAAGACAGATGCACCCCTATGTTTATTGCAGCACTATTTACAATAGCCAAGAAATGGAAGCAACCTAAGTGTCCATCAGTAGATGAATGGATAAAGAAGATGTGGTACATATACACAATGGAATATTATTCAGCCATAAGAAGAAAACAAATCCTACCATTTGCAACAACATGGATGGAGCTAGAGGGTATTATGCTCAGTGAAATAAGCCAAGCCGAAAAAGACAAGTATCAAATGATTTCACTCATATGTGGAGTATAAGAACAAAGAAAAAAACTGAAGGAACAAAACAGCAGCAGACTCACAGAACCCAAGAACGGACTAATAGTTACCAAAGGGAAAGGGACTGGGGAAAATGGGTGGGAAGGGAGGGATAAGAGGGAAAAAGGGGCATTACGATTAGCAGATGTAATGTTGGGGGGGCACGGGGAGGGCAGTACAACTCAGAGAAGACAAGTAGTGATTCTATAGCATCTCACTACGCTGATGGACAGTGACTGTAATGGGGTTGGTGGGGGGGACCTGATGAAGGGGTAGTTTAATAACCATAATATTGCACATGTAATTGTAGATTAATGATAAGAAAATAAATTATATTAAAATAAAAAGAAAAAAAAACATTCTTAGCTTATGGGCCATACAAAACAGGCGGTAGGCTGGGTCAGACCTGCGAGCAAGGTCTGCCAACTCTTGCTCAAGAGAACACATGGGAAAGTCCAGATTTGTGCCTGGGACACAGAGGGCTGGGGTGCTTCCTGTACAAAGAGGACACTCTGGTGACTCTCTTGAAAAAGAGAGCTCCACGGGGCGGTGACAACATGCCTCCATCCATCCAAGCTTATCCTGGAGCGACTCCAACATCATGTGCTTGCCTCCTCCCACCTTTCCTTCCAGCCAGAGCAGACGACAGGCAGTGGTTCCACAGGGCAGAGAGAATCAGGTAAGACCGTCCTGGAGAGGACGCTCATCGGGCAGCCCAGTGAGAGCTCAGTCCTGAGAACCAAGGAAGCAGCAGGAGGCCTCTGAGTGACTGGAGAGAACGGGCCTGGCATGTGGCACGGCGCCCACAGACCTCAGGGCTCCCCAGTGGCTGCTGGCCCCAGCTGGGTCCCATCAAGAACTTCAGCACATGGTTTGGCTTCTTACAGCCAGCAGCTCAGGAGAAGTGAGTCTGAGGGCGTCCCAGGGAAGAGAAGCAGGCTGAAGCATGGCACCGACCACAGAGCGGAGAGAGAACCACAGCCTGCAGCCCTTTGACACGGACTTGAGAGCAGAGTCCTTACAGCCTGACTAGGGAACCGATACAATTTTGTACACGCTGTTTAATACCATCAAGGCAAGGATACGGACGTTTTATTTTAGAAAAAGACGTTGTAAAACAGCATTAGATAGGTAGAGAACCCCAGATTTGAGGGAAAAGCCTCTAACAGAAGTGAAAACAAAGTGAAAAACATAGAAGAAACAAGTCATGCAGAAAAACAAAAGCTAATAAAATAAATGAAAACCCCCTCCCAAGCCCACTATTAATCGGAGATGAGAGAAAATGATCCCAAGAAACAAATTAGATGCTATTAACTTGAAAATTATTTAACAGCAGAAATGAAAAACTCAGTGAAAGAACTGATAGACAAAATTGAGAAACTCTCCCAGAAAGTAGATTTAAAAAGTAAGCAAGCAAGGAACAATGCCAGAAAGGGAAACTAGAAGGCGGCAGAGAGCTGGCCCCTGGGCGGAGCAGCAGCGAGCAGGATGCCCAGTGGGGGCTGCACTGCCAGCCCTGGCCTCTAGGTGGGGCCATGGGACTGAATCCCATCAAAGGAGCAGAGGCATCACTGAGGTTAGCTCGCCTCCCAGGCCCAGGAGATAAAGCTGGTGGAGCCAGAAGTAGAAGAGGTCTGAGTCTCTGACTCACCCCATAGGACTGCTGTACAAGCAAGAATGTGGATACCCAACCTTTTGTGGGCAAGAAGTCAACCTCCCTATGTTAAAGCACTGAAATTCAGGGGTAGAGAAGTTAGCCACCCAGTAGAAAGAGAAAAGATGATGCACACAGAGGAAAGGCCAAGGGGGGTCTGAATTATATTCAAACAATAGAAAAAAAATAAGTTATAGACATTAAAAAAATCAATGCCATTTCTGAGAACTGAATGATGTAGTTTATATCCTAAATAGGCCCCATCATCTACCTGGTGGCATGGATGAAAACAGACCAAGCCTAGGGAGTCAGCCTGAGCAGGAACAAGAGGCCTGATGGGTACATGAGCAGGACTAGGAAGGCATCTGCCTGACTGGGGACAGGGTGGCCTGGTGGGGGAGTGAGAGCACCAGCAGGCTGCAGAAGGCCCTCCCTGTGGGGTCCCAGGTCTCAGCAGGCAGAGGTGGCTTCTGCCCAGAGGAGGTGGGGGCAGACAGGTGAGATGTTTCCTAAGGTACCGACCAAGCAAGTAAACATGGGAGCCAGTTATCTCACCACCAGAACAGGGACTACCAGACACAGACAGGGAGAGAATCAGAATGACCCCTACAATGTGATTAAAACATTGCCCCCAAGTCTTTCCTGAGAGCTGGAGCCTGTGACCACCTGGTGTCACTGCACTGCCCCACCCCACCTCTGGCCCAGTCTGGACTCTGCCACTGCTTGACCAGTAACATGCTGCTTCATGATGCCCTGCTTGACTCCAGGGCCAGGCCTGTCTCTTAAGCTTGTTCCTCATCCCAGTAACCATGAAGTGAGGAAGCCCTCATCACACAGAGAGGCCACATACATGCAAGGATTCCAGCCAACAGCCCCAGGTGGGGTTCCAGCTAACACCAGCATCAGCCACCAGAGTGGAGTGGAGAGGACTCTGATACCAGCCTCCAGCTGAAGGGTCACTTTCTGTGTCAAACCAGCCCCAGCCTTTGAGTCTTTTCAGCTATGGCCCCAGAAATTCTAATAAAATGGTTGTGTCTTATATCAGTAAGGCTTGGTGTGGTTTGTTTCTATAATAATTTAAATGAAGATAGTGTTTACTCATGGATTTCAATACAGATAGAGATAGGGATATAAATATGTTTATACGTGTGTATATGCATGGATGATTATGTATGTATGTGTATATGTGTGTGTGTATCCCTAGTTCTGACCACTCAGAGGGCTGGTCTGGGAGCAGTGACACTCCAACAGCAATGAGCACACAAAGCATCCAGATCTTGGCTTCTAAATATCACTGCCACTAACAGGAATCATTTTACATGGTAAGAATCCAGATTGTGAGCCATGGATGGGATCCCTTTGCAGTAAAGGGTGTTATCTGAACAAGTGGATAAACTTGAATGGGGTCTGGGGACTGGAAGGTAGTAGTGTATACATGTTAATTTCCTGATTTTTCTGGTTGTATTATGTAGGAGAATGTCCTTATTTGTCAGAAATACATGCCCCACATTGCAGAGGGTCCAAGTATGCTCAACAATCTTTTGAGTAAGCAACAGAACTCAGAGGCCTTGTGTCTTGAGGACTTTAAATAACTTCAAATCCTAGTGTCTGTGCTAAAGAGAATCTAAATTCATTATGTGGATATATAAGATATGCATTTGTATGAAATGTTACAGTTTAAAAGTTTTTGATAAATTATTTTTAGGACACTTGAAGCCTGATAAGTTAGTTATGTAATACTTGGTCCCAGATGTTACAGTGGTAGAAACGCCGGAAATTTCAGGTGTTCATACAGAAATCTCAGCAGAATAATAAACGGGGCCATTGCACTGGGAAGTTCCTTGAGTGCCAGAAGCAGGGGAATGCCGATTTGGCCAGGCCCTGGGAAGGACTCTGAAGAAGGGCGGTTACCCTGGAGTGGGCCTCTTCTGAGGAAGGCGGCTGGGCGGCTGTGGCGGCAGGGGCTGGGGAGCAGCTTTGCTCAGTGGGGTCCCAGGCTGGGCCGGCTTGCCCTGCTGGCTCAAGGCTTCTATCACACTGGGTGTTTTTGCTACTGGAGGGGGTGGTGTGGGAGCCGAGGGATCTGTGGGGAGAGAAAGAGAGAAACACAGGTCAGAATTCAGGGGTCAACATACCCAGCCTTCACACCAAGGCTCTTCCCATAAGGGCTTCTTTTTTCCTGTCACTATTTCATAAAGGAAAAAACTACTCTTATTGAAGATTTTCAGGAAAAAGTATTGGCGGGGAGACCTCCCAAGCCTCTGGTTAGGAGTAAAATGGTTCTTTGAGCCCGGGAGTAGGTCCCAAGCCTCTGGTTAGGAGTAAAATGGTTCTCTGAGCCCGGGAGTTATGTTCTCAGCAGTGGGAAAGCCAACACGGTTTTCTGCTCTCCGCTCGGAGACCTGAAAAAAGAGCAGCAGGAGACTGACAGGCGGGTCTGGTGCTCATCCCGCCCCAGGGCCCCACCCCCTTCCCAGGAGACTGTGAGGAACTGACTGGAAAGGCTCCATGGTCTGGAGGTGGGGGAGGAAGAAAAGTTCATCATCCTCTACATTTTACAGCGAGGAGGATGAGACTCAAAGATGGGAGCTTTCACCAAGGGTTTCAGAGCTGGTAAGCTGAGACAGGATCTGGACCTCAGACCCATGCTTCCGCCCCTCCTCACTCTCCCTGATGTCCAGCTTTTCTGCCTGTGTCCTTCCTGAGGTGGCAGCCTGCCTCAGGACAGGGCATGGACACACAAGGAGGAGGCAGCTCCTCTCTCCCAGGACTGCCGGCTAGCTGAGGAGGGATCCACTTTACAGTCTCTTTCATTTTTGTTTCCTTTTTCTGCTTTAAAGGAAAGGTCAAAAGGCCAACTCTAGCATGCAAATCTACAGCCCCAGACTGACAGGCAGAATAGTGGATTTCTGGGACCCACTGTGTGCCCCTTAGAACCTGTTGTGCCCCCAAGCCTGGGATGTGCCAGGCCTCCTTGCTCTCTGACTCGGAGGTGTCTGAGCTGGACAACCCTTGATCCACCCCAGCCGCTGGAAGACCCTCCCAGACCCACTTCACTGCTCTGAAGGCAGGCAGGAAAATTCTAGGGAAAACTCTCACATGCTCAATGCTTTCAAAACAAACCCAGAGAGGCAGAGCAGGAGGGAGACACAGGAGCATCCAGGGCTTGCCTCCTTGATCCAGGAGACATGCATCCTCTGCACGCTGGAGAAAAGCCTCTGCTCCAGCCCCCTCCCCTGGGTTCTGGCACTTCTACCCAATGTTGACACTGAAGAAAAACACATACCAGATCATAATTCAAATGACTGTGCCGAAATATTGAGAATCATCAAGTGGCCAAAGGAAATGAAGCCCTGCATCAGTGCATGAAAAGAGGAAGTATTTCTGAAATGGTTGGGAAGACGGAGGGAGAGTGAGGGGCCCCCGCAGGTGGGGTGCTCCAGACAGGAGTGTGCAGCTGGGGGTGAGGCTGGTGGGGGGCTGGAACACATAGAGCTGGGCTCCTGGCAGTATCTGCACCAGGGGGCGTGCAGCTCCACAGCTCTCTCCCCACGTGGCTGCCGAAGGCACCCCCAAGCCATCCAGATCTACAAAGCCCACCGGCAAAGGAAGAAGGAAACAACGTACTGGTAGATGTCACTCGAAGAGGGGGCAGCGGTGGATGGACAGCTGGCGGATCTGACGAAGATCGCTGCCGGCTTACACCGTCCACACCTACAGAGTTTGTCTTCCACAGGGCGTTAGCTGAGGAGGCTGTCTGAACTGCACACGCACGCACATGCACACACACACATGCACGCACAAGCACAGAACAAAAACAGAAACAGAACACTGAATTACTGTCCTCTCCCTTATAAAATGTTATGATCCTTCTAGAATAGCCTTAAGATGACAAATAGAATGATTTTTAAAAATTCTTGTCTCTGGTATCTGGAAGAGATGATACACACCAAAACAGTGATGCTTCTGGTAAAATTCCCAGCTGTTTTCTCAATCACTCTGATTTTTTCTCTCACATATAAATACGGTTTGAAGAGGGAAATGAGTAACCAGTGACATGTCCTGAGCACTGCCCTTGGGGTCCTGAACATATGCTTGTCTCTCCCACCTGTAAATCCTCCCCCATGTGTGTGGGTCACTGCCTCGCACAGGGGAGCACCTGTCCCAAGAAGACAGAGCCGGTGGAGGGAAGGGTGCAAATCAAAGGCATCAGGCGGAAGGCTCTCCCACCTCCTGCTGATACATTTGCGGCTACGCTGGCACCCAGGACACTCAGGGAGATGGTGCTGCCTTGGTCACAGTCTTTTGCCCCACAAAGCTCTGTGCTCTTGCTCCCTGAGCAGCATCTGCTCAGGGCACTAGGGTGACTGCGTCTGAGGCTGTGCATGGCCCACACAGAGGGCCAGGCCTGGAGATGAAAACGGGCCACATGGCGAAGACAGGCCCCGGGGACCAGGGGAAGCCTTTGTTCTTCCCTGCCCTGGTGCAGGGCAGGACAACATCAGCTCCCTTTTCTATTTGTGCTGTGGGGACTCTGCTGAACCAAATACAGACTAGAAAGAGAACAAGGGAGACCCTCTGGGAGGCTAGCAGGGATGAGGCGCCATCTGTATCATCAAAGGAAGACATGGAGCCGACCCTGGGAATGGTAAAGAGAAACAGGAAGAAAAAACCCCAAACCCTCTCATTCTAAGACCTCAGGAAAACAAGAATAAAGACGAACAGTGTTCCATTCCTTTTATTTGAACCAACAGAGCAAAAGAAAACCTTTTCTCATGTGACACACAGAGTCTGTAAAAGCCACCAAGGAGAGTGGAGGTGACCAAATTATTTTAGCTCCAGACCAACAAAGTTAATACATGCACACAGGATGTGGGAGGGGCTGGGAGAAGGCAGTGAGGCCCCCAAGGACTGACCACAGCTGCTGCCCTGGGCTCCCAGCAGCCCCAGTAAGGGTGACAAGGGAGGAAGGACAGCCTCTGTCCCTGCTCAGGGACCTCCCCATCAAGCCAAGATGCGGCCCAGCCTGGGAGGTAGGCACTGGTGCGATGGGAACTGCGAGGCAGCTGAGTGGACTACCTGGGGGGCTTAGCTGGTGTGCACCTGTTGTCCTCTTGCGGGTCTGCTCCCGAGGGGTGTGATTCAGTGACCCAGACAACAGACCCATCAGCCTTCTCTTGACCTCACTGAGTGCCAGGGGCAGAGCTGTACGGGAGGGTCTGCGAGGCACCAGGGCGACAGGGATAGAGAGGCCCGGCCCCACTGCGAGCACAGACCCGGTGTGATGGCACGCTGCTGCAAGTGCTCACTGCTGCCACCCACCTCTGCTGCCCTCCCAGAAAGCAGCCCTGCTCACAGGCAGTCTGGGCCCTGTCTCTGTGACACCAGCAGTCCACAGCCCCTGTAGCACCTGGACATCATGGCCCAGCAGGCTCCTGCCCTGCTTTCCCATGAGAAGCCCTCTGGAGGCCACCGGCCCCGCTGGAAACCCCAGCCCAGAGTGGAGCTGGCCAATCGCTGGACCTCTCTTCAAGGAGGATAATGGCCAGCTGGTCTCCAGTGTTGGGCAAATTACTTGACTTTGGGGAGCTTCAGTTTCCATTTTTATAAAAACAAATGACACAATGGGGTATGTGGTGGGGACTTGATAATAGGGGGAGTCTAGTAACCATAATGTTGCTCATGTAACTGTATATTAATAATAGCAAAATAAAATTAAAAACAAACAAAAAAACAAATGACAGCTCCTGTTGAGTCACATTTGTATGTTGTGAGTGAGTAAGTGCAGCAAGCTGTGGTACTCCACGCTCCACGGGAAGGCGGGGCAGGAGCCTGCTGGGCCATGAGGTCCAGGTGCTACAGGGGCTGGGGACTGCTGGTGGTCACAGAGACAGGGCCCAGACTGCCTGTGAGCAGGGCTGCTTTCTGGGAGGGCGGCGGAGGTGGGTGGTGGCAGTGAGCACTTGCAGCAGCGTGCCATCACACTGGGTCTGTGCTCACAGGGGGGCCGGGCCCCTCTATCCCTGTCACCCTGGTGCCTCGCAGACCCTCCTGTACAGCTCTGCCCCTGGCACTCAGTGAGGCCAAGAGAAGGCTGATGAGCCTGTTGTCTGGGTCACTGAATCATATCCTCAGGAGCAGAGCCACAGGAACTGCTTTGTAATTTTATAATTAGGTTGAGCATAGTTCCTCAAATTAGCATCTTTTTATCCTTCATTTCATGGGGAACCTAGAGATAAGAAATAATGCCAGGTGCCACATGCTGGCACGTGCAGGCCAGGGAGAAACCGACCAGGAAAGGATGCAGGCCAAGGGAGGGGCTGTGAGCAGTGGGAAGCAAGGAAAGGCACCAAAGGAAGGTGTGCAGGGAACACCTCAGGGAATAGCGTCGTGCGCGGGCCTCTCATCTCAGGCCTACTTGGTGGCGTGCCTGCATTCCCTGAATCACGCAGGAGCCACCCCTCTGTCCAGAACAAAAATAAAGTCAAGATACTCCACCACCATTCATCATCCCAGAAGGGAGTTACTTTAGGAAGCAAACAATCTAACTACAAAACAGAAGAACCAGATGAAAGAACCCATCCTGATGCCGGCCCAGGTGTCGTCTGTGGGCAAGGCAACCAAACTTCCCAAAGCAAAACCCCAACGACAGCCGTTGTGCACCGGCAGGGCCACCAACACTCTGTACCTTTGGCAATGTTCCTCGGGGGGAGCGGGGGGGCACTGGCACTGCTGGGAGCCACAGGCTGCGTGTGCGGCGGGCTGCCGCTCAGGATAGCTCCGTACGTCTCGTTCTGCAGGATGCTGGGCATGAAGCTCCTCTGTTTGTCCTTGGCCAGGCTGGCGGCATCTCTGGCCAAAGACACGGCGTTAGACTGCAGCTGGTTGGACCCCAGCTGGTAGAAGCTGACGGGCCGGTCTTCTCTCCGACTGGGACTGGGCTGCAGAGGGGTATGAAGTGCAGACACACTGACCTCCTGGTCACAGTGTTCAGTCTGCTGGTGACCATTTCTCATACACCACTTCTCCTACGGCCTGGTGCATTTGTGGCTCTCAACTGTCGCATGAGAGCTGCAAGTTACAGCTCAGCCTATGTCTCTTAATGGAAACACATACACTAACCCCAAAAAGCCATGATTTATAATCTACAATTCTCCATTTTGTGAAGGATTTAAAACAAGCTATTTTACCTTTACTAGGTAGAATAATCATAACTTAGCTCTGCATTTTCACTACATTTCCCTTCATATACATGATTTCTTAGATGACTGAACAGTACAGCTGCTCTGGGCACCTAAGCTGCCATTGATCCCCAACAGCTAAGCAGTGAATTCAGGGCAGATCAATGCTTTCTTTCCATTATGAACTGGAACTCTAGAAATTCCTCTAACTCAGGGGTCAGCAAACCATGGCCCCTGGGCCATCACCTATTTTTTTTTTATAAAAAGAATTTCAGACTTCCGGGAAGATGGAGGTGTGAGCAGGGCGGCAGAAATCTCCTCCCAACACTATATTTATCAACGAAAACACAGCAAATACATCTATTCCTAAAAGAGAGACGAGAATACACAGGAAAGCGCACAGCGTGCAGCTACACCCGAGAGGACTCGGCACCCCAAGAGGCGGGTAAGATACGGAGCCGCGACCCGGCGGGACCCGAGCCCTCCCCCACCCCAGCGCACCGGCGGGAGGAGAGGATTCAGAGCCGGGAGGGAGTGGAAGTGCACCCCGCGAAGTAGCCAGCCCCGGGGATCTGCGCGGGGAGCGCTGACCCACATTGCGCAGTGCAGCGGAGATTGGAGAGACAGAGGGGCAGGATCTGAGCGGGGAACGCGCCAGGGGGCTTGCAGCCGGCTCCCGGGAAGGAAAAAAAAAGTGCGCGCTTTCTTCAGCGGTCTTAAAGAGACAGGAGCCCAGCGGAGGAGCCGGATCGCCCCAGCACACTCAGCCCAGCAGGCTGGGAGTCCTGGGGAGTTTCAGACGCCTTAGCTGGCGACTGAGGAAGCGTAGCCATACTTAACACTTCTCACTGAGATCAACAGCCTCCTATTCGTTCCCACCCCTGCCAGAGCGATAAAGGGCCCTGCGGAGCGGCACAGTCACAGCTGTGGAATAGTGGGGCAATAGCGCCACCTAGAGCATTCCCACAGAATCTACGTCTGGTGGGCATTTTTTTTGTTTTCTTTTTGTTTTGTTTTTGTTTTTTCTTTTCTTTTCTTTCTTTCTTTTTTTCTCTTTTTTTTTCTTTTTTAAAGTCTTAAAGAGCCCAGCTGACATACGTGGCAACTATCAGTGACCAAATTATACAGCCATGAAAAGACAGAGGAATATGGTTCAGACCAAAATCAACCAGACAACCCCAGAGAGGGAGTCTGAAGGGATGGAAATGCACAGCCTCCCTGAAAAAGAATTTAGAATAAAAGTCAATACCATGCTGATGGACCTACAGAGAAATGTGCAAGAGCTGAGGGAGGAAGTGAGGGAACTGAGGAAAGACAATACAGAAATCAGACAAGCGATCGACGGGCTTAACAGCAGAATGGATGAGATGCGACAGACTGTTAATGGAATAGAAAACAGAGAACAGGAGTACACAGCAGCTGAGGCAGAGAGAGATAAAAGGATTTCTAGGAATGAAAGAATATTAAGAGAACTGTGTGACCAATCCAAACGGAACAATATTCGCATTATAGGAGTATCAGAGGAAGAAGAGAGAGAAAAAGGGATAGAAAGTGTCTTTGAAGAAATAATTGCTGAAAACTTTCCCTCGCTGGGGAAGGAAGTAGCCTCGCAGTCCACCGAAGCTCATAGATCTCCCAACACAAGGGACCCAAGGAAGACAACACCAAGACACATAATAATTAAGATGGCAAAGATCAAAGATAAAGACAGGGTATTAAAGGCAGCTAGAGAGAGAAAAAAGATCACCTACAAAGGAAAACCCATCAGACTATCATCAGACTTCTCAACAGAAACCTTACAGGCCAGAAGAGAATGGCATGATATATTTAACGTTATGAAACAGAAGGGCCTCGAACCAAGAATATTGTATCCAGCACGATTATCATTTAAATATGATGGAGGGATTAAACAATTTCCAGATAAACGAAAGTTAAGAGAATTTGCGTCTCATAAACCACCACTACAGGATATCTTAAATGGACTGCTCTAGATGGAAGCACACCTAAGGCTAAAAAGATGTCACCAGAGAAAAAAAATCATAGCAAAGAAAGCAGACCATCCAAATACCAACTAAAGGCAAAGAATAAAACACCTATTATAGAAAGAATGGAGGAGGAGGAATAAGAAGGGAGAGAAAGAAAGAAACATCAGACTGTGTTTACAATAACTTAACAAGAAAGTTAAGTTAGATTGTTAGATAGTAAAGAAGCAACCCTTGAACCCTTGGTAACCACGAATCTAAAGCCAGCAATGGCAATAAGTACATACCTATCAATAATCACCCTAAATGTAAATGGACTGAATGCACCAATCAAAAGACACAGAGTAACAGAATGGATAAAAAAGCAAGACCCATCTATATGCTGCCTACAAGAAACTCACCTCAAATCCAAAGATATACACAGACTAAAAGTGAAGGGATGGAAAAAGATATTTCATGCAAACAACAAAGAGAAAAAAGCAGGTGTTGCAGTACTTGTATCAGACAAAATAGACTTCAAAACGAAGAAAGTAGCAAAAGATAAAGACGGACATTACATAATGATAAAGGGGTCAGTCCAACAAGAAGATATAACCATTATAAATATATATGCACCCAACACAGGAGCGCCAGCAGGAAATAGACAGCAATGCATTCATCTTAGGAGACTTCAACACACCACTCACTCCAGAGGACAGATCAACCAGACACAAAATAAGTAAAGACACAGAGGCACTGAACAACACACTAGAACAGATGGACCTAACAGACATCTACAGAACTCTACACCCAAAAGCAACAGGATACACATTCTTCTCAAGTGCACATGGAACATTTTCCAGAATAGACCACATACTAGGCCACAAAAAGAACCTCAGTAATTTCAAAATATTGAAATCCTACCAACCAACTTCTCAGATCACCAAGGTATAAAACTAGAAATAAATTTTAGAAAGAAATCAAAAAGGCTCACAAATACATGGAGACTTAACAACACTCTCCTAATTAATCAATGGGTTAACGACCAAATCAAAACAGAAATCAAAGAATATATGGACACTAATGACAACAACAACACAAAGCCACAACTTCTGTGGGATGCAGCAAAGGCAGTTCTAAGAGGAAAGTATATTGCAATCCAGGCCTATTTAAAGAAAGAAGAACATTCCCAAATGAATAGTCTAAAGACACAATTACTGAAATTGGAAAAAGAAGAACAAATGAGGCCCAAAGTCACCAGAAGGAGGGACATAATAAAGATTAGAGAAGAAATAAATAAAATTGAGAAGAATAAAACAATAGAAAAAATCAATAAAACCAAGAGCTGGTTCTTTGAAAAAATAAACAAAATAGATAAACCCCTAGCCAGACTCATTAAGAGAAAAAGAGAATCTACACACATAAACACAATCAGAAATGAGAAAGGAAAAATCACGACGGACCCCACAGAAATACAAAGAATCATAAGAGAATATTATGAGAATCTATATGCTAACAAGCTGGAAAACATAGAAGAAATGGACAACTTCTTAGAAAAATACAACCTTCCAAGACTGACCAAGCAAGAAACAGAAAAACTAAACAGACCAATCACCAGTGACGAAATCGAATTGGTAATCAAAAAACTACCCAAGAACAAAACCCCTGGGCCTGATGGATTCACCTCTGAATTCTACCAGACATATAGAGAAGAAATAACACCGATTCTCCCTAAAGTTTTCCAAAAAATAGAAGAGGAGGGAATACTTCCAAACTCATTCCATGAAGCCAGCATTACTCTAATACCAAAACCGGGCAAGACCTCACCAAAAAAGAAAATTACAGACCAATATCCCTGATGAACGTAGATGCAAAAATACTCAACAAAATATTAGCAAACCGAATTCAAAAATACATCAAGAGGATCATACACCATGATCAAGTGGGATTCATCCCAGGGATGCAAGGATGGTACAACATTCGAAAATCCATCAACATCATCCACCACATCAACAAAAAGAAGAACAAAAACCACATGATCATCTCCATAGATGCTGAAAAAGCATTTGACAAAATTCAGCATCCATTCCTGATTAAAACTCTCAACAAAATGGGTATAGACGGCAAGTACCTCAACATCATAAAGGCTATATATGACAAACCCACAGCTAACATCATACTTAACGGCGAGACGCTGAAAGCTTTTCATCTAAGATCGGGAACAAGACAAGGATGCCCACTCTCTCCACTGTTATTCAACATAGTACTGGAGGTCCTAGCCACAGCAATCAGACAAAACAAAGACATACAAGGCATCCAGATTGGTAAAGAAGAAGTCAAATTGTCACTATTTGCAGATGACATGATACTGTACATAAAAAACCCTAAAGATTCCATTCCAAAACTACTAGAACTAATATCTGAATTCAGCAAAGTTGCAGGATACAAAATTAACACACAGAAATCTGTTGCTTTCCTATACACTAATGATGAACTAACAGAAAGAGAAATCAGAAAAACAATTCCATTCACAATTGCATCAAAAAGAATAAAATACCTAGGAATAAACCTAACGAAGGAAGTGAAAGACCTGTACTCTGAAAACTACAAGACACTCCTAAGAGAAATTAAAGAGGACACTAACAAATGGAAATGCATCCCATGCTCTTGGCTAGGAAGAATAAATATTGTCAAAATGGCTATACTACCTAAAGCAATCTACAGATTCAATGCAACCCTTATCAAACTACCAACAGCTTTCTTCAATGAACTGGAACAAATAATTCTAAAATTCATATGGAACCACAAAAGACCCCGAATAGCCAAATCAATCCTGAGAAGGAGGAATAAAACAGGGGGAATTACACTCCCTGACTTCAAGCTCTACTACAAAGCCACAGTAATCAAGACAATTTGGTATTGGCACAAAAACAGACCCACAGACCAGTGGAACAGAATAGAAAATCCAAACATTAACCCAAACATATACAGTCAATTAATATTTGATAAAAGTGCCTTGGATATACAATGGGGAGATGACAGCCTCTTCAGCAGCTGGTGTTGGAAAAACTGGACAGCTACATGTAAGAGAATGAAACTGGACTACTGTCTAGCCCCATACACAAAGGTAAACTCAAGGTGGATCAAAGACCTGAATGTAAGTCATGAAACCATAAAACTCTTAGAAAAAAACATAGGCAAAAATCTCTTGGACATAAACATGAGCAACTTCTTCATGAACATATCTCCCCGGGCAAGGGAAACAAAAGCAAAAATGAACAAGTGGGACTATATCAAGCTGAAAAGCTTCTGTACAGCAAAGGACACCATCAGTAGAACAAAAAGACATCCTACAGTATGGGAGAATATATTCATAAAAACGTATCTGATAAAGGGTTGACATCCAAAATATATAAAGAACTCATGCACCTTAACAAACAGAAAGCAAATAATCCAGTTAAGAAATGGGCAGAGGACATGAATAGACACTTCTCTAAAGACGAAACTCAGATGGCCAACAGGCACATGAAAAGATGCTCCACATCGCTAATCATCAGAGAAATGCAGATTAAAACCACAATGAGATATCACCTCACACCAGTGAGGATGGCCAACATCCAAAACACAAACAACAACAAATGTTGGCGAGGATGTGGAGAAAAGGGAACCCTCCTACACTGCTGGTGGGACTGCAAATTAGTTCAACCATTGTGGAAAGCAGTATGGAGGTTCCTCAAAAAACTCAAAATAGAAATACCATTTGACCCAGGAATTCCACTCCTAGGAATTTACCCTAAGAATGCAGCAGCCCAATTTGAAAAGGACAGATGCACCCCTATGTTTATTGCAGCACTATTTACAATAGCCAAGAAATGGAAGCAACCTAAGTGTCCATCAGTAGTTGAATGGATAAAGAAGAGGTGGTACATATACACAATGGAATATTATTCAGCCATAAGAAGAAAACAAATCCTACCATTTGCAACAACATGGATGGAGCTAGAGGGTATTATGCTCAGTGAAATAAGCCAAGCCGAAAAGACAAGTATCAAATGATTTCACTCATATGTGGAGTATAAGAACAAAGAAAAAAACTGAAGGAACAAAACAGCAGCAGACTCACAGAACCCAAGAACGGACTAATAGTTACCAAAGGAAAGGGACTGGGGAAAATGGGCGGGAAGGGAGGGATAAGAGGGAAAAAGGGGCATTACGATTAGCAGATATAATGTTGGGGGGGCACGGGAGGGCAGTACAACTCAGAGAAGACAAGTAGTGATTCTATAGCATCTCACTACGCTGATGGACAGTGACTGTAATGGGGTTGGTGGGGGGGACCTGATGAAGGGGTAGTTTAATAATCGTAATATTGCACATGTAATTGTAAATTAATGATAATAAAATAAATTATATTAAAAAAAAAAGAATTTCATTAGAATACAGCCATGCCCGGCCATTTACATATTGTCTGTGACTGCTTTCAAGCCACCCTGGCAGAGCTAAGTAGTTGCAAAAAAGACTCATATTTTAGGCCCATAAGCCTAAAATATTATATGGCCCTTTCGGAGTTTACTGACCCTTGTTCCACCTGACAGTCATGTGTACTGAATCATGACTTAGGGAAATTAGATCTAATTCCCATTTCAAATGTCAGCTTCATTATAACAGTTATGATCTTGACCTAGCTGTTTATCGTGGCTGACTCTAGTTCCCACCTGTTAAATGGGGATGACTGTAACTGCTTGTCTAGCACAGTGCCAGGAGCTTAGCAGACATCAGCATTGGCTGTCACACCCACCCTCCCCTCATAGGACCACCTGCCCAGTCAAGGCTCTGGCCAATGAGATGGTCAAGCCCAGCTCAGGTGTGCAGAATGTATGGCTGGTGGCTCTTCACACACAGTATTAAAGTCTAACATCACCCAAGGCCCTGTGAGTTGCCCATACCCACCACTCTGGCTGGACAGAGTCAGTGGGTGAGTGTTAGTACTTGCTGGGGACTCTCACGTGGACTGTGCCATCTGCTGTGTCACTGCCCCTGACGAATGTGACGAGTGCTTGATGAGGAGGCACTCACTCTGGGGCAGTTGTTCACACTTCCTCCTCTTTTTAAGGTGGGTAAGCATAGAGGTAGCCAGCTCTTCTCCCACTGATAACATTTTATAGCTAACTTAGTGAAGAAATTTCTTATTCTAAGAAATACTAAGTATAGATGTTAACTGCTCCATGAACAAGGATAGTCCAAAAGGCTTCAGAAATGCCATATACATACATATATACATAACTAGACATCCTCAATATACAGCAGGTCACTAAAACCCCACAAAAATAAAAAAATTTACATGACATTCCCCATCAATTTCATAGTGGCTGGGAGTGTGGGCTTTGGAGTCTGTCTGCTTGATTCTGCCTCTCAGCTCTGAGACTGTGTTAAGGTGGCAGCCTTCCAGGGGACCCCAAGCGTGCTAAGAGTGTCATCAGAAGGGAGATGGACTCGGAGGCAAATGCCTTCAGTACTGATCCAGACCGGCCTTTCAATAGCACGTCACTGCAAGAAGTTAATCTCTCCTGAGAATTCAGCGACCCTATCTGATATAGGAAAGAGTTGGACCAATGAGCTCTAAGCGTCTGTTTAGGATTTCAGTTGAGGTTTTTAAAGATCAACTAGGTGAACATGATCACCAATACTGGGGGAAACCTGGCTCCTTATTGCAATATGCACAGTGAATGAGCTTCCTCTAAAACCCACCAGTCAAAGGCCCTTTCCTTCATACAAAAGATAAGCAGCTACCCATGATTACATAATTCAAAGCCCTTTAAATTAATGTGTATAGGAGCTGAGAGACAGGAGGTAGTTTGTGGGAAGGTTAAAACCAAAATCTACTGATATCAATGAAAGCAAAAAAGTAAACTCTTTTATGCAAAACAGCTTTCTGCTCTGATCACAGGCTAGGGCCCCCACTGCTCTGAATGAAGCTTGTCATAAAACTCCTAATGTTGTACGACCTGGCACAGACCTGCAGTTTCTCATCCACATCATCATCGCTCTCGTCCAGGTCCTCATGGAGCAATCGCCATTCATACTCGACGTGCACGTGGGAATTGAACCTTCCGGATAAGGCTTGGGTCAGCTGAGAAGAACAAAGGATTGTCGGTGATGCTGCTCAGGCACTCAGCCACCTGCGGCAGGCATCTCGCAAGTCGTGCAAAAGACAGCAGGCAGCGGCACAGGGAGGTCAGGAGCCCAGGCTGGCAGGCAGAGATCCCGCACCCTCGTTCGAGTCCAGCCAATTTAAATCACTGGGTCTCAGGTTAAGACCCTCTCCCTAATTCACAAGTAACCTTGTAACTCAAAACTGATAACTCCCATTAAGTGCTTTGTACACTGTGGGCAGGCAAGGGATATTTGAGATCCAAAGGATGATGGTCAGCCTTTGGGTACCAACAACTGCACGCGGACACAAACTCAACCTATGGAGAATAAACGTGTCCACTAAATGTTAACCCAGCCTTTTCTGACCAGCGTGAGAGAATGATGTGGACAACTATTTTTTCAAGGAATATAGATAGCTAATTCCATTCTAGGTGCATAGGTGAGAAGTTAATTCATTAGATAAAATGGGTGTCTTAGCACCCATTAAGGCTTAATTTTCTCCATAGCCAGAGAGCAGCTGTGTGACCTTGGCCAAGTTACTTGACCCTTCTGTGCCTATTTCCTCATTTGTAAAATAGGCATAGCAGTAGAAACCATGGGATAAGGTAGTTATCAAGATTAAAGTGCTTAGACTAGTACCTGTTACTTATCCTACATGTCTTCAGCAGTCACTATGAATAGTTGTACTTACTGAGCACTTACTATGTGCCCACTGCTTTACAGAGCTCAATGATAATTATGCCACAACCCTGCAGAGTGATAGGGCTGACTTCACCATACAAATCAGGGGGTCCCAGTGGAAAGAGGTGGCCTGACTTTCCCAAGTCACAGCGTTCTGCAAGCCCATGTCTGCCTGACCTGGGGGGCTCTGTTCACTGGCCACCCTGCTGCTTCTTCTAAAATGGGAAAATATGGTGCAGAATGACCCCAATGATTTGGGGATAGGGAATAAAACCCGAAGTCCAGCTTTGGCGAGCTTCTACATAGAGGTGAGCCAACAGTTCATAGATTCCAGAGAAGAGCCAGAGTGGCAGTAACCTCCTGGCCTCTGCTCCACAGCCCTAGACCACACAGGCTGCTACCAACATGTCCAACCAGCAAATACTGACTTGGGTTGCAAGTGTCACTATCAGAGTAGTGGTCACCTCCTCTCTAGAGACTTCCCAGTACACTTTCTCCAAGTCTTCCACCGGGACCCACGCCATGGGGCTCAGAGAGGTGCTCCTCATGGGGGCAGGCCCAGGCTGGCCCAGGAGACTCACCAGCTCCTCACAGCGCTCATGCCTGAGGCGCCTAGCAATGTCCAGCGGAGTCTCTCCTGACTCGTTAGCTAAAAGGCAGGGCAACAAGAGGCTGTGTTACGGCAAAAACAAGCAAAAGCCTGACACTGAGTGGCAGTTACAAAGAGATGCACTGAAACAGCACTGAAGTAAATTGAACATGACTAATGAAATCCAACTAGTTTGACCTAGCTGAGGTTGAATTTGTCTTATAATTGCATGGACCTACAGCAGTGTATAGTCAGTAAGATTTTAAAACACAAGGTCTGAGTGAATCATGAAAACAAAAAATAAAAATCAATATGCAAACTGCAGGTGATTGCATAAAGCAGCCACTGTAATTCTCTAACCAAGAGGACTGCTACCCTAGTTCCTTGCATCCAATTATAATTAACTTTACACCTCCTTTTAAGCAGTATGTAACCTGAAATTGGGTATTTTCTTCTAAATAAGCCTCAGACAACAAGGTTTGATTATTAATTTTTAAACAAAAACGGCTCAGGCAGGTGCTGCCTTCTTCTGCTCTCTTTGCTGTCTGCTCAATGGTTATTCAAAAACACTTCCCCTTGACATAATCCCAGCTGGTGCCCTTGGCTAGACTGCCTGGCTGATGGTCAGTATGGCAGGGCTCCAGCGTAGAGGGATGGATGAAGGCCACACAGACCAAGGGGTCCCTCTCAGAGGTGACTGGGTGCCAATGACAGGAGGGCAGTAAATAGTCTCCCACCAGAAATCTTGCAACCTGGAGCCACGAAGAGGCTAGATCTGATCCCAGGTGAGTGAGAAGCCCCAAACCTTGTCCACGTTCCCCTCTGCATCAGGGACAGCTGCAGGGCCTGCCCTCTGCCTCTCACAACCCTTAAAATGCTTCTAAGTGATGGAGGAGAAGTGCTGGTGAGGATGCGCCATGCTGCTGCTCAGAACATGCACAGAGGCCCCCTTTCAAGGGAAGGGCTCCCCCTAGCCCTGGCCGGGGCCCTGCAGCAGTGCAGGAGCTGCACACAGGAGACAGGAGGAGGGCAGCAGGCGGCTCACCTATCTCAATGGAGGCCTTGCCCCGCAGGAGGAGCTTGAGGCACTCAGCGTTGTCCGTCAGGCAGCAGTAGTGCAGCGCGGTGCTGCCCTTCCCTGTCTGCTTATCCAGGTTCCCACTGGCCGGAGCAGGGGTGGAAAGAGAGAGAAAGTGAGTCGCCAGAGGCCTGGGGCAGCACAGGCAGGCGCACCAAGCAGTCATAACCACAAGAGGAGGATTTCTCCCTATCCCCCGCAGGGTGGGTGGGACGCAGCACCACCCCTGCTTGTGGACATGGTGCTGTCAGGGAGCTAACAGCTGCGAGGGCAGAGAGGCCTTGAAGGGAGAGGCATGTGCTGCTGCTGAGTAGGGCCGAGGTGCTGGGTTCCTGCCTCCCCTGGAGCCAAGAGCATCCCTCCTGCTTCTCAGTACCCAGAAGCCTGCATGACTTGGATGAGGAGAGCATTTTTCATTAAGCTTGCTCACTGACACTCTCACCAGGAAGGGGAAAAGCCACTTTTCCAAAATCCAGAGTCCCAAAGGTCCCTCCTGAGCTTGTTTGCCCTGGACTGCCCTGAAACAGGCCTAAGGGGGAATCAGAAGATTTCATAAGTGCTCCCAGTGTAAAACAGGAGCAGGTTATCCCAAAAAAGGCACTCCTGCTCTCAGATGTGAGGCAAACCACCCATCCTAATGGCAGAGGCAGCCCTGATTCTGAGGAGGAAGGACAGCAGGGCTTTGTGCCCCCTGCACAGACAAGTGGGGACAAGAGAGTGGCCACCAGAGGTGATGCCCATTGCTCCCATCAGAATGGAACCTGCTACACTTTCAATGTGAAAATAAGCCTTATTCTGTGATCTCTTTTCTCTGGCTGAACTCCTTCTGTTCTCCCTTCTTTTGCCCTCTGAGAATTTACACTGAGGCGTGGTGGCAGCATTCAGCTGTTTAATCCACTGTTCGCTGAGGCCCTGTGGCGCTCTAGTCACTGGGTGGGCATGCAGGCTCCATCAGAGCACAGGGCCATCCTCGTGGCTTCCATGGTGAGTCCAGAAACCACTGACGCCAGGGCAGGGAGGTGACCTGCCCCAAGATCTGCTACCCATGCCATTTCTTCTCTCCTCCCCCAGAGTCAGCAGGAAAAGGCAGACATGCAAATTACCACCTTGCTTCTGCACTAGGGAATTCCCACTGCATTTGAGCAATTTCAGTGGCTTTTAACCTGCATCGTCCCCTCCAGTGCACCCCCCAAACCATGATCAGGTCAAGTACACTCTGACGGGTCTTCACCTCCAGCTCTCTGCTGCCAGGCAGGTAATGTGCCGAATAAGGGAGGATGCATGGAACAAGGGTACTGCAGGGGCTGGGCCACTCTGCATGTGCGCCTGCTCTCCAAAGGCAACTTCTAATTAAAAAGTAAAAACATGCAAACCAAACAAAATGCCCACAACCCAGTGTTGTGGGTTACAATCTCAGTTTAGGCTGGTGGCTAAAGTGTTGATCTCTGAGTCCCTCTTAGCTCTCTCCTCTGCTCAGGGCACCCTGCATGGTTGTGGGACAAGCCTGAGGATGGCACAAAGAGTGGTCGTGGGGGCCACAGACACAGTTTGCTTCCCAGAGGCCCAGAATTCATCAGACATATCGACATGGTGTCTTGCTGAGACCCAGACACTGGAAGTTAAATCTTGCAGACTCTGCAAAGGGTCTCTGTCCTCTCCCTCCAGGGCTTTTTTAGGATTGTACTGGCGGCCTGTGCCTGGTAGTGCTTCTCCTGTCCTTAATTCATGTTCAGACCTTAGAAAACGCACAACTGAAGCAATGAGGCACACCTGATTCCTTCTGCAGACACACCAAGAACAAAGTCAAATGCCTCCCCTAACTTTAGAACACCTACCTGTTCTGAACTAAAAAGTCTACGATGTGAAGAGATGTCCTGTCCACAGATCTGACTGCGAGGTGGAGGGCGGTTTCATCTGGCTCCTGAAGACCAAACAGAAACATCCCAAAATCCCCAGGAGCCGTCAATTCCGTGCCCAACATGAGTGAGGTTATGCTTCCTTCTTCTAAAAGCCTTTTATTCTTTCCTTCAATAAACTTCTCTCTCAGACATATAGGGCCCTGTTAATCTCTATGGCAAACTCGCTGCCCTTAAGGAAGCTGCAATTTCAAGACTGGTCCTGTTCCTAACTCGATGGGAAATATGAGAAATTCAGAGGTTTCCTTTAAAAGATGCCTCAGCCTTATGTCCTGGTTCCTGCACCAGCAGCACGAGGTGTTTCCTGAAGCAGGGGCCTCAGCTCCACGACCCCAGGAGGGCTCCCCAGGCCTCCTGTGCCTAAGTCTCTTATTCTTGCTCTCTGAGTAAACATTAAGTGTTTATTTTGAAAACAGGGTTAAAGTTCTTCATTCTATACGTACACGTAAGGCCATCGATACTAAAACACAACTGTCTTCAATTCACACTAAGTGGCATGTGATTACCACTGCCTTTTCTAAAAGTAAGTTCTGGTAGGTGGGGGAGAGACCAAATGAGTGTTGCTTCAGGTAGGTGGGTGGGTGAGAGAGCTGGAGGCAGAAGAAATATCCATGGGAGGGGGGACAGTGGACAGAGGAAGGCCCTCCCCATTCTGCCTGCCCAGCCTGCTCTGTCAGCCAGGGTCACACGTGTCCTCAGGTTGTGACACAGCACAGAGTTGAGCACGCTCCACCCTGGACCACCAAGGCTTGAGTTCCCTCTCTCACCTTCTTAGTCTCAGACATTGAACATTAAGGCTCCGTATAATGTACTCAGCTGCTAAGGGGCAAGCCCTAGCTCTGGGCAGCTTTATTCAAGGGTAAAGAGATTTCAGAGGAATACATGTGTGAGTCCACAAGGGCATGCAGAAGAGAATTAGGACACACACCAACTCGTAACACTTGGGTGTTTCCTGTGGACCTGATCCTGACAGTAAGACCCCATCTCACCTTGAGACCCCATCCTCTCAACAAGGGTTCCCTCTGGACACTGGAGGATGTCTCTCCCACTCCTGCTCCCTTAGAAGGAGGGTGTGGGGGGCTCAGACTGAGGGGCTATCAGAACTCTCCCTCCCAGTGTGGCCTCAGGGCTGCTGCTGAGCTCCCGTGTGCCTGGGGTAGGGGGGCACTACAGCTCTCGCAGGAGGCAGGTCTTCCTGCGGGTTGCTTGGGCCACTGAGAAGATGCTCCCTTTCTGCAGGGAGCAGGCTTGCTTTCCAGATCTGGTATTACATGTTTTGTTTAAGAAGAAACCACCCATTTCTTCTCTCTGAACTCAGTGATGTCTTTGTTTAGGGAACTATGATGCCAGCATTTCTCATTACACTGCCTTGCTACTTCACCAACACCCTTTTTTTTTAAAGTAGCAAGCCATACTCTTACATGTCCATTGGCCAGTGGGATTTTTTCTGTAAGATCCACACCATCAGCATATGCTTGGAGTAATCCAAAAATATCTCTTGTTTTGACGGCCTCACAAAGGCTGTGAAGTCTGGCCGTGTTATCCGCATGTTTTTTCCTTGCATACTTCCTCTCAATGTACTTGGCAGTAATGTAGTCCTTTCTTGCATTCCTGAAATCAAACATAATTGCCCTGTAAATGATTAAGTGCCTCCATTTAAACATATCTAACCTTTAATCATCTACAACAACTTTTAAAAAGGTCCTGCCCACACCTCCTCATAGGAAGTGCTGGCAGAAAAACACGAAGCAGGGAAGCGAGCTGCCGTGTGACTCCGCTGCAGGGCCTGCATTCACTGTGACTCCTGGAACACTTTCAAGAAGCACCAAAATCCGAGCTTCCAACACAAGATGCATCAGGCCCAGTGCGGGGGTCCAGGGGCCTTGCCCTGGCCAGGTTATGGAGGCTGCAGCCCCTCCAGGGTGAAGACTACATCTTCTCATTTATAAGCACCACACCTGGAAGAAAAGGTATTCACTACGTGTCTGATGGACCAAAATGAACCGTCAGTCCTTGATGTCTATTTTCTGACCTTTATGTGGCAATGTGTTCACAGACACCAACTCTCCAGGGAACGGGAGAGGCAGTAACTTGGAAGGAGCCAAAGAAGCGTGGGTTCAGGCCACAGGAGCCAAAGAAGCCTATGGCTCAGTCTGGGCATGCAGTGAGAGCCAGGCCCTCGGTCAGATGGCTGGATCTCAAAGCAGCCCCAACACTTCCGTCTGGGTGACTTGTGGGCAAGCTACTCAACCTCTGTTAGCTTCCCTACCTAGACAAGGCCTGTGCACAGGGCTGTCACAGGATTAAATGAGACAGAACATTTAAGCATTTAGCACAGCCTTCTGGAAACCAGATGGAGTTACCATAACAACAGGGAAAGAAGACAGGGCTAATGGTGGCACAAGGCAAGGGGAACCTGGTCGGCCCTTCTCAACTCAGTCACTGCTCACGGCGGCCCTGCACCAGGGTTGTGCCAACTGCATCTGCTTTCCTACGGTCAGTTACCAAGCCCCTCACGTCACCACCACGGGGGACCTGGCTGAAGCACACTGAAGTTCAGGAGTGGGCAGGCCAACTCCAGGCCTCCAGGGTGTGGCAGGGGTCCACCCCAGAGAGAAATACCTCTGACTATGTCACCTAACACATCCAGCACCTGGGTGTTCCATACACGCAGACTCTGCACTAGCTGTGATGCATTCTCACGTGTCACCTGCCATGCACCCTTCCGGGGCCTGTGGGTCAAGCTGAGATAGGCTGTCTCATTTGATCCTCACCACAATGCTGTCAACTATTTTCCATCTCCAACTTGCAACTTGCAGACAACTTGCAGTAAATCGAAGTCCACTGAGGCGACATTAAATTCTATTTCCTTGAGCAGCTGGTGAGCTCCCTTGAGCAATCTCAGCTCTCCTGGCAGGGCCTCCTGGGACAGCATGATGTCCAGATATGGCTCACGGACCGTATGGCCTTAACATGCCATATCTGACAACTGTCTGATGAGTCACACGAAACTCCATGGGTCCCTGACAGGTGTCTGGACTGGATGGTTGTCAAGTTCTAGGCAGCCTGAATAATCACTGTGGGACAATCATCACTGTGACACCCTCCCACCCCAACCAGGAAGGGGCTAGAGATAAACTGGATCTTTTAATTATGTTTTTAACATATTATTAATGTGTCCCATGAAGGTTGTCCCCACACAAGCAGGGGCACCATCTGTTTTATGTGACATCCCAGCTTCGTGAAGTTTCCTCTGCCAGTGAGACCCCCTCTTGTCCCTCTTTTTTTGAAAGGCTTAGGCTTTTGGAAAAAAGCAATGAACTTAGTATAACAATGCACTTGGCGTATGGTCAGGAGGGGCTGCTTCTATTCCTGCAAGACAGGCATGGAGAAACATCCCAAATCACGTAAGAGAAACAGTTGTGCCTCCGTAAGCAGATACAGATCTGGCTGCATCCCTTCCTGCCTGCTAATATCTCTCGGCACCCCTAAAACCCAAAGTCTGGGTGTTCACAGGCCCCTAGAGAGTCTTTGGCTTCCCCCTTCCATAGACTTATCTGTAGACAATATGTTGTCTTGAGATAAAGCCAGAAACAATACTTCTTTTCATCTGGAAGTAAAATATTAGATTATAAAGCAAACAGAGGTGGGACTTTATCTTGACTTTGTTGATTCATTAAATATGTACTGAACCACAAGCACACACTGTGGTGGGAAATACAAAAATGAGTAGGAAGCAATTTATTACAAAAATATACATAAATACCCGGGTCTGACATAAAATGGAATGAAATGTTTTAAAATAGAGCCAAATGCTACAGGAGCACAGAGCCCAGTGATTAATTCCAACTGAGGAGCTGTGAAAGTAGGGTGGCATTTTGCCAAAGAGGGGGAGGGGTAAGGTTCCTTTCCATTTGTGCCACTGGTGTGGGGGGAGGGGTCTCCAAGCATTTACATTTCTACTGAAGGATTCCAAGGAGACAGTGTTTATTTTTTATAATCATCTAGCCTCAGAATAAACAAATTCTCTGCTTTTGAAAAGATCCCTGGTACTGGGAAGAAATTATTCATTATACACTTTGTTCAAAACTGATCAGTGTCTCAGAGCCCTGGCACCTTCACCAAACAGCAGGTGTCAGTGTTAACAGTAAATAAGCCCACTATACTGGACTGTGAAGTTTCCTTTACTAAACAGGACCTTACAGCTACCGCAGGAAGAGCTGGCTCACCCCCGGGTAACTCTGTAACTGAGCTGAGAGGACCCTAGTGTTTCAGGGTATGTGGAAGCAGTGTACGGAGCTGAGCTTCTGTGGCCCAGACCATGGCGAGCAGGTAGAGCTGTTAACACCAACTAAGAACGGCCCATGTCACCTCTGAGCTCACTGATGCCCCATGGCTCTGTGAGGAGGGGATTTCACTGTTTACACTAGAGGAATGGTCCTGAGAAGTTATAGAATCTGCCCACGTCCCACCAGCGGGTAAGGCGTGGGATTTTTATGTCCCATACTGCCTCTCCAGGTCTGGGTAAGAACAGATGTGCATCTCAGACCTGCATCCAAAGAAGGTAGTAACTTTGTAAGCCACGTGCCTGGTATCTAAAACCACAGCCAATCATTCTCATGGAAATGCTACACCGCAAACATCTGCTACAGGACTCAAACATGAAAAGCTCCCCCCAGACACCTGATACCTGTGAGGGTGTAGGATGGACACAGTGCCTGTTCATTCCTACTCTACTCAGTTAGCTGACCCAAACACCCAAGAACACAGACCCTACAACCAGCTTTCTAAAGACCCCTGAAAAACGGTCACAAAAATCTAAATTCTCTGCTTTTGCAAAGGGCCCTTACATTACCACCTGTATGTAAAACCTCCTCTAAAGCTTCTGCTCGGTGTTTCTCGCCCAGTGTCCTTTAGAGAACTGATGCCATCAATTCCATCTCAGGCTTATTCCAAGGGAAAACCCTCCTTATAAATGAATTTTTCTACTCTTAGCATATATTTCTCATTTCCCCCTTTCCTGCCCCAGAACTTGACCCAGACTCACCACTCAGATGCAGGTGCTGTCTCTCTGACCTGGCCCAGGGCCGTCCCCTCTGCCCTCCTCCGGCTGCCTCACTTGGCAGCATACTACGGCGGCTCGCACCCCCAGCCGTCCTGCAAGCAGGTGGGCCCTCCACACCGAACAGGGCTGAAGTCTAAAGAGGGAAGGGAGTGCACTGCCCTGACAGGTCAGCCTCCTGGCCACCTCGCTCTCAAAGATCAGTGCAATCTGGGCAAGTTATGCTTTGTTTGGTAAGATTGGCAGGAAAATCCCCTACTGTTCAGCTCTGCCTTGATGGGCCAGCCGGGTGCATGAGGCACATAACATTCTCAATCAGGTTTTATGTCAACAGTGCAACAGAAACAAAACTGATGGAAACAATGCCACATTTGCAAGGACACTGAGAAAGAGAATTATACGTGTATTTACAACAGCCAACCAACTAATGAACCCTCGGAATTCCTGCCAAGAAGACTAAGACAGGAGAGTGCCCATGCTGCCCTGAGGCAGATGGCAAGGGCGTCCCGCACACCACCAGCAGGGGCTGAAACTCACCGCACCGCCTTCACAGACAGAGCTGTCCTGCAGCCTCTTCCTAAGAAAAACAGCCACACCAAACTTCTATTTGGATACCCAAAAAGAATCAAGAGACTTAAGAGAAAAAAGCAAGTTGGGCTGACTTATTCCCTAAAGAAGCAACAACTGATGTACTCTGAACTTGTCACTCCCCAGCTCTCTGGGGCTTGGGTACAAGGCAGCCTTTGCTCAGAAAGCAAGAACAGCTAGTCCCATACTTACATGTCACTGCATGGATTGGGTTTGACCAAATCCTCAGCTGGAAGGCAGCACTCCATGATCTCATTAAAGCCTGCATTCCCAATGTTCTTGGCAAGCTGCAAAAACAAGAGTCTATTTCAAGGCACTCAATTATTAATACATTCCACTGCTACACACCACTCACACATCTAATGATTTAATGGCCACTAAGAAATAGAGCAATACAGTGGTTTGCCTTTAATGAAGATGGACAAAACCCAAACCCCAAAGGTGCCCATGACACCAGAGGGAGGAAGGGGCATGCCTATCACAGGAGAGTGTTCTTGTAAGATGGCGTCTGGACAGAGCACCAACATGCACAGGGAGCTTCTGCCCTTACCCATCTGTGCTCCAGCTGAAGCCAAGCTGACCGCCTTTACTTACGCCCACAGGGAGGTGGCTCTGACACAGAGGAGAGGGGGCTGGTCTCGGAAACAAAGATGCAGGTGCAAATCATAGTCCTATTTGCTGTCTTTGTGACCACAGGCAAGTCAGTGTACCTGAGCTTCATTTTTCATCAATACAGTGGAAATGACACCTACCTCGCTGGGTTGTGATAATGATAACATGGGACAATTTAGGTGAAAACATTCAGTAAACTTAAGCACTAAAAATGTAATGCATTTGTTCCAGATATAAGGTCTTCCCTCCCTGGCCAATCAGCCTTCTGACTTGTTAAAAATTAAATGAACACATTTTAATTAATGCTTACTGCATACCAGGCACTGTGCTCCACACAGCAGATACTAAGGTAAATGTTTGCCTTAGTCAAGCTACCCTGATGATAAGGCAACTGGCCATCTCCAGAATGGAAGCATAAACACGAAGAGACCAGGAGCTCCCTAGAAGCAGGGGTTTATGCATCTTCCAGGACCAGCACAGCACCTGACAGATCAGTTTCCAGATCAGCTTCCTCAGTGTTGCCTGTTGACTGAAACAAACAGAACCAGAAGGCAGCATGTGGCACAGCGCTTTGGAGACAAAGCACGTTGGCAATGGTGCCATCGGGGTGCCAGTGGCTTCCAACGTTCTCCTCTCAATGAATTATGCAGACAAAGGTCATGGGGGATGTGCTGGGGGGTAAGGCTGCTGCCTGAACTTCCCCCTCCCTCTGGGAACTGGCTCAAGGAGTGGCCAGAGGGATCTGGGTTAGACAAGGTGGAACATCACGGTGGCAAGTGACATGACACAGTGAAATAGGATCACGAGGGATGCCGAAGAACTGAAGAAACACATGGGACAGCTTAATAACTGGGTGATGAACCTTCCTAACTTGACCTTGTCCTTGATGAGCTGAGACTCCTAGATGCTTCCTTCATGCTTCTAAAGCACAACTCCACCTTGATCCTCAGTCCTGGTGTCCTCAAGCCACTGTCAGGTGGCAAACTCCAGGCTGCCTCACTGCAGTTTCCCTCAGAGACGGGGCTGATAGGATGGCTTACCATGCCAGGTGACAGGTGCCGATGTACCATGGAGCCAATGCCTGAGGATTTCTAGGGTGGTCAGCATCAGATCCAGGACTGGTCCCTAGTATCAGAGCCCATTCAGAGCCAGGCACATGCTAACGCTGTCATCTTTCAATATAATGTGGACATTGTCCCCCAGGGCCAAGCACTTTGAGTCATTTTCTGAAGGTGACAGAACAACCAGTGTCTTTTTGTGAGCGAGGGGCCCACATGTCTCCTAGGCTGTGATAAGCAAATGGGAGGCAGTGCAAGGAGGAGAGTTCCCGGGGAACGGGAAAGCTGCTTCCCTTCTGCTTGGGTTTGGCTGGTTTACTTGGGGACAGCTGGTCCAGGGAGCCACCACCTCCATGCGTCACACTCGTCCAATGCAGAGAAATGTGCTGCCTGTTTGCCAAGCTCTGGTGAACACTGAGGCTCACAGAGAGCTCCCTCGGAATCCTCAACAGAGCAGAGCCTTCGCCGATGGAGGCTGCATGGTCATGTCCAGAGAATGTGAGTCCCAGCAGGCCAAGTGGGTGGGAGCCAAGGGAGCAGGCAGGCTGGCGTTAAGCTCTTCCAGCACACATGCCCTCCATTCCCAGAGTACCAGCCACCGGGAGCTTGAGGGCTGTGCCGAGGCAGACACAGGGCCAAGTCAGATCCAGAAGGGCCTGAGTGCCCAAGTGTTACATCACTCAGAGAGGTGACTCCCAGGCAGTCCATGACTGCACACGGAGTCCTCAGGTGTGCTGGGCATTGGGCAGGAGACATGACCCTGCTCGAAGGGGCTCTGTCTAATGAGACAGAAATGAATTCAAAAGAAAAAGAAATGCCCAGCAAGGAGGGCTGGAGTAGAAGTCTGTGCTGGCCGTGAGAACAGAGGCACCAGTTACCTGATTGGCTCTACCACACTCGCCTTGCAGGTGAGCCTCCATGCACAGACACACCCTGAGGACAGGGACCAGGAATCACATGTTTCCAGAGACCCTGAACTTCTACCTGCAGGGCCCTCTGGGCCAGAAAGAGGCCTTAGATTTTCATCTAGAAATTGTTTTTAGAATTTGCAGTGAAGATAGGGGAGACCTCCTGCCCCATTTGCATATTTGCATGTTTCCAGGTGGAGGGACATCAATTACTGTGACTTTCTTCTCTGTTCTTACCCACCTAGAGGAAAGGGCAACTTAGAGAAAGGATTCCCTGACTGGGGCTCAGCCTCTCCCCCCATAGGACACCACAGGCCTCAGAGGTTGGTCAGGCTGCTCTGCTGCCAGCACCTGGGTGGGCGACACGGAGGCCAGGGTTCTGTCACTGCACATGTGAACCTGGTCAGCCAGTTCAGCTTCTTTCAACAACAAATCAAACTTTTGATCTCTCAACTGCTTTCAATTCTGTGGGGTGTTATTTATTCGGCCCCTCAAGTCTCAAGAAGTGTGGAAGGCTTAGGGAGCATGGAGCTCCTGCGGCATACATATAATCAGATAAGGGCCCAGGGCAATCTGACCCCAGCAGGCAGAGCTAAGAATTGCAGGGAGCTCTAAATTTTTGCATACAAAGAGGGCACAAAAAAATACTCTGAGGCTCATGGAAAAAAATTATATATTCTGTTTTTATCAAAGCCTTTAAACATTCTTATTTTGATATATTTTGCAAAGTATATACTTTTTACTTAAGTAGTATAGATATAAATTGTTTTATATACTGTATATGTTTTGGTGCTCAACTTTTTCTGATAGAGTTTGTGGTTAAAAAGAAGTTCAGAGTTGCGATTTAAAAGAAAGAAGAGAACACAGGCTCTGGAGTATGATGGTCTGGGTGTAAATCCAAGCTCAGGTGTGTGGGCCAATGACTTCACATCTCTGGCCTCCTATCTGAGGACAGAATTCTTGTTTACATTGGCTGGGAAGGGTGTAAAGCACCTACAGCAATGCTGAAGCATAACAGTTGCTCAGTAAATGGCAGCTGGTATGACATTTCTTGTTGCCCTTAGTAGGCTGAGGGGCTTCATTTCAGGCTCAGGGGACACACCAGTCATCCCCTGTAAGGGAGTTTCTAGTCTCTCTAGGGCTTTCCTCTCCACATGCTCTTTTTGATCTGGCTGATGGCTGACCTGCTTTCTACTCGACAGCTTGCTAACAACCTCACGAGAAACTTACAGAACAGAGGCCTGAGTCAGTAACATGTGCTCCTGAGGTTCCTGACCCTGTTCTTCAATTTGATGGAAGATTTTTAAATTATCAACTTGAATTCAATTCTGCAATATCAAAATTTCTTATATTTATTCCACTTATGTTGTGAAATGGATATGATACTAGGACCCCAGAACCAATGACAACTGTTTTATGTGTGAACTGAAAATCTTTGACGAAATTGTGAGCATGTGAAGGAGGAAATTTATCTTTTGAAATCTATGCTTAACAGGAGGTTTTCTGGAAGTAGGCTTGTTTAAAACTCTACGGTACTGAGCCGGTGCACGCTAACTCAGAACACCGTGACTCCCAGAACTCATCTCATACTTCAATTAGCCCAGTTTCTTTCCACTGAATAAGAAATAATTCTAAAGACAGGTAAAGGGAAGAAAAGATTACTGCTAACCAGTTGCCCTCATAATTGCTGCTGAAATCCATTCAGTTAACGTGGAAATCAAGCATGCTTTCAAACAGAATCAGATCACAAAGGAAATGGTGAGACTGCCCAGAATGCCATCTGATGAAAGTGTTTGCAAACCCAAGGCCAGAAAATAATTTATAGAATTAAGCAAAAGACTTCTATCACAAGGGATGTAGTGCGGCCGTATGAGAGGACAGGAGTGCCATTTTGTGGGGTGAGCAGCTGCCTATTTAGGACCACGATGCCAGCCACAGAATGAAAATTCGTGCTCACTTACTCGCTGTCTCTGTTGGGCCATTTAAAAATCCCTTTTCTGTCACAGCACAGCACCCCAAGATGTGAGCGCTGTTCTTGGTTTACCTGAAAGGCAGACACACTATTCCTATGAAGAAACTCTGTCCAGCCTGCACTCAGAGAGGTACTGGAAAGTTCTTTTCCAGTTCACCCTCTTATTTCCTTTAATAGGGTAGGAAGAGATTTAACTAATGTTTGCTTCACAAGAACACATACGATGATAAATTAGCTCAAGACACTGACGTCAGCTCTCTAGGAATCTGAAAGGTTCAGAAGTGGAGGAGCCGATCAGAGTGGGATCTCCCTGCGGAGGCGCGCACCAGGACACACAGGTCAGTTTCGTGAAAGGATTTTGTTAAAATCATCTTGGAAGAGGAAATAATAATGACAGCTAATAGAGTTCTTAACATATGCCAGAGGTAAACCTAAATACACACACACACACATACACACACAAAGAGAAGTATGTGTATCAAGCCTTCAGGAAATCTTGTTCAAGCATCTGACTGTCTAAGCAAAACAAAATAATCCAGCTGCTCTAAAAAGGCTCGAAATCCTCATGCTTTACAAATGAACACTAGCACTTGACACACGCACTCTATCACTTAACCTAATGGCTGAGCAATGCGGGTTTTGGACAGGATGTCATGCCTGCAGTCCTGGCACATGGTAAATGGGGCTGGGGAGAGAGGTGAGGAGATGTCCACCTCCAGAAACCAGACACAGGTCACGGGCACGCAGAGGGTGGGAAATAAATGCCATGTGATTCTAGGGGCCTTTTACCCTTTGCTTTTCCGATGACTACAGAGGAAAGAGACTTAGAGAAGGAGAGCTTAAAACTATAGCAGAGATTAGATTTTGAAAACATATGCAGATAATTAAGCAGGCTCTTCCTGAATTCTCCATAATGGTTGAGAGTTGGCTAAACTTTAAACTCCTATAAGAATATATAGATAGAGGCTTTGGGAGAAACTAAGATCTGAGCCAGGGAATAGATGTCATCTCACCTTCTCATCAAGATAGAAACATTTTCCTTTCATCCTCTTTTGGTATTTTCCTCCCTAACTGGTAGGCAGCAGAGTCTCATGAAGATCATCAGTTTAAGTCTGAGACACATTTACACAGAGATACCAGATATGTTGGAGTCAGGTTCTACTGGCTCATGAGAGCCACTATTAAATGCTCAGACAGACATTATTAAAATTACATTACATAAACTTATAAGTAAATTATATTTAAAAGAAAGTAATATAAGTATTCAAAATTCATCACTTTCTAATCATTTTACTATTTATTATTATTCCCTACGGTTTTGAAGTTACAACTGGTCGCATTTATATGCTGAACTTCCTGTACAATTGTTTGCCACCGACCGGCCCTTTGCTGCTGCACATTCAGTGATTCACACTGGGGGCCTGAAGCTGGCTCTGTGAGAATATTTACTTCATGGGAACAGTGTACAGAGCAGGGCTCTCCCTCCCCAGAGTTGGCTGGGATGGGCTGGGGGATGAGAGGACAAGAGGAACATTTAAATGCCTAGCATGGGGCGAGACCACCCACCACAAAGGCCAGCTTATGTTGCAGGCTCGTCAAAGGTCAAGAGTGTGAGTCCTGGAATCAGAGCAAAGTGGTCCCCACCCCAGAGCTGGCACTTGAATAATTACATAAGCCTGAGCACATTAAAACATTCTAAGCCTCAGTTCTTCCTTTGTACAGTGGGGAAAACATACCAAGGTCACAGGGTTGTAGTGAAGGGCAAATGAGCTCTTATAGATTAAGTGCTCTGCCAAAGTGCTAGGAAAAGATAAGCAATTACTATTTTGCCAGTGTCTTGAGGAACTCAGTATGGCAGTATGGCCACTCTGTTGTAGTTTACCAGTGCTTACTGAGAAGTAATTTGTGTTTCTTTGAAAATACAGTGAGAATCTCAAATCTACACCATCATCAAATCAGCCAGGTTACCACTTGTACACACACAACTCTGCACAAGCTAAACACATTATTATGTTAACAATAACCACAGCATGTAACTAAGAATACACTGCTTGGGTCTTGCCAAGTCTAGCTTGGTTTCAGACTTTAAGCAATCAGAGTGGTTACTAACTGGGCTACCAGAATCCACTCCAGTTTCTCCCAACTTTGTCTTTCAAGATCATAAAGGAATCCTTTGGAAAGACTGGAAGGATTTGACCAGATAGTTCAAAATGCATTACAAGTTCAGACAAGGTGGATCCAGTGTTGTCATCAGTAAGATTTAAGGCCCCTTGAGAGCTATACTGACTACAATAAATGATTTTTTGTCAAGACAACTGCTCTTTTCATTTAAATGAATGGCAATCAGTATCAACTTAATGTTTACTGTCCAACCCCAGTAACCTCAAGGAAGAATTTTAACACTACTTTCTAAGCAGCAATTACAGACTCTGAAAACAGGCCATGAAAGCTCGTGTCTTAGGTGGCCCCAGAGCACCGAGGTGTGATGTGCCTTGTTTCTCGGTAGGGCCACTGTCTCAAGCCTCTGAAAGTCATTTCACAGAAAGTGCTTTAACCCCGATATCATTCTATGTCACATGGCTTATGTGTTATCCCTGAACAAAGAATAAGGCTCTTTTAGAAACAAAGTCAGTGAAAACAAAGACCAGTATCTCTCCCAAAGGAAGACAAGGAGGGCAGAAGAGAAGTCCACTGGAGGCTGGACATCAAGTAGTGACCACCTGTCTGGCAGAAAATCTGCTGTGACTCAGGGAGGATGAGTCCTTTACAGTCTCTGGGCTCTGTTCTGCAGCTGTTCAACAGGAGAGGTGAACCAGACGGTGCCACCATCCTACTCCAGAGTCTCACATCCATCTCAGTGCTCCTTTCTCACTTTCACTTCACTTGATTCATTTAAGAATGAAGTTTTTGCAGCAAGAAGTGCCTCAACCAGTAGTAACTAAGAAGGTGGAATTATCGATGAGTTTCTAATTGCCCAAATCCATCTGAAATATCAACAACCACCAGCCCAGTGGAATTTCAAAAAACAAAGTGGCTTATGAAAGCCAAAATAAAAACTTAGCTTTCAGCTCATGTACTTCATTCCAAAATCAAGGACTTGAAAATTACCAGCAGCTCAGATGTTCCTAACACATCTAACGTCAGGGACTGCATCCTGGAGTAGTGAACACCCAGCTCTCGATGGATTCCAGAGCACTCAATGCAGGTCAGGATGCCCAGATTGGTGGAAAGCCATGTAGGATCTGCCAAAGACAACAGGAAAAATTAGAGCTCACAGCAAGTAGAGAGCCAGGGTCAGAATGTTTTCCTGCTTAGTTACTGAACGTGGAGTTTTGAGCACGAGCATGTTCCTGATCCTTGAGCAGCCAGTCCCCTCATCCATCCATAATTACCACCATTGACACAAAACGCACATGTGCCCTCATCTGTTCTCCCTCCTCTTCCCACCCCTCCATTTACTTACTCGTTTCTCCTCCCACCATCCCCTTCCTTTATAAGCATTCCCAAGTGACAGGTGCTGTGTGTGCACGAGAATAAAGAGGACTCAGTGCCCTCTAGCGGCCATGGGAACCTTGGGGTCCATCCTGACTACAGACCCTGCCTATCACCCACCTGGTGTACCAGCAAAGGGGCGGGGGAGGGGGCAGAGAGGAAAAAAAAGGCCTGCCTAAGTCTAGTACCATGTGGGGAACCGACTTAAAACATTCATGTCTGCAAGTTCACAAAATGCTAACAGTAATGACAGAGAACACACTATGAGCTGATGCCATGCTCTGCATTCAGTACTTTGGTAGTAGCAATAACAG
Source organism: Smutsia gigantea (assembly GCA_032199065.1). NCBI lineage: Eukaryota > Metazoa > Chordata > Mammalia > Pholidota > Manidae > Smutsia > Smutsia gigantea. Next base: position 233,919 of record JAVSCE010008603.1, read on the forward strand.
CTCTGATGTGAGAGCTTCAGAAATTACAGGTACTTTCACACAATACCTCACTTAATGCATGTAAGAGCACCAGGAGGCAAACGGGGGGTGTCATCTCAGAAAGGAGAAGGGCCTTGCTCGAGGCTCACGTGGGTACAGGGCCAGACTGCAGTCCTGCCTTGACCTGGCTCAAACGCATACCTGCACCATGACATGCGTCATAGTCTTTCTCCTCAGAGCACCTGTATTTACTCAATGAAGCATTCTACTAGGTGCTTGGCACACAGTAGGTACTCAAGAAATGTCTGACAGATGAATGCTGAATTTACTGAAAATGGGGCTTTCAAAATAAAATGTAATTAAGCAAAGCACATTATCACAGCCCGTAAGTACCATTCTTTTCAGAGCTGCTTGTCCTTAGAAAGTCACACCAGGTAAATACTGCAACTTTGGTCAACAGATAATTGTGAAGTTATTTTTCAGGTTATAAAAAATGTTGTCCATGGAAGGAAATTCTCTGGACATCTGTGTCTTCTGTTCACTAGACCTAGTCTACCATCTCTACTGTTCCATGCTTTTGGTAGGTGTGAGTGTACATTTAGACTTCACATCAACTTTCACTTCACCCATATGGTCTTAGCATGTTCAAACAAAAACGTACATAGATTCAGCTTCTTGACGAGAGTGTTTCAAAAGTCCGAGTACCACAATTGTCCTTAAGAAAAAGCACAATTCACTGCTTTTCATTTCCTACTTCATCTTCTGCTTTAGATATTTTCAATGGGTCTAAGACCCCCTGGGGTAATCCCCTAAATTAACCTCAGATACGGCCTTCAGGGTAACAGTAAACTCATGGCACTTCTCAACTGTTCACTCTATTTGGGTTGTTTTTTTTATGAAAAACTCATAGAGGAATGAAAGAATAACTGACCATGCTGGCCAAGCCACCATCTTTCTCATTTTATAAATGTTTAGAAAAGGCTACTCCACAGTTCCCCTGACCCCCAACACCATCCCATCTTAATCAGAATAAGTCAACTCCATAAACTCTTAAAATACTAGTTGTTAAAATCTACAATGATACTCTGTCCATTAAAAACTACACCCTTACCAGGCTTTATCCAAAATGCTGAAACAAACATCTCATTTCCCAAAGTATGACACTTGGAGTGAACCCGGAAACAATCTTGACCAGTTCCTTCCTTTTCCATATAGGAAAACTGGTACCTAACAGAGGAAGTGCCCCTTCCAGGGCCACAGACTAGACAGCGGCTTAGCGTTACTGCAGACGTTCTACAAGTAGCACAAGAGGAGGATGGAGTAACTCCCAGGAAAGGCCATCCCTGCCCAGCCTCTGGAGCCCACGCATTGGCCAGATGACCTTGGTTTCACCCCACTCTGAGCTTGGGGTTTCTGGTCTCCGAAAGCACTGAAAGGCTGGCTTCAGCCTCAAGCCCTCTACTGGCCCTGCCCCAAGGCCTGGAGGCAAGCATCTTCCCACTCCCACCACCAGATGGCACAGGATGTGCTCGGGCTGAGCGGCACTGAACTTTGTGTTTGACATGAAAGGGCAACTCAGTGATGGGGTATTGTGAATCGGAAGGAGACTGAAATGTCCTAGAGCAGGGTGGGGGCCCTGGGTCACCTGGCGCCCCGCAGTCACAGCACACATCATTGCCCGTCATCCTCTGGACTTCCAAGATGATCTCCTTTGTCAGTTCCTGGACTATGTTATTCTCCCCAGTGTTGTCATCTCCCTTAAACGCATTGTTTAAAGCTTCTTCTTTGCTGTTTTGCAGCACAGACATCCAGCTAGCAAACAACAGAGACGCTGTGTTAAATCCCAAGTACTGCTGAGTCCCAGCCCCAAGTTCCACGTCCAAATAACTTACATTTGACATTCCTGTTCGTCTTCTGCTTGAAAGTGGTACGTCCTGTCATCTGCATGGCAAAGGAGTTTTGTTAGTTGTGAGCCCAGACAGAAATCCATAAGCAATTCCAAAAGGAATAATTAACCTCAGAAGTAATCTTAACTCTCTGCTATGACATTAACAGTTTGTATAAAATCAAGCACTTTCTCACATCCTTTATATGCCTGCCCTTGACAGGTTAACTGTGGCTTTGTAATCCAAATTAATGAATCTGCCCTGTTCTCCATTCAAGTCTAAAGAGATTCAACTTCCAAAGACTGAAGCTATTCAATTAAAGTATCACCATCCTTTCAAAAGCTTAATTTTTTTAACTTGCTACACAGCTGGCCCCCAAAAGTAACTGTTAGAGCCCTCTGAAGAGTAAAAGAGTTTTCTAAAGTGAGTACCTTAGGAATTTAGACTCAGTAAGCCCTTCTAGGTAGCACAGGCTGGAAGCACTTGCCTAAAGACATTTATTATGCATTAGGTACCAGAGCAAAGACATGGATGGAATTTTGGCAAATGCCAGCTTGCCAGAAAACCAGATTTACCCAGGACTGCCTTCCCACACATCCAAGGAATGCGGTCATTCATGCTTGGTAGTATTAGGCACTTACCAGCTACAAAGCCTCCTTGGTGCCTGACCTGCTGTTAATGAGTGTAGGTTGGGGAATGCTTTGGAGTTGTTTTTGAGGCTGAAATAACTGCTTCTGCACCCCCCTAAGTGGGGTTCCATGGGCAAGCAGAGGAGGTGCCTGCACCCACCTCCATCCATGCAGGATTCAGGAAGCTTCGTTAACTAGCAAGTGCCAATCAGGTCCTGAAGGGTCACATGGTGCTTGTCACGGGTTACTGCTTCAGAAAATGGAAAGGCCTAAAATTTTCCAACTGTTCCCTGGCCTCTGGTCAACATCAGATTATTCTGTCAGGTTCCCTCCCTTTAACTAAAACTTCTTCTCTCTAGAGGCCGAGAACCACAATAGCAACCACATTTTCAACTATGGTCAGTTTTACATGCGTACACCATCCTGTACGGATGAAGGATCTGAGAGCATGCTCCAATGAGAAGGGTAAATGAATCTGTGGCCTTACTAGACTGGGTAGGGACATGGGATTATACACAGAATAAAGTCAACCCATATTTCACAAATCAGTCTAGCATCTGAAGAACAGAACCAACACCATCCAAAGCCCTTCCACACATCATGCTGCTCAATGTCTCCCTGTGGTACAGTGCAGCCCATGTTAGAATGGGGAGATGGGGTACGAGGTGTAACCACCACGGGCCTCTGTCTCCTCACCTAGGAAGGGGGAGATGGCCATAATTACCTCACAAGTTTGCTGTGAGCATTGAGTTATACAGTAAAAAACTTCCTAGACCTCAATAATACAACCCAACAGACATCTTAAGAAGAAGCCACTTCAGGCTCAGGGACACTGAGGCAAATATAAGGCACTCCTCTTCCCAAAATGCTTGGTCTAGAGTTTTCCTCTACAAATACAACTTGTGTGCCCAAATCCTTAGTAATTGCCTTCCAAAAGGGGAGCCGGCCCTTCCTTCCCCCAAAACTCTAGCCCTGCGGCCTAAAGCTGCCAAGGACAAAGGGCCGCCTCTGGTTTTCCTGAGACATGCTGGTCCTTGTCCTCTTCTCTTAGGGGATGCTGAGCAGACACTTGCCACCATCAATGGTCCTGGGGTGATTCTTCCTTTCGTGTATGCCACAAAAAACAAGTACAGACAGAAGCAGAAAGTAGTGGGGAAGACAAACCAATTTTAAAAATGAAAACTTCCAGGCTCTGCTGAAGACCTTATGTTAGCTATGCAGTGTTTCTAACATCGCCCAAACTATGGGAGCTTTGACAGCAGAATTATCCTTTTTTAATAGTTAAAAGTGAAGAGATTTTAGGCTTGAGGGCTGAACTAGTGTAATCTCCTTGTTTACAAATAGGAAAACTGAAACTGGGGGGAGCTGAGAACATGTGTCCACATTTACAGAGCCTATGAGCAAAGCAGGGCCGCCCTCAGAGTCAAGGCCCAAACTGGAGAGACCAGAAAGCAGAAAACTGGGAGTGGAAAGAAAAAGCATGTGCATCACTGGAAATAAAGGCATTTCTCTTCAAAAACTGCTACTTTAAAATGCACTGTCTGCAACGGGACTGATGCTCTAGAAGAGAGTTAAAATACTTTCTTTGTGGCTCAGCATCTGAGAAATAAACTTACGTGAAATAAGGTCAAAACACTTCTTCTCCTCGGGGTTGGTCTTCACCTGGCAGGTTAATAGGTTGAGCTTTGCAGGAGGCCGGTTAGCCTGTTTAAAAAAAAAAAAAAAAACAGAGATGGGTGGGAAGGAATAAGTTATATAGTATAATTTCTCATTAAAATACAGGATTTTCATTCGTTTGCAAAGATAGCTTTTAAAAGGCAGACTTCATGTAGAAAGGCACAAGAGAGGCACATCACAGTGTGTCCTCGAATTTCGGCTCCCTGAGGGCAGCTCCTCCCCCTGCAAGGGACACTTGGTGGTCCACACACCACCCAGACAGCAAGACGACTAAGGCTGGCTTTGAGGCAGATATCAGTGGGCTTCCTAAGATGAAAAATGCTCCACAGCTAAAGCTCTGAGACATTCCATCCTGAATCCTACTGAGTAGTTGGCTGGGTGACATGGGCACCCAGCTCAATATCTGGTGATTTTAAAAGTGTTTCATGTATGTAAACACTCACTTCCAATGAAAGTAATCTCACAACACAAGAATGACAAGAGAAATAATTTTCCCTACATTCTGATGTGATGAGATAATTGATTCATAACTCTAAATGCCAACCACCTCTCACTTAATTTTCAACAAACCCACCTCATTCACATACATATCCCCACCTCACCCCCCAACAATGGTAACAAGAGATCAGAATATATTTTTGTCAGAGATGTGTCAAAAATGGCTATTTTATCACTGTGTCAAAAACTATCATAATTAGTTTAAAAAAAGCAAAGGGCAGATGATAATTTCAGAAAAAAAAATTTGCAAACAGCAAAATTCCTCTCAGAAAATTTCCAAATATGAATGGCTTATCCTACCTACCTATCAAGCTGCTAAATCAGGAAAGGTCAAATGGAATGTCTTACGATTTAATTGTTCTTGTTCATCCCTCCCGTGACCACTAGCTGCATTAAGGAATTGTGAAAGCTTGGATTTACAATTAATTGAGATACACACATGTGCGTCAACGTGTGGGCAGACCTGTGAGGTCTGTAAATAAAGACCTCCTGCATTTACAGAGTCCATCCACTAAACTCCAGAGGTGGGGGTGGAAGAGGATAGTCTCCATTAAAACAGTACTGGTCCTTGCAGTGTGAACAATCTGGGTTTGATAAAAGAAGTCTGGATAAGCAGGACTTGGGTAAACAGGGCTGCACTGGCCTCTCCTGGTTCATGGTCAAGTTGACCTCATCTGTTATATAAAAACCACTGGATACTCCCCACAGAATAGATGCGTAACAGAATCCCCAGCTCATCAGAAATAAGTATTCAAAGACTCCAAGTTCTGCCTAATCTTACAAACCTTGACAATTTTAAGTAAAAGCACTATCAATCCAATTTTGGATCTTTACCAAGAGAATTACATGGCTCCTCCAGCAGCCAAGTGATATATGTCAGCAGTGGTGGGCAGGAGCCCACACCAACGAAGCAACCAAGCACTTTACCACAAGTGCTCGGCTGATATAAAGTCGTGTCTATTCCTCTCACCTCCGGTGATCAAAAAACTATATATGTGTATTTAGTGACATTCTTGGGCTACTTCCAAATTGCTGGTGTCCACTGAGTCTTAGACACAGAAGCAATAAAAGGGGTTGGTGCACTTTGATAAATACAGAAACATTTTCATTGACAAGAGGATGATTCTGAATAATAATACTAGCTACACTTACTCAGCTATTAATAATAATAATAATGCTAATAATATTTGCTTGTCTGAGACAGGCACTGTTCTAAGCATTTTTAATGAATTGATTCATTTAATTCTCCTAACTGCCCTTTGAGGTAGTAACTATTCCAACTATAGATAAAGATATTGGCAAAGTTATGTATATAAAAAGATACTAGGCAGGCTAAATAAATTGATCAAGCTTATACAGCCTGGGAGCAGTGAAGTCAACATTCAAATGAGCCAGCCTGGCTCCAGAGCCCAAGCTCTTACTGCCCCTTCCTCCTGGCCTCACACGGTTTCCATGGCGAGCAGAGTCACTTACTGGGACAGATCTTTAGGTATCCTTTTGTAGCAATTAATGCCACCTCTTCTTCCCTGCCACCCTCCTCCTCCCATCCCTGCCCCAACTGGTATTCTTTTGTTGTCCCCATGCCATTGGGGATAACTGGTCATTCTGACTGAGACAACTGCCACCAAAGACAAACTTCTTACTTCACAGTGTATGAATGCCACAAAATATGGAATAATATTCAGTGCTTATCTGTGAAGCAGGAACAATTATAAAGGCACATGTGGCTAAATAATGAAAAGTAACCACCATAAGAATGGGTCCACAATGATACCTTAATTTAAAAAAATGAAAAATAAAAAGAAAATAAACAAATGAATGAATTCAGAAGAAAGGAGACCAAAAAAAAAAACCCCACAAAAAACTAGAAGGGGTCCACAGAACATACAAGCTGACCATTTTAAACAGTATCAGCTATTCTGTTTTACATTAATAGTTGCGTGCTATTTGTCTATTCAGAGTTAGTATACAAGAAAAATTTATGGGAGAAAAAATTTAAAAACAGAAAATTCTATCCATTTAATCCCCCCCATTGCAACTTGGGAAAAACAGTATCATCATTTAATTCAGCTATAGAACAGTTCTGTCTGATTCATCAGATACCAGCGTTCCTCGAGAGCCTAATTTGAAAAGTTCTGGTTTAGTAGAAAACTCAGGAAAGAGTGAAAACAGACCTGCAGACTCAGCGTCTGCCATGAAGGCCTAGATTCTTAGTGAAGCTCCAATATGAATCATGCCAATCTATTGTTTCCCAATTTGTCAGGCTTTAAAAGTAAGTTTATAATTTGTTTCTGCATGATTGATAATCATTTTTAAGAAGTTTAGATTGTGTAAGAACCAATGGACATTTTTTCCAGCCTAACCCAGCCCGGTCTTTGGCAGTGTGGCAAAGCTACAAATTTGGCAAAGAGGATACCTCATTAATTATTGTGTCCCAAGCAACACTTCTTTCCAGAACCAGAACACACAACTAGCCTTGGCTAACAGGTGCACCAACTTGGGTTTTCACTGAATTCCTCCCAGATGTCACTGCTTGTCCCTCTGCTAGAGTACACGACACAACAATCTCATTCCCCTGAAGGCTGGCGGCTTCCTGGGAAGAAGCCAGTTTCCTAACAGTGCAAATACACCTTGTGCCTCCATGACTTAAAGACCTGCTTCTCTACTGAGAACCAGATGCTGCTCTTAAATTCCCATCAACTCAGTCGTGTCTTCAAAAAATTGCCCCTTTTTTCCCCTAGTGGTAAATCAGTTGGCGAGACACTGGCTAAATAGGTAAGCTACACAAAGAGAAAAATTAAAACAAAACTCAATAAAAAATGCCATCTCTAGACTCTTTCTTTGTGGAGGTTAATTCAGGTCATCACATGCAAACACTCAGGAGCTGCGGGAGCAGGCAGCTGTTAGGATTTGGCCTCCCGGAGCACACAGAACGCACACAGGGAAAAGGGGGGGGCAGAAGGGCTTCTACACCAACACACTCCTGGCAGGGCAGAGTGGTACAGCCCCCACCTGCCGCCACTCCAGCTGCCCGCTCGGGGCCCAGGCTGCTTAGGGCAGTGTGAGCCATCAGAGAGCAGAGATTCCCTAGAGAGGGTTCCCCGAACACAAGGCACTTACTCCATGTGCCAGCTGTGTGACGAGTGAGCTGTCAGCATTCTAGTGGAGCTAGTTTTAACTGTACCATCTGCCAAACTGGGGTAACTTATCAACATTTAGAAAAAACTAAGCCTCTGTGTCTTTTGAGAGGAAGCACAAGCCATGCAAGTTGATGCTGTCAGGCAAGGATGACCAGGCCTGTTTCCATTTCTCTCATGGAGGTAGAAGCATTCGTTGGCTTAAGCTGAAGCCCTGGGTCCAGTGAACACTTTAATGAAGCAAATATACCTAATGAAGCAAATATACCAAAGCTGTAAACAGGTACAAAATGAATCTCATAGTCTTATTTTATGAAATTTTCTGCATTGAGGCAATAAACCTGAATTAGTATAAACCACTACTCAACAACTGAGTGGGAATCAATTTGAAAGCAAACCACAGAATCACAGGTGTTTAGAGCAGGAAGGGAACCTGGCCATCCTCCAGTGTCACAGTTTTAATTTTAAGGACTAAATAAATTCGCTGTCCTCAGTTCATGGCACTCAAGCCCGACACACATGCACATATCTTTACAGAAAGAACACATCAGGATCCAAACTGCGTGGCCCCAGGACTGATGTGATCATAAACAAGGCCAGTAAAAATTGGATTTCAGTAAAGAGAGATGATCTTTCTTTGCCCAGGCAAGATTCACATTAAATGCCCAGGTGAGCGGTCCGGAGAGATCCCTACGGATGACTTGATACATGCTAGTTTTACTGTCTATCACACAGCAGTCAGTGAAAAGGAGGGGCCCCCAATGGAATGCCACCCCCCAAGTGTGGTTTCACCCTATTTCCTTACTCATAAGCACCGAGAAGAGCTGTTTCTCTGGAACCCACACTATGCATGACCTTTCTAGAGGGGCCTGTGCTGTCTTTCCCCAGGTACTCACTTAGGATGGGGAAGGTGGGGAGGGAAGACCCAGCATTCTCTTCACTACCACCTACTCACAGGACTGAGGCTGCCAACGTACACACAGTCCACGCCTCGGGCCTGGGGAGCAGAAATGCAAGCCATCACCAGTGTTCTCATTAGCAAGAAAATGGCAAACACCTCAGCCTTTGGACATTTTCAAAGAAGTCTACCAGCCTACACAGTTTTCACCAGATCCCATCACACCAGATAAGGTGACCATAATCCTAAACCACTGTGGAAGGAGCACCATGTGTGAAGGGCTGTATTTGAAACTGTGATTAAAATCCTTGGTCTCTGAAAGCTAGATTAGTAAATCATTTTACTCTGATTGGATTTTCAATAGGTTCATTATACACGGCTCCATTTCCTGCCTGGGCCTGATACACAAGATGACAGAAAAAGGACTTAAAGTTGGGTGCAGTGTGTTAGATTTCTATAATAAAGTTACTTAAATTGCTCTTTTCTTGGATTTCTGACTCCCAGAGTCCTGACCACTTAAACACTTTCCCCTTAATGGAAAAAGGAGAAACCTTCTCAAGACTGATATTCAATTTCCAGAGACAGAAAGCAAGGGAGCGGCTTGCTGTTTGTTTCTGGAAGTCACAGGCTTCTAATCAAAGACCACTGGCTTACCAGGTGTTCCTGACTCTGTCAGGCCGCGAATGATAAGGCTTCCCTGGCTGCAGAAGCATAAATGTGGGGCAGGAATAAGAAGAAAACAAATCCTACCATTTGCAACAACATGGATGGAGCTAGAGGGTATTATGCTCAGTGAAATAAGCCAAGCCGAAAAAGACAAGTATCAAATGATTTCACTCATATGTGGAGTATAAGAACAAAGAAAAAAACTGAAGGAACAAAACAGCAGCAGACTCACAGAACCCAAGAACGGACTAATAGTTACCAAAGGGAAAGGGACTGGGGAAAATGGGCGGGAAGGGAGGGATAAGAGGGAAAAAGGGGCATTACGATTAGCAGATGTAATGTTGGGGGGGCACGGGGAGGGCAGTACAACTCAGAGAAGACAAGTATTGATTCTACAGCATCTCACTACGCTGATGGACAATGACTGTAATGGGGTTGGTGGGGGGGGACCTGATGAAGGGGTAGTTTAATAACCATAATATTGCACATGTAATTGTAGATTAATGATAATAAAATAAATTATGTTAAAAAAAAATGTGGGGCAGGAGTACCAAATCAAGAAGGGCCTTTTCTCAACAGGGAAGGCCTTTAAAATGCACCTTTGGTGCCATGACCTGTGTTGGACAGTGTCCTCTGCTTCACTAGGCTCTTCATGCTCTCACCTCATTACGCCATGAACTAAAAGAACATACTTACGGTACCATGGGATATGGTCAGAAAGCCATTTTTAACTGAACATTTCCTTTTCTGCCACACTTTTCGGATCCTTACAGATAAAGGGGAAAAAAAATAAGAGTTCAGAAATTTTGGACACAGGGGATAATGAACATACACTTGAACTGTAGCAATGCCGCTCCACGTACCCATCGCTTTTCTTGTAGAGGTTGCCACTGCGCTCGGTTCCGTGTTCTTTGTTTCCCTGAGGCTGATGTAAACTATAGGCTGTAGTCTGACGAATTTGTGAATCCTGAAAACAGCCAAACAAGTTGTTTTCAATGCTACCAGATTCCAATTTTTAGAAAAGCAGTACACAAAATGAAATTTATGCCCTTAAGTGTTTTTTTGAATTACAGAAATTTCCCCTCACCACACCACAAAAGTGGCATAGAATTCATACCTAGGAACTCATAAATACCACGTGCCAGCCTGGAAAGGGAAATGTCAAAAACCAGCATTCCCACACAAGCCCAAAGAATGAGCCATCTGGAAGTTTCAAGGTTTGACTCAATTATGAGCCTGAAGTCCCTGATAATGGCAAAAGGAGCCCTTGAGAGAAAAAGTCACCTGATGCTGGAAAAGGGATAACTTCAAGCAAAACAAAAACAAAAACAATGTTCTGCCTCTGAATTTAGGCTGCCTGCCTTGGTTCCTCCTTGGAAAAACGGAAAACAATACCCAGTAAGAATTAAACAGAGTAAGGTTTAAGTAAGACAACAAGGTGGGGCCACCTGGTACAGAGCAGGTATTCACTTCCTGACCCATCATCCCAGTAGGGGGCTAATGGAACCCAGTAGGTTCAGGGTGAGCTGGTCTCTAGGTCAGCTGGGAATCTGGTGGAGTTTACCACAACTGGGAGACTCCGGCCTTCAGCTTCTTAAGGGCCAGGACCGTCAGTGAAACCCTGGGCATCCAAGAGGTGCTCCCCTGTGTGTAACAGGTGGTATCAGAATCCAAGCGAGAGTGGAGGGGGCTGCCAGTGCTGGCACTGGCCATACTGGCAGACGGAACCCAAGGGGAGAGTTCCTGGGCTGACCAGGAAGGGCTGAGACCAGCCTGTTTACTAAGGGACCCCTCCCACCCCCACTGCAATCCAGTTCATTTCGTAATGGAAGAAACAGAAACACAATAAAATAAGTGATTTGCTCAAGATGTAGAGTTTGTCAGAGCCAGAGCAGAGGGTGGAAGGGAGCTCTGCCTCCCACTCTGATGGCCCTGCCCTTATACCACACGCCCTCACCGCAGGGTGTCTCGGGAGACCAGGCACCGCCTGACCAATGAAAGAGCTAATGAACCACAATCAACGTGATCAGGAACTGACAGAGCCGAAGGAGGGAGGAAGCCATGGGAAGGTCTGCAGGAAGCGAGCTTTAAAGATGAAAGCAAGAATGGGAGAACAAGGGAGGGTGACTAGGGCAGAGGGGATGGCACACAGAGGCCTGGAGAGGACGGTGATGGCTACGGCCATCCTCCAGGGACATAAGGACAAATGGTGTGGCTGAGAATAAAGTGGGCCAAGTGGTAGAAGGGACAGATAGGCTTCAGTCAAAGTTTAGACTTCATCTGAAAACAACTGATGAAAACAGATACTTGACAGTTCTTACAAAGAGTTTTGAGTTGTAAGAGTTTTTAATTTTGATGAAGTCCAATTTATCTACCATTTCTCTTGCATTTGTACTTTAGAAGTCACATCTAAGAAATCATTGCCTAATCCAAGGTCATGAAGATTTATACCTATATTTTCTTCAAAAAGTTTTATAGCTTTAGCTCTTAGGTCATTGATCCAATTCAAATTAATTTTAGATTATGGTGTGAGGAAGGGGTACAAATGCATCCTTTTGTTTGTGGCGATCCACTTGTTCCAGCACTGTTTGTTGGAGAGTCTTTTCTTTCACCATTGAACTGTCTTGGCACATTTGTTGAAAACCAACTGACCATAAATGTAAGGGTTCATCTCTGGACTTTCAATTCTTTTCACTGATCTATATGTCTATCCTTATGTCAGTATCACACTGTCTTGATTATCACAGCTTTGTGGTAAGTTTTGAAATCAGGAAGTGTGAGTCCTCCAGCTTTGTTCTTTTTCAAGATGGTTTTGGCTATTCTGGGCCCCTTGCAGTTCCACATGAATTTTAGAATCAGCTTGTCAATTTCTTTTGGGGTTGCTAGAAAGGTAGCTGGGATTTTGACAGCAACTGCACTGAATATGCAGATCAATTTGGGGAGTTTGCCATCTTAACAACATTAAGTCTTATACTCCATGAACACGGGCTGTCTGGCACTGACTTTTGAACTCTAAAATATATATGGGATAACTCTTAAAAAAATTTTTTTTAAATATTCATCTGAGAAGTAATGTATCAGGTACTCCATTATTGAACTGACAACAGAGCCTGAACAAGCAGATCCCAAAATAGGAGAAATGTCCTCATTTTCCATGGGAGTTCATGCAGCACTCATGCCTGCAGACAATTAGGGCAAGCAGCTCACTCATTGGAATGAGAATGGTCCCAGTTTCCATATTCTCTCAAAAGGGCAGCTTATTAGCACTAGAAATTGAGAGCAAATCCAGCCTTAAGCACCTGTGGGAATAAATGCAGTGGAGGAGAAATGGAGAAATACTGCTTACCTATATGAATCTCTGTGAAGGACCAAAAATAAACCTGTTGAAGGACTAAATCACACAACCAAGAAATAGTCTATTAATTTGGGGACAAAAAACCTGCACAAACTGTGGTGAAATCATGTGACAAACGCAGCTAGAAGTGTTCATGCCAAGCATATTAATCAGAACTCTTCATAGGTCTTAAGAACAGGGTTAAGGACATTCCCTCAACAGAATTAGACCCTATGCCAGAGTTCAGGAAGAAATTACTGTTTCATTCTTTATAGCTGGCCCTTCTGGAATCAGGTAAAACATGCAGGCAAATCTGAAGCTGTGCAATTTAAAATCTGTAATAAGAGGAATATAATTTAACGAAAATGAACCTGCTTTAAACAAACTACCTGCCAGCAGCTTCAAGGTGACTTGTAGGTGAACTAAGAAAAATAGCCTTACTTCAGCTGTTTGTACAGGTGTTTTATACAATACCTGGTCAAGGGAAGGGGTGGCAAATGAAGTCGGCCCTTTACATAACCATGACTTCAATTTAATGAATATAATCTAAGGGAAAAAAGCCTTTCTTTCTGGGTAGAAGCAGAACTTAACATAGAGTGACAGATGCAGGGGTGGGGGGTGTCCGTGTCACCATGATTCACAGCCTCCCCAGGATACTCTACTTCCCAGGACAGCCAGGGACGACCTAGGCCTCAACTGAGTGAGCCTTGCGGTATAGACTCAATGTCCGAAGCATTAGGTTAAGTGGGCATTTTATGGGCCTTCAGAAGGCTCTCATAAAATTCTACCAATACCCAGATATCCCCTATCCTGTGACATGCAGACAAGTTCTCAGATTCCAGGAACCCTCTGTGATCTTTTTGTGTGACCTTACGAAGTGTTAACCACGGGTCCTGATGATGAATGACTGCCAAGGAGTCACTTCTGGATGCTTAACGTTTCTCTGCTAAGGGAGGGCTCAATGTCCACCCACATGGACACCAGTAGGAGCTGGAGGCTTTGCTGAGCAGGCACTAAGTCATGGTCTAAGAACAGGGTTTTCAAGTCTCATTACCACTATTCTATTATTTGTGGATAATTTTTAAAAAGATCCTTTCTGACATATATATATTCAAGTCAATAATATAGCCGCAAGAGAATGGTCTTGCACTGGAATAGACCAGGGTTCAAATTCTGGCTCTGACACTACTGAGTGCACTCCAGCAGAGGCATTTATCCACTCAGACACAGGCTGTAGATGCGGACTAACACTACCTGCCTGCAAGGCTCTCTGAAGGATCACTGCCACGTTTATAAAGTGCCTGGAAAAGTGAGGCAAGTGGGAACTGCTGTGGCAATGGAGAGAGGTTCCCTGACGCAAAGTGAGGGCGCAGGTGCAGAAGTGCTGGTGAAGCCGGGAGTCGTGGAAGGGGGTAACCTGGGCAAGACCTGAAAGCTGGGGTCAGGAGCAGGGGTCAGCATAGACCAAGGTGTGGCAGTGCCCACATCATAGGGGGAGGAAGGCAGAGGTGGGGGCCAGTCGTGAAGACAAGGTGGCAGATGAGAGGCCAACAGGGTGGGTCGAATTAGCAGAAGGACCCATGGAGACACCACCTCCATCCATACTGCTCAAGAGGTGGGGAATTGGGTCCTTTGTCTAATAAGTTTCCTCAGCATCTAGGGGTTTGTTGAATGAAAGAATAAACTGCCAGCTGTTCATCAAGACAATGGTTAAGTGCTTTACAGAATTACCCTTTGATCTCCTAACAGCTCTCTAAGGAAACATTATCACACCTGTCTAAGATGTAGAGACCAAGGCACGGAGAGGTCAGATAACTTGCTCAATGTCGTCCTGGTACAAAGTGAAAGATACAGGATTCAAAGAGTAAATCCACACTCTTCTGCTTTGCTAGACAGCTGCTCAGGCAAACTTTCTGTCCTAGTCAGAAGCTAGCCTACCTATCCCCACCTGCTGGGACTCTACAAATTGTAATTCACCCTGCAAACCCTCATTCCTGACACACACCTGCCACCCCACACCTTAGAGCTGACCTCCACAGAGCTTCCAGCACATTGTACCCCAATTAGTTTTCTGACCCTACCCACCAACTGTAAGCCCCTTAAGAGCTGAGAACTATTAACTGTTTTATTTTGTACTGTATCCAGCTTCGATAACCGCTAGCAAAATGGTACTTGGATGTGAATCAATGCACAAGTCTTCCACTGAGGCCAAACCGAGGGCCAGTGCTGGGCCACCTCAGTCAGTCAGAGAATCTAAAACAAGAGAGTGAGAGCTACACAACAATACAAAAGATGAAATCCCAACCACAAAAATTATTTTTAAAAATATAAAATTCCACTTACACACATTTGCTTGTTATTTGCAGCTGTGTGCACTGTCCAATTTATAGAATATCATCACTAAAAAGCAATGCAGAGTATCACATACAGAAAATACAACACAACCACAACCAGGAGGTTGGAGAGTTTGACCTTGGGGCATAAAGCCCAAGGGCAGTAAAGAAGGTTCTTATGACCCTCTGTGTAATCCGGGACAGATGGCCTCACAAACCATGAAGACTTCTGATCTGTGCTGGTAAATCTGTTATACTTTTCTGCAAACCTATAAATAACCAGCTTTCTGACAACAGCCAGTTTTTCCAAACCTAATTCTGCACAGCCAAAGCAAACATAGTCCTTGCACTGTGCCCAGAGGACTACTAAGTGCCAGCATCTGTTCTCCTTTATTTTAAACCTCAGCTTTGCTTCACTCCAGACAAAAGATGCCCTCAATTCCCACCAGTGCACGGAGAGCTGGCTGCCCTGGTGGCACGCTGGCTCTTACACCTCACACTACCTCTGCTAGTTAGCAGTAAGGCATTCTTTTCTCCACACTCCAAGTTCTTTTTCTTCTTCTTTTTCTGCTTATATTCCATGTTGGGAATATCAAAGTGTCAGGATCATCTATAATCTCAAGGCTGTGAGGAAGCCTCCACGCTGTGGTAATTTCTAGCACTAACATATAACCTCAATCTGCCAGTCTCTCACTTAGCAGACCTGTGTTTACCAAGAGCCTACTAAGTGAGCAGTATGAAACTCCAACATGATGGCAGAAGGCAGGAGGGCATCCTCAAGCTGCTCAAGGTCTAGTTGGAGAAAAACAATCTGTGCACTTGAAGACACAGCCAAAACCCAAAAGGAGTAGCTGCGATTGAAGTACGTCTTCAGAACGTGCTGTCTGGACTCAGACCACTGGGGCTGGGGTGAGCAGAGGCAGCTCAGAGGAGCTGTGGCTGAAGATGGACTAAAAGGACTCGAAGAATTCAGCTCTGTAGGACGCAAGGGAGGGATGAGCTGCTTCATTTTCACAAAGGAACAACAGCAAATGTGTAAGCCCGTAGACTTGGAAAATCTCCATTTCACTAATATTTGTGTATTCAAATTCTTTAGACTTTAATAAAACCCACTGCTATTGAAGGAGTAAGGGTTGAATTAAAATGCTACTAGACATTAATATATACACGGGATAAAGTGTTTCTTGAAGTTTATGAAGAAAGCATGCAAAATTCTCTAATTTATTAAGAACTGAACTACTTACTCTCCTAGACTTCGGTCACAACAGGCAAATGCATTTGGGAGAAAAACAATAATATTCAGTTATAGTACAAGAACTTAAAACAAAATAGAGCATACCAAACTGTCAACAGTGAACTTTATGCTCTGCTTAGTAGTTTAACAGTTATCTATCTAAAATTTACTAGCTAAATATTTGGACATATTCCTTTACTGACAAGCAAGTAGATTTATGTTAAGTTCCACATTATAATGTCTATAATACAGTGAACATATCAAAATTACCTTAAAAAAATTTTTAATGAGCCCCAAAACACAAGTTATCACTGAAAATATGTTAGCAGGCAGAGAAGTGATTATGTGAAAGAGATGATGCCAGAGAAACTAAGGTCTTCTGCCCATCAGAATGCAGCTGAAAGAAAAGCTAGCTTTTCACATTTTACAGAGCCTCAGGGGTGGGAGGCTCACATGGCCACCTTTCCCTGTTGATGCCCACGTGGGTGGAGTCCACAGGTATCAGGGTAGGGAAACTAGGGAGCACCAGATAGGAAACCAACAGCATAAAGAACATTGTCTATGTGATAGAGATGCGAAGAGCTACTCATCTGGCAACAGACAGAGCAAAAAGGTTTATATGCTGTGACTTTCAAGTAAATGTTTCCACCATGAAATAAACCGACAGAAAAAGATGGCTTTATAAAACCTAACTTAAAGAACAAGTAGGTGCTTTGGTGCAGCATGGTATCACCCCAGAGTGACCTGTGGGCACCTGGAGGACATGGATTTCTCACTCCTCAATCCCAAAGCCCCCACGGAGAAGACACAAAATAATACGAGCTTTCAAAATTAAATGCCCTCACCTCTTTCTGTTCAACCTGCAAGGCTGATTTCAAAATATCCCGAAGCTGTATCAACTGCCTTCTTTCTTCATCCTGGGCCTGTTTGATCTTCAGAAAAACAAAACAAAACAGAAGTGCAATAAGATACTGGAGGTCACAGGGCATTTCCACACAAATGCAACAAATGCCTCCCACAGGACTGAGGATGGCGATGGGGACTACGAGCTCCAGGTGGCTACAGGGCTGCTAACGGCCGGGTAGTGCAACATGCAAACATAAGATTCCACATAAGCAACATTGAAATCAGTGTTTGTTACATAAACACCATTTCCACACTAATGTGGGAGGGAAGCTACTTACCGTGTGAAGATCTGTTGAGAGTGTTTCAATAGAAGGTTTGAGGCTTTCAACTGCTTTCAGTCCATCTTGGAAAAAACTAGGAGGAAAAACAAAGGGACACACAGTATGTTTCATAAAGAGGAAATAATTCTGTTAGAATGGAGAAAAAACTTCTTCAAAGGAAAGTGACCAAAATCACAATTCCTCGGAGGGGGAGGACTACGAACAGAACCTTAAAATATCAGGCAAACCAAGAATGAAATGACTCTCAAAATTATGAGGAGTGAATAGAAAAGGAACTGCAATAAGCCTAAGTATTTGTGATTTTTCTTGACCCATAAAAAATGAGCCCTGACTTTCCAATTTATAGTAGGAACAGACCTCTACTGACAAAGGTGGCAAAGCTCTGGCTCAGGAATGGAAGAGTCTGAGGTCAGAAAAGCTTGGGGTACAAACAAGAATAAGACTAAAAACTTTGCCTTGAAAAGTGATGTGGAAAGAGAAAAGAATGCAGGAAAAATTAAGCCAGTTTGATGCCCATAAATAGCTATGCCCCATCGACAGAGGGTAATTGGTTGGAGAACTTGAGATCAATATCAAAGGGAATTTTTTTTTAAAGCTCAGAACTCAATCCTTGTGGAGCCATTTATAATAAGTGATTCAGGAAATGTGATAGAAGCTACACGAGTTTTTCTGCAGCCAACAGGGGGCTGATGTTCACCAATGCCTCTGAAGCATGTTGTATACAACCCTTCTGACAGGAATGAAGGAAACACTTTCCAATGATCCTAGGACAGAGTTCAAAACCCATAACAGGGCCTATAATGTCTATGTGATTTGGCCCCTGCCTGTATCTCTGTGCTTCAAATCCACACCAGTTGCCTTTTCATCCACCAGGTTCCAGACACACCTGCCTGGCTGTGGCCACCAGGTCCTTCCTGCCCCAGGCCCTTTACTTTTGTTTTTTCCCTCTAGTTTTCTCTCTGCAGCCTATCTTCTGTTTCGCCTGGCTGATTCCCACTCATTCTTCAAGTTTTAAGTTAAACACCACAACCTCATTAGTGAGAACCCATGATCCTCTACTTTAGAAGAGGTCTCCCTGCTATTCTCTTAGAGCATTCTGTCTCTTGCTTCAAAACACTTACCACAACTGCCATTATATATTGATTAGCATGATTATTTAAAATGTAACCCCCCATTAGATCTGAAGTTCCGGGAGGCTAAGGACATGGTATCTACAAAGCCTGGCACATTTCAAGCACGTGGTATTTGTTGAATGAGACACAAACTGAGGAAAAAGGGAAGGAGTCTCCCACTTCACCAGCTGATTGGACACCAAAGTGACCACCTTCAAACATGTGCTCATGTGAGGTGATGTTTATCACTTCTAAACTCTGCAAAGGTCCTGTGGGACTTTCCCATATCAAGTATGTGATAAACAGAAGGGGTTGTACAAATAATGCAGCATGAAACTGAATACAATAGTTCCAAGGAGGAAGGAAGGGGAAAACACACACAGGATGTGGGTTAAGGGCCAATTACCAGCTCAGTATTAGGCGTCACAGAAGCTGGGCTATTAGAATTTACTTACCTTAGCTTTTAGGTTCATGCATAATTCCTTATTTTATATTTTCATTCCTTTATTTCCTAGCTCATTTTTCCCCCTAAATATAGAATATGCTTCTGGTACAGTAATTGTGTCAGCATGTTATAATGACCTCTCCATGTGTCTGTGTCCACTGTTAGAGCAGAAATGCCATGTATTATGCAGCTCTGTGCCTTCCACTCCTAGCAGTGGCCAGCACACAGCCAGTACGCCTTTTAAATGAAAATGGAAATTTGGAAGAACAAATGCAGGAATTAGAAACTGAGCTTTTCCCTCTTGTTATGAACTCATCTGGTTTTTATGTTTTGTTTCAGTTATATTTCTTCTTCATATAACTATTTTCATAATCACTTCAAATTCTTGTGAAATAGATAGGAAATCAAGAGAGGGAGAGAAAGGGGAAGAGCATTACAATAGGGAGTAGGAAAAATGTCACAGGAGACCAACATGGAAGGCCTGCTCCTGGGGAAGGGGGCAGACACACAGCTCCAAGGATTCCCATGCCTGGCAACTGTCCCCATGGGGAGGAGAGCCCTGCCATGGAGTTGAGTGCTCACACACCTGCTCCTCGTCATGGGTGTCATGTCCAGCATGACACTGGACAGTGCACTTGGAATAATGATACAGATTTGGATTTCATCTTTGTAATCACCTACCTAATCTTGACCATCTACCTGGAAAATTTCCTCCCTCTGATTTTCAAAACCCCAGTCTTTCTGTACCCTCCTCAGTGAGGCATATTTTGGCACCTAGGTATACCTATCCTGGCATTAGGGAAAACTACAACCACAGGGACCCGCTGCTTCACTGACTGCCATCACCGTGACCTCCTAAGGACAAACCACTCAGGTGAACCCATTAACACTCCTCCAAGCCTCAAACAACGCTTACCATCAACACTACCAAATACCAAATTTTGTTTTTCATTAAATATTTTCTACCTTGCCTAACCAAATTCTCCAGGCTTTAAAATATACCCACTGAGATTCAATCTTCAAGCTCCCACCAAGCAGGATGGCTCTCCCCGTGGCTACCACCTGCACTACAGTGCACCATTCTCATGGCTGGTGCCCATCTGCCACCTGTGCCCTGCCCCTCCATCCCACTGGACCCTGAACCTGTGTCTCATTCAATTCTTTCCCAAGTTCATCAAGCAAGAGCTGATCATGGTGGTTTTTCAGGAGGTATTTGCTCAAAGAACAAGCTGATTCCACACCCATTACCACTTTTTAGGATGTAATCATTTTTGTTGGTCTCATTACTGTTTTAAAGACTGCCCTACTTCTAGGTTCCACTAGAGAACAGGATCCTCAATGTTCAGCAGCAAAGACTAATATGACAAATTTTCTGGATATTCTAGGAACTAGGTAGAAATGCAAATTCTTTCCTTAAATAAAATACAAAGAACATGTAGCACTCTTCAAGATGCGTAAAGCAAAGCTCAGCAGAAATCAAAATAACATGCATCTAAGCAGTTCTGTGGGTGGACACCCAAACGTGGCTCCCAGGATCTCATTTGCACAGGGAAGCCTCTCTTCATTCCTGCCCAGAACAGCAGCATGCAAGGAAGCAGGCAGGCTGTGCAGGCTGCCTCTGGCCCTGAACAGTGCCTGCTCAAGCTCAGCCGAGCATCTGGGGGCGAGACATGGAGGCCAGAAATGCTGAGTGGGGCGTGAAGGAGCTACCTGACAGTGCCCAGCCACATGCTGCTCCTCTGTCACCGGCCTGAGGCACTCAGGCTCCATGTTTTAACCCCCAGAATGTGAATTCAAAAAGTCATGCTGTTTGAGTGATTTGAAGAGCATGCAGTACACACACACACACACACACTCTCTCTCTCACTCTCATTCAAAAAGGAAGTAATGGAAGATTCATCATTTTTAAAGGTTACCGAGCTTATGCCCATAAAAGGCCAACTAGTTCACTTTTCCACAAGAGTTCTGTTGCTACCCAACTGATCAGTTTGGACAAAATAAGAAAAAAATAAAAAAAGGGAAATCCCAGAATAGCTTCTTTTTAAAAATAAAGTATCAGCAAGGAAGCAACCCACTTCCTAAACTGCCTCACACAAGGATAGAAGGAATTTGTATGTTAATCACAAAGTCAGGGCTTCAAATTTCTGTAAAATAATTCACCTTAGAAATTCTACAGATTAGGGGTCTTTTTGCATCCTCTGAGACTGTTTTTTCAAGCCTGGATCTTCTTTTAACCTAGGGTGAATCATGCAGCACATCCTCCTTTGCTGTTTGACCTCAACCTCATTAGCAATGCAATGTCACCAAAACTGTGTGAAGAATTCCAAAGCAGAGCTCAGTTCAAAACAGTGCGATTCACAGCTGAAAGTACGTGCCATGCACTATACAGATTAAGGAAATCAATATTGCTGCCCCTCTCCTTGAAGACTATACACTGTTCAGTGGGAGACGTGACATGGTATTTAAGATGCCATCATGGAGATAGGTAGAGCAGAGGCAACACAGACAGGACCTAGGCACCTAAGTCATAGCCTACGCCCACACTTGCCCCATCTGGTTCCAGCTCCACAGTGTGCAAAGTAACGTTGTTACAGCAGAAATGGAACTGGAGCAGCCTCCCCTGACACTTCCAATCAACACTAGTCCCTTCTCATCACAGGGTGTGGCCTTTTCATGGCCACACACATTCCCAAAACTGTCCAGTGTTTGCTCGTGTGCTTACTGTTGCTCTCCCCCACCACAAGTGAAGGCCTGTGCATGGAAGAGCTTTGTTCTCCTTCTTCCTCTATCACCAGAACCTCAAAAAGTGCCTGGCACATAGGAGGAGCTACAGGAGCACTTAGAGAATGAATTCTCTGCTTAAAACCTTTCAGAAGCTTCCCAATAGATTTGGGGTAAAATCTGAAACTTTACAAGACTTCTAAAGCTGTCCCTGTCTCCATCCCATTTCATTTCATGTTCCTTCTATGAATGAGCCAGGGCCTGTTCATGTTGGCTACTGAGGGCCAGACGGTAGAAGTAGGGTGAGGAGTAGGAAGAAGACGTGGCTGGGATATGAGGCCCAGCTCGGGAAGGGCCATGCTGAGCACCTGAGGCAGCCCTCAACACGGAAGCTCTCTTCCACCCACAGCCCCCTTTGCCCATCACTGTCATTGCTTTACAGGATAATATGTGAAAGTATTTTCTTGATTCAATACACTGCACTAACACCATCTCATTTCTCTTTTAACAAACAAAAAGCATCTGAGAACCATATGTTAGTTCAGACTACAAAAAGAGCAAAAATAAATATATTTGGTAATTACTGTAGATTTATATATTTTTTTCAATTTTTTATTGAGATAATTCTGAAACCATAAAATTCACTCTCTTCAAGTGTACAATTCAGTGGCTTTCAGCATATTCGCACAGTTGTGTAACCGCCAGCACTATCCAATTCCAGAACACTTTCATTACCCACTAAGCAACCCTGTCCCCATTAGCAGTAATTCCCCACTTCCCCCAAGCCCCAGCAATCACTCATCTGCCTTCTCTCATTTAACGTGCTGCCAAAGGTTCACCTGTGATATAGCATGCCTGCAGCAGTACCTGATTCTTCTCGCTACAGATTTTTAAATGTGTGTTTATTTTCCTCAATACAATACTACTGATCTATCAGAAGTTGCCATACAGATAGAAACATTTGAAACATCATAACAAAGAAAAAGAACTTACTTGCATTGGGCATGAAAATATTTGATCAGATTCTGAAGTAAATCCACTCCCTTTTTAATCTTAATTTCATTGACCTTCAGCAGATACTGTTAAAAAAACAAAAAAGGGAATGTCACAGATATAAGCAGAATGTGAGCTTCTGAGGACAGATTATCTTTTCACTTCTTTTACTCTGGGCAGTGCTCATGGTAGGTGCTTAGTATTCTCTGAATGCCACATTAAATGTTTCTTTTAGTTTGGTATGATAAGAATTATCCGACATGCAGGTAATTAAGTGTTTAAGTAGAATTAATAAGACATTGTACCTTAACCTCTAGTTGCATTAGGAAATGAAGGTGGTCAGAATGAACGGGACTAACCTCCCCAACACTTCTGTCCATGTACTTCTGTCCCAGGTCCCTTTCTTTAGGCAGGTCGTCATCTAGGACACTAACTACTCATCTTTTGTAGTTGAGACTCTTGTCACTATGTCTCTAATCCTAAGACACTTCTCTGACGCTTAAAAAAGTGTGATTGCTATAAAAACCAAATTTTAAATTGAAATGAATTACAGCCATTTTTAACATGGAGAATTCATTAACAACCATTAAGATATCAGGAAACTCTAGGGATCTATAAAACCAGCATCAGGAAATACATCTGTTCTTTGCTAAAGATTTACAAAACAGACTCCATAAATTCCCTATCTTCTCCACTGTCAAGATACGGTATAAAAAACCCTGAATACATGACATCTCTCATCTGTAACCTGGGAAACTCTTGTTCAAGGTTTCCTACCTCCTACTAGGCTATAGGTAGATACTATAGATCTACCAGAAGTTTCCATAAACTTCTGGTAGACCTACAGCCACAAAGCCCAGCAGGACATGCTGGTAACCTCCTGACTGGGCTTCACAATTCACTAAACGCTTTTTTAACAAGCAGTTTTGCATTGTTTATGTAAAGAGATTTCTTCCTTCACAGCCAAAAACAGAGCACAATCTGAGCAGGCAAACACACATCTTCTGGACTGATTTCTCCAACACTGTGAGGAACAGCCCAGGCAGGTATTATTCTTATGGTGTCTGTTTATAAAACAACATGTATAAAAACAGCCTTTCCAAAGAACAGACCCACAGACCAGTGGAACAGAATAGAGAGCCCAGATATAAGCCCAAGCATATATGGTCAATTAATATACAATAAAGGAGCAATGTATATACAATGGGGAAATGACAGCCTCTTCAACAGCTGGTGTTGGCAAAACTGGACAGCTACATGTAAGTAAATGAAACTGGATTACTGTCTAACCCCATATACAAAGTAAACTCAAAATGGATTAAAGACCTGAATATAAGTCATGAAACCATAAAACTCTTAGAAAAAAACATAGGCAAAAATCTCTTGGATATAAACATGAGCAACTTCTTCATGAACATGTCTCCCCAGGCAAGGGAAACAAAAGCAAAAATGAATGAATGGGACTATATCAAACTAAAAAGCTTCTGTACAGCAAGGGATACCATCAGTAGAACAAAAAGACTTCCTACAGTATAGGAGAATATATTCATAAATGATATATCTGATAAGGGGTTGACACCCAAATTATATAAAGAGCTCAAGCACCTCAAAAAACAAAAAGCAAATTAGCCAATTAAAAAATGGGCAGAGGAGCTGAACAGACACTTCTCCAAAGAAGAAATTCAAATGGCCAACAGGCACATGAAAAGATGCTCCACATCACTACTCTTCAGAGAAATGCAAATTAAAACCACAATGAGATATCACCTCACACCAGTTAGGATGGCCACCATCCAAAAGACAAACAACAACAAATGTTGGCGAGGATGTGGAGAAAGGGGAATCCTCCTACACCGCTGGTGGGAATGTAAATTAGTACGACCACTGTGGAAAGCAGTATGGAGAGTCCTCAAAAATTCAAAATAGATATACCATTTGACCCAGGAATTCCACTCCTAGGAATTTACCCTAAGGATGCAGCAGCCCAGTTTGAAAAAGATATATGCACCCCTATGTTTATCGCAGCACTATTTATAATAGCCAAGAAATGGAAGCAACCTAAGTGTCCATCAGTAGATGAATGGATAAAGAAGATGTGGTACATATACACAATGGAATACTATTCAGCCATAAGAAGAAAACAAATCCTACCATTTGCAACAACATAGATGGAGCTAGAGGGTATTATGCTCAGTGAAATAAGCCAGGTGGAGAAAGACAAGTACCAAATGATTTCACTCATATGTGGAGTATAAGAACAAAGCAAAAACTGAAGGAACACAACAGCGGCAGACTCAACCCAAGAATGGACTAACAGTTACCAAAGGGAAAGGGACTGGGGAAGATGGGTGGGAAGGAAGGGATAAGGGGAAAAAGGGCTATTACAATTAGCACACATAATGTAGTGGGTGTGGGGGTAGGGTGGGGGGATACGGGGAAGGCAGTATAACACAGAGAAGACAAGTAGTGATTCTATAACATCTTTCTATGCTGATGGACAATGACTGCAATGGGTTATGTGGTGGGGACTTGATAATGGGGGGAGTCTAGTAACCATAATGTTGCTCATGTAATTGTATATTAATAATAGCAAAATAAAAAAACAAACAAAACAAAACAAAACAAAAAGTGAAAAAGATTTTGAAAACAAAACAAAAAAAAACAGCCTTTCTCCTATCTTTAATAGCACTTTGAGCTTACTTAACTTTCTAAATAGTTACTGAATGAAAAAGCAGCAAAGGAGAACAAAGGAACAAAAAAGACCTGAGACACGAAAAACCAAAGGCAGCAGATGCAAATCCAACCATATCGACAGTGACATAAAACGGGAATGGATTTCACAGTTCTATCAAAAGGCAGAGAGAAACTGGATAAAAAAACAAATGATCCAACTCTACACTGTCTACAGGAAACACACTTTAGATTCATAGATATACCCGGCTGAAACTAAAAGGGCTGAAAAAGAAATTGCTTGCAAAGACAATCCCAAAGAGGGCTGGAGCAGCTATACTAATATGGGACAACATGATGTCCTTGATCCTGGGGCCAATTCTCCTCCATTGACCACCCTAGGAGGTTAGTCTGGAATAAAAATTCACTTAAATATACTCCTGAACTATACAATCATAAAGGCTACCTCCCCACTGTAACTGACAAACACTCTAAAATCAAAAAGTTCCTTTTGGATTAGCTTTGCTGTTGACTGATTACAGCCTGAAGAACAACTGAGAGAGGCTGAACCCAGTCTCCAGACCTGGCACAAGTACCACCTGTTATACCCTGTACATTTATAACATGTCCGCACAGCTACAACACAAACAACATCAGGCACAGGGGCTCCTCTGGCACTACCAGGAGGCCCAAGGCTCAGGCAGGGGTGGGGACTATTCCACCAGCTCTTTCTACAAAGAAACTCACAAGCAAGGCATGAAAAGGCTGGAGCAATGGCCTTCATTATTGGTCCATGACATTTCCCATCCCTAAGCCTCCAGCAGAGAAATGCCCCGAGTGGCTCAAGGGCTCAGGCTGCAGGGTGGAGTGGAGCAGAGGAGCAGAGGAGCTCCCCAGGGCACCAGGGCCTCTGCCTTGACAAGTGGAAGGTGCGTGGAAGCATTTTAGAGCATTTAGAGGCAGTGGCTTGGTTTGCACAATGCTCTCACTCATTCACACCAAGAAGACACCAGAAGATGGCAGGCTGCATTTCTCTCCAGCTGGCTTCTCCCTGCCCTCCTCACTGATTCCACTGGTACAATGGGAACCCAGTCACCTCATGAGAGAACACGAAGGAGGGAGTATTTTAGCTAAATTTCAGGGAGAGGGGGCAAGTTTGACTGCGTATGTATGTGAGGCCAAAGAGGATGCTGTTTAGTGTTTCCCTGTCTTTAATAAGAGGTTGGTGTTAATCTAATCCCACCACCTCCAGGAGATTAAGGCTGTTCTAGGAATAGAAATCAGATGAGCAGAGTCCAGTAATGCACTTGGTGATTTCTCTGAAGCCTCAGACAGAAACCAGACAAGGCTGCCTGGGCAGCCACAGGCCCTGCGGGGCCCGCCCATGGCTTCTTACCTCGCACATCTGGAGCTGGAAGAAGCGCCGCTCCTTTTCCATCTCTTCGGCGATCTCAGCCCCACTTATTTCAGTACGAATCATCCCATGGAGCTTGGCATGCTCCTTTTTCTCCTTTTCTATTTTGGTTCTGCAGGTGAGAAAAGCCAGGATAAACAGACATGTCTTGTCACAGCGCTCCACAATGAACAGGCTTGGGTGACAAAAGGGCTCACCAAGCCTTTTAGAAACAGGACAGCCTCCTGACTTACCTAACTTGCCTGGAAAGGAACACGCATTTGGTCATCAAAACACTGAAGTTGACTTAAAAAAATACCTCCTTCCACAAAGCACCTACTTTGGGCCAGATTTGGGTCAGAAGAGGTAGAAAGTCTGCTTGTGTCTCAACAACAGCATTCCATCTGTGGGCCGGCCGAGCGCTCCAAGGTGCACCGTGGCCAAACGATCCCCCACGTCCCAGGTCTCCTCCCACACCCTATCCCTCCTCCTTCCCTCAGCTCCCACTTCTCAGTGAAGTCACACCAGCTCTCTATTTTGATGAGAACAGTGCTCATTACTGTAACTTTTCTTAGAAGTTGTTCAACACTACATGGGTTCCAGTGTGCCCATCATTTGGGAGTGGTTATGTAAGAAGAGGCAAGAAATACAGTTTCTAATTCTTGTTTTTACCTTGAGGCACAGCTTGAATATAAATAAATGTGAGAATGTGAATAGAAAACACCATTTGGCAGGGACCCCTGCACCAGGGAGGGAGTGTGACTAGAGGCCCCAAGGTCCCTGACACTACAATTACACAACGCCCTGCCCCCTCCTCACCAACCTCCCTCCCCCAACACACACCACCTCAAATGGACCAAGAAATGGTCTGAAAATGGTTATTCTTAAAAAAAAAACAGGTATGGAACTATTACTCAGGAATTTTAAAGATATCTTATTCTTGTTTGTTACATATCATAGGACTTCTTGGGAGAAATCAATTTCACATGTAAATGGGTAAAGAGTTACTCACCTAGAATCACTTTGAGTTTTGAAGGGTGCTACTCCCTCAATTTCAAATTCTGAAATCTTCTGAGTAATTCTGTCCCTACCTTATCTGTGTGTGTCTTGCTTTGAAAGAACTTGATCTCATTCCCCTTTCAAACCTTTTCCTTCCAGAACCAGAAGCCTCTTCCAGGCAACCTTCTTCAGAAACCCCTTCATGCCCTGGTGCATTTTCTCTAAGACACCTGATGGTGGCAGCAAAAGGGGCTGGATGGGACTGCAAATTCAACTCCTGGCCTGTTACTACTCTTACTGGCCAACCAGCAGCAAACCACCAAGTCTTGATTTCCCACCCGTAAAGGAGGAATGGTGACCCTCTTCATTTATTGCACAGAATTGGCATGTAGAGGAAGGATGCTAAAGGGCCAGGAACAGCAAGTCTGGAGCGTCTCTGGGCTGAGCGGACCCTCAAGGTATTCTCTTTAACACTCTATACACTCTTATCTGTGCTTACACACAAATGCATGCTTAGTGAAACTCCAGAATGAGGGAATCCCAGCATCTTCGGGTATGGAAATATAAGATTTCTGGGATGGGACAAGTATCAACGGTTTGGTGGTCCCTGGCTTGAGCTAAAAACAACAAACCCAATTAAATCCTTGTAGTTACATCTGGAAATGGCTTTCTTAACACTTCTCACTTTACCAGATGGCTTCATATTAAAGTTTCAGAAAACCCTACACTATCACCCAATGCACAACAATTACAAAGCAAACACGAGGCATTTAAAAATATTTTCTCTTTTGCCAGTAATTAAAATAATTGAAACCATTATCCCCACAATCACCAGCTCATTCTGGCTAGTTCCCCTCTGAGAATGACAAATCAATTGGAAATGTTACAATCACTGCCAGAGGTCACCCAGGGACAGCCTTGTCTACCTGTGTTCAGTGGAAACTGATGCACTGAGAAGAGCCCACCCGCCTGTTCCTCATGTCCTCTGCCAGATGCAGCAGTCAAACAAAGCTGGAGGGAGGGGTCCCCATCTCTCCTTTCTCTTTCTAAAACCAAGGGGACTGGTGTTGTGCAGAGACACTGACAAAGCTGAAAGCAGACGGCTTTCACAAATCACCAGGAAGATGACGTATAGAAATTGTGCTGCTGTCATGATGCTTATAAAATGGGGAAGGTATTTAGGAAAAAAAAAAAAAACCTCAAGGGAAATTGGCCTTAGCTTCCTTTAATTAACTTTCCTGAAAATAACATTTTGGAACCATTATGACATAAAAGAAAAGGGACAGGAAAAACTTGTTTCAAGAGGAATTTATCACTGAATTTAGAGACCAAGTATGAAAGCATCTGGCATCAAAACAAACCACAGCAACACAGTTTTAAGTGAATTTTCTCCTGGATTAAGGTTTATTTAGACAGTTCCTTTGGGCAATCTCAAATTACCTATAGTAACTTTTTTAAAAGGAACACTCACATTTTTGTTTCATAGTCCTTCCAAGCTTTATCAAATGGCTTTTTCAGATCCTGTAAACAGAGAGGCATAAATTAAACAGGATTAATCATTAACTTCTGAGCAAGATAAACTTACTAATCTCTAGACTAGTCCTGCAGGAAGCATTAATTTCTGTAATAAATGATGTATGTGTCCCATGAAAAATAACCTAAATAAGTTTTAATGAGACTAGTGGTGGAATTTCCTTTTCTTTCTTTTAAAACAATTTTACAGAATATGCCAAATTTTGGCACACAGAGAAAAACAAGAGAATAGTATTATGTACCTGTCACCCAGTTATAACAAGTACTAATTCATGGCCCATCTTATTTCACCAAAACCTTGCCCTCTGCCCTAAGATTATTCTGAAATTAAACCCAGAAGGACATAACATTTAATCTGCATGTATTTCAGTACATCTCTCCAAAAGAAAGGGACTCAGATTTTTTCTATTAAAACAGGAAATCTCTCTAACATACGTCATTCTGATTTGGGCCCTAACAAGAGTATAAAAGATCTCCTGGGATCTCCTTATTTCCTCTTCTGTCTGCAATTTAGGACCTGGTACTCTGATAAAGCTTGGCTCGGAAGTGTACTAAGTCACTAGAAATTCTATCAAATGCTATCTACCTATTTATGCACCCTTTCACAGGGTTCTTTTGGAACAAAGAACCCTTTTTTCTGGTGGGAGTTTTAGGGAGCTTATTCTTTATTTATGGCTGTTCTTCAG
The DNA here is from genome assembly GCA_032199065.1 of Smutsia gigantea. Lineage (NCBI taxonomy): Eukaryota > Metazoa > Chordata > Mammalia > Pholidota > Manidae > Smutsia > Smutsia gigantea. The sequence goes on from JAVSCE010008603.1 coordinate 263,929, forward strand.
CCCTCTGTTCACCGCCTGCATCTAAGGCCTCAGTGAACTGGGCCTTTCCACCCCGTAAGCCTCCCACTGCGTGGCTTCAGGCTACACTAAAAGCCTTAGGAGCAGTGCTGTCATGCTCTGGGTATTTGCGCATTCTTCCCTTGCCTCACATGCCCTTCCCTCCCATTTTTCCTGGCTGGCTCGCTGACATGTTCTCCCGGCCCCAAGGGGAAGATGAGTAACGTTCCTCAGTGTCCTAACAACTTGCTGGACCCAGCTCCCTGCCCCAACACCTCTCAGGGCTCACACCGTGAAGGAGAGAGTGAGAGGCCCCTGAGAGACTGAGAGGTCCCTGCAGTGGCCAGCCTGGGCTTCCAAATGGGACCGGGATCATGTGCAAATCCAATCAGAGAACATGGTCTCCTAAGAACTCAGGCACCATCCTCTCCTTCTCATACTGCACATCTGTTTGTGCTGATGACACGCAAAAACAACTACTGCTCAGCATCTGGTGCCCAAACGCCACTTGAGCCCTGACTGTTCCTGCTCACATCCTCATGAAACAATTCACAGCTTAAGTGTTTATACTCGGCGAGGCACTTCCTAACAATAAACATCCTTTGGAGACACAAAAATAAAGTCAGCTCAAGCCTAACTGGTGTAGCCCTTCAAATCAGGAGACACTATCCTTGCAAGGGACCTTTTCTCGGTGGTCAGTAAGACCCCAGCTGGAAAACCAGACTTCGCACAGGTTTCCCTGCTCAACAGATGGAGCCCCAAATGGCTTGGGTTTCCAAAAGAGCTGCTTCTTTCCCTTCAGGTCCTCCCCCCTTACACATCAAGAGCACCGGCAGGACGCCCAGAAAGGCCATGCGTCACCATGGCTACAGATGACAGGCGGTGCCAAGACAGCAAATCCAGGGAAATGAAGGCAGCTGTCAGCTGTCCTGCCAGCCCAGCAAGAACGTGCACGTAGCTGGAAGGTTTCTGGGCCATACCCCTTTCACCCCTTTCAGGTCGCCCTTCAGCAGGCTGTCCAGAGGGAAGGAGATGATGTTGTTCATATTCTGAATCTAAAAAACAAAAACAAAACTATTCTTACTCCATTTCCTTTTTAATCTCAAGTCAGGGCAGCAAGGGTATTAGAGAACACTTGGTAATAATTAACCTTCATTTAAAACCTGACCAGTATTAGGTATGACAGCCTTATTCATTCTTATATTCTTTGTAGCATTTTTACCTTGCAAATGAATATAGAAGTAATGAAAAGTTTACATCTGTTTTCCATAATAATAACCTATTATTAAGCTATGAAGTTTGTGAAAAGATTATCATTACAATGAAGAAAAAATATTTCAAAATAATCAATGACAGGATCACTTTAAAGGTCCTGGAATAGAAGTGTGAACACCCACTTGCCACTCTCATTCAGGGCTCCACCAGGATGCCTTGGGGCCTTGTGGCTGGGCTCAGCTCAGCTCCTGGGATCCACAGACTCTCATCTCCCTCTCACAACCCCCAACAGGAAACCAAGGAAAAACTGAGCGGTGGGGGCTTCTGTCTCCTGTGAACGTGTATGAGTGAAGGTTAATAGAGAAGGAGAAAAAAGGCCAGTGTGTGTGCACGCTGCTGGGGATAGCAGACAAATGAAAAAAGGAGGGATAAGCAGTCTTGAAGTCCCAGTTGTTCTCCCTGAAGCAAGAAGGCAGGAGACGGTGACTTAGCAAGTTGTCACCATGGACTACACTGAGTGGAATCAGGTCTTCCTGACACACAGCACACTCGCGGAGAGCATGCCATCCCTGCCAGCAGCTCACGTGAGCAAACTGAGAGACAAAGCTTCAGGCAGAAGAAGCTTCAGGCACAGGCTCCCTGTGTTGGGAATGCTCCAGGAGTCCCTCTCCAACAAGAAAATAAGCTGAAGAACTACTTTCTCATCTGTGCAGGCTCAGACCACTCCCTTGCAACACAACTGCCAGTTGGCACCACTGGGGCCTTGTGGCATGTGTCACTTTGGGTCAAACACACCGAGATTACAGGCCTGGGAAAGGAGAAAGATGAGAGGAAGGACTTTGGAACCTTATGCATTCATTCTCATAACTGGGCAAAGGAAAATTTTAGTCGAGTAAAATTACCTTGAATAGAAGACCAACTATAGGCAAAAATTTTAAGGCAATATGACACCTGATTTCTATATACTATTCAGTATACTGAATTTCAAAATGGAGAAAGAAATTTACTTGAAAAATATTGGTAAGCTGTGTAGTAATGTCTGCACCATCTATCCTGCCAAATAAGTGATCAGTTAATGACTGTTATTTCAGCAATGCCTTTTTTGGGTAACTTCTGTCCTAGGCTTACACCACTCAACATTGGTCACACACCTGGCAGTCCTCCAAAGTACAAGGTAATCAGCTATGACTGGCCAGGACCAGCATGAAGAGTCAAATTTTTAACACTGAAAAGCTGAGGTCAGGGCAAGGTCCTGTGAAAAGGAATGGTGACAAACAGGCTGTGCTGATGAGAATCTGACAGGAGCACACCAGGGTTTCCATGGTAAACTGAGGTAGGGATGAACACAAGTGAGTTGGGCAGGGCTGCTCCATTTCCACCCACCTGCCAGGACACCTGCTGGCAGCTATGTGTGCCCAAGCCACCCCACAGCCACCCTGCTTCCTTGGGGCTCTTTATTCCTGTGACACAGTCCCTTACTGCCCTCCTTGCTGACTTCGCTCCTAGGAGACATCTCTCCTCCTTTCTGTTTTGCTTCTGTAGCTGCTCATCTACAAACTCCCCCTGACCTTCATCACCATCCTGTCCCGTGGCTGGCCTCTCTGTTCCTTTCTGGACTGAGGCAACTGCTTCCTCTGATGCCAACCTCCAAGTCAGTCTCTACCTGACTAACCCTTCCTTTGCAGTCCCATGAGATTTATTTGGCATCGTGTCCCTAATAAAGACTAAACTTACTCCAGCATTTGAGACCCTCCACAATCCAACCTCATTTGCCAGTTTTCACCTTCACATTCAGCCAAATGGAAGTCTTTGCCATTCTCTGTTTGCCTGGTTCTCTGCTTGTGCTCGAACTGTCCTGAAATGCCTTCCCCATGCCCCACTGTCCAGCGCCTTCCCCATCAGGACTAAGGCAGATGCATCTTCTCCATCAATCCCCCTACCTCCCTGCAAGAAGTAACCCCTCCCTCCCCAAATCCTAGAGTATTTTCTTTTTAAAAAATTTCCCAAGGCCCTTGAGTTTCTACTCTGCATTCACTTATCAATCTCACACCATAAATCTAAAGGGTGGCTTCAAGTGTACTCATTTTTACATTCTCCATAGCACTCAGCAGAGAACCTGGCCCAGAACAAACACTCAATAAGCACTAGCCCAATAAATCAGCATACTTAAGTATTTTATGAACATCTAATACATGACAAACAGAATCTAGATATACACTAAAACCAAACATATATGGCCAATACAAGTGTGACTTAATTCATTCATCATTTATTTACCAAGTACCTATTTTGTAGACAGCAACAAGCTGGCTACAATGAAAATCAAAACATGATGCTTGCCATCTCACAGGAGAATAAATATATACGCACCAAGAATTAAACAAAAAAATTTTTAAACCACAGCAGCACATTTTACTCTGTATAGGTACCGGTGGCTCCTTATGGAGAGACAAAGACTTTGGCCTTGAGGAGTCAGGCAGGCTGACCTGGGCTTGGGAAGAAGGGGACTGTCCCAATTACTGAGCCCTGAGACACTGCTAGTTCCTGCACATGATCACACAGTCATGGCTAAAGTCAGAGGCACAAGGCATTTAGGTCCTGAGCATTGTTGGGAGAGTAGCCAACAGCACCACCTTGGACAAGGCATGGCAGGAAAGGGGAAGCGGAAGTAGCCCAAGGTGGCGGGGAGGCGAGCTGCTCAAGGTGGCAGGCTGAGCCACAGGCACCAGAGCAGCTCAGTCACATGGCGGGCAGGGAGGAAAAAGAACAAGGTGCTTGCAGTTTAAGCCATGTTTCAGGAAGAAGTCTAGTAAACTTTTTATGTGAGGTGTATGTAAGTAAGAGTGCAAGCACAGTCATACAGGAAAAGTAGGGGAAAAGAACTTTAGTCAGAATTTGGTTACTGTATTTATTTTAAAGCTATTTGTTATTTAATTCAAATTAGAACTTAGGCACTCATGACAGGTATTGGGGTCAGAAAAGGGAAACTGAGCTTTGGTGGAGAAGTGACAACTGATGGACGCCCAAGCACACTTGGCCAGCTTGTTTTTGTTTGATACCAGGGACAGGGCCCAGAGCCCAGCAGTGAACATGACATTAAGCAGCAGTTAAAATGGTGATAAGCACAAAAAAGGAGGCTCAGGGGGCCTTAGTGAGTGAAAGAAGTAGAGCAGAAGAGACACAGGGTAGGAAGGACACAAGGATGGATTAGACCGAACTCCAGTCCTCAGCAACTCTTTGTTTATTAGGGGAGATATAGCCCACACTTAAGTAAAACTGCAACATGAAAACTCTAAAAGCCCTAAATAAAACACCATGGAATTTCTGAGAAGAGCAAATTACTTCCAGTCTGAACACAGGGAATTCTTTGTTCATCAGGGGTTATGTGAGATGCACCTTCAAAAGGTAGAGAGAACTGTCTCACAAGATGGGGAGGAGGGTGTCTCAGACAGAAGGAGCAGTGTGGAGATGTGGACAGAGGCACACGGGTGGCAATGTATTGGCCGAGAGAGCAGAGGGGCTGGGAAAACGGGGCCTTCAAGGGAAGCTGGATGCTAGGTCAGACAGGGTCTGCCTTCATTCCAGTCGATTTTTCTCTCTGGAGTTATTCATATGATCTAAAATAAGAAATTATTACTTCTCTAATCAGAAAATAATTAGCTAAATTATTACAGAAGAGACAAAGTAGATTAGTGGTCACCTGGGGCTGGGGGTGGCAATAAGACCTTACTGGGGGGAAGAAAATGCCCTCAAATGGCTTTATGGTGATGATGGTATCACTTTGTAAAGTTACTAGTAATCATGAACTTGTATACCTGAAATGGGTGAATTTTATGATATAGAAAATACACCTCAAAGTAATTTTTTTTTCTCTTCTTTTTTTTTAAATAATTTATTTTGGATCATTAAATCTACAATTACATGTGCAATATTATGGTTATTAAACTACCCCCTTCATCAGGTCCCCCCCACCAACCCCATTACAGTCACTGTCCATCAGCGTAGTGAGATGCTATAGAGTCACTACTTGCCTTCTCTGAGTTGTACAGCCCTCCCCATGCCCCCCCAACATTACATCTGCTAATCGTAATGCTCCTTTTTCCCTCTCAAAGTAATTTTTTAAAAGAAACTGTTGAAATATAAACAGAGTCCTCATCAATGGACTTACTGATAAAGTGTCCATACTCCTGGACCCTAGCCTCTGCCTGCCCCCCACATTTATGGTGCTGACAGAGGTAGCCCGCAGGCACTAGGCACCCTGACTCAAGGTTAGTGGCCCAGGAAATGAGTGTGCCCTTGTCTGCCACGTGCACTGGGGCCCGGATGTTCTCTTGGCAGGAGGGCCTTGCAGCATAAAGGCTGGGCTCTGACTCCTCTGACTGTGTGTGCTGGGGCAGCCCAACAGCCTCGGGCCCAGGCTGACAGCACCAGCCTCTGTTCTGGCTGAGAGGGATCAGAACCACAGCCAGGACCATGCACACCCATGACTCGTAACGTAATCTGTATGATCTCTGGGAAGAATTAAGTTGTCCTGGATAACCCAACCAGAATATTTTCTTTTATGTTCTGACTTTTAACAAGTACGTTACATAAAACTGCTTTTGGAAACACCAAGGATGATCTGAATACAAAGTATTAATTTTTATCACTGATATTAACTATATAATAACAGCAAACAGGCAATATTTAAAGTAACAAGCCTTTCTTCTCTCTCTCTTCCTGTCTTCACTTTTCCTGGGTTCACTTGGATGTGTCTGGTAAGATAAGTCAATATGCAGTCATAGGTCTGTAATCGCTCAGGAGAAATAAAATGATTCAATTGGTGGGGCAAGTGGACAGGCCATTGGAGATCAAGAACAACCCTGACATGCTAATGCCATGGCTGACTGGCAAACATTGACAAGGAGATGGGGTGTGGATTGGGGGAGATACAGCCAGCTTTCCACTTTCTTTCTTCTTCCTAATTATTACTATTTTTTTTTTGGTTTAAAAATTCCTTGAATCTAGCTTTGTCACTTCCACATTCTCCGAAACCTTCCTGCCTTTCCCCCACACTTCCTTGGCTCACAGGGCCCTGTCTCACCTGCTTCTTTAGCTCCATTCCCCAGTCACCGCCCCTGCTTATCCAGCCGAAGAGTCAACCTTGGTCCCTCATGCTGCCCCGCCTCAGGAACCAGCGTGCTGCCTTTTCCCTGATGTGGGCAAGGAGTAAATTCGCTTGGCCAAATGATCTTGCCCAGGGGGATCCAGCTAGAAGCCTGAACCCAGACAGGATTCTCACACTGTAGCTCTCTGTTTTTAAGGTTCAGCAATGAGAAGAGAGAATCAAAACAAAAAAAGTCAGTAAGCAGACTGTTCCCAGTTCCAGGCTCATGAATCTAGAAAAGAACGGGCCTTCTCAGGGTCGCCCTCCAAAATCCCTAATAGAGTCCAATTCTCTTTGAGGATAATAAACTTTACTTTGAAAGACCAATTTATTGCTATATAAAACACAGCCAAAGAGTCTTACTGAAACTTATCTGTGTCATATGAGTTCATTTTAGTATGCCTAATTTATGAGAAACCTGAGAGGAGAAAAGACCACACTCTGAGATCTGTTTTCTTTTTGTTTTTGGTTTGGGCAAACGCTGCTCAATCACAGAGTCAAACAGGTAAAAACTAAGGCTTCAAAGAAGGGAAAACCATCAATTTGCCTTGGCACAGGCTGCAGCAGCACCTCCTCACCAGAGAGGGAGGGATGCAAAGACCTCAGACCTCAGAGCTTCAGTTAGGGGCACGCTGAGGAGAGGCACCAGCAAGGACACTTCCACATGCCACAGCCGTCACTGCTGGGCGCTTAGAGCTAGCTCCAGGAGCCAGAGTCTGAACCCAAGAGGGTGTGCGGGTGGTGCTGGAGTGCTATAGGGGCAGCTCAGGCCACACACCTGTGCTGTTCCTGGCCACTCACTCCATGTGGTCATGCAAATTGAAATGGATTAAAGTTAAATCAAGTTAAAAACTGAGTTCATCAGCTGCACTAGCCATATTTCAAATACTCAGTAGCCACAAGTGGCTAGGGTCTTAATATTTTGGATAGAGCAGATATAGATGATTTCCATCAATGCAAAAAGTCCTATTGGACAACAATGCTTCAGACCAATGGCCTAGGAAAATAAAAAGCAGCTTTAATGAGGCGTAACTGATATACAGCAAACTGTACACATTTAAAGTGTACAATTTGGTAAACTGACATATACAACCACAAAATCGTTGCCGAAATCCAGAGAGTGAACATATCTGTCACCCCCAAAAGTTTCCTTGTGCCCCTTTAGCAATCCCCATCTCCCACTCCTGGCCCTCAATCTCCAGGCAACCAGTGATCTGCTTTGTCACCACAACGTGTCCTAGAATTGTATACAGAGACTCTCACATTCCTTTTGAAGACTGGGCACGCTTACTCTGAGGTCCATCCATGTTGCTGCATGGCCAACCCATCCCTTTTCCTGCTGAGCAGTATTCCATTGTCTGGCTATACTCCTATATGCTTATACTGTTGACATCCTGTCCTATCTGCTTAGCTCTGTTGACAGAGTTTGAGTTGTTTCCAGTTTGGGGGCAACTACAAAAATCTTACCTGTAAAGCTGCTGGGATGGGATAGGGCTCTCAAATAGTGGGCAGGAAGGCCTTTTTAAAAGGTGACATCTGAGCAGACGATGAGGGAAGCAAGACAGAGCCATGTGGAAATCTGGTGGAAGAACATCCTCAACAGAGGAAATTCCTAACACAAAAGCTGTGGGACAGGCATGTACCCGGAAGAATCAAAGAACAGTTTTCTAGGTTCTTTCCAAAGGCTGCTTATTTGAAAGACAGCACCCAAGCAGAAAAGCTTCCTGAGAAGCAGAAAGTACTAGGTACAACAGCTTAAATAAATTGCTCAACAGTGTACTGCCATTAATCTTATTTAATATGTGTTACAACCACACTGAGAGGTGGGTTTTATCCCTGTTTTACAGATAGGGAAACAAAGAAAGGACTTTGTCACCTATGTTGCCCCCAAATCACACAGAGTTGAGCTGAGACACTAAAGCCAGAGCTCTACCCATCACTTCACTACCAGAGGCAACAGGATTTAGAGCTCAGCCTCGCATGGGAGGCAAGGCCAGAGCAGGAGAGACTGAGCAACACCACCTACCAGTAGTTCCCCCCCAGGCCCTCCTTACACAAAGCAGCCCCCAGGTAAGTGTTAGGAGACTTTACAAAGGAGAGCCACATGGGTCCCCTTCATCCTGGGTGCAGAGGCTTCTTCCTGAGCCAGCATGTGTACAGTGTACCTCGCGCTCACACAGGGCATGGACATGTGCCCAGTCCTCGCCTTTGGCAGCAGAGCCACTCTGATGGCTGAATTACAAAGGAAGGGGGAACCCACCCCTGTTATAACACAAACGGGAAGATCAAAACCAGCCAGCTGCCAAAACCGTGTTGGCAGCTTTCACACCAGAAGAGGGGACCAGCTGACCTGGTTTCTGCCTTTAACGCTGCATCTCTGCTGGTCACACTGCTCTGGTCTTTCAGGCAGGTTCTAAGTGGAGAGAGAGTAGTGACCTTTTGCCCTTCTTCCACCAAAGAATGGATGGTGAAACTGCATACTCCAGCCTGCCTACAAACCTTGCTGAAAACCCGCTACAACAACTGTGAGAGGCAGAGGGGCAGCTTGGAAGGACCTGGGACTCGTGCAATCCACAGCTTCTCCTAAAACCCACAACATGTTAAAATGTTTGCTCAGGCCATGAAACACGAAAGCATCTTGTCAAATTTATTACCTCCAAGAATCCAAGGCTGGAAAATATTTGCTGGCCTCTCCTAAACCCAGGCACCCGAGGCTCAGTCCCCAGGGGTCACACCTGGAAGCATTCACCTGCTGCCCTCTAGGGAGGCTGGCTTCTGATCAGCAACATCAGCATTGCTGGGGAACTTAACAGAAATACAAATGGGCCCAAAGCTCGGGAACAGCACCCAAAGAGTGTCATAACAACACTGCAGGTGCTGCTGATGCTCTGAAGTTAGAGAACCACAATGTAGTAGGCAGGGTGTGGGCCCATGATTTCTCTTCTAACAAGTTCTGTGTGATGCTGGCACTGCACTTTGAGAACCTCTGCTCAATGCTTCTCAAATGTGAATATGCATACAGGCTTCACAGCTTATAGCCCCTCTTCAGACCATCAACCTCTCCCAGTCACCAGCACTGCCCCTTTGTCACTTTCTCCTTCTGTCATCAACCTCCCCCAGATCAGTGAACACCTGCTGTTGCCCCTCTTCCACCTGATCTTTCTCCTCAGGCTACCCCAACTTGTCTCCTGCCTTTATGGCAGAGTCAGGGAGGGTCTCCTGACCGCCGAAGCCAATCACTCACCAGGATTCTCTTCCTGCTCCTCGGCAGCCCCAACCTTCATTCACATTCTCCACTCCTGCCTGCCCCCGCATTGTCTTTTAGGTTTCTCAAAAGATTTTTTTTTTGTTTGTTTGAGGTCCCCTACATTGTGGCAGTTGTACTTTAACAAGCAACAATTGAGCAAGTATGCGACACAAGAAAAAAAATCCTGTTTTAAGTTCATTAATGCTTTCAAATCATTATCTTCTGAACAGCTTGGCTCATACATGTGACTAGTTGTTAAAAGTGCAGCACACTTGTCTATAAAACCTTGCAATTAAGCTTGTGCGTAAAAGGACCTGAGGATGCTTTCTGATAGCCCACAGGGCTCCCCTGCTCCGCCTCCACCCCAGGTTCCCAAGGACCCAGGGACCCAAGGGTGGGGCTGGAACTCACTGCTCTACCTTTCAGGGCTGCACCCTCAGCTCCACAGCATTTATACAGTGCCATCACAGCACTGCAATTCTAATAAAAATGTCCATGTGTCTGGCCAAACACGAGTTATTAGCTCTTACTGCCCCAAACAGCACCAGAGCGGCAGGCACCCAGCAGGCTGCCACCTTCCTCAGCTGGGCTCTCCTCCCACCTCAAGGTCTTCTTCGTATCCTGGCCCCCACATCCCCTGGCTTTTCCCACTGTCTCTGACCTCTAGAAGTCAGTGCACTGCAGGTGTTACGATGAGATAGCACCATCTTTCCAAGAGAAAAGGAAATAATATCCAAGTGCAGTTTGCCATGTGAGGTGGCTGCACTATAGCCAAACTCTAGGGTCTGACACTGGCTTACTGCTTTTGTTCTTTTGGTCAAACTAAGGCTGCACTTTTGGTTTCGGTCAGGGATTGTGACCACAGTAAGCTTACCGAAGGCTTTAGAGTCCAAAACAAAGAATTTCCAACTGTTTAGCAGGCCAGTTAAAGATCTGGCAAAGCTTTCTAAATGTCCAACATAACTGTCAGCCAGTCTGTCCATGAACTCTGTTCCCCTAGAGAAGCCTTAGCTCTCAAGCCGTCCTCCCTCAAAGTTTACAGACTCCTGCTTTGCATACAAGTCTAGAAGCCAAGTCAGCCAGTTTTCTAGCTCACAGTGCTGTGGGACAAGAAACGCTGTAGACAGGCCTTGATAGCAGTAAAAAAACGGCAATTAGCAGGGAAAAGAGAGTCAGAATATTAAAAAGCTGATGTTGGAAATGGGAGTCCATAGTCTGGCACCAATCTAGGGGCAGATACTCCCATCAATCAGGAACAAGACACATGGGGTTTCTCTAGATTCTAGCACAGTTCATTGATTTATGCTGAGAACAATGGTAAGTCTTCCTCCCAAAAAGATGAAATTATGATCATTTAACAATTTAATAACTTAGTCATTTAATAAGAAAGAATGTAAGACATTTTAGTATATGACATTTTCAATAGAAGAAGTTAAAAGAGAAGAAAATGTTTGGAAGTCCTGTGGTGAAGCCCTCTGGCAGGAAGCTCTGTACACGGGGCAATGAGATGAGCATCACTGATCACAATCAGCTCACATCTCCCGAGACTGAAGGCGTGGGGAGCGCTGCTGCCCTAGCACCCGTGCAGCAGGTGGGGACACCTCTCTGCCAGGCACGGCACACATCAGACAGGCAAAGCTGTAAGCTACCATGCGTCCCCGCACAGCTTGACCAGCTCTTTATTCTGTGGCTATGTCTTCTAACTCCCATCATTTGTGTAAAAAAAGACATATGACTTATGTGCAAGTTGGATGGGGAACTCACAGGTTCCTCTTTCGATGTGAGCAGAGTGAAATTTCTTGGCCCCCGGGCTGCTCCCGGTCCTCCCTCCTGGCTCAGTATCTGCTGGCCCCTGCTTTCACCCAGAGCAGTTTCTGTGGGCTGAGAGCATGTATCTCACCATCAACTCTCTGAAATCACAGGCAGAAACTACATGTGCATAACTGGACTTTCATAAATCTGTCCTTCAGTGCAGCCGTTCATTAAAAAGCCACTTCTCAGCACAGAAGTGGCCCTTGGAGAAAATCTCTCCAGGATTCTCACATCCATCTGCTTAAAGGAAAAAACCTAAGAAACGGGGCTGACTTTACAACCAGTTTAAAATTTCACACCTGACATTTCTAGGGCTTCCTTGTTTTTCCCTTTACCTGGCATAACTGCAGAGAAAATTCACAGATTCTCTAAGGGTGAGATTCTCACCCAATTAAGTTGGCTTTTCTTTGGAGATGTTCCAACTGCTTTATAAACATTCCTTCATGCTGCAAAGCATGTAATTAGTCTCCTTTCTGGACAAGGGGTAGAGTAGAGACTCGTTGCCACACAAAACAGGCATGTGTTTCAAATGTCTGAGGGAAAGGCAAGGCTTTAAAAAGAAGAGACAGGACACATGTGACCAAAACCAGGAATGAAATGGTATACAAAGTGCCACCAAAGGAGAATTCCCCTCTAATTGGCTCACTCAGCAACAGTTTTGTAGAAGCGGCCACTTGGCGCTCCAGTGTGGCCAGGCAGCTCCCACACTGGCACTGGCTGGAAAACCAGGCCTGGTGAATGTGAATTTGGGCATGTGTATCCCTCTGACTTTTGTCAGGGAACATGATCAGCAATCCTAAGTCCACAAAACAAAATCCAAAACTAAAGGAATGCCCACAGACTTAAAGCTGTTACTGCCTGGACTTTAGTAAGTGAACGCATCATTACAGCAATAAAGTGTGGCCCGTGTGCTAAGTTTTAATTTATAAAAAAAACCCTTCCCACTTACTCCTTTCATCTTGATGCTGGCCCTGGAGGCTCACCTGGTTTTCAGGTGAGGAGATGGGGGCCAGCAGACTCCTCGTGGCCACTGCCTTCCCTTCTGTTCAATCTCCTTTCCCAAGTAGTTTACAAGAAGCTTCAACTCCTTTAATGCCACAGTGGAAACAGCACGGATTTGGAGTGTGAAGACCTGGATTTGAATCCCAACTTTGTCCCTTGCCAGCCTAGGACCTACCTGGTCAGTTACTTACCACGTGTGTGCCAGATTAGATGAAGGTTATACGAGCAACCTGCACAGCTGGTAGGAGGGTGACGTGAAACTAGTAGAAACTAGTATACCCCTAATGCCCAGCCCAGTGCTGACTGTACCACAGCGCTCATTAAAGACGGCTGCTGATAAATACTCTGCAGAAAGATGTGGGCAACAAGGCCTGGCAGGAGTTTCTCAAGTGCTCAAAGTGGCAGAGCTGTGGGGTGGTGGGCAAGGAACCAGTCACAGGCCCTGCCTTGATTTCCGTTTTGTAGAAAATCAAGAAAAGAAAGGGCTGCTTTTGTTTAACCGTGCAGCAACTCATGCTGACAACTGAGTACAAGCTAGTTTATTCAGGGTTCTGCCATGTGGAGTGCTGAAGTGGGCCGTTCTCCACCTGGAGGCACACACTAAAAACCGTCAAGAACTTGGAGCTGTCCCAAGAATGAGATTTAAATTATGTGGAGCCTTAATTCTAATCGATCAGGTGGGGATAACTGACTCACATTATGGGATTGATATAAGAATTGAGTTAAGATGTGTAAAGCAACTGGCTATATTCTATATACAAAACCAGGTACGGTGTTATTATTTCCATTTTACAGCTGAGAAAACCCAGGTCTAGGGATCAGCTGAATGAACACAAAGAGCTCATGGCGTGAGAGTCCTCCTGCCTCAGTTTCCCACACTGCTGGTGTTTGGGGCTGGCTGTTCCCTCCACCTCCTGCTCAGTCACTGCTGGGGCTTCACTTAGACATCCTGGGCTCCCTTTCACTGCTTTCCTTCCGCTTGGATTCTGTTTCCTGACTCACACAGCTTCGCCTTTCTTGGCTTCCCTCTTCATTTTGCTAAAGGACATCCTTTAGGAGTTTTGGAGAAATGACGCATGGGACCTAAACATTTTGAGCCTCCCATGTCTGAAAATATCTCAAATTCTACTCTGATGCTCAGCTGGCTGTGTATAATTCCAGGTTGGATTTATGTTCCTCAAGGGTTAGTGGCATTACTCTGTGCCTTAAAGGTTCCAGTGTTACTGTCGGGACATCAAGGCCATTGTGATTCTTAACTCCCTGCATGCTTTCTGGAAGCATTTAAGATCTTCTGCAGTTTCACATGGCGAGGCCTTGTGGTGGGCCCTTTCCCTTACTGTACTGGGTACTCAACAACCCTTCAATCTGAAGACGCCTATCCTCTCGTGCCATCTTTGTACTATTTCATTCCTGGCGCCCTCCTCTCTGCTTTTCTATTCTTTCTGAAATGCCTATCAGTTGGATACTGGACCTTGAGGATTAATCCTGGTCTTGTCTTTTATTAATTTCCCACTTTTGTTTCTTAAGCTATTTTCTGAGAGATTTCTTCTACTCCAGCCTTCTCACTGCACTTCTAATTTTCTATTTTCTTACATTAATTGTCTCCCTGCCTTTCTTTAACAACAAGCTACACCCACTCTTCCTTTCCAGATAGTGTCTGTTCTGATTTTGGAATTGAAATACAGTTTCTTTGAAGTTTTCTTCTGCTCTTTGCATTGCTTCTGTTTCTTCTGAGTTCTTTTCTGTTTGTTTTGGCCACTCCCCTTCTGGAAACCGTTCACTCATCCTGAAGAGTGGGCTGCAGCTCTGCATGCACAGAAGGGCTTCTGCAGCCAGAGCCTGGGGATCAGGCAAGCTGCCTTTCACTAGAAGACCCCCCCACCCATTCCAGCATCTACACAGCTCTTCCCTGGGACCATTCATTTCTCCAGTTAAAAAAAAAAGGTTCTTATCTGACTCAGTGGTGAGACCCTAGAAATCACACATGTGGGTGTTGGGAGTGGGACTCATGGGGCCAGGCTGCACTGTTCAGTGTGTTTCGCTGCCAGCTCATCTGGGGCTCTACTTAGAAAAGTACTTAAAGGGAAGGCAACCAACTTGATAAAATCCCAAGAGATTCCAAATTAACCCAAGTAAATAACTTAAAACATAGCAACAGCTTTTTAGGTTTATCATTTCCAACTGAAATATTTTATAAGCAAAGATGGGGAGAGAGACCAAGAGCCTCAGTGATCTGGGTCTTCCCCTCCCTGCTGTTAACTCACACATCATGTCCCTTGTTTCTGCCCTTCCAAGGCCAGACTTACAAACCCTCCATCATCACCATTTCAAGAATGATGAGCTATTTTCTCATGTGTTATGAGCTTGCTGACAGGAAAATGAGAAAGACACTGTAGTTTGTGACCTGCATAGAAAGCATTACTGGATTCTTGATGGGTCATCCATGACTCTTAGGAAGCTGGGGAGAAAAACAGGAACGAGAAGCTGGGACCATCCCAGTGTGCTCTCACCTGTGGAAGAACCACCTGGCAGGGCTGCATGCACCCCCTCAGGCTGTTCACTTCTTCAGTCTGTTTCCATGGGGGTGGCACAGAGTTGCCGAGTGCAAGGAAGAGCCCCATTCACCCCGCATCACCCAGCACCTACCACAGGCGAGAAGGACCGACTCCACTCTTAAAAATCTAGACTTTTTTTAGGATCTGTATTTGGGAGCATAGAAGGCCTATAAGTATTCATGGCAATTTCTGTGCTTTGATTATAGGTTACTTACTGCTGTGTAAGACAGGCCCGAAACATTTATTAAACATTGTAAGTTTAAATGCCTACTATAATTACCAGAAACAGACTATTCTACACACTTTAGAAAAAAGTTGAAGTCAGAGGCCCTTAAGGTGAATGCATTTATCCATTTTGTCCCACAGCTGTGCACATCTAAAACACTGCGTTGGAAGATGTGGTACATATACACAATGGAATATTATTCAGCCATAAGAAACAAATCCTACCATTTGCAACAACATGGATGGAGCTAGAAGGTATTATGTTCAGTGAAGTAAGCCAGGCAGAGAAAGACAAGTACCGAATGATTTCCCTCATTTGTGGGGTATAACAACGAAGCAAAACTGAAGGAAAAGAACAGCAACAGACTCACAGACTCCAAGAAGGGACTAGTGGTTACCAAAGGGGAGGGGTGAGGGAAAGCGGGTGGGGAGGGAAGGAGAAGGGGACTGAGGGGTATTATGATTGGTACACATGGTGTGGGGGGGATCATGGGGAAGACAGCATAGCACAGAGAAGGCAAACAGTGACTCTGTGGCATCTTACTACACTGATGGGCAGTGACTGCAATGGGGTATGGGGGGGACAGGATAATATGGGTGAATGTAGTAACCACATTGTTTTTTCATGTGAAACCTTCATAAGAGTGTATAACAGTAACACCTTAATAAATAAATAAACTGTAAAAATAAATAAATAAATAAATAAGTAAAACACTGCGCTGAATTTAGAAAGTCTTATTAGAGTAAAATTACAGTTCTAAAATTTATTCCGAAGTGACCTAATGTGTGTAAGAAATATAATGTCTTCAGGTACCTCATGAGCTATGAAATATATACCCAGCTTAATAAACAAACGTTTATTATCCTCTATTCAGCTACCTTTTCAACCAAAGTAACCACAGGCATTTTATATGCTACCCAGTAACTGCATATGCATGACACTCACCAGGTTTTTAAAAAGTGCTGTCAACTCCTTTGTAAACACTGAGAACTTCAGGAACGCACTTCCTAAATCCGGGTCATCTCTGCACACACAGTTGCCACCAAACTTCTCCAGAGCTTGTGTGTACTGCTCTTCATTTTCCACGTGAGCTACAATTGCAATGTGAGATGCAGTTAATGTATCAACCTTGTCATCCCCTGTTCCCGCCAGGTTCTTCTTAGTTGTAAATAAAATCGAACACCATTAGCAGAATAAAAATCTGAGAAAAGGCAAGCTCCACCAAGTCCAGAAACAACTTTGTTGTCCCAATAACACCCTGTTGTGCTGGCAACAGATCCCAAAGAACAAGCTTGAGGACCAGGAGGGAAAGAGGCTCACAGAGCTGCTATAGTCTCCAGCCCATCAGATGAGACTGCAAGGGCACCCCAATGCTTTCCCCATCTCCTAGGACCCCTCCTTGGCTTACATGATGGAGGAGCCACCATGCAAGTCAACAGACTCAGACCTCACCTAGAAAACCATCAAGTAATGCCTGTTGTCTCTAGTGTGAAGTGCATGATTCTAATCCAGAGCCACACACAATAGCTTCTTTTAACGCAGGAAAAGCTGTGGTTCTTGGAGCACAGCCAGGGCAGGAAAGGTAAGTGAAGTTGAGTGCCTTCCTACTCTGCTCATGACGCATCCTCGTGTGTACCCCACAGACTCATCCTTCCTCTGGGAAGCCTTCCATGACTCTGCCCTGTGTGCCAGGCATCTGGCTTTGCCACCTTCCTGTCCTTGCACTGGGCATGTTAATTGAAATTGTCTGGTAAATGTGTTCTCCAATATGGTGGAAGTGTTTATGGGATAGGGACTAAGTCTTATTCATGTTTGTGCCTGAGATATAAAACAACACACATGTAGTTTGAACAAAAGAGCAAGCCCTGGTAATCTATCTGATGGCATTTTACTATCATGAGGCCTCAAAGCAGCACGTCGAAGACTGAAAACCTGGATTCTGGGTCTCCAGCTTAGTTGTTCCCAACCCCTGATGGACATTAAAATCACGTATGAATTTTTATCAAACCACAGAAGTCAAGAGTTCCCATATCAGACCTCAGAAATGGGAATGGCAGATTCAGAAATGGGGGATGGGTAGGAGCCACAAGTTATTCTGGTCAATTAATGTGAATATAATTCCCTCACTTCTAGGTCAGACTTCTTAAATGAATCTAGCCAGTCTATAATAAAACAACTCTGTTTGCATGGAACCACCTGATTTCTATTTTTTCATCATTTCAATTAGAAATCTAACAACCATTTTACAGGCACAACAGGTCAGGCAGACATCAGCGTTAACTTGCATGTGAACTCCACAAAACTCTTCCTCAGGGAAATAAAATGACTGTCAGTCAATGCTGACAACTGGGGCAGATGAGGGGAACATTTGTTTGTGGTGGGCAGCCCTTGGCCCTGTGCCAGATCTCTATGATCCATGAACAGTGTGCCCACACATCCTACCAGGGAAGTGCTCTGTCCCTGGCAGTAAGTTGACTGGGGTTCAAACCCAACTTCCTGATCCCAAAGTCCATCTGGATGCATAAGGAGTTTCCTAAGTGGATCTCAACACAAGAGAAAAGTAATTCCACTGTTCAAGCCCTTTTTCTTTTCACATTCTAGTAAAGGGGAGAGCTCTAGATAAACGTATTTTGGGGACTGTGCCCAGCAAATGAGTGAGACAGAAACACACACACAGACTGAATAAGGTGTGGCAGGCAGAGTGGTCAGAGCCCTCAGAAGATCTGGGTTCTAGTCCTCTGCCTTCCAGTAAATATGTAAGGTCGTGACAAGCCACTGACTCACCAGGGCTACTGCCTCTTTAACACTGAATGTTAAAGGCCTGCCATGAGGTACTTGCTAGATTGGGAATTGGGTAGGAACATGTGGTTCCATCACACTCAGCACACACCCATTGGCAACTGTCAGTGGTTAGCAGGAGCAGGAATGGAGGTCATTCATACTGAGCACAAATGACTAATTATGTTTTTTCTACACTTCACAACTTTGTAAGACGTTTGTTACTTCTCATAATGAGATCGAATAACTTATCTTAGGAAACAGGGCCAGAAAGTGGCAGTTCAAACCTGGGGTTCAAACCCAACTTTCTGATCTCAAAGTCCATTCATCTACTCTGCTACATAGCTGTTTGTTTCATTGCTAAAAATAGCTTACCTTGCCAAAACCAAGTCCCTAAATTTTAGATTTTTAAAATTTCATTTCAGAGATGGATCAGTTATGCCTTCTATTTTGCTTCTAGTTATAATTCTAGCACAAGTGGTTAACAGTGAAGGGCATTTCCTTTCAAATCACAGGCTTCTTTGTAACTATTTCAAAATGTGTGGTGGAGACCTGATCAATCCCAGCCTGGCTTTAGAAGGAAGCGGTAGCCGCAGGCAGGGGACAGCCACAAGCAGACACTCCACTGGGTGACAGCAATTGGAATGCAGAGTCCAAAGTCACCTGGGAGCCACATGGTGCCGTTTAAATGGTGTTTGGACCCTCCCCACTGCACTGACACCCAAAGGAGACAGGGAGGGAATTTGCTCTTAGTGAAGACTACTGGGGCCTTTTGTTCCATTTAACCTGACCCTACGAGGTGTTATTACCATTCTTATTATGTTAAGAATAAAGCTGAGCTCAGAGGAGTTACATGATTTGCCCAAGTTACATGATTTACACAGCTGGTAAGAGGAGGGATGGGGTCAAGTACACCCTCTGTTCACTATCCAGGTTCCCCACCAGCCCATGGGCACCCGTGGGAGAGAGTGAGCTGACTGCTCCTCCCTGGTAGTCAGCCACCCAGCACAGAGGGAAACTGCCATCAAGGCTTCCCATTCCAGCACCAAGAAGTATGAACAAACTTCCTACCATCCCTCCTCTGGACAACTCAGGCTTCTCAATTGACCACCTGGTGTAGCTTACATTTTTTAAAGTATTCTTTCCCTTATAAACCTTCAAAATGCTGTGTCGATTCCAGCAACCTCAGTGGTGATCGATGCATTTTTTTGGCTCTTTTTCCTCTTCCTCTTCATCTAATGTGTTTGCATTTTAAGTGTTCTGATCCACTGTAATCGTTTTTTCTGATGCTCAAACTGTCCCAACTTAGATCAGTGGGAATCTCTTCATGCTGATCTAGTTGGAGTTTTTAACATGAATTTCTCTTCTTACAAACAAACTGGAAGCTTCCTGCTGAAGAGCAGAGTCCTGTATCCCTGTGTCTCCCTGCACCGCCCAGCACGGGGCCGACTGTAAGAACAGCAAACCCTCCATAAACACATACTCACAGACTGACCTGCACCTCCACATCACCCCAAGTTTGAGAGTGTCCTACTAGAGAAGAGAAAATAGTTGAGTGCCTTTATTTTTCTTCTGCCAAAAACAGACTTATAATAGGAACCTAAAATAAATTAACTTGGAAATAAAGTTTCTGGAAAGAACTCAAATCGGGTCTGTAAGTTTTTATTTACAGAAGCAGTGAAAGTTGTTTTTCTAAAAAAAGTTCCTTCTCTCACCTCTCCCTTGTTCAAATATATCTTAAACTTTGGTTCTGATTAATGATCCAGATTTAAGAATTTGTCATGTGGGAGGGACTTATTAGGAAAATAAGAATCCACATCACTGAGAACATGGCAGGATAAGACTCTATTTCTTCTCAATTCTAACCCAGCGGCCCTCTATTTCCCATACCCACTGCACAAAGTCACACTTCCCACCAATCCATTTGGAGGGAGGAAATGAAAGACTCTCACAGAGAAATCTACTATGAAGCCAGAAAGCATGCACATGTACTGAGTTTAGAGGCAAAGACTGGGTTTCATTGCTTTTTCTTAGTTCACTTGATTTTGTTATTAAAAAAAAAACTGCTATCAAGGAGAAGGCCTATAATTCAAGCAAAAATTGCTGGATCCACACAGGACAAAAGGCAGACCCCTTACTCCTACTCAACAGACCACACACAGCGAGTGAGGAAAGAAGCCACCCACCCAGCGCTGCCAACGGATGGGAGGGTCCCACAGCCATTTCGCTGTGGATCACCTTTAGTTTACTTCTGCCTCACACATTGTGCTCATTCCTTCCAGTCCTGCAACAGGGTGTGACAGTATGCAGGGTGAGACCCAGAGACAAGTGTGATCATGGGAGCTGGCATCGATGTCTAGGGACAAGAAACCAAAGCTCAAAAAGGGTGCTTATGCTCACACAGCTTGTTTGCAGCACAGCAGGAATGAGAGCTTGGGTTTTCTGGCCCTCCCATGTTCTTCCAACTATGCTGGGAACCATTTCTTTATCACACAGTCACCATTCTGGGCCACCACAAATGAGTTACAATCCTCCAGCCAAGCACATGCATGGTAACCCAAACACCAAGTGCCATAACCAGAGAGAAATGGGGGCAGGGCTGCCCACACTCAGCCTCAATGCTCGCTTGACTAGGACCCTCCAACTCACAGTTCCTGGCTGGACTACTGGCCACGTGGGGGTCAGGCTAAAGCACTCATGTGAGGGCACCGCACACACCACCCACCCATGCAGACGGCTCTGCCAAGGATGCACTTAAAAGACATACATGTTCTCTGTTGTAGCAGCTTCACAAAGACCCTCCTGGAGGGCGTGGTGACTAATATTCACATGTTAGCCACAGTTTTAATGTCAGGATAATCTGTACAACTCAATGTGGAGGAGACCACGTCCCCTCAGCTGTCAGTCCTATGTAGCACCTGGTTTCAGATCTAACTCATGGCATGCAAGCTCATGGGAAACCGATTTCTTAAAAGTAAAAGATAATCCCCATTTCTTAACAGGCTCTCTACCCTGTGAACATCCCATGGGAGAAAACCATTTTTAGAACTTTATTTCTAGAGTCATCCCAGTTAAAAATCTTTCAGTTCACAATTTGGTAATCTGTATCAAAAGTCTTAGAAACATTTTTGTCATCCAATAATCCCACTTCTAGAAATCTATCCTAGGGAAATAATCAAGGTGATCAGAGACATGGGTACAGAACAATTTATAAAGAGTGGAAATCATATAAAGTGTATAAAGCTCCAACAATATAGAAACAATTAAACAACAGCCTATCAACCAAGTAGAATATTATGTTGGCTTTTAAAATCATGTATTAGGAATATGGTCAGGATAAAATGACAAGGTAAAAAAAGGACACAAAACTGTATATTTTAGTCATTTTTATAATAAATAAAATGTAGAGAAGAGGCTGAAAGAAAAATACATTATAATGCTAACAGTGGGGGTAAAGACAGCAAGCGCTCAGTAAATTGTGGCTTAGTACAGGCTTAGTACAGCTCGGTATAGTGCTTCCTCTGTATTCCTCTTCTGTTCCCAGATGAGGGAACAGAAACACCTCACCCAGGGCCGTAGTTCCAAGTAGTTCCAAAGGGCGAGGCTGTGGTCAGTGGGGGCAGGCCTCCGACTAGGAGGAGCACGCCCTGGCTTCTCCTGCTACACGGAGTGGGATCTGGCTGGGCTATGACTTGATCACTTTTCTGAATTTCCAACATAAAAAAAGACAGACAGACATTTGCAGTGTCAGCCACACTGCTGGATGATGCTGGCTCTCTGCACCTGGACCTCCTGGACAAGCTGACATGATGCAGACGGCCTTCGGACATCATCCCAGTGAGGACCCATGGCCAGAGGGTTCCTGCCTCACAACCCCTCTGAGCCCGCATGGGGAACACACAGATGGAAGGTGGCCCCTCTCTAGGGTTTTATCACCTGCCATTTCCTCCACTTTCTCCACCACACTGGGCTCCTTTCTACTTAAACTTCATTCAAAGCTCATTTCCATTTACTGGGCACCCCCTTTGAATTTATGGAAACCACAGTCCTCTCCAGTCTGCGTATTTCTAGCAGAGACAGCAAACAAAAATGAAAGTCAAGCTACAGATTGGCTATTAAAGTAAGAAGACTTGTATGTGATCACCTCATATTCTTTGATCCTGCCCTTTGTTAATGATGACACAATGACAGTTTCAAGTCTGTGTGAATAACTACACAGCCCCAATTACTTCTCCATTAAACTCCTACTGCTCACAGTAGTGTGTTTGGAAGCCAAGGGAGAGGTGAAGAATTGAGAATCGTCTACTGGATGATATCTTTCTTTATGGCGGTCCTTCCTGTCACTTCAGATCACTCTGACCAAAGAACATATCAACATTCACTTTGATTCATGCATTCTTCATTTCCTGATTACCCTATCAGTCAAGGTTCCTGGGTGCTAAAAGGTGAAACCCAGTCTTGCTGAAAGCCTCAAGTGCAGCAGGCGCTAATGAGCACAAAGATCCTCAAGGAGCAGGCCTCCAGCAAGAGACGGAGACTCTCAAGCCAATGGACTCAGTCCAAAGACAGGCTAGAAAGAGAATGACACTGGCAGGATTCGGACACTGGTATAGCCAGCGGTGGGGAGAGGCAGAGGACAACGCGGCTGGGGAGGTGGGCAGGACCGATGTAGGGCCTCATCCCAGGAATGGAGGGCCCCCCAAAGGTTGTAAAGTGACATGATAAGACCTGAATTTAAGTAAGCTGAATTTAGAGGGGACTATGAGACTAAAGCTTGGTACCTGTCAGCACACAATTCAGCAAGACAAAGACAGACATGCAGTAATGATCATTGTGGTGTTTATGACAGGAGGTAGCAACACAGCCGTGTAGGAGGTAAACAGTAAATTTTCTTGGAGCTGGTGATGGGAAGACTTCCCAGAGGAGGCAGGGCCGATAGGAGTTTTTCCCTCCTTCAGAATCCAGAACAGGAGACTGAAGCCGAGCTGCAGCTACTCGACTCACCCCTGACTGAGGTCGTGCCAAAGAACCGGCAGTGCCTTCCCATAGCCTAGAATCTCCAGGTGTCTGCACACACAGCAGAGAAGTGAAGGAACGTTTGTTGAATGTGGACCACCAGCTCTTAGAACTTCATATCCAATTACATAGATGCCTTTTGCTGACAAAACAATTTGATCTGCCACATTACACAATGTGCATTTTGCCATTGCACACTGCTTTCAGCACTTTTCCCCTTTGTTTTTACCTCCGATTACCTGAGGGATACAATTCCCATTACTTACAGAAGCTTACCAGATGCCTCCCCACCCCAGCTCCATTGAGAGCACAGCAGACCCAGGAAGGAAATTATTTTGGTGGTGTGATCAAGTCCCCAGAGGCTCCACCCCTCAAGGACAAGTAGTCCCTGGAAAATCTATGGTCTCCAGAGCCTCACGTAACAATAGCTACCATTCAGGTAGGTGAGATTTTATACATACACATACACACACCTATATATACAATCTTTCATCTCTACAACTGCATTGTGGGATTCTACAGATGAGGAAACAGGATCAGATATTTGCTAAATAATATAGTCAGTTTCATAATAGGTAAGGCAAAGAGTCCATCCACTCTGTGACAGTATCCACATCTGTAAACCAGGGGCTTTTGGCTTGAGTAGTGGTTCTTTAATCTCTTGGTTACCAGAGACACCAATAAAAATCAGAAAATGTTTCAGATTCTCTCTCCAGGAAAAGGTATATTTACATGATTTTCATACAATTTTTGGGATACACAGACCCCTGAAGCCCTAGCCTAGATAAGCCCAAATTCCCTACCAAATAAACGTAATAACCCTAAGCATGATTCATGTTAATACTTGGGACTTTAAGGCACAAACCTTAGTGCTCCTTCAGATTAATTATCTTCTCATTATTAATATGTTGATCATTATTGACAAGACTCCACAAGTAACCCACCTAAATTCCAATCATTATTCTCAACCAGTGGAGAAGAGACAACTAGAATCTCACAGCCTTGGAACTGGAAGACATCTCAGGGTCTCAAGAGTCCATGTCTCCACCTCTAACTTCCTTAGAGACAGAGGGCCACCAACACTCTGCTGGAACCCTTCCAATGACCAGCTCACCACTGAGCCTGCTCAGCCAGCTAACTTCTCCCTCATATTTGGATCTAAACCTGCCCCCATGAAACTCCCAGAGAGGAACAGCTAATGTGTCTCACTTCCTCACCACAGAGGAAGTCTTTAGATGTAAGAAGCTCCAGGTCTTAAGGGGTTGACATCCAAATTATATAAAGAGCGCAGGCACCTCAACAAACAAAAAGCAAATAAGTCAATTAAAAAATGGGTAGAGTAGCTGAACAGACACTTCTTCAAAGAAGAAATTCAGATGGCCAACAGGCACATGAAAAGATGCTCCACATCACTAATCATCAGAGAAATGCAAATTAAAACCACAATGAGATATCACCTCACACCAGTTAGGATGGCCACCATCCAAGACAAACAACAACAAATGTTCGCGAAGATGTGGAGAAAAGGGAACCCTCCTACACTGCTGGTGGGAATATAAATTAGTACAACCATTGTGGAAAGCAGTATGGAGGTTCCTCAAAAAACTCAAAATAGAAATACCATTTAACCCAGGAATTCCACTCCTAGGAATTTACCCTAAGAATGCAGCAACCCAATTTGAAAAGGACAGATGCACCCCTATGTTTATTGCAGCACTGTTTACAATAGCCAAAAAATGGAAGCAACGTAAGCGTCCATCAGTAGATGAATGGATAAAGAAGATGTGGTATATATACACATTGGAATATTATTCAGCCATTAAGAAGAAAACAAATCCTACCATTTGCAACAACATAGATGGAGCTAGAGGGTATTATGCTCAGTGAAATAAGCCAGGCGGAGAAAGACAAGTACCAAATGATTTCACTCATATGTGGAGTATAAGAATGAAGAAAAAACTGAAGGAAGAAAACAGCAGCAGACTCACAGAACCCAAGAATGGACTAACAGTTACCAAAGGGAAAGGGACTGGGGAAGATGGGTGGGAAGGGAGGGATATGGGGGAAAAAGGGCTATTATAATTAGCACATATAATGTAGCGGGGGTGGTGGTGGGGTAGGTGGATACGGGGAAGGCTTCACAGAGAAGACAAATAGTGATTCTAGAACATCCTTCTACGCTGATGGACAGTGACTGCAATGGGGGTATGTGGTGGGGACCTGATAATAGGGGGAGTCTAGTAACCATAATGTTGCTCATGTAATTGTATATTAATAATAGCAAAAAATAAAATAAATAAATAAATAATAATAAAAAAGAAGCTCCAGGTCCTTCCAGTGTCCTACAAGGTTTTCAGCTCCAAGACTGTGAGGTTCCCCTTAAAATGTTGCTCTTATAATTCAATTAGTGACACAGCTACCTTCTATTTTAGAAGTGCTGTGTACTTCCCTAGGGTCACCTGTGACTCACCTTCCAGCACACTTTTCATTTACAGGCTGGTATTGATGTTGTGATCAAACCTACCTGGAGCTTTTGCCCCATCAGGATTGCTGTAGCTCAGCTAGATAGTACCTAAAACCTTCTCACAGCATTATGCTTGGCTTTTCTCCACTGTGTACCCTCACTCTCACCCTGCTGTGCACCAGGCAGGGCAGTGCAGGGGTCATAGGAGAGACAGCAAAGCAGATCCGGGTTTTAGTCTCAGCTCCTCTAGTTGCTATGACCTGGGATCAGTTGCTACTCTGCACCTCAGGGACCTCATCTGTAAATGAGCCACTGATAGGACCTAACTCAGAGAGCTGTTGTAAGATTAGATTTATTAAAGTGCTTATTTAGCACAGTGCCTGCCTGTAACAAATACTTTGCAAGTGTCAGACTTTTATTATTTTTATTACTATTATGCCCCCACTCTCAAAAGTTTATGAACATCAATACAAAAGGGCTTTTTTCACCATCATTTGTTATAATCTATTCCTTTTGGCCACAGATGTGGTATACAACTATTTTGAACCCTGAATTTTACTGTCAGACGCTTCCATCATAAGAATGTTTCTTCATGTTGCTACGTAACCACAATTCCACCAAGCGGCTAATCCTACTTTAGCTACCGGAGGCCTTCAGCTTCTCACTAGGATAAGCAATGTAACAAAGCCACAAGCATCTCCATGCATCTTCCCACAGGAAGATTTCCATTTCCTCCATGCACAGGGCCCAACTGTTTTCCAAAAACTCTGTGTGCTCATTCTCAATGCCACAACAAAGTAGCAGAATATTCTTGCCAAACACTGAGGATTATGATGATTTCATTATTTTCTCATGTAACACAAAGAAAATCATGCCAGATATAGTATCTTTTCAACGCACAATGCAACTTCACTTCCTAAACTATTATATTTCTTTAAAGATACTCTATCCTAATTATATGATGTCAATAGTGGAAATAATTCTCAATATTAATTTTGAGCTCTGTATTAATAGTCATATTCTATTAGTTATCTTCCCATTATTAACAGTCACTGCAAATAACACTGTAAATAATAGCATTGCAAATAACAGAAATATACAGTTACTGAATTCTCATTTTCTTTTCTAGGTAAAAGATGATACGGGTTTGAGGGGAAATTAGCATTTCTTTCTTGAATTTTTCATTTCAAGGATGTGACAATTTCTCTAGGACATTCAGATCGAGGATGAGGAAGGCATATTCCACTCTGAGTACGAATACCTCCAAGACTTTAAGACAGAGTAAATTCTAGAGAAGTGAAAATGAAAGTCTTTTCTTGCTTCCTTCTTGATGTAGATGAATTTTTCCACCCACTGATGTGTCAAACACAGCTGAAAAATGTTAGCTTCAACTTCCTGGCAGAGGAAAAACATCTTTGGGCTGAGACAGAGCTTGGGGAATTTTAGGCTAATTAAAGTTCTGGAATAAATATGAAATGGGTTTCTTTTTATTTTTAAGACATCAGACAGCAGTCTGAGGGGGAAAATTAATGTAGAAAGTTTCTCAACAAATCATTATAAGTGCTTTTGCAAATCTGCACACAAGGTGCTCCAGAAAATACAGCTAGCTGGGTCATCTGTCATCCTTTTGAAAGCTGGGGGCCATCATAATATACTTCCTGTTGTGTAAGAAAACTACTGTTTTATATATACTGGGGACATACTGATACCTCTCTGGCCCAGTCCAATGTCTGAAGTCAGGGTGTGTGTCTAAGCATTCTCAAAGACCGGCAGCTTCAGCATCACCTGGGAATTCAGTCGATTAGCAAATACTCAGGCTCCATCCTGCTCCTACTGAACCAGAAACTCTGAGGGCAGGGCCCAGCAATCTGTGCTTTAATAAGACCTCTAGGCGATTCTAGGACGCTCTGAAGTTTCAGAACCACTACTCTCAAGCAGGGGTTGGCAAGCTTTTTCGTAAAAAGCCAGAGAGTAAATATTAAAGGCTGTGCAAGCCAAAGGCAATGAGTTACTATTGGTAAAATGGTAAGTGTATATGGCAAGATGGTAAAAGCCATTCCTAGCTCACAGGCTGTAGAAACACAGTTGGCTACTCTAAGGCATCTCAGATCTCCTTTCTCCAGAAATGTATATAAATTCTCACATAGCAGAATATGCAGCCCGCTATAATACATATTGCTTACATCTAATATCTTAAGTTTCTACTACAGTTAAGAGGACAGTCTTAAGAACTTACAGCAGAAACATAACATTATTATGCTTCCTGGCAACGGTGAACTGAGGTTGCGGATGGAATTAATGTTGTTAATCAGCTGAAAATAAGAGAAATTCCAGATCATCTGGGTGGGGCCCAGTGCAGTCTCAGCATTCTTAAATATGGAAGAGGGAGGCAGAAGAGTCAGTATTTGTTATGGACAGAATTGTGTCCCCCCCCCAAATTCATACATTAAAGCCCTATCCACCAATGTGATGGTATCAGAGGTAGGGTTTTGGGGAGATAACTAGAATTAGATGAGATCATCAGGGTGGGGTCCTTATGATGGGATATAAGAAGAGACCCTAGAGAGCCCACTCCTCTCCACCACATGAAGACAGCAAGAAGGTGGTTGTCTGCAAGCCAGGGAAAAAGCCTTTACCAGAACCTAACTATGCTGACACCCTGATCTTGGACTTCCAGCCACCAGAACTGCAAAAATCAATGTTTGTGGTTTAAGCCACCCAGTCTGGTATTTTGTTATGAAAGCCTGTGCAAACTAAGGCATGTCAGAGTGATACAGCATCAAAAAGACTCCACTGGCCATTGCTGGCTTTGAAGATGGGAGGCCACAGACCAAGGAGTACAGGCAGCCTTTAGGAGCTGAAAGAGGCAAGGAGATAGGCTCCCCCATGAAGCTTCCAGGAAGGGGCTCTGCCGACATCTTGATTTTAGCCCCATGAGACCCATTTCGGATTTTTGATCTCCAGAGTGGCAAGATAAAAATTTGTGTCAATTTAGGGCTCTCAGTTTGTGTAATTCATTCCAGTAGCCATAGAAAACTAATACAAGAGAGTAAAAAAGGCTAACGCTGTATCAAGTCTCAGCTTGATGAAGATGGGTTGTAAGGGTGTGTGGGTCTTCAACAGGTGCCTGGGACAGCACGAGCATATGGACAGACCAGGAGTGGGGCTGGGTGGGAGACAGTGTGCAAAGACAGATACAGCCTGAAATGCTCACGGAGCAGTGAGAGGTCAGTTAGCCTGCATCAAAGATGTGATGAGCAGTGGAAATCAATTAATGGTCAAAATACCAATCCATGACAAACTAGAAAAGTAGGTAGAAAAGTCCCAGTCTCAGGGAAATTAAGAAATAGGAGACAGGAAAAAGTATATGGCAGTAAAAGCAAAAAATTATTTTTGATGTCTTTTTAATCATCATAAACTGAGTGCTCTTCATATGCAAGCAGTTGCCTTAGAACCTCAAACACTCTAATGATCCGACCACTGTGGGGGCTTCTCTCAGAATTGCCTGTCTGCCCTGCAAGCCAGAATGAGCATACAATTACAGCACTCCTAACTGACTATGCTCACTAGCAGCTGAATCCCTATTGAATATGCCTCACTTATTTCTGATGTCTGGTTCTAAAAAAATTTAATCTATCCTTAAACTCCTCTACTAAAAATATTCAAAAGAATGGTCTACTAAAAGCAGTTCTAGGGAAGAGTTCCAAAAATGCTGTGAACAATGTCAGCAACATCACAGGAAAAAGTACTGGGTTTCCTCAGGTGACTTTTTTGAAGTAGACAATACGTGCTCTGAAATAAAGACTTCAGGACTTTACTTCAAAATCAGTATTCTGGTTTTAAAAAATATTCAGACTAATGGCTTTATAATAACTCAAATGTGGCATGATACAGTAGATGGGTAAAAGATGACAGAAATAGGGAGACCCCCTTCAAGGTCAGGCTAACACTCAGCCTGTGTGTGTTAAATTTCACAGCAAACTTCTCAGCGGCTGCAAGCCTCAGTTTCCTTCCATAAAGCGGCAAATGCCATTTCAAGCAGATTGAAGTGTGTGCAGAGAGAAAAGGTGGCACACTGGGAAAATGGCCAGTTATTTCAAAGAAGGGCACAAGAGCTGGGAGGGACCCCAGACAGGTAGCCTGTCCAGGTGATGCAGGGAACTGGGACACCATCTGGCATTCTGTGGCATTTACGGAGTGGGGGCTTTGGCGGGGAGGGGTGACTGAAGCAGTGGCCGTTTCATAGGCAAATCACTGGAAAAGGGGAAGACCTATTTCCTCCACAAGCCATATGGGCATATACTAAATCTCCAGCAAGTCCTGCAAGAAGAGAAACCTTTTTACCTGTGCTTTTCCCCAATTTCTCTGAAATTCTAGAACACACACAGAGGCCTCCTCTTCTCTCCCGGGCTCTGGAACTCACCTTCATGCACATAAGTGTGGACAAGAAAACAGAGCAGAGTCTTGAGCAGAGATGGAACATCACTGGGTCGTATCTTACAAAGTAACTCTGGGGCAGGCAGAGGAATGAGGTTTGTGGCACATGCTCAGCAATATCGGTCGGAAAGGCAGATTAGACCCCTAAAGCCTAGCATCCGGATACCAAGTGCTTACAGCTTCTCCCTTCTAGTGCTTATTTGCTTAAAAGCTACACAACTGGGTGCTGCACTGGCCTCCAGAGACACACAAAACTAGCAGCTGTCACACAACCAGCGTTTGCACAAGAAGCACATTGCTTCATTTTTCTTTCTGATCAGAACAGCCCTCTCAACGTATGACTTTGAAATCACTTTTGAACCTAATCAGAACATAAAATTTCCTTTATACTAGACGTAAATTATAAACTCAAAAAGCCCAAGGAAACACAGCAAAAAAAAAAATGTCTTAAGATACTTTTTGAAATCTGGTATTTGTCACCAGAATTGAGCATCTACATCTAAGTAATTTCTGGAAGACCTGAAGATAGCTGGTCAGTGTGCCAGACACAGTGAGGACATGTGGTAGCCACACAACAGAGCAGGCCACTGAACACAGCCTGGACCACAGAGCATCTTGGAGCTCCTTTAATCTGATAGCCAGGTCAGGAGAGACACAGGTGAGCAGAAGTGGACAACTGCTTGTAGGCAGTTAACACGTTTCTCCCACTTCATTTCTACCTTTGACTGATTTCAGTTTCAAAGGTATTTTGCCCTGGGCTGAGAAGATATTTTCCCCCCAGAGTTACATCTGGCGGTAGTCAGTAGGACCTCTGAACCCGAAATCTGTCTTCATGGGTGCAACGCTTGAACGGGCTGCCCTAGAGATGGTGGGGAGATGCCCAGAACCCTCCTCCCATCCTGTGGATGGTGGGGAGACCCCAGTGGCTGTAGCAGTAGAGGGTGCAGCTTCACCCAAAAGCTCCCTTTCTGTGGGGCTACCAATTAGAGAGCCCCTAGTGGAGAACTGTTCCAGGGTAAAGCAACTCTTAGAAGAGTGGGGTCTTCCCCAGAATTGGGGAAGGGTGGAGACACTGGAAGCTGTGGAATTAGGCCTCTGTGAGACAGAAGACTGCTTAGAGGCCCTGAGTGACCATGTAAGAGCCAGGATTGTGGGATGTCTGTTTCTTGAGATAGTGGAAATGGTTATCGAGGAAAGAGCAGTGCCTTCAGCCCGGGAGATGGTAGAGATGTCAGGAGAGGGTGAGGGGGTGGGGCCAAGGGCTGATCTGTCCTCAAGGCCACCACCCAAGGCACCAGCCTCTAGCATATTAAAGGCCCGCCATGTTGTAATTAAGAAAATAAAAACACAACAACCACAGGTTCCCCAGGGGAGGAGCCGACCCCTCTCCAGGTTGTAGAGCACTCCATGCTCCACCCGTATACCCAGGATGAACTGGTGGACATGAGCATCCAGTTTTGGCATAAGCTGTCATAACCTCTGCCTACATGGCTTTTGTGTGTCTCGGTTATGGGGGCAGAAAACATTGTTATGCTGGATTCCGAAATGGGTAGACTGGCTTCCCTGACAACTCACCTTTCCCTCTGGCAGCAGTTGCAAAGTGCCTGTCACACCTCAGGGAATCAGGTGCTACTAGATTGGCTGACCTCAGTCATCAGGACAGTCTGGCCTAATCAGGGTGATTTACCTGACTTACCCACTGGCTGGAAAACGTATGCAGAGCTCCAGCAGGTGTTACGGGAGTTGGGCATGAAAAATATCATCTATAATATGGACCCCCAGGGCCCCAATGAGTTGTTCACTATAGGAATGAGAAGTCTGGTGCTCCGTATAGCCCCCATCTCTTTGGGTCCCTAGTATCTATCCTTGCCCCCCACACAGGGCAACCCATAAGTGAGGCTACTTGTACTTTAGCAGACCTGGGGGAGGTTGAAACAATAAAAGCACAGAAGGATGTATGGGCTACAACTGAAAGGAGAGGTGCAAAGGGCCTGTGAAAGTCTCAAGGACCCACATGTGGCCTGATTTGATAAAGACCAGGGTAAGTGAAAGAAAAACTTGATGGGCAGACCAACAGGATCTTGTTAGCACTGTGGTACCAATTAAAGCCAGAGCAGCAGTTCCAGCTGCTGAGGTCCAGGACATAGGAGTCAGAGGCAAAACCCCATGTCCAGCCTATATCCCTGCAAGATTTCCTGGGGAACAGAACTCAAGCTCCACCTGGGCCCTCACCCCCACAGGAGGATGATTGGGTGTCATGGTTTGACTGGGAGGGGGTGGTCAAGGCCTTAGGGGAGGTGGTGGGGACCAGAGGCCACATGTGGAGTTAGCAATTCATTGGTCCCCTGTGAATGTCCTGGCACTGATGGACCCAGGAGCTGAATGTTCTTTCATTTATAGCAACCCTGAGCATTTTCCTGGGACCCTTGCTGTGACAGATGGCTATGGGGGTAAGGCAATTAGAATGAAGTAAGCCCAAGTCCCATTGCGGATAGGGCATTTACCCCCAAGGGAATATACTGCGTACACTTCTCCCATCCATGAATATATTTTGGGAGTCAACATCCTTCGGGGCCTATGGCTACAGATCACTGCAGGTGAGTTCAGACAGAGGGTACGTGTGATAAAGGCAGTTCTGAGGGGACATGCTCAACACCCACCTGTAGCTCTGCCTGTACTGTGGCAGGTAACAAATACTAAGCAGTATAAATTGCTTGGGAGACACAAGGAAATTGGATAAACTCTACAGGAGTTGGAGAAGATGGGCATCATAGAGCCCACTCAGTCCTTTTAATCCCTGGTGTGGCCAGTGAAAAAGCCTGACGGCTCTTGGCATATGACCATTGGATTACAGACAACTGAATAAAGTCGCACCCCCTTTGCATGCCACTCTCCTCTCTATAGCAACCCTTATGGACACATCCTCAGTCGTGAACTAGGGGTGTATCATTATGTTGTGGACCTTGATAATGATTTCTTTTCTATTGACATAGCAGAGGAAAGTCAGGAACAGTTTGTCTTCATGTGGGAAGGCCAGCAGTGGACATTCACTGTCCTTCCACAGGGATACCTCCACAGTCCCACCATTTGTCATGGACTTGTAGCCCAGGACTCAGCCACATGGAAGAAACTGCAAACAGTGCAGCTGAATCACTACATTGATGATATCATGCTCACATCTGATTGTCTTGCAGATTTAGAAGGGCCAGTTCCTAGACTGCTGCAACATCTACAGGAGAAAGGATGGGTTGTGAACAGCACTAAAGTTCAGGGACCTGGTTTGTCTGTAAAGGTTTTGGGGGTTGTCTGGTCGGGTAAAACTAAAGTTATCCTAGAAGCAGTCATAGAATGAGGTCCAGGCTTTCCCTACCACTACCACTGTGACAGTATTACAAGAGTTGTTGGGTCTTTTGGGCTACTGGAGAGTGTTTATCCTGCACTTGGCACAAATTCTGAAGCCCTTATACCAGTTGGTATAAAACAGCATCAGGTGGGACTGGGATAAAACATGCAGCTGATTTTATTGCTGCTAAGCAAACAGTCAAGGCCATATAGACCTTGAGTGTAATGAAACTCATCAAGACCCTGTGAGTTAGATGTTCATGTAATAGAAGCTGGTTATGGATGGGGCCTTTGGCAGTGGCTTGAATGTACATGCCAACATACTGGATTCTCATCACAACTATGGAAAGGAGCAGAGGTCCGGTACACCTTCATAGAGAAGCAACTGGCTGCCATGTACCATGCCTTGCTGGCTACAGAGCCCATCACTGGAACAGCTCCGACTAAGGTAATAACCACCTATCCCATTGCGGGATGGGTGCGACTAGACGCAAAGGCCATGGAGGGTGTGGCACAGACACCTATGTTGGCCAAAGGGGTGCATACTTATAGTGGCGTAGCGCCCTCTCCAATAGCCCCTTAAGTGGAGAACTCCAACACTTATTGGGGCCAGTGATATATACCAGTGGAAAGCAGGAAGAACTTGCTTTTGAGCCATTGGTAGCCAAGAGTCCTTATCAGGAGGGAAAAGCCCCTATACTTAAAGATGCTTGGTATACAGACAGCTCCAGTGCAGGCAACCACAAAGTGAAGGGCTGTGACTTTCCATCCTAAGACTGAGACAATATGGATGGAGCATGGTGAGGGGAAGAGCAGTAAATGGGCTGTTGTGGGCTGTATGCTTGTGATCACCCAGGAGCCCTCCCCTATAGTTGTCTGGACTGACAGCTGGGCCACCTATGGGGCTTGACCCTGTGGCTACCGATATGGTACTATGCCAACTGGATGGTTGGTCACTGGCCCCTCTGGTCCTTTCTCAGGAGTACCTTTTCCCATTTTAGGAATTTGATAACCTTCCTTGACCCTTTAAGGGTATTCATCCTATGTTCTTATTTAAAAGTCCTGTTCTGATTGCCCTCAAGTATAAGTTCTTCTGTTTCTTGATTTTGGGGCTCTTCAAATGTTAGGCAATTCTTAATATCTTTGAAAGAGAAGTTTTTCATTTTGATTTAGTCTTTCAATATTTTCCTTTAAGGCTTATTGCTATCTGCGTCCTACCCCAGAAGCCTTTGCCTACCCCATGATGCAAAGATATTCTCCTGTGTTCTTCAAGTTTTCTGGTTTTAGTTTTTACATTTAAATCTATCATTCATATCAAATTAATTTTTGTGTAGGGTATGAGAAGGGGTCATGTGCCATTTGTTGGAAACACCTTCATTTCCCCATTGGACTTACTAGGTTAACTTTGTTGAACATAAAACACATGTAAATATGGGTTTATTTTTAGACCCTCTATTTTGTTCCATTGACCTATACGCTGACCCTTACACCAGTACCAGAGTCTTGATCACAGAGTCTATAGTAATAGACTTACAAGACTTGAAGTCTGGGAATTTAAGTTCTCCAACTCATTCTTCTTCCTTTCCCAAGATTGCTTTGGATATTCTAGTTTCTGTGCACTTCCATTAAATTTTAGAATCAGCTTGTCAATTTCCCCTGCTGGACTTTTGATTAGGGTTGTTATCTTGAGATCATTTTGGGGAGAACTGACATCTGACAATATTGAGTCTTCCAGCCCATATACATCATATACCTCTCCATTTCTTTGGATCTTGTTCAATTTGTCTGCTGTGTTTTGTGGTTTTCAATGTACAGTTCTTGCATATCTTTTGTTAAATCTGTTCCTAAATACATGTCGCAATTCTTGGTTGTAATTATCTTTGTATCTGAGATTTCCTACTACCCTCTTCTCAATCTTGGCTGCAGCCGTCCGTGGGGGAGATGCAAAAACAGCACCTGGCCTGGCGCTCACAGTGCTTTAACTGGGTGGGGGAAGGAGTCAGTGGGACATGCATTTCCAGGCTATTCTCCATCCCAACCAACATCTCAACCACCTATGGCATTCTGCTCCATTTGTGACTTTCATTGAAGGGAGGCACCCCGAGGGTCAAGGGACGAGTGAGGGTACCGAGTGGCAGGCTTCTGTAGAAGTAGACCAGGGCAACTCTTCCCAGGCCACCATCCTCAGGTATTTACAGTGTTTCTGCCATGCTCAGCAGCTGCATGCTCTCCCACAAACCTGCTCCAGGCTCCGTGGAACTCTTCACAACTTCTAGTCCCCCAAGCCACTTTCTTGTGTCTGAGTGACACAAGTCACTTAATATAGTCACTTAATGGCTTTTAAAACTATTTTCTATCATTTGTAAGGTTTTGTGTGGGAACAGACCTGCCACACATATACAGCCTGAAATCTTTAAGTCAAAGGTTGCAGTGGCTTTTTTAAAAACATATTTATAAATCTAGATGAAATATTACTTTGAGTAGTTGAATAAACTTTAATATTTATTCATTTTCTTCCCAAACAAGAAAGGCACGCATTAGGTAAGAGAGAAATGGAAAGCGCCTTCTGACGTGATTAACAGCTCAAACCAAAGAACAGAGACTGGAGTGAGTCTGGTGTCCTTTGAACAAATTTGACAAAGTTGGTTCAGGCAGGGCTGCTGTGGGAAACTCTGTGGCACTTCAGAGAACAGGAAATGCAACAAGGGATAGTGTGGGGGTGCAGATGAAACCCCATGCCAGAATTAGACAATTAACAAAACAAAGGTAAACACCCAGCTCAGAGTCTGTTAATTTGCATGCCCAGAAAGAGGAATTCGGGTGATTATTCATTGATGGTGGTCAATACTATGGCATCAGAACTGCAAATGCAATTGTTTTCCACGAAAAAACCTGTAAGAAAGAATGCATACTTACCCAGCCCAGAGATATTAATTGCTTTCACAGATTTCTTCATTTTGTAAAGAACCATCCGGTCCACGTCCAAAGCCTGCAATAGAGAATGTATTAATTAAAACATGTGCTTAAACTTAGATCATGACTACCATAGTGTCTATGTGAGCTCTGAAGGCCCCTCTGGGATGTTCCTGGGGGACAAATGATCCATGTGGCATGATGATCTAGCTGTCAGGAAAAACCCATGCCTTCCCAGGTGGTTCATCCACCCAAAGTATGGCAGCTGCCTCTGCACACACTACCTGCCAGACGTTAGCCTCTGCAGCAAAACCAGTTAGCTTGGACTGCCCACTGCGAACGAGCCAGGCTCCGAGTCTGTGATCCTTCTCAAGGGAGGGCAAAGGACAGCAGGCAGTAGGAGGGGGATAGGCATGTGGTGGGGCACAGTGCCCGGTGTCCACACCACAAGACAGTCAGATTAAAGGACCAGGCCACCCCTGCCAGAAGCAGCATGGCCTAGTGGAAGGCAAAACCACTCTGCATTTGAAAGGACCCAAATGTGAATTTGTTTATAGCAAGACATGTTCTTAATTCTCTCCAAGCCTCAGATTTCTCTGCTAGAAGCCAGGAATAACAATACCTACTATGCAAGGTTGAAGGATTAAATAGACACACTTACATATTTAATATTCAACAAATATTTATAGACTAATCACTTACTTATAGGCACTTATACTGCCTAGCACATAGTAGGTACTCAAATAATATTTGTTCAGTGATTAAACAAACCTGCAGATTTCGCTGCAGCTCTGCTTTCACACAAGATCCAGGGGTAAATTTCCTTCTAACCCAGTTAAATACCACAGAAGAGCAATGGTGTCACTTTAAGTTGAGACAGGAAGAAGCATCTATAAACTGGGAGAGTGACACCAACCGCAGGGCTGCTGCAAAGATTAAATGGAGGACTGAGGGGAAGCACCCAGCCCGATTCCTGGTGGACAGCAGATCCTTGTAAGCAGTAGTTACCATTATTCATTGTGAGTTTTGATCATAAAAAACTGCAATGGCCTATCATCTGAAACAGAGCACACTGCCTCAGAGAAATAGATTCTGGACTTCCAGGCTTCCTGAGTTACCTCTTAAATCCATTTTCAATAACAGCATTCTAAGTCCTAGCTCTAACGCAACAGTGACAAGTTTACTCGACGCTAAAAACAGAGGTGACTGGTGCTGACATGGCAGCAGACACTCACTAGAGTGGTTACAACAAGATAAGTTATGATAAAAAAAGCATTATATATTATAGAAAAGGGTAGGTAAGGACTGATACAAGAGTCAAAATTTCTTGTAGAGCGTTAACTTTTCTTTTCCTAGGAAAGCATCTTTACTTCATTCCTTATGTTCCCTGAGATATGAAAAGGAAACAAAATAGCCCTTGGAAATCCCTACTACACTCTTTCTTTCAGAGTCTCATCAATGTTTATTCCCAATCTGCTACCCAGCAAACGATATCCTGCAACACATGCACTGACTCCCAGGGTTTTGGCAGTGCCACAGACGACAGCGTTCGCTCAGGGCTGTGCCAGAAATGCCAGCCCGTGAAGCCTGACCGGCCGTGTATCAGAGGGTACAGCTCTCACACACAAAGCCGCCAGTGTGAGGCACTCGTCAAGGTTCTAGGCGGCCCGGTCCCAGGCAAGGGCCATTACTGACAAACACATTTGGCCTACTCAACATCTAGTCTAGCACTGGAATGAATCTGGTCCTGCACAGTCTTCAGAACTGCCAGAACAGTATATGACCTGCATTCAAATAATAAAACCTGTTCCTCCTCCTTAAAGCTTCCCACACAGCGGAGGGCACTAGCACCAGCACCAGCCCCAGCCTGGTTCGACTCTATTACATTACAAGCCAGCCAATATTACTAAGCCCTTTCTACATACTAGGGGGTGAGAAGGGAGAAAACATCCCGCACAGAGAGAAGAGAAACACACAGTTCGAGAGCCGCTTCTAGCCCGGGTCGCTGCTAATGCTTGCTGATGTCCTCAGAATAGTCTCTGCTCTGCAGCACAGCTTTAAAACCTCTTTACAACTTGGCCTGTTACAGCTGCAGCCTCCTCTCCTGACAGCCTCCTGCCTCTGTCCCAATGAGCCACTGCACCTCCCTGGCCTGCTTCCCTCTGCTTCCAAGCACTACTGTACACTCTCTTTCCTCCTTAGAGCACTCTCCGTGCCTCCTCTTGCCCCAGTGGCTTCTGTTTCGACTTTGCGAGGTGGTTTGGGACCTCCTGGAAGCCTTCACGGATGGACTAGGTGCTATGCTAGCTTCTCCTGTAGTGTGCTTTGCTTACTCGATGGTTCAGCATATAATATTTACTGAGCACCTACCGTGTGGTAGGTACTCAGCTTGGTATGAAATACATCGGTGAGCAAACAGGGCAATGCCCATGGCTTCATGGAGTTTACAGTCTAGCAAGATAACCCCCTACATATGCACCAAGCCAGAGTCCAGCACCTGGCAGGTACACTGACCTGCTTTTCTACAGTCTGGCTCTGCCTGGAGATGTGCACTGCTCCACGTGGTGCTTACCACCCACATGAGTCTGTAGAGTGCAGAAATGCGGGTAGTGCTACATATTAAACATATTAAAGTGATGATATTTTGGACATATTAAACAAAATATTAATAAAATTAATTTTACTGCTTCTTTTTACTTTGTCTAATGCTCTCCTCTAAGGGCAGAGACCTGCTCATCACTGTATCCCCAGTGCCCCGCAGAGAGCCTGGCATCAACAGGACTCAAAAAACAGTTCAGTAAGTGACTCTCAGACTAGAAAGGCAGCAAGGACTCAAACCGGGGCAAGGCATCCTGGCGGAGACCCAAGACAACGGGCGGCTATCAGAGGAGGCTTCCTAGCACAGGGAAGGGAAGAGCTGGACTTGAAGATCATTCAAGCCGCAGTGGGAACAACAGACCTGGGCTGGCAGGAAGTGGATTAAGGGAAAGGACACCCAAAGATGAGAACCATGGCTGGGACCCGTGGTTAGGAAACCATCAGGGCTTGATGCAGGGCAGCAGACATTCTGGAAAAGTCATTGAGAGGCCAGGGGAATCTATTCTGACTCTTCTCAACTGGATTTTAGCTCTCCTTATGCTAAGACAAATGGGAACTGGCAGTAGTTGTACACCCAGTGGGGAAAGCTGATCAATGATGACATATGCTTTACCACAGCTGAACTCTGACAAATTTCCTCCCATGTTATATTTTATTGTAGGGCACACCCCTCCCTGATCATTTACTGCATGAAAGTCTCCTAAAAATATGCCGGCACATGGACTCCTCTGCCTTTGTTATTAAAGGAGGCGTGCTGTTTCTTGAATGCAGAAGGTGGATAAAAAATAACTGTTGCTTTTCTACAGTCTGTTTAAGAAGAGCTTGGAAATAATGGTGAGGTAGGCGGTAGAGGTAATTTTTAATTAAAATTGCAAGAGGGAAAAGCAATTACCTCCCCACTCAAAAACACACCCTTGATTATGGTGCATTTAAAGAAAATTAAGATTAAACTTGGTCA
Organism: Smutsia gigantea; assembly: GCA_032199065.1. Classification (NCBI taxonomy): domain Eukaryota; kingdom Metazoa; phylum Chordata; class Mammalia; order Pholidota; family Manidae; genus Smutsia; species Smutsia gigantea. Next base: position 303,635 of record JAVSCE010008603.1, read on the forward strand.
GGAGAAGTTAGAATGATTAAGCCTAAGTGCTTGAAAAGGCTGTCAATTATATATAAACACAGCATTGGAATCTTAAAACAACAAAAAATAAAACTTGAGTCTCAAGAAACCAAAGGTGTCTTACCAATCAGGCTGAGATTTCTAAACGGGTTAGGTGCTCACCCACGCTCTCCTCCCCCCAAAATCTACCCAAGTTTAAAATTAAAAGAAGGAAAGACAGCTGCAAGTTTGGCCAGAATTTGTGTATAAAAACTATAAACAAAGACAAAAAGCTAACAGCCAATACAGACCTAAGTAGTAACTGCAGCACAGCTTAACTCTGGCCACAACCCTCCTTAATCCTGAGGAGCTAGACTAAAGCTGACCTTTAGTTTATAAATCAAGCTCCACAGAGTAAATTTATCACATAACAAGAGGGATGTGTCTCAGATATTGCAGAGGAAAATAAACAACTGCTGTCAACCACTCTAAAAGCGTTTTTCTCAATCCCCCCAACAGCTTTATTAATAGCCATGGTTCTTATTTATTCATAAAAGCAGCTCTTCTCAGTCTCTGCTGCTCATCCAAGCCGTGGCCACAGCTCCTGGGACAGTACAAGCGTGGGAAAGGCAGACCCTCCCCAGGAGGGGACCACAAGACTGTTCTCTCTTTTCCTTTTCAGATCAGGATGGTAGCCACTAGCCACACAGAAGTATTTAGAACAAAATTAAGATCTAATAAAATAAAAAACTTCTCTCTTCTCTTGCCACCTTTTTCAAGAACTCCAGCCACACACACACACTGACTCTCTGTAAGCAGCCCCCCCCCCCACCCCTTCTGCTTTCGCCTGAGCCCGTAGATCCCTCGGTGTGCCATCTCCTGGGACTGTCCAACAGACCAACGGTATCACCTAGGGGGTCTTCTTCCTGTCTCCATTCAGAGGGCTGAGTTAGTCTTTATTCCCAGAGCCCTACCAGGACCCCTACCCTGGCAGAGAGGCAGCTACGTCCGAAGGCTGGATTGGGGACCAAATCCACAGTCTGAGGAGATAAGTCTGGAGCTGGCCATGTGGGCCCCCATGATTCACAGGCCAAATCTGGCCCTCGGCCTGTTTTGTGTGACGGTAAGCTAAGGATCTATACAGATGAGCATTTCTCACTGACGTGATGATGAGGCGATGGGGAATACTGACTCTGAACCCCAATTAAGAGAAATGCCACCCACACACACTCCCTGGAAAGAATTCCACACTTCTCATTAGTAAACCTGCATTACCAGAAGACTGTACTCCATTGTTATTATAATTTGAACTTCATTAATAAAACTTTGTGGAAATTACTTCTCTCTCATTATAAAAGTACTTACATAGTGTCCTCAATTCTGCCTCTAGACCCAGAAAGCTGAAATATTTACTATCTGGCCCTTCACCAAGTCTGCTGATCACTGGCCTAGAGAGGCCATGAGAAGTTTCTCCAACACTACCAGCCAACCCCTGCTGCTTTTGGCAAAGTGCCAGCTCGGTCCCCAGGACCCTAAGACTCTAAGTCCTTAATTCAAGCCAGCAAGCTGGGGAAGGGGATGGCTTCATTCTTGGAAGCCAAAGATGGTGCCCTGGAGAAGAAGAGAGGGTGGCAGACCACATCCCACCCAACCCCATCCCTGACTCAGGCCACCTGAGAGTCACATTCCTCTCCTGTTTCACCTCTTCCCCATCACTGCTTTTATGAAAGGTTAACCTGAGAGGAAATGACATCTTTCAAAGACAGTAGAGCAAATGACAGAGCAAAACAGCACCCACAGCTGTGCCCCCAGGACAGCTTTGCCAAGGAAGAGCCATACAAAATTTAGATGGCAGCTTTGTCTCATCACACATTTGACTTTACTTCTGAAGGAACACAGAACATTAATGACAGTGTCAAATATTTCCAGAAGCCTTCTGGAAAGCACAGAAATGCACTGTAGCCTGTAGCCTCAGTTTCAAGCCAGAGCAATAAAGGATCTACTTCCTTCTGGGAATAAGGCAGGGGCCTGGACAGCAGCAGGTGTCAGGAAGAGTTAAGATCGAATAAATATCGAAGCTAAATCACAGCTGTGTAAAACGTGTGCAGAAGGATAAACTAAAGGGCACACTTTGGAGTCATCTAATAAAACTGAAGTAGTATACATACATCTCCACTAGGAGACAAGGATGCTCTTGACACTCTCGCAAAGAGCTGAAAACTGGACTAATCCAAAATGCCTGTTAATGGTGAAACGGATGAATTGTAGATTCATGTAACAGAGCGTTACATGGCAATGGAGGCAAGTGAGCTTTACTAGGCAGAACACAAGTGAACTTCACAAAAAGTTAAGCAAAAGAAGCAAGTTGCCAAGTATATAAGCAATCTAATACCATAAACATTTAAAAATAGGAAAAAGTAGATTATATTGTTTATGTTTAGGGATGTATATACTGCTGATAAAACCCCAGAAGCAAGGAGACGTTGATCACACACTCGGGATGGGTGGCCACCTCCGAGAGATGATGGGCAGGGCAGACAAATGCTGTTGGAATGCCGACTGTGCCTGGAAGGCCAGGCGATGGCTGAATGCAAACCATTCATTAAATTACAGCACATTTCTTTATGTACACATGTGATGTACTAAACATGAAAGTAAATTTAAAACAGTTTTTATAGAAAAGAAATTAAGATCAACTAGATTTTGGGGAAACAGCCAGAAAGGTTGGCAAAGTGAAAGGGCCTCACAGGGGTCATTTATTAACCTGGCATCTTGGTCACACACAATGAATGAAGGAACTTAGAGATTCCCTAGTCCCATTCCTAAACCACCTGAGAACAGATGACACCATTCAGTAAGCGGGAGACAGTGATAAGAGAACCCAGGTCTGCCACCTCCCAAAGCAGGCAGCACTTAAGGGTAGGTGAACGGAAAAGATACACTTCTTTTATTCCTGAGAATGCCTCGGATTCTGTGCCCATCTGCCAGAATCAGTGGTCATGGCCCTGTGGACATCTCTTCAGAGGACCACCAGCCCCTCACCCCAACTGGATCATGGCCACATCCTTAATCACAAGTGCCTGCAACAGGTGCTAACCGGGGGACCACCCATCAGGAAGGGGACGCTGGCACACCTGGCCTGTGAAAACACAGCTGACCCTGACCCGGGCAGGCGTATGCAGCACTGAGAACAAAGAGCAATAAAGCAGCTTCCCAAAGAGCCAATGCAATGGAGCTTTTTAGAATTCCATTCTGGGGAGTAGGAAAGTACAAGATTATTTATTAAACCAATTTCAGCCACACACAAAAAACTATGAAAGAAGTAAACTGTTATACCTGAGAGAGGATGAGCAAGTGTTGCATTATACACATAAACTGTGCGTGTGTATATAAAGACATAGGAAGCAAGTAATCACTACTGTTCCAGGAAAGGGTGGAGGGCCTTTTGGATTTCTCTAAACTGTCATTAACATGAGCATACTATGCTGGAACTTTTTTTTAATTAAGGAAAAAGTACTTCAGTATCCTACACTTGGTCACCTTTTTCAATTATTTTCACATCAAGGAGGGTACTGAGGATTTGTTGTTCAACTCTGAGCACAAAAACATGCCAAAGAAACTGATAAAACAATAGAGAAAAATACAAATCTGCGTATTTACATATATAAATATGTACCCAGAAAGAAATCGTGGAAGATGACACACGACAGAGTCACAGTGGTTAACTGAGGAGACACACAGGTGTTTGAAATATTTACTTCACAAATATATTCATGTATGACTTCTGTGACTAAAAATCTAATAATGAAAGAGAAAACAGCTCTATAGGATAAAAAGGAATGTCATGCTAGGCCTACCTGGCCAGCTGAAATGCTGGCCCTGGAGCACTGTGGAATGCCTGAGGGGCCCCCCAAAGCTGGACCCCAGGAAGCTAAGAACTCATAACACATAAAGGCCCAGGGGCAGATAAAAGAAACACGAATCTTAAGAATAAAGGCCCTGGGTGGTGGGGAAGGCTGGTGGTTTGAAATCACAACACTGGCCTGACTCTGAAGGCACTTTGCTCTGGTCTTCCAGAAAGCAAGCTTCCGAGAGGAACAAAGTAAGTCCACAGAGCTGCTCCTCTCCTCTTGTTTTATTTGATTGTTGAAACATACCATGTCCTTTGTCCTTTCCACATAAATTGTTTCTACAAAGAAGTTCTCAGCAGGACTTTTAAAGGAGAGAAAACAGGGAAGAACCCCAAATGCCCAGCCTAGGAGAACAGCCACACAGACTGGAGTGCATTCATATGATTACATTCTAGACAGTTGTTACTATGACTGAAGTGGATTGTATCACATGACATGAAAACGTTAAGTGGAAAAAGAACAGATTATGTAAAAATGCCATGTAAACAAAGAACAGCCTTGATAAAGCAGGAAAAACCAGTACCACAGCCTCCCCCAAACCCTCTCACTAGAGACTGCAGCTGTGAACACAGGCATTTACCAGATCATGACTTCAGAGACATGGAAAGAGATAGATGATCATGAACTCTAGCTTCATAAAAATGCTTCACGTCCTGATTTTTACTTAGGGGTAGAAAGCTTCTGAGATCTGGGGGGAGGTGGAAAGGAAAAGGCAAAATTTTGGAAAGAGAGCTAAACACAACCAACAGCAGCAGGAGGAGGGCTGCCCTGGGGACCCCAAAACCTCAAACACCACATTACTCAGTTCGGTCCCTTGGACGCAAGGCAGGAAGTGGGCCACCTCAGGAGAACAGGTGCAAGGAGAAAGGACACCATACCAGAAGGTGGGTATCCCTGCCAGACTCTGCGGGAGGGGATGGGGTGAGGCCTAGGCCTGCCCAAGCAGAAGCAGCAAGAAAGGCTGGGGGGAACACCTTAAGTTGGGGCAAGGTCGGCCTTCCACGTCTGCCCCAGTTCCAGAAGACAATGTAATCACAAGCCAGGCTGATTTCCCCAGGAAACAAGGATCAAGCCACATAACCTCCACTTGAGTAACATAACAGGGCAGAGGAGATGTGAGATAGCCATTTTCCTGCTGAGCCCCACATGCAAACCAGCCGTGAGAGCAGGGCTTTGCTGAGACTCTGCAGGAGGTTCCAAAGGGCGGCCTGGGGACACTGTGCCACTCTGTATGTCCCCACCCCTTTTAGCATACGGGCTCTGCTGTTCCACCTCAAAGGGCCTTGCTGCAGTCCACCGGCTGCCAGATTGGAGTTCTATGTATTCTTTCAAAGAGTACCTTGTGGACCTGTGACTAGAGACTTTAGGCAACATGTGCATTGAAAATGGGAAAAACCATTGTTCTGCTCTATCTCATTCCTTCTACTGCCCATACCACTTACTCCTCAATGTCCTGCAGAGAGACACAAAAGAAAAGAACCCACAGACTAGGAGCTCAGTCTGGTCCTTCAGGGCTGGAGCTTTCAGAACAGTTCAGTGGGTAGAAATCACTGGTTTTGAACCAGACAGACATGGTTCTGAACCAGGCTCCACTTCCCAGGAGCCTGATCTTCCAAAAATTACTTGACCTCACTGACATTGGTTTCCTCATCGACCAAGGGGGAATATAATAATACTTGCTTTACAGGGTAAGATCATTAACAGACAGTATATGTGGCATGCTCTAGGCACTCATTAACGGATACTTTTTATTAGAGACCTCTGGTTCTCAGAGGGGCTAGATCTACACTATACCAAGCACATTTAGGAATATCGTCAGCTGGGTACAGTCCTAGTCAACAGGAGAAATATTATCAGGTCTGATAACAGTTGTAAGAAAAAAGTACCTATGTAGCTCATGCCAGTCTTTCATTTCCACAAGTAAGTTTTTTCCCATCAGCATTTATAGTCTTCAAAACCTTTCCTGGTGTGTTTCTTACTCCCCAAAGGGGTGACACGGGCAGAGGCAGGGCACAGCAAATGGCAGAGCAGGTTGCTCTGGACCAACTTCGCAGAAGGGAGTCCCTCATCCACTGCAGGCTTTAACATGGAAGGTCAAGCACAGAAGAGTGTGCGACCTGGCTACGAAGTGCAAAGGGAGCAAGCAGGTGTCTGGTGTCAGCCCATCCCCTGCTCCCAAGCCCTACAGACCCCTTGGCCTAAGGACCCCATTTACAAAGCAAGGCCACCAGGCAGACTCGCCCCTCTCTTGCCTGTGTGATACACATGTCAGTCTAGCTCGGTCCAAGCTCTGGCCACGCTCTCCCCACAGGCAGTTGCATGTTCAGGGGAGGGCCAGGCCTGCATGGTCTCTGCAGCTCTAGGAGTGTCCCAGGAATCAAACAGCTATGCTATTACTCAGATAAGGTTGCTGGCAAGTGAGAAACACCTTTTAGTTTCAAAGATAGCAGGAGGTATGTAGCCTAAACAGGCCCCAACAGTCCCAAGGGTCATATGGCCATTTCCATTCCACAAAGCACTGTTCATGCAATTTTTACAACGTCTTGGGAAGTCACCATCACTTTTCCCAATTTAGAGTTTAAATGACTTGGTCAAGGTTATTTATTGGGCTTTAAAGTAATAAAGGGACTTCCGGGAAGATGGCGGTGTGAGCAGGGCGGCAGAAGTCTCCTCCCAACACTAAATTTATCTACGAAAACACAGAAAACACATCTATTCCTAAAAGAGAGACAAGAATACACAGGAAAGCGCACAGCGTGCAGCTACACCCGAGAGGACTCGGCACCCCAAGAGGCGGGTAAGATACGGAGCCGCGACCCGGCGGGACCCGAGCCCTCCCCCACCCCAGCGCACCGGCGGGAGGAGAGGATTCAGAGCCGGGAGGGAGTGGAAGCACACCCCGCGAAGTAGCCAGCCCCGGTGATCTGCGCGGGGAGCGCTGACCCACATTGCGCAGTGCAGCGGAGATTGGAGAGACAGAGGGGCAGGATCTGAGTGGGGAACGCGCCAGGGTGCTTGCAGCCGGCTCCCGGGAAGGAAAAAAAAAGTGCGCGCTTTCCTCAGCGGTCTTAAAGAGACAGGAGCCCAGCGGAGGAGCCGGATCGCCCCAGCACACTCAGCCCAGCAGGCTGGGAGTCCTGGGGAGTTTCAGACGCCTTAGCTGGCGACTGAGGAAGCGTAGCCATACTTAACACTTCTCACTGAGATCAACAGCCTCCTATTCGTTCCCACCCCTGCCAGAGCGATAAAGGGCCCTGCGGAGCGGCACAGTCACAGCTGTGGAATAGTGGGGCAATAGCGCCACCTAGAGCATTCCCACAGAATCTACGTCCGGTGGGCATTTTTTTGTTTTTTTTTGTTTTTTTTTGTTTTTTCTTTTCTTTCTTTTTTTCTTTTTTTCTTTCTTTCTTTTTTTTCTCTCTTTTTTTTCTTCTCTTTTTAAAGTCTTAAAGAGCCCAGCTGACATACGTGGCAACTGTCAGTGACCAATTATACAGCCATGAAAAGACAGAGGAATATGGTTCAGACCAAAATCAACCAGACAACCCCAGAGAGGGAGTCTGAAGGGATGGAAATGCAAAGCCTCCCTGAAAAAGAATTCAGAATAAAAGTCATAACCATGCTGATGGACATACACAGAAATGTGCAAGAGCTGAGGGAGGAAGTGAGAGAACTGAGGGAAGACAATACAGAAATCAGACAAGCGATCGACGGGCTTAACAGCAGAATGGATGAGATGCGAGAGACTGTTAATGGAATAGAAAACAGAGAACAGGAATACAGAGCAGCTGAGGCAGAGAGAGATAAAAGGATTTCTAGGAATGAAAGAATATTAAGAGAACTGTGTGACCAATCCAAACGGAACAATATTCGCATTATAGGAGTATCAGAGGAAGAAGAGAGAGAAAAAGGGATAGAAAGTGTCTTTGAAGAAATAATTGCTGAAAACTTTCCCTCGCTGGGGAAGGAAGTAGTCTCGCAGTCCACCGAAGCTCATAGATCTCCCAACCCAAAGGACCCAAGGAAGACAACACCAAGACACATAATAATTAAGATGGCAAAGATCAAAGATAAAGACAGGGTATTAAAGGCAGCTAGAGAGAGAAAAAAGATCACCTACAAAGGAAAACCCATCAGACTATCATCAGACTTCTCAACAGAAACCTTACAGGCCAGAAGAGAATGGCATGATATATTTAACGTTATGAAACAGAAGGGCCTCGAACCAAGAATATTGTATCCAGCACGATTATCATTTAAATATGATGGAGGGATTAAACAATTTCCAGATAAACGAAAGTTGAGAGAGTTTGCCTCTCATAAACCACCACTACAGGATATCTTAAATGGACTGCTCTAGATGGAAGCACACCTAAGGCTAAAAAGATGTCACCAGAGAAAAAAAAAACATAGCAAAGAAAGCAGACCATCCAAATACTAACTAAAGGCAAAGAATAAAACACCTATTATAGAAAGAATGGAGGAGGAGGAATAAGAAGGGAGAGAAAGAAAGAAACATCAGACTGTGTTTACAATAACTTAACAAGAAAGTTAAGTTAGATTGTTAGATAGTAAAGAAGCAACCCTTGAACCCTTGGTAACCACGAATCTAAAGCCAGCAATGGCAATAAGTACATACCTATCAATAATCACCCTAAATGTAAATGGACTGAATGCACCAATCAAAAGACACAGAGTAACAGAATGGATAAAAAAGCAAGACCCATCTATATGCTGCCTACAAGAAACTCACCTCAAATCCAAAGATATACACAGACTAAAAGTGAAGGGATGGAAAAAGATATTTCATGCAAACAACAAAGAGAAAAAAGCAGGTGTTGCAGTACTTGTATCAGACAAAATAGACTTCAAAACGAAGAAAGTAGCAAAAGATAAAGAAGGACATTACATAATGATAAAGGGGTCAGTCCAACAAGAAGATATAACCATTATAAATATATATGCACCCAACACAGGAGCGCCAGCATATGTGAGACAAATACTAACAGAATTAAAGGAGGAAATAGACAGCAATGCATTCATCTTAGGAGACTTCAACACACCACTCACTCCAGAGGACAGATCAACAGACAGAAAATAAGTAAAGACACAGAGGCACTGAACAACACACTAGAACAGATGGACCTAACAGACATCTACAGAACTCTACACCCAAAAGCAACAGGATACACATTCTTCTCAAGTGCACATGGAACATTTTCCAGAATAGACCACATACTAGGCCACAAAAAGAACCTCAGTAATTTCAAAAATATTGAAATCCTACCAACCAACTTCTCAGATCACCAAGGTATAAAACTAGAAATAAATTTTAGAAAGAAATCAAAAAGGCTCACAAATACATGGAGACTTAACAACACTCTCCTAATTAATCAATGGGTTAACGACCAAATCAAAACAGAAATCAAAGAATATATGGAGACTAATGACAACAACAACACAAAGCCACAACTTCTGTGGGACGCAGCAAAGGCAGTTCTAAGAGGAAAGTATATTGCAATCCAGGCCTATTTAAAGAAGAAGAACATTCCCAAATGAATAGTCTAAAGACACAATTACTGAAATTGGAAAAAGAAGAACAAATGAGGCCCAAAGTCACCAGAAGGAGGGACATAATAAAGATTAGAGAAGAAATAAATAAAATTGAGAAGAATAAAACAATAGAAAAAATCAATAAAACCAAGAGCTGGTTCTTTGAAAAAATAAACAAAATAGATAAACCCCTAGCCAGACTCATTAAGAGAAAAAGAGAATCTACACACATAAACACAATCAGAAATGAGAAAGGAAAAATCACGACGGACCCCACAGAAATACAAAGAATCATAAGAGAATATTATGAGAATCTATATGCTAACAAGCTGGAAAACATAGAAGAAATGGACAACTTCTTAGAAAAATACAACCTTCCAAGACTGACCAAGCAAGAAACAGAAAAACTAAACAGACCACTCACCAGTGACGAAATCGAATTGGTAATCAAAAAACTACCCAAGAACAAAACCCCTGGGCCTGATGGATTCACCTCTGAATTCTACCAGACATATAGAGAAGAAATAACACCGATTCTCCTTAAAGTTTTCCAAAAAATAGAAGAGGAGGGAATACTTCCAAACTCATTCTATGAAGCCAGCATCACTCTAATACCAAAACCGGGCAAAGACCTCACCAAAAAAGAAAATTACAGACCAATATCCCTGATGAACGTAGATGCAAAAATACTCAACAAAATATTAGCAAACCGAATTCAAAAATACATCAAGAGGATCATACACCATGATCAAGTGGGATTCATCCCAGGGATGCAAGGATGGTACAACATTCGAAAATCCATCAACATCATCCACCACATCAACAAAAAGAAGAACAAAAACCACATGATCATCTCCATAGATGCTGAAAAAGCATTTGACAAAATTCAGCATCCATTCCTGATTAAAACTCTCAACAAAATGGGTATAGAGGGCAAGTACCTCAACATCATAAAGGCTATATATGACAAACCCACAGCTAACATCATACTTAACGGCGAGACGCTGAAAGCTTTTCATCTAAGATCGGGAACAAGACAAGGATGCCCACTCTCTCCACTGTTATTCAACATAGTACTGGAGGTCCTAGCCACAGCAATCAGACAAAACAAAGACATACAAGGCATCCAGATTGGTAAAGAAGAAGTCAAATTGTCACTATTTGCAGATGACATGATACTGTACATAAAAAACCCTAAAGATTCCATTCCAAAACTACTAGAACTAATATCTGAATTCAGCAAAGTTGCAGGATACAAAATTAACACACAGAAATCTGTTGCTTTCCTATACACTAATGATGAACTAACAGAAAGAGAAATCAGAAAAACAATTCCATTCACAATTGCATCAAAAAGAATAAAATACCTAGGAATAAACCTAACGAAGGAAGTGAAAGACCTGTACTCTGAAAACTACAAGACACTCCTAAGAGAAATTAAAGAGGACACTAACAAATGGAAATGCATCCCATGCTCTTGGCTAGGAAGAATAAATATTGTCAAAATGGCTATACTACCTAAAGCAATCTACAGATTCAATGCAATCCCTATCAAACTACCAACAGCTTTCTTCAATGAACTGGAACAAATAATTCTAAAATTCATATGGAACCACAAAAGACCCCGAATAGCCAAAGCAATCCTGAGAAGGAGGAATAAAACAGGGGGAATTACACTCCCTGACTTCAAGCTCTACTACAAAGCCACAGTAATCAAGACAATTTGGTATTGGCACAAAAACAGACCCACAGACCAGTGGAACAGAATAGAAAATCCAAACATTAACCCAAACATATACAGTCAATTAATATTTGATAAAAGTGCCTTGGATATACAATGGGGAGATGACAGCCTCTTCAGCAGCTGGTGTTGGAAAAACTGGACAGCTACATGTAAGAGAATGAAACTGGACTACTGTCTAGCCCCATACACAAAGGTAAACTCAAGGTGGATCAAAGACTTGAATGTAAGTCATGAAACCATAAAACTCTTAGAAAAAAACATAGGCAAAAATCTCTTGGACATAAACATGAGCAACTTCTTCATGAACATATCTCCCCGGGCAAGGGAAACAAAAGCAAAAATGAACAAGTGGGACTATATCAAGCTGAAAAGCTTCTGTACAGCAAAGGACACCATCAGTAGAACAAAAAGACATCCTACAGTATGGGAGAATATATTCATAAAAAACGTATCTGATAAAGGGTTGACATCCAAAATATATAAAGAACTCATGCACCTTAACAAACAGAAAGCAAATAATCCAATTAAGAAATGGGCAGAGGACATGAATAGACACTTCTCCAAAGAAGAAATTCAGATGGCCAACAGGCACATGAAAAGATGCTCCACATCGCTAATCATCAGAGAAATGCAGATTAAAACCACAATGAGATATCACCTCACACCAGTGAGGATGGCCAACATCCAAAACACAAACAACAACAAATGTTGGCGAGGATGTGGAGAAAAGGGAACCCTCCTACACTGCTGGTGGGACTGCAAATTAGTTCAACCATTGTGGAAAGCAGTATGGAGGTTCCTCAAAAAACTCAAAATAGAAATACCATTTGACCCAGGAATTCCACTCCTAGGAATTTACCCTAAGAATGCAGCAGCCCAATTTGAAAAGGACAGATGCACCCCTATGTTTATTGCAGCACTATTTACAATAGCCAAGAAATGGAAGCAACCTAAGTGTCCATCAGTAGATGAATGGATAAAGAAGATGTGGTACATATACACAATGGAATATTATTCAGCCATAAGAAGAAAACAAATCCTACCATTTGCAACAACATGGATGGAGCTAGAGGGTATTATGCTCAGTGAAATAAGCCAAGCCGAAAAAGACAAGTATCAAATGATTTCACTCATATGTGGAGTATAAGAACAAAGAAAAAAACTGAAGGAACAAAACAGCAGCAGACTCACAGAACCCAAGAACGGACTAATAGTTACCAAAGGGAAAGGGACTGGGGAAAATGGGCGGGAAGGGAGGGATAAGAGGGAAAAAGGGGCATTACGATTAGCAGATGTAATGTTGGGGGGGCACGGGGAGGGCAGTACAACTCAGAGAAGACAAGTAGTGATTCTATAGCATCTCACTACGCTGATGGACAGTGACTGTAATGGGGTTGGTGGGGGGGACCTGATGAAGGGGTAGTTTAATAATCGTAATATTGCACATGTAATTGTAAATTAATGATAAAATAAATTATATTAAAAAAAAATAAAAAATAAAGTAATAAAGGGCTAGGAGCGTTCTAGTAAATTGGGGAGCAAGCTTCCAGTGTGTTTATAGGCCTGGCTTCCAGAGCCGGGGGGAACGCAGGGGGCCCTCCCTGCAGGCTGCTCTGGTTGTTTTACTGCTGGGGGGAGATAATCCCCCTCGCACCTCTCACCCTCATGTTTCCTTTAAGCCCTTCCACCCACCTCGTCCAGAGCTAACCCCACATGGAAGGCTCCTTCCTCCAGGGAGCTGTCCACCCATTCACGGAGGAAGCTGCTCTGGCAACTCCTTGGCCCATGTGGCTCCCTGGCTCCCGCCACCCCCATTGTGCTGCATCTGACGTTCACCAGCAGCACAGGCGTACACACCCAGACTACCTTGTGTAACCAATTCCATGGTTTCAGAATCTTCCCAAGGGCCGGAGAAGTGGATAAAGGTGGATGCGGTGCTGGGGGCTGGTGCCATCATTTGCACATGTCCAGGTCACACAATCTACTCTGGGGCTTTGAGGGGAAGATTAAATGACCTCTGTCTTTAGTCCTGCCATGTTTTGATCTTCCATGTCTCAGTTCTGGTTTCGCATCCCAAAGGCCTGGCCCCACTACCCTGCAACAGCATGGGAGCAGTGGGTAGGACACCAGGAGGAAAAAGGGAGAAGGCGGGCAGGCAGGAAGCAGCAGGCCTGCTGGGGCTGCAGGTCTGACTGGTACACAGAGCCAGCCCCTAATGCAGCAGAATGACTTTCTGATGGAGGGTGGAAACCCAAGCAAGGCTGAGTGCTGACCAGACCTCTTGTGTCCTTTATGCTTCACTACAGAGGTCCCAGGGCCTTTCCCGATCCACGGCTTCCTACCCCCAGATCTTCCCATTCTAGAACTGGCCTGTTAGTTTTCTGTAATGCAGGTAGTCAGTGATGCAGGAAGGGGAAACAAACTGAAGGAGGACCGAAGTGTGTGTGGGAACTTCCCAGGCATTTTTCCTGGCCCCCTGACAACACACTCTTCCCCCCACTTCATTCTCACAACCCAGGCTTATTGTGAGAGCCTCTGGAACAAGAAAGAGCCCATGCAGACCCAGGCTTAATTCCCACATTTCCACAGAAATTACTTATCTGCTGGGCCTCCATCTCCATTATCCCTAAGATGGAGCAATAGTATCTATTTATATGGCTATTGTAAAGAATATGCAGTATGAATGAGCACAGCCCTGGCAGCTGGAAGGGATCTGGGCCAATGTGAAGACTCTTCCCCTCTCTCCACCCCTACCAATGATGGCACAGCAGAGCAACCAAGTCATCTGACTGGTGACTGACCCGAGGACCGGATGTCACTGCCTTTGACCTGGGCCCTGCTCTGGCTCTCCTCCAGCTGCACTGCTCTCCACATATGGTGAGAAATCTGACAGCCAGCAAGGTGGCACCTCCTAGAAGCCCAGTCTGCCCGCTAGATTGCACGGTGGATACCCAGCACCCCATGATTCCCCTGAGGCTATGTGGACATCTCCCTGAACTTCCCTCAGTGTGTTCAACCCCAGGCCCAAAAGGTGTCTATCTGTGGGGAGAAGGTGAACAAAGCATGGACCATGCTGGACTGACACGTGTGGGTGTAACACAGATGTGAGGGGGCGAGCCTGCCTCAAAGTCTTGCTTTATAAATAGGGTTCCCTACACCAAGGAGTCTCCAGAGTCGGGGAGGAGGAACAGGCTGATACCAGGCACCCACCCACTCCCCTTGCACCTCATAACTAGGTTCCGCTCTGCTCCATTTGACCCTAGGAGAGCAGAACCCTGCAGGGCCCCGGGTGCCAGAGCTTAAGGAAGGCATGGAGTTTGCACTTGCACCAAGTCTCAAACTGGGCAGGGCTATGTGGTTGCTTTCCATGTCCAACATCAAGTGTCCACTTGAAGGAAAGATACCTCTCTTAAAAATGCCCACAGAAGATCCTCAAGCAGAAAGACAGCAGCGTGAGCAGAGCGGAGGAAATCTCCTCCCAAAACCATATATATTTGTGAAAATAAAACAAATACAACTACTCCTAAAAGAGAGACCAGAAGATACAGTACAACAGCCAGGCTACAGCTACATCTGTGAGAACTAAGCGCCTCAGAAAGCGGGAAAGATACAAAGCCGCGACCCAGCGGGACCCGAGCACTCCCCAACCCCAGTGCACCAGTGGGAGGAAAAGAATCAGAGTGGGGAGGGAGTGGAAGTACAGGACTGCTAAACAACGAGCCCTGGTGATCTGCATCGGGAGCACAGACACACATCACGCAGTATCCTGGAGATTTGAGTAATGGAAGGGCAGGATCTGAGATGGAGACTGCGAGTGGATCCCCACAGCCGGCTCCCCTGGGACAAAAGAAAAGCGGGTGCTTTTTACAAGTCTTAAAGAGACAAAGGCCCAACAGCGGAACAAAATCATCCCAGCGTACTCACCCCAGCAGGCCGGGAATCTTGAGGACTTTTGGGCCCCCTAACTGGCTGCCGGGTAAAGCAGCCCCACTTAAGCCCCTCACGGCAATAAGCAGACTTCCATTCGTTCCCCCCGGCCAGCGCAGCAAACAGTCCGGTGGATCCGCCACGGCTGCGGAACCGCGGGAGAGAGGCCCCGCACACAGCAAACACACAGAATCCCCTCCTGGCGGGAGCACAGCTAAACGGGAAGGGCCGTGGAAGCCAGAGCAAGGTCCGGAAGGCCCAAGGGGTGCAGAACGCACCCGGCGTGGCTGCAAACCCCCTCAGTGCTCTAGGCTAGCCTGAAGGCGGCCCCGCACACAGCAGCTCAGGGGATTATCCCAGAGACTGCCTCCCGGAGTGCAGGTAACCAGCACAGGCTGCAGAGAAGGGCAAGGAGAACAACAAGCAGGAGGCGACTTTGTTCTCCCAATTGACACATGTGGCACCTGCCTGCAACCACTTCTATCGCCATGAAAAAACAGAAGATTACGGTCCAAAGATCACCCAGACAACCCCAGAGAGAGGGCCTCGTGGAATAGATTTAAACAATCTTCTTCAAAAAGAATTCAGAATAAAAGTCATAACCATGCTGATGGACCTACAGAGAAATATGCAAGAGCTAAAGGAGGAAGTCAGAAGGTACATTACAGAAATGAAACAATCAATAGATGGGCTTAAGAGCAGACTGGACGAGGTGCAAGAGACTGTTAATGGAATAGAAATCAGAGAACAGGAATACAGAGCAACTGAGGCAGAGAGAGACAAAAGGATCTCTAGGAAACAAAGAATATTAAGAGAACTGTGTGACCAACCCAAACGGAACAATATTCACATTATACGAGTACCAGAAGAAGAAGAGAGAGAAAAAGGGATAGAAAGTGTCTTGGAGGAAATAATTGCTGAAAACTTCCTCATGCTGTGGAAGGAAATAGTCTGGCAGTCCACAGAAGCCCACAGATCTCCCAACACAAGGGATCCGAGGAGGACAACATCAAGACATATAATAATTAAAATGGCAAAGATCAAAGACAAGGACAGAGTATTAAAGGCAGCCAGAGAGAGAAAAAAGATTACGTACAAAGGAAAACCCATCAGACTAACATCAGACTTCTCAACAGAAACCTAACAGGCCAGAAGAGAATGGCATGATATATTTAACGCAATGAAACAGAAAGGCCTTGAACCAAGAATACTGTATCCAGCATGATTATCATTTAAATTTCAGGGAGAAATTAAACAACTCCCACAGAAGCAAAAGTTGAGGAAATTTGCCACCCACAAACCACCTCTACAGGATATCTTAAAGGGACTGCTGTAGATGGAAGCACTCCTAAGGCTAAAAAGATTTCATCAGAGAAAACAAAATCATAACAAAGAAAGCAGACCATACAAATACTAACTAATGGCAAAAAATAAAATAAACTATCCACAAAAACAGTCAAAGGAAACGTAAAAAAGTACAGAATAAAACACCTAGCATATAAAGAATGGATGAGGAAGAATAAGAAGGGAAAGACAGAATCATCAGACTGTGTTTATAATAGCTTAACAAGAGAGTTAAGTTAGACTGTTAGATAGTAAAGAAGCCACCCTTGAACCTTTGGTAACCACGAATCTAAAGCTGGCAATGGCAATGAGTACATATCTATCGATACTCACCCTAAATGTAAATGGACTGAATGCACCAATCAAAAGACACAGAGTAACAGAATGGATAAAAAAGCAAGACCCATCTATATGCTGCTTACAAGAGACTCACCTCAAACCCAAAGATATACACAGACTAAAAGTGAAGGGATGGAAAAAGAAATTTCATGCAAAAAGGGAGAAAAAGCAGGTGATGCAGTACTTGTATCAGACAAAATAGACTTCAAAACGAAGAAAGTAGCAAGAGATAAAGAAGGACATTATATAATGATAAAGGGGTCAGTCCAACAAGAGGATATAACTATTATAAATACCTATGCACCCAACACAGGAACACCTACATATGTGAAACAAATACTAACAGAATTAAAGGAGGAAATAGACAGCAATGCATTCATTTTAGGACACGTCAACACACCACCCACTCCAAAGGACAGATCAACCAGACAGAAAATAAGTAAAGACACAGAGGCATTGAACACACTAGAACAGATGGTGG
This sequence comes from Smutsia gigantea, assembly GCA_032199065.1. NCBI lineage: Eukaryota > Metazoa > Chordata > Mammalia > Pholidota > Manidae > Smutsia > Smutsia gigantea. Next base: position 320,913 of record JAVSCE010008603.1, read on the forward strand.
ACCTAAAAGACATCTACAGAATTCTACACCCCAAAGCAGCAGCATACACATTCTTCTCAAGTGCACATGGAACATTTTCCAGAATAGACCACATACTAGGCCACAACAAGAACCTCAGTAAATTTAAAAATATTGAAATTCTACCAAACAACTTTTCAGATCACAAAGGAATAAAACTAGAAATAAATTGTACAAAGAAATCAAAAGGCTTACAAATACATGGAGGCTTAATAACATGCTCCTAAATAATCAATGGATCAACGACCAAATTAAAACAAAGATCAAACAATATATGGAGACAAATGACAACAACAGCACAAAGCAAAGCCCCAACTTCTATGGGACGCAGCAAAGGCAGTTCTAAGAGGAAAGTATATTGCAATCCAGGCCTATTTAAAGAAGGAAGAAAAATCCCAAATGAATAGTCTAAAGTCTCAATTATTGGAATTGGAAAAAGAAGAACAAATGAGGCTCAAAATCACCAGAGAGAGGGACATAATAAAGATTAGAAAAGAAATAAATAAAATTGAGAAGAATAAAACAATAGAAAAAAAAAATCAACGAAACCAAGAGCTGGTTCTTTGAAAAAATAAACAAAATAGATAAACCCATAGTCAGACTTATTAAGAGAAAAAGAGAATCTACACACATAAACAGAATCAGAAATGAGAAAGGAAAAATCATGACGGACCCCACAGAAATACAAAGAATTATAGGAGAATACTATGAGAATCTATATGCTAACGATCTGGAAAACCTAGAAGAAATGGACAACTTCTTAGAAAAATATAACCTTCCAAGACTGACCAAGCAAAAAACAGAAAAACTAAACAGACCAATCACCAGCAACGAAATTGAAGCGGCAATCAAAAAACTGCCCAAGAACAAAACCCCCGGACCAGATGGATTCACCTCTGAATTCTACCAGACATATAGAGAAGAAATAACATCCATTCTCTTAAAGTTTTCCAAAAATAGAAGAGGAGGGAATACTTGCAAACTCATTCTATGAAGCCAGCATCACTCTAATACCAAAACCAGGCAAAGACCTCACCAAAAAAGAAAATTACAGACCAATATCCCTGATGAACATAGATGCAAAAATACTCAACAAAATATTAGCAAACCGAATTCAAAAATACATCAAGAGGATCATACACCATGATCACGTGGGATTCATCTCAGGCATGCAAGGATGGTACAACATTCGAAAATCCATCAACATCATCCACCACATCAACAAAAAGAAGAACAAAAACCACATGATCATCTCCACAGATGCTGAAAAGGCATTTGACAAAATTCAACATCCATTCATGATAAAAACTCTCAACGAAATGGGTATAGAGGGCAAGTACCTAAACATAATAAAGGCCCTATATGACAAACCTACAGCCAACATCATACTTAACAGCGAGAAGCTGAAAACTTTTTCTCTAACATCAGGAACAGGACAAGGATGCCCACTCTCCCCACTTTTATTCAACATAGTACTGGAGGTCCTAGTCACAGCAATCAGACAACACAAAGAAATAAAAGGCATCCAGATCAGCAAGGAAGAACTCAAACTGTCCTTGTTTGCAGATGACGTGATATTATACATAAGAAACCCTAAAGAATCCACTCCAAAACTATTACATCTAATATCTGAATTCAGCAAAGTTGCGGGATACAAAATTAATACACAGAAATCAGTTGCATTCCTATACGCTACCGATGAACTAGCAGAAAGAGAAATCAGGAAAACAATTCCATTCACAATCACATCAAAAAGAATAAAATACCTAGGAATAAACCTAACCAAGGATTTGAAAGAACTATACTCTAAAAACTACATGACACTCTTAAGAAAAATTAAAGAGGACACTAATAAATGGAAATTCATCCCATGCTCTTGGCTAGGAAGAATTAATATTGTCAAAATAGCAATCCTGCCTAAAGCAATCTACAGATTCAATGCAATCCCTATCAAATTACCTACAGCATTCTTCAATGAACTAGAGCAAATAGTTCTCAAATTCATATGGAACCACAAAAGACCCCGAATAGCCAAAGCAATCCTGAGTAGGAAGAATAAAGCAGGGGGATTATGCTCCCTGACTTCAAGCTCTACTACAAAGCCACAGTAATCAAGACAATTTGGTACTGGCACAAAAACAGACCCACAGACCAGTGGAACAGAATAGAAAATCCAAACGTTAACCCAAACATATACAGTCAACTAATATTTGATAAAAGTGACTCGGATATACAATGGGGAGATGACAGCCTCTTCAGCAGCTGGTGTTGGAAAAACTGGACAGCTACATGTAAGACAATGAAACTGGACTACTGTCTAACCCCATACACAAAGGTAAACTCAAGGTGGATCAAAGATCTGAATGTAAGTTATGAAACCATAAAACTCTTAGAAAAAAATATGGGCAAAAATCTCTTGGACGTAAACATGAGTGACTTCTTCATGAACATATCTCCCCAGGCAAGAGAAACAAAAGCAAAAATGAACAAGTGGGACTATATCAAGCTGAAAAGGCTTCTGTACAGCAAAGGACACCACCAGTAGAACAAAAAGACATCCTACAGTATGGGAGAATATATTCATAAATGACATATCTGATATGGGGTTGACATCCAAAATATATAAAGAACTCACTCACCTTAACAAACAAAAAGCAAATAATGCAATTAAGAAATGGGCAGAGGACATGGATAGACACTTCTCTAAAGAAGAAATTCAGATGGCCAACAGGCACATGAAAAGATGCTCCACATTGCTAATCATCAGAGAAATGCAGATTAAAACCACAATGAGATATCACCTCACACCAGTGAGGATGGCCAACATCCAAAACACAAACAACAACAAATGTTGGCGAGGATGTGGAGAAAAGGGAACCCTCCTACACTGCTGGTGGGACTGCAAATTAGTTCAACCATTGTGGAAAGCAGTATGGAGGTTCCTCAAAAAACTCAAAATAGAAATACCATTTGACCCAGGAATTCCACTCCTAGGAATTTACCCTAAGAATGCAGCAGCCCAATTTGAAAAAGGACAGATGCACCCCTATGTTTATTGCAGCACTATTTACAATAGCCAAGAAATGGAAGCAACCTAAGTGTCCATCAGTAGATGAATGGATAAAGAAGATGTGGTACATATACACAATGGAATATTATTCAGCCATAAGAAGAAAACAAATCCTACCATTTGCAACAACATAGATGGAACTAGAGGGTATTATGCTCAGTGAAATAAGCCAAGCTGAAAAAGACAAGTATCAAATGATTTCACTCATATGTGGAGTATAAGAAAAAAGAAAAAATACTGAAGGAACAAAACAGCAGCAGACTCACAGAACCCGAGAACGGACTAATAGTTACCAAAGGGAAAGGGACTGGGGAAAGTGGGTGGGAAGGGAGGGATAAGAGGGAAAAAGGGGCATTGCTATTAGCAGACGTAATGTTGGGAGGGCGCGGGGAGGGCTATACAACTCAGAGAAGACAAGTAGCGATTCTATTAGCATCCCACTACGCTGATGGATAGTGACTGTAGTGGGGTTGGTGGGGGGGACCTGATGAAGGGGTAGTTTAATGGCCATAATATTGCACATGTAATTGTAGATTAATGATACCAAAATAAATTATATTAAAGAAAATGGGCAGAGGAGCTGAACAGACACTTCTCCAAAGAAGAAATTCAGATGGCCAACAGGCACTTGAAAAGATGCTCCACATCACCTAGTCATCAGAGAAATGCAAATTAAAACCACAATGAGATATCACCTCACACCAGTAGGATGGCCGCCATCCAAAAGACAAACAACAACAAACGTTGGCGAAGATGTGGAGAAAGGGGAACCCTCCTACACTGCTGGTGGAAATGTAAATTAGTACAACCATTGTGGAAAGCAGTATGGAGGTTCCTCAAAAAAATCAAAATAGAAATACCATTTTACCAAGGAATTCCACTCCTAGGAATTTACCCTAAGAATGCAGCAGCCCAGTTTGAAAAAGGCATATGCACCCATATGTTTATGGCAGCACTGTTTACAATAGCTAAGAAATGGAAGCAACCTAAGTGTCCATCAGTAGGTGAATGGATAAAGATGTGGTACATATACACAATGGAATATTATTCAGCCATAAGAAGAAAACAAATCCTACCATTTGCAACAACATGGATGGAGCTAGAGGGTATTATGCTCAGTGGCATAAGCCAGGCAGAAAAAGACAAGTATCAAATGATGTCACTCATATGTGGAGTATAAGAACAAAGAAAAAAAATGAAGGAAGAAAACAGCAGCAGACTCACAGAACCCAAGAATGGACTAACAATTACCAAAGGGAAAGGGAGTGGGGAGGATGGGTGGGAAGGGAGGGACAAGGGGGGAAAAGGGGCATTACGATTAGCAGACATAATGTATGGGGAGGGGGCACGGGGAGGGCTGTACAACTCAGAGACGGTAAGTAGTGATTCTATAGCATCTCACTACACTGATGGACAGTGACTGTAATGGGGTATGTGGGGAGAGCCTGATGAAGTGGGGAGTTTAGTAACCATAATGTTGCACATGTAATTGTAGATTAAAGATATAAAAAAAAAATGTCCACAGAGACTAGATTCTACTTGGCCCTCTGACAGGTCTGCATTCTGAAAGGCAGGCCTCAGAGCCAGTGAGGAGCAGTGTGGGACCAGAGATAAGGACCCATCAAGAGATGTGAACAGCCTCATCCCTACTTTTTCCCTCTGAATAATTCTGCCCTCAGATAACAGCCACTTACCCAGGAAGCAGGAGAAACAGATAGTAAGTTGAGGCCAGAACATGGGACAGAAACACAGGAATGGCAGGTTAGTGGGAGCTCAGAAAGAAGGATAAAGCATCAGAGAAGAGGGACTCCTGATGGTCCAGCGCTAAGCAGCTTGGCAGGAAGAGCAGGTCACAGGACTTCACAGGCAGTGGGGCAAGGCTGGAGGTGGGGGGCAGAGTGGGGGGCAGAGGGGCACAGGCAAGGCAGGGTCTTTGTCAGAGGGGCAGCAGGAGAGGGTGGGATGTGCAGCAAAAGGCACAAATGGCTCTTGGCTGAGAAAGCTCAGAGCCCCTGTGGGCTTCTGGGGGTCATTAAAGGCTGTTTTCAGCATTTGGGGATGTGAGCATTTCTCCCCAAGGAAGGGACTCAGATCATTAGTTTTACTTTCTTTGTTCTCTATGCAAAGAAAAGCAAAGCAAAAACCCAGCTAAAAAACAAGAGGGAAAACAAGGGAGTGAGTTCCCTGGACCCCCAAAATTGAGGGGCAGAGGCTAGCCTACCGCCCACTCGGGGGAGGCTGGCGGCACAGGCAGGTCTGTGGGCCAAGTCCTCATCCTTCCCCGCCAACCAGGCCCTGGCTGTGGAAGCACCCTCCATGGGACACAACACCCACAGCATGCTGCACTCCCCAGAACTCCAAAACTGAGTCCGAAAAACAGATGCTGCGTTTAATGGGGCTGTTGGTTTATTTTGAAGGGTGAAGGGGAGGAGACAGAAACAAAGATAAAGATACAAGATATATAAAAGTAAAGATATTCCAGGTTTCTTAGACCAGAACGCTATCAGCTTTGAAGCTAACATACTAAGTATTTATTATCCCTCAAAAATGCAAATATGCAAATTATTTACTATTCCTCAAGAAACTGGATGAAACTACAATGGCCTGCAGGAGAGAAGGTAGCTTGTCTGGTCCTGCCCGGGTACCCAGAGGGTGTACCTTCATCACATGGACTGGAAATGATGGATGTGTATGGTGGGGAGGATAAGCCCAGTGGCAGGGATCCTGGGCACCATCCGGACCGTGTCACCAAACCACACTGTGGCCCTGATAAAGTCACTTCCCCTGCAAGGTTTCAGACATAAAATTCTATAAAACTCCTGTTTTTCTGACAGTTTGCACTCTGGCTATCTTTCCAAGGAGGGATTATAATTATATCCAAATAGATATAATGTGATGGTTTAATTTTCCAGATGAAACTAAGAATCCTGTCTGAAAGCTAATAATAAAATAATAAATAATAATATCAATTAATGACTAGCTATTAATACAATCCTATTCCAAATGTAAAAACAAAATTAACTAAACTCCACTGCATTTCCCTGGTATGGTTTTCTCTGAACAGACAGGAAGAAATGTGAAGTGTGTGTAAGTACAACTAACCCGAAAGTCAAGGTACAAACATAATATCAGTAGTCATGGCGGGCTGGGGGTGGGGGTGGCCAGTGTTAACAGTCTCCTGCAGCTGCACAACACTGTCAACACAAGGTGCTTTTGCAAATATTATGGCTGGCAGTCCTCAGACTCAGGCAGCAGGGAATACAGGTAATATCATAATGCAGAAACTAAGGCTCAGCAAGTTGTTGTTTTGCCAAGGCCACAGAATTAATGGTAAAAACAAGATGCCACTTTTCTAATTTCCTTCTCAGTTCAAAAAATATTTCCACATTCTCTTAGCCTGTTGTCCTTTCTGACATCACATGCTGTTTCCTTAGCCTATTTGAAGTAAACAACTGTTAAAAAGTCAAACAACAAACCAAGAAAATAAAGCTATTTTTATCTTTGGGGAAAATATTTTAAAAACCTGCAGTCATTCCATAATGCTTATTTGGCAGCTCTTTTGTTGACATCTCTGAGATTTTGTTCATACCGCCGTGTATGAAAGAGTCCTGCTTTCAAAGCTTAACACTTCCCGAGGCAACTGAGACTTCTCAGAAAACTGAACCCCAGGGAGTTGTCAGTTCCTTCTGGGCAGGGACCCCTGTCTTCTGTCTCTCAATCTAGCATGTAGCACAGCACCTGATACCTGAAACTGCTCCGGAAACACAGGATGAAGGAAACCACACTCATCTGCTCTTAATACCCAGTGACGCACCACAGGCTCCACCAGGGAAAGATCTCCTGCAGTCAGTAAGCACAGTCACATGCTCAAGACAGTGACAGATTGTTAGAAGGGCGAGAAACCCCGGGAAGAGAGATGGAGCAGACAAGCAGGACTGTGCTGGCCTCTCCTGGCACCCGGCTGGCTTCAGGGGATGGATCAATTGGGTGGAGAAGGAGAACCAAGAATGGATAGGACAAATGACCAAGAGATAGTCAAGATGTGTTTCACTCACTTGGTCAATGGTATTTTAAAACACAATTCCTCTGTATGAAGTAGATTAAAAAGGTATCTTACTAGAATATAAACTGTTCAAATATATAACATCACGTTCTATAAACTGAATCAATGAAAACAATAAGGCTGTTTTCATTCACTTGATGTTGACAGCTTGGATGCCTGTGGCCTGTATGTTGCTTATGCAAGATGGAGAAAATCCTGATTTGCACGTATAAATAGAAACAGATGGTCACAGACATTCTTTTTAAAAAACATCGCAGGATATTCTTTATTTAATCCAAAAGCTCTGAAATAGTAAGAAATTTGTTTCAGCTCTCTACCACTAACACCACCTAGTATCTTCTTGCTGTCCTATCTCAAACACATTAGACAACAAGCACCTACACCATATGGTAACTGCTAAGCCCATGTATGTATTACCCTCATGTCTGAAGCATGTTCTTCTTGTACGAATGTCTGCTGCTTTGCCTGACTTAATGGAAGGCAGCACATGCACATTCATAGATGTGCTAAACAACAACTTTTAACATCTTGGTGCCTACATGGCTGTGCTAACTAGTTTCTGTCTTGGTCCCCAGAGCTGTGTTTAGCACACAGTTGGCACTCAGTAAATCATTCTGTGAATTAATTATGCTGCCACGGTAACTTGCTTTTTGAGGATCCCAGAACAGCTCTTGTCCTGCCATCTCTGTGACTACCTGAACCTCTAGGAAGGCTGTAGGTCTGCATCAGTCATTCTATAAATCTACGTGTACACATGTTCCTCCATTCAAAACAGTCTAACTTCAGAGCTACACCATGGAGCAGCTCCCATTGATAAGAACTGTTCCTCAACACCTAGCGTACCACCAACAGGCATACAAATACAGTGAACTTGCACCCCCGGAGTCCATTCCTATCAAGAGCTCAAAATGTTTCAGGGATATCACCTTACTGCAAGGGGATGCATATAACAGATGTACATCTTGGCTTTTGACAACTTTTGAAAAGTTGTTGGAAATACTGAAGATCAAAGCATTAGAGATTATGCAGAAACCCTGAAGGCCCCTGAAGAAGCTTAGGGTCCCCACATCCATTCTGCCTGACCGCCTACGTAATCTTAGGCAAGTCCCTTCACTTCTGCAGAACTGGGAGGAGGTGAACTCTGTAACTCTGTGGGCACCACCTAGAACCATTTATGGCTAGAATACACAGAACCAGCATGCTACTGCTGTAAGCACCACTGTTCATCTGCACCACATAAATCACTACACAGTAACAGGATGAGGTGAGGCCATCTCTTTAAAACACTACAGGAAAATTTTTCTAAGTAAATTGCAGGCTATGGATTCTTTAAATTTTTTCTGTAAGAATGATTGATCCTAGCTCCCAGGAATACGTGTGATAACATTTGACAGAGTATGTCTTTCAGAATTCTATTTCAGATGACTGTTGTGTTTCTCTTGAACAGCTATTTACCATGACAGCCATTCAACACTTATTAGACTCTCTCCTCTCCTGATGCATTTCATGATATAAAAAGCAACTTCCATGAGTACAGACATACAGATCAAGTAAGTTACACAAAGGCCAATAAGGACATAAAAAGATGCTGAAATCATTAGTTATCAGGGAAATGTAGTTAAAACCAAGTAAGACTCCACTGCACACCTGTTAAAACAGCTGATAATACTGAGCTGAGGAGGTGAGGCACCAGCACTCTCATACCTCGCCAGGGGAAATGAAAACTGGTACGGCCACTTTAGAATAAACAGCATGGCAATATCTTATAAACACACACTTAGCATATGACTTAGCAATATGGGGACCCTAAGTCAAAAAATAAAACCTATGTCTACATAAAGACTTGCACTCAGATAGTCATAGTTTTATTCATAACAGCCCAGGCCAGAAAGAACCCAAATGCCCATCAGCTGGTGAGCTGGTTAACTGTGTTACATGCATACAATAGGATATTTGTCAGCATTAAAAAGGAGCGATTTAAGGATACAGGCAGATACAGATGAATGAACCAAAAAGGACGAAGCTAACTGAAAAGGCTACATGACATATGATTCCATGTAGATGAAATTCTGACAAAGGCAAAACTATGACAGAAAGCAGACCAGTGACAGTCAGGAGTGGGGGGCCTGACCTCAGAGGGCAGGAGGAACTTCCTGTGGTGACAGGACTCCTATGTTGATTGTGGTAACATGACTGACTCATTTGATAAAACTCACTGAATTATACACTTAAAACTAGTGAACATCACTGTATCAGGATTATACCTCAATTAAGGTGACTTTAAAAACTAAAAGAAGTAACAACATGACTTGTTTCCTTAACTTTTCATCCCATTTATCTCTTTGGCTGTTCTCTTTCCCTTAATATTTCCTTCAAGCCTCCAGATGCCTTGCCTCTAGATTACCTGTGATCGTTCCTTCATTTTCAGGACAATTAAACACCACAACTTACCTCAGGATAGAATGCGGCTGAGGGAAGCACAGGGGCCTCTGAGGGCTGCAGTGAATGGCTAATAGTGGAGAGAGTTGGACAGGACAGGTTATCGGACCAGGCACTTCATGCACGTAGTCCTAAACTCAAGTACCTTCCAAAGTTCCCTGAAATAAGCTTCTCTAGAGTCACCGGCTCCTCAATCACTTAGATGCAATCCCAACAACCTGGCCTCAGCCACCGGTGTGCCCTTCCCGGCCCCTGGCCCTCAGCAGCAGAGTGTCTGTGGCTCTCCTCACACTCACAACTGGGCCCTCAGCACCGGCCAGGGGGGCATGTTCTGCAGGTCGCCCTGCTACCATCTACCTGTCAGCACATCCCAAGGACACAGTGCAGCTCACTCCAGAAAAACCAATGAAAGGAAAAAATGTACTGCACATGATCATTTGGGAGGGTGGGGCAGTTTTTTAAGGAAAAGAAACAATGAGAAATGTGGGCACACACTTCCTGTTCCTGAAGTCTCGTTTCAATTCCCCTCAGGGCTTTCCTGGGTCCTGTTAGCTCTGTACACACAGCCTTCCTTCCTGCCAGTTCCCTCCCAGACAGGCAGCTGTTAATCTCTCTCAGCCCCTGCAACCTCCCCCTTACTTCATTCCTGGAGGCATTCTGTTTTCCACACTGATTTCCTGCCAACCACTCCCCTCCCTCACCAAACTAAAGGTCCCTAGGAAGAACACCTGCCCCCATGAACTCCACAAGGCTACTCGCCCACATTCCCTTCACCTCCTCCCAAGGGTCACTGAGCCCCAGCACTCAGCAGCTAGGATGGTGGAAAGGGAATATCATCAGAGGTAATGCATTTTTGGTAAAGTAGAAATGCACATGTTCTCTCCCGTCATTAAACACACAAAACCCACTCACTGACATTGGGAGTTAGCAGCTCTACTTCGAGCTGCTCAGTCTCTTCACATCCTGCAGGCCCAGACACATGCAGAAGCCCTGGTCCCCAGGCTGTCAGCACCCGCCAGAAGCAGAGTCCCCAGAGGTTGCCCCGCTGCATCAAATGGAAAGCAGTTGGTGGGAGTCAAGTCCCTGTGTTCATGGCCGGCCACCTCAGGACCTCGGCTGCTTGCTTTCTCTACAAAATAAGAGACTTGGCAGAAAACCCCACCCACCTCCATTCACATAATAAAACTCCTTAATGGGACAATTAAAGCTCCACAGCCTGACTCATGTCCTCTTTCCAGTCTATCTCCATCATCACTTTACCAACCCTCCCAACCCAATCCCATCAGACACTCATACCCCTCGGTGTGTCTGCTCCTGCCATTCCTCCCAGTGGACACCTTTTCCCACTCCCCCTCCAAGCACAGCCCCTTAGAGCCTTCAGGATCCACCCCAAACCACATCTTCTGGGAAGCCCTCAGCCCCTAGAAGCTCCCTAAATCCTGATCCAACCTCTTTAAGAAAATCTACTTTCACCCTGCCTTGTTTCATATAGTTCAAGGTTGAAAAATTGTCTTCCCACTAGATTTTGAGTTCCCTGTGTCTTCTCTATTTCTGCACCCTCCAATGCTGGGCTGTGCTTTGCTCACAGATGATCTAAAATGGTTGCATTTAATTTAATCTCCCTGGCCCCTCTCACCTCCAGCAATTACTGTTTTGAGTCCATGAGCCAGATTAACAGGAAGAGATGCAACATCTCAGAGGCCAAGGAACCTCCCTCCATCCTAACTGTGATTTGTAGTTTCTGAGCACCATGGCCTATTACCTGTTCCTCTCTTGGGTGCTTACTGCTTTCCATCCATCTGATGACTATTTGTGGCCTCAGCTTAAATGAAAAAGCACCACACTGGATCCTCCTCAGGCGCCAATGTGCCCTACATCTTTTCATATACACTGTGGAATGGGAAACACTTCAGGCATTTCAAGCCTTGTAAAGTGATTAAAGATCCAGAGCCTCAGTTGCTGCATAAGGCCCTCAGTCTGACATCTCCAGTTATGCATGGCACCTGGGGCACCACATGAACTCCGGGAGTTCCAGGAACAACAGCCCAATGACCCTACTTTACATTTCGTGTTCTTTCCCCCATGCCTAGTATGAATGAAGTGTGTGGTCAAACACCATAAGCTGAACTATGAGTACCTTCAGATTATAGAACTTCATCCAACAAAGGTTAGACCCACACTTCGTGTCAGGCAGTGTGTTAAATGCTAACAGTGATTAAGATGGAGTTCCTGCCCAAGGAGATCCTGTGTATTATTTCATAACCATCTCAAAACATTACAACTGCAGAACATTACTTCCTAACAATCCCAAGAGGCAGTTTGGGCAGGTAATGTTTCCCTCCTTTTACAGATGGTGCAACTGAGGCTCAAGAGATGAAGCAACATTTTCAAATAAGAAAATGGTTGCAAAGGGAAGAGAAATAAACCCAGGTTTGACCCTGCTTCTACCCTCCCTTCCTCCATGGCTGTAGCATTCGAGGGCTGGGACAAGGCATCCTGACATGCCTACACTCTTCAGACCTTGAGCAGGACCAGCTCCAAAAGAAGTCTGGAAATGTGGCAAGAGTCTGTTTTCAGGGCTATGCCCCTGACCAAGTCCCTGGGTGCCCCCATAGTGCCCCCAGGAGATCCTGTCCCACTCTGGGGGAGCAGCGCATCTAACTCTACTCAGCCGGTGTCATGCAGGTTCTAGCTCTTGCAGAGGCTCCAGTCCCACACAGGATGTCAACTTGCTGTCCTCCACACCACCAATGTGCTACTCTCCGCTAAGACACAATATGCCCCATTTATGGGACAAGACCACCTTTATTTCCTTCCCACGAATTATCCATTGATCTCAGGAAGGTCCTTCCTAGAGGACAATCCTGGCAGACTCTTAGGAGAGTGTTTTGGCAGACACAGCCTTATGATAGTCCCACAAATCAACCCTCATCTGAGTAGAAGGCAAGTCCAAAAGTGTGGTTCAAGTTTTGGACTCAGACACCACAGTCATCACAGAAATGAAAATTACTATGTGAGGAAAGCTCTGCCATGCCCTTTGGAGACAGAGTGCAGACAGAAAGGCTAAGCCACAGACAGACCCTGGTGTACAAACCAAGTTCATGCTAAGTTCACCCCACATTTAAGGTCGTCTCAGAGTAGAATTTTGAGACTGAAGCCTCACAGCAAAAGAACAAGGAATTAAACCCCATTAGAGTTGTAAGGAGGTTAGAAACCTGGTCTATGCAGTGACCCTAGGGCCAGCCTGGCTCCACCACTAACTTGCTGTATGGCCTTGGCCAAGAGACACACTCTCAGCCCCTCCCTGGGCCAACCTGCCTCAGAACACAGATTGTCCACAGGAATGCTAAAACGAAGTCTCTTAAACCTAAAATTCTAGGAGTCTAAGATTCTATGTACGTGGGGGTGGGAGATTAAGATGTCAAAGTACAGCTTTATTTAACACAAACTTTGTCCTCTGGATTTGGGGACAGGGATGATTCCTGGTGACAGATGAACACAAGGGCCACCCTACTCACCACCACTGAGCCCAGCACTGAGTTCACAGCAGGGTCGACGACAGCAGCAGTGGCCACTCTGGTAAAAATTTGGAGATACTAAAAAACCATGATTTAAGGACAAGGAGCCCAACCACAAAGAATTTATAATCTAATTGAAATATACAGTCTACACGTCAAACAGTGTAAGAAAATGTACACAGAGGAAAGTTACTGCCGTACACAGAGTCCACAGCAAGGAAGCTGCATAAATTCCCACACTGACCCAGCACCCGTATCCAATGCCTTCCAGGCAACATCTCGCTGATTCTCCCAGCGACCCTGAGCTACTGGAATTACCCATGTTTTGCAGACAAAGAAACTGAAGCTCAGATAGTTAACTCTGGCTGGGTTACCTAGTAAGCAGGTGGCAGCAATCAACAGGATGTTCTAACATTTCCCTCAAACTTGAAAAATTAGGAGTTCCACATAAATTAATTATTCAGAAAAAACCAACACCAAAATATAAGGTTTGGTTTAAAAAACAAAACAAAACATGTTGGTTGTAAATCCCATAGAAACAAACTTTATATTCTCCTGTTTTCTTAAACAAAGAATGCTGAGTATCATTCGACCTTAATACTCAGGATCACAGGCAGCACCAAAGACTGGCTGGCTTGTAACACCGTGGTTAGCGGGACGTGGAACCGCTGGCCTCTGCACTGAACGGCCCCGCTCCGCGGTCTGCTGCTCCTCCTCCGGGCCAGCTGCCTTCTTCACCTACCGTCTGTCCTGGACTCTAGGGCAGCTGAGCTGAGGTCGCTTCTGTTGACTTTTGGTTCCTGGATATGTTCCAGATGGCAGAGGTTGCCATAAGTCTGACCTCTAGATAAGTGGAGCACACTTATGCCTAAGAGCTGGGGGGACACATCATAAAGAGGTTACCAGAGTGTGTGTGTGCATGTGCGTGTGCATGTGTGTGTGTTGGGGGAAGGGGAATGGGGCCAAAGAATAACAGTTTTTTTTGGATTGGCCCAGTTTAGTACCAGATTTAAACCTAAGATAGTGAAGTGTAGGGTAAGGAGAGAGAGGCTATGTAAGGATAGGATATGTCAGCATGTGTGAAAAATAATACTAATAGCTCTCCTCACTGAACACCTACTCTGTGCCTAGCACTGGCCTATTTGCCCTCTGAACATGGTTTCATTTAATGACTTAGTATCATTCCCAAATTTCAGAATGAGGACGTTGAGGACTGGACTGAGCTTTTAAGATCAAAGACACAAGCCAGTAATCAGCACAGGCGGATGGAACACAAACACCAATGCCCGTCAAAGCTTCTCCCACTGTATCATGCGGCTTTTCGAGCAGCAGCAGCTGGCAATTCCACAGAAGCCCTCAAATCAAAAAGCGAGACTACGTACAAAAAGAAACATGAGGTAATAGGTCCATGAAGCCAATATCCCATGAGGCAGGCAAACTGCTGAACTGAGCACCGGGTGCAGATGAGGGCTGTGGGCCATCTGAGACTCCCCAGGCATCTGGTGATCTAGAACCGTTCCAAGACCGCGCGTCTCTGGCAAAGGGCAAGTCTCCTTAATTGAGGGGCAGAGAGTTCATTCACATCAAGATTCCTAGTTGCTGCCTCCCCAATACCAGATCCATGCAGACTGTGCCATCAAAACTCATGAGCAGACAAACTGCTGTGAGGAAGAAGATTCTTCTCAGTTAAACAATTACTGGATGATTCTTCTGCACACACCACATGCCAGCTTGCAGGGGAGCCATTAACTCCTCAGCGACGAGCCTTCCCACGCTGAGGAACCATCAGAGCTGAACGATTTTGACATGAAGTAAGGATGATTAAAGGGCAGAAAAGGATGATTAAGGGCAGAAAAGCAAGAATGGCGCACTGTACTGAAGACTACTAAACTGAAGATATTCTGTGGGTTTTAAAGAATTCTGGATCCAGGATGAAACCTTACATACAGCTGAATGATTAAAATTTCATACAGTTCACCTGCTTAGGAGATGGGTTGCTGAAAAGTTACATGCAAAGAGAAAGTTAGTCCACCTATTTTAAATGTTTAGGGTATATGGGGCTTGAAGAGACTCCCATCCAATTTTTTACTCAAAAATGTAAAGAATTGCCCAAAGTCCAGCAATTTATCAGGGGCAGGACCAAGACCCCCAAAGTGGAGCTCAATGTGCCCAATCCAGAGCTCCTGCCCCATCCTAGGGCACACACCCTCCTGTCCTTTTATTAAACTTAAATAACCACCCCCTCTGTATACTAGTTTTTTAAGTTTTTATTATTATATAATCAAAGGTGAGGGCTTACCTTTTTTGCATCTGGGCCCCAACAACCACCATAACAAAATATTGAGTGAGAAACAGTCATGTCCTAGGCACTGTTCTGGTGGCAATCAAAACAAAAAACCAAAGTCTTTGCCCTCTGGAGCTTCAAGCATCATTGCAGTAGGGAGACAGATAGTAAACTGGTAACTGCGTGGCATATAATGTGACCACCAGGATGAAAAGAAAGCCAGGTACTGCAAGCTCTGTGAGGAAGGGATGTCTGCATCCTCTCTTTGCTGAAGTATCACCAGCATCCAGTAGGTGCTCAATAAATATTTTTTGACATTAGAAGTACATGGACAGTGAAGAGTGGTACTATTTTAGAAAGAGAGTCAGGAAGTGTGGAGCAAGTGAAGGTTACTATGGCCAGGATTCTCACCTGGCCCTGGTCAGCTTGCTCACTACACACATGTGGGCAATGCATTGTTATTGACTCTGTATGAAGAGCTCCACCCAGTGTTCTGGGCGACAGGGTGGCACGGCTGCAAAGCTGCAGGAGAGCAGAGACTGGAGTGGTGGCAGCGCCGAGCAGAGACAGAGGCAGCTGCAGGGGCGGAGAGGCCCAGAGTCCAGCTTGCTGCATGAAGACTTGCTCTGAGTGGACGGGATTCTAGTGATTGACCTGCCACCATGGGAATAAAGTTGGGCATAAACCCCTTCACCCCAAGAACGTTCCATTGTCATTTTTCAGTCTCACATTTATCCATACTGAACTTGTCCGGGGCTGAAACCCACTAGCAAGACAGGAAGGTGAGAAGAGATAATAAGCAACATCTGAAGGACTTAGAAATTAAGTATGTGTTACACAAGGCGACTGTCATCACATCAAGGAATGACCAAAAACAAACTTATGACTTATCTTTCAGGGTTTATTTTTACAGAATGTTCCACACCTAGCACAGTGAAGGACCACGCAGACTCAGAATAAATGGACTGGCCTGCAGGCTGGCTTGGATTCAGGGGGGACCCACCCCAAGGCCACCCCCAGATGTCTCTAGAACCCGAGAACAGTAGCAACGACAACTTCAAGCCTCCACACCAGTCACAGAAGGACCTAGAAAAACATACTCCCCAACAAAGGCATGACTAATCTGTCTCGGACCAGAAGCTCTTTGTATTCAAAATCAAGCATAGCTCTTAGATCTCTATTAAAAACAATCATTTCATTACTACCACCTTGTGCTGAACCCCAACCACGTGCAGCATGCCGTAGGAGGCATGTAATGTGCCTAATTACATTTGATCCTCCCAACAATCCAGCAGAGTGGTAAACAAAAAGGCACTTGCCTGAGGCCACACTAACAGTAAGAGGTAGAGGTTCACATCCAAACCCAGGCCTATATGATTCCCGCTTTCACCTTCTCCACCACAGTAGATGTTCACTTAACTCTGGCTAACTGCAAATGAACTCCAGCACCATCAAGTCACCAGGTACAGCAAGCACTTTACTTGAGCAGAAAAGCTAAATAACCAAGTCTAAGCCATTCTTCTCATGATGCCTTACAAAGGACCTAGTGAAAATGTTTTTCTTTATATTACGCATTCCAGTTATTTTGAAAATAAACACACATTAAATACATCCTGCTTTTTCTATAAACGCTAGTAGGTGCCTGGTAAAGTGTTCAGAGCAATCATTAAGCACAGTCTGCAGTCTGGCATCACCTGGGAGCCCTTTAGTGACTCTGTCCTCTAACCCAGCAGACAGCAGAGCCACTGAGGCAGAGGAGCTTAAGATGAAATGTGTGTCCACTTAGCGTGAGTGTTAATGTGTCACACACACTGTGTGCTAGGAACTTTAAGTGTGTTCTCATAAAGGGTTTCCTGTTCCTGGCATCGTAAAACCCTAGAACTTCATTCGAGGATTTTACAGAGCCCTCTCTGCTTACGTAGATTAACGTTCACTTGATAGTCCAAAATTAAGCATTTTAACTTAATCCTAACCTTAATGACTTACTAAGATACTCTATTTGAAGGCCTGAATATATTCACATTCTCATAATGATGAGTTTATATGAAAGCAATTTTTCCATTAATTCCCAAAAAGGAAATTTCACATACATACCTCATAAAAACTAACACACACATACAACCTCTCATTCTCAAAATTTGCTGGGTATTTTTACCACACAATTTCCTAAATACTTATATCTGTCCCTTAAAACTAGACCTTGAGCCCTGGAAGGTCCATATTTACAGAATTCTCGGCAATTAGCATAGTAAACAATTGAACTGCAAAATGAGTAAATGAACGACTGAATGAATGAATACACACCAGTGACATAGTATATTCATTCTGCCTCAAATTAGTCTAGGTAAAAACCAGACGAGCTTCAGCTTCTCTAAGTGGAAACACTACCTCATTCTCTGATCCTCACCTCCCTGCAAAATATAGCATATCTTTGATTTTCTACCAAACCAGATCTCAAAAGTACTTTAACTGAATTAATCTGCATGATGTCCAGTAAAAGCAGATGCTTCTAAACAAAATATCGTTTTATCAGTTCCTTCTGATTTAGTTACATTTTCCATCTGAGTTCTTATACCAACCGTCGTATCTATGAACAAAATTGTTCATTATAAAAATTTTTTCAAGGCTCGATGGAGCAAAACATTCCTGTTCCTGGGAACACGAACAAGTACAAACCTTTGTTAATACATAAGCCTCCTCTCCATAATACCTAAAGCTGTTATTCAGGGTAGGCCCAAACAAAGAAAGCACATGAGGCTGCCTGTGCATCTTCTTTGAGCAAAAATTTGTTTTCTATGTTGTTTTCCTGGCCCTGGTTATATCCAGGCAGGAGCCAATGCTCACCGAGGTCTCATACCTAATGGCCTGAACATACGTAAGTCTCACCTGACAGTCATCACACAGTTAATTCTGCTTCCCCAGTATCATGCTGCCCCAGAGAGGGCAATTTTCATCCATAAAGGATGTAGGAAAGAAAGAAAAGTTGGAACAGAAAAGGAAACAAAAAAAGTGATAAAATGGTGATCAGCTGCAGGTTCCCTCTTTGAATCTACATGGCATCATGAGAAGCCACAGGCCTTTGGGTCACCTCGTCCTAACAGGGATCCAGCCACCAGCCAAAGGCTTCAGAAAGAGGGCTTGGAGAACACAGGCCATACTTTATGCCAACAAAGGATGCTCACTCCTGGCCAGGCCAAAGGCACATCAGGTGCCCACCACCACCAGGCTGGAGAAAGGACTGCAGCTGGAACAACTCACGGTTTACAGGACCCAGTTTCCCAAGGGCTGATTGTCTCACAATAGGCTTATGGAGGCAGACTGCCAGAAGCTACTGTAAAACCTCAGTTCACTTACTCAACATTTAACTAGCACGACCAGTGTGCTGGTACTATGCTAGGTGCTGGAAGAGCAACTGACACTCAGCAAGGGACAGAACCTGCACTTTCCCTGGTCTAGGCCAGGTTAGATTCTATCTGTAAACCACCAAAGCATGCTACCATAAGGTCACAGTCCAAACACAGCACCTATCATTTCTGTCTGGCCAATAATTCAGGTTTCGTTCCAGCACAGAGCACAGACCTGTGCCCTCACTTCCAAGACAAGAAATACACACACACTGAACACCTGTGCAATATACCTTGTTTATTCATCTTTCTTCATATGATGAAAGCAGAGTTAGAAGAGGCAAGCAGACTTGCCCAGAAGTAGAATTCCAAACAGTGGATTTGGGTTTGAAATTCACATGTATTTGTCTAATAACAATATTCTTAATCTTAATGTTTCCCGGAACATTAAACTTACTTGGACACTAACACATGCAACCAGGGAACCCTCTGTTGTCCACCAGTCCCTCAGTCCTTTATTGCCTGCTGAATTCATCCTTTAAGGCTTAGATCAAAATGTCAGTCCTTTCTCTTCTCTTCCCTTTCCTCGATTTGGCATAGTGTCTGGCATAAAGTAGTTGCTTAGTAAACGTTGGCTGCATTGAAAATACACATGTCCACAATAAGTAAGCCATGGTACATTTTTTTCAGAAGCATGAGCATTTACTCAAATCAACTTCATTTTCATGTATGTATATATGTACTCAAATCTATATGCATAAGGAACTCATAATCATACCGCAGCATACAAGGTAGCAACAGGGCAATGGTTTACCAGAAAATCTTTCGCTGAAAACTATTCGGCAAATAAACAATTCGTTTTTTATATGCATAATACAGTTCATCCAAAATTCTGCAACATCACTGCTTAGTATTGATAAGAGAGCTTCCTGGACATATGCTGAATTAAGAAAGAAGACTGTTGTTCTAATAGACAAATATATGAACTAATGATATTTAGTCTGGGAATGTATTCTTGTACTCATCCTCATAATCAGATAGATCAGTGAAGACAAACTGTGAAAATCTTGTCTACATTGCTCTAGAAAATAGGTCTCATTTTTTCATCCTGACTTAACTCCTTTCCATAAGCCACCCCAAAGTGGGAATACAGGGTGAAGAACTCAACTTGGAAACAAGATTTGGATTCAAATCTAGCCCTACTTCTTCTCATCAGCTATGTGGCCCTGGCAGAGTTACTTAAAACTCTCTACCATTGAGGATTGTTGCCTATTTAAATTAGTTTTTTAATCAGCTAAGATGGGTTGAAATGGTTGGCATATACATGGTACTCAGTTAATGTCAAGTGAAATGAAAATTACTTCCCTTACCTTCCAATAAGCACGACTTGAAATGAATCTCCTCATTTGTAAAATGAAGGTCATGGTACCTATGATTTTGGGTTGTTACAGGAATTAAGAGGACATAGAGACTAGTGTCTTGCATATAATAAAGGCCACAGAAAGGTTTGTTATTCTCTCCCACGCACATGTGGTTTCACTCTACTCAAAATACAATGAAATAGTAAAAGGTTAAGTTTTAAACAGATCAAACCCCATAGGAGTGGCTATTTATGGAGAGTAAATGTCAATAACTCTGAATGTACTATGTAATTGTAAAGTGCAGAATAGCTAATCCACAGATCCCAGTATGATGACACAAAATCTGTGCTTAGTGTAACTACACATAAGTCTTCCAAATCAAAGGGTAGTCACAGCATTAAAAATGTAATGTAATTCACTACAGTAATAAGCTAAAAAAGGAAAACCATATGGTCATTTCAATCGATGCAGAAAAGGCATCTGACAAAATTAAACACTCATTCATGGCGGAAACTCTCAGCAAACCAGACATAGAAGAGAACCTGATCTAAAGGACTTACACAGAACACCTGAAGCTAACATCATACTTAACAGTGCAAGATGGCATGCTTTCCCCAAAGGCCAGGACCCAGGCAAAGATGTCCACTCTCCCCACGACTACTCAACACTGTGCTAAAGGCCTGGAGAGTACAGTAAAGCAAGAAAAATAAATGAAAGTCAAACAAACTGGAAAGGAAGTAAAACTTTTAATTCACAGATGATATGATCATCTATGTAGAAAATGCTAAGGAATCTACAAAAAAGCTACTAGACACACCAGCAGGAGGGAGCTTTCTGGGGTGATGCGGTGGTGATTACACGACTGTAGCTTTGTCTGAGTTCACTGAACTGTATTCTTAAAATTGACACATCCTATTATATGTAAATTACACCACAATAAAGCTGACCAAACAGGAACACACACCTGCACCCCCACCCCTCACAGGCTGAATTCAGCCCCACAGTCCCTGTTCACCAGGAAAACACAACACTCTATTTATAACTGAAATACTTCATGAGCTGTGGTTTCTCCATCTCAAGGGGGAATTTCTGACTTGTAAATCAGAAAAAGCCCTGGAGAAAGACATTTTAAGTAATACAGGGATGTATCAGCTTCCACATGAGGTCAAATAAAGTGATCAGGATTCTGCCACGTCTAATAAGACAAAGCTTTATAAAGGGAATATGGCGATAGTGCAATACAGCTGTGCACAAAACTGGTTCACAAAAACCTAGAACATTACAGCTGTAGTAGTCACATATCAAATATCCCCTAGTCCAGCTCTCTGCTATTACAGATGAGGAAATTGAGGCTCCCAAAAGAACTGACTTGCCAAAAGAACATAAAGTTTCTACCAAAGACCAGAAGGGTAAAGTCTAAAGCTCTTCATCTTAGGACAGAACTTTAATTAAGAAATAAACTAGAAGTCAAGACACTCTTAGAAGAAAATAATACCTTTTCTATCCAACACAGGAGAGGAGAAAGAGGAAGAAAAGCAAAAGAAAAAAGATCTTAACTGTGTTAGAAATAAGTTACAGTTCCAAATTTTAAAGTCAGGGCATTTTTTTTTTAAAAAGCAAAATGCATCTGTGTGTCTCATATGTGTGCCTGACAATACACACAATAATGGGCTAATAGAATTTTTAAAAATTAAAAGCAACCTAACAATCTTTAAATTTCCCTTTAACTCTCCAGTAGAATGTCTTCCTATTTTTATAAACACTCAATTAAGATTTTTAAAAATATAGATAATTATAAAAGTAAATAAAATTCAAGTTCTTTATACCAGTATTATGGTGGTTTTCATAATAGTAAGGTGTCAAAACACATCCCAAGAGGAGGCCACATTTGGCATTCTGTACAGCATCAGGTTAAAGGGAAGAAAAAAGCAGGCAGAGATGAGAACATGCCAGGAGTCTAAGGGGATCAGCATTTTAATGCAACTCTTTGAAGATCTCAATTGACTTAATACAGCCAAATGACCTGAAGTCACAATCTTTACTTCACAGCACTTGATTAAGCTTCAGCATACGAAATTTCTAAATCATTTCCATCCTGTCCAACTTGAAAAGAAACTGAGGTCCACCAAGACCCTCCATCCTTTCTCCAGGAAACCAGGGCCTGAGAGCAGTGAGGGTGCGAGGACGGATCCCCTCAGCCTTCCAGGCCTCCTGCTACTTGAAAACCTTCTAGCCCAGGGGTTCTCAGCTCAGCACTAGTGACACCTGAAGCTGGAGGATGCCAAGTAGCTACCCTGGCCTCACCCATGAGATGCCAGCAGCTCCCCTTCCCCCAGCTGTGATGATCAAACACATCCCTGGGCCCAGCCAAAGTCCCCTCGGAGGCAAAACCGCCCAGATAGGCAACTCTGTTCTAGCCTAATTCCACTGCCATCCCACCTAAAGGCGGCCCCACCACTCATCCTCCAACAAAGTCCAATGGGTTGCCACCACCATGGCCACACCATCAGGGCTCAGAGCCTCTGACCGAACAGCCTGACCAGCTTTTTTAATGTTCCCATCACTCTGTCAGCCGGCCCAACCCACATGGTACCAGACCACCACTCTGCACAGGACCCACCCCTCTCTAAACCATGGCCAGTCCCACCGTGCCACCCCTTTCACAGCCTCAGAGCAGCCACAGCTCAAGCTCTCGCTCCAATTTCTCTGTTATTTCACTTCCTAATGAAGCTTTCTAATCAGCCTGCCAACAGGCCTGGGGCTACACAAAAGAGAGCCACGGTGTGATGATTTACAACATCCGGCCTCCTAGAATGAGCAAGGCCTGTAATAAAAACTGAAAATAACAGCAAGCCACAGCAAAATCTGCCCATCCAAGGGAAAGAGCCAGTGTTCCACACTGTGTGCCCTGAGAGGCAGTTGCCTCTGCTGCTTCTGGTAATAAGGCTCTGACAGCAACTCTGTCCAGGGTTCCTGGTACACACTCCATCACGACCACCCTGGTACAAATGACGACAGGCCATCTGTTTGGTTCAAAAGGTCATCTAACTCATGTTCAAAACTCCAGGCCCCATCTCCAATTTGATTAATTCCATCATTAGTCACTCTTCAGCCACACAGATCACACACAACACAAGAGGGAAAATTCCAGTTGTCGGACATCAGGTCAAGGCAGGGAAACACTGCATCTGGAGAAATCAGTTCTTGGAGACAAGGCCAGGTGGGGGTTGTGGGTTTTTCTGGTGGAAGCAAAACAGTAGAGGCATCCCCCGCTGGCACCACTCAACATCAGACAGAAGAACACTTCACACCATCTGAAATTCCTCTCTTCACACTTCCCCAAACAGGATGTGTTCAATCAGTGAGTCACGAAAAATAGGGTATTTCTAGAAATCCACTGGAAGTAAGGTGTGGGAGAAAATTTCTAAAGAGAACAAAAAGACAACATACAAAACTAATTAAGCATTCATAAAGCCAGAAGTGAGATCCTGGGCACTCTGTGACCTGGCCCCAGAGTGGCCAGCCAACCTTTAATTTCACTCCGGCCTCTGCACAACTCAAGAGTCCAACCTACTGCACCCCAAACAAATCCAACTTCCTGCACCTGGTCATACCTACCTACCTACTCATCCTGGGCTTTTTATAACCAATTAGAGCCCCGGCTTCTGGATCTACCAAATGTAGACAGCACCTACTTCACAGATGGTGAGTCATGCCTGTCCACCCCTCTCTGTTCACCAAGGCTTCCAAGTGCCCCACAGGAAGTAGTAACCTCTGTCACCAGTGCTCTGCAGGGACACATCACACACATTACCTTGTGTTGGTACAGAGTGTGTGCCATCCGATCTCCCCTACAAGATGGTAGTAGCAGCATGAGCTGCTGTGAGCCCCCACCATGTGACTGTGGGCTACATGCTCCACATGGGTTCTGCATGTAAGTCTCACCCATCCTGTACCTACTCAGTGTTACCATCAGTTCTCCCATTTTATGGACTTGGGAAGCTCAAGCTTAGAAAGCTGACAGGAGGCACAGACAGTATCATGAAGAAAAACATGAACTCAAGAGCCCCAGTGCCTGAGGCTGAAATTCGGCTTTACCGCTGCCTTGCTCAATGATCCTGGGAAAGTCACTTAATCTACGTGTGTCCAGTTACCTCTCCTCTATTTTTATTTTTATTTTTTTAATGTAATTTATTTTATTATCATTAATCTACAATTACATGTGCAATATTACAGTTATTAAACTACCCTTTCATCAGGTCCCCCACCAACCCCATTACAGTCACTGTCCATCAGCGTAGTGAGATGCTATAGAATCACTACTTGTCTTCTCTGAGTTGTACTGACCTCCCCGTGCCCCCCCAACATTATATCTGGTAATCGTAATACCCCTTTTTCCCTCTTATCCCTCCCTTCCCGCCCATTTTCCCTAGTCCCTTTCCCTTTGGTAACTACTAGTCTGTTCTTGGGTTCTGTGAGTCTGCTGCTGTTTTGTTCCTTCAGTATTTTTTCTTTGTTCTTATACTCCACATATGAGTGAAATCATTTGATACTTGTCTTTTTCGGCTTGGCTTATTTCACTGAGCATAATACCCTCTAGCTCCATCCATGTTGTTGCAAATGGTAGGATTTGTTTTCTTCTTATGGCTGAATAATATTCCATTGTGTATATGTACCACCTCTTCTTTATCCATTCATCTACTGATGGACACTTAGGTTGCTTCCATTTCTTGGCTATTGTAAATAGTGCTGCAATAAACATAGGGGTGCATCTGTCCTTTTCAAATTGGGCTGCTGCATTCTTAGGGTAAATTCCTAGGAGTGGAATTCCTGGGTCAAATGGTATTTCTATTTTGAGTTTTTTGAGGAACCTCCATACTGCTTTCCACAATGGTTGAACTAATTTGCATTCCCACCAGCAGTGTAGAGGGTTCCCTTTTCTCCACATCCTCGCCAACATTTGTTGTTGTTTGTGTTTTGGATGTTGGCCATCCTCACTGGTGTGAGGTGATATCTCATTGTGGTTTTAATCTGCATTTCTCTGATGATTAGCGATGTGGAGCATCTTTTCATGTGCCTGTTGGCCATCTGAATTTCTTCTTTGGAGAAGTGTCTATTCATGTCCTCTGCCCATTTCTTAATTGGATTATTTGCTTTCTGTTTGTTAAGGTGCATGAGTTCTTTATATATTATGGATGTCAACCCTTTATCAGATACGTTTTTTATGAATATATTCTCCCATACTGTAGGATGTCTTTTTGTTCTACTGATGGTGTCCTTTGCTGTACAGAAGCTTTTCAGCTTGATATAGTCCCACTTGTTCATTTTTGCTTTTGTTTCCCTTGCCCGGGGAGATATGTTCATGAAGAAGTCGCTCATGTTTATGTCCAAGAGATTTTTGCCTATGTTTTTTTCTAAGAGTTTTATGGTTTCATGACTTACATTCAGTTCTTTGATTCACCTTGAGTTTATCTTTGTGTATGGGGCTAGACAGTAGTCCAGTTTCATTCTCTTACATGTAGCTGTCCAGTTTTTCCAACACCAGCTGCTGAAGAGGCTGTCATCTCCCCATTGTATATCCAAGGCACTTTTATCAAATATTAATTGACTGTATATGTTTGGGTTAATGTTTGGATTTTCTATTCTGTTCCACTGGTCTGTGGGTCTGTTTTTGTGCCAATACCAAATTGACTTGATTACTGTGGCTTTGTAGTAGAGCTTGAAGTCAGGGAGTGTAATTCCCCCTGTTTTAATCCTCCCTCTCAGGATTGATTTGGCTATTCGGGGTCTTTTGTGGTTCCATATGAATTTTTGAATCATTTGTTCCAGTTCATTGAAGAAAGCTGTTGGTAGTTTGATAGGGATTGCATTGAATCTGTAGATTGCTTTAGGTAGTATAGCCATTTTGACAATATTTATTCTTCCTAGCCAAGAGCATGGGATGCATTTCCATTTGTTAGTGTCCTCTTTAATTTCTCTTAGGAGTGTCTTGTAGTTTTCAGAGTACAGGTCTTTCACTTCCTTCATTAGGTTTATTCCTAGGTATTTATTCTTTTTGATGCAATTGTGAATGGAATTGTTTTTCTGATTTCTCTTTGTGTTAGTTCATCATTAGTGTATAGGAAAGCAACAGATTTCTGTGTGTTAATTTTGTATCCTGCAACTTTGCTGAATTCAGATATTAGTTCTAGTAGTTTTGGAATGGAATCTTTAGGGTTTTTTATGTACAGTATCATGTCATCTGCAAATAGTGACAATTTGACTTCTTCTTTACCAATCTGGATGCCTTGTATGTCTTTGTTTTGTCTGATTGCTGTGGCTAGGACCTCCAGTACTATGTTGAATAACAGTGGAGAGAGTGGGCATCCTTGTCTTGTTCCCGATCTTAGATGAAAAGCTTTCAGCGTCTCGCCGTTAAGTATGATGTTAGCTGTGGGTTTGTCATATATAGCCTTTATGATGTTGAGGTACTTGCCGTCTATACCCATTTTGTTGAGAGTTTTAATCAGGAATGGATGCTAAATTTTGTCAAATGCTTTTTCAGCATCTATGGAGATGATCATGTGGTTTTTGTTCTTCTTTTTGTTGATGTGGTGGATGATGTTGATGGATTTTCGAATGTTGTACCATCCTTGCATCCCTGGGATGAATCCCACTTGATCATGGTGTATGATCCTCTTGATGTATTTTTGAATTCGGTTTGCTAATATTTTGTTGAGTATTTTTGCATCTACGTTCATCAGGGATATTGGTCTGTATTTTTCTTTTTTGGTGAGGTCTTTGCCTGGTTTTGGTATTAGAGTGATGCTGGCTTCATAGAATGAGTTTGCAAGGAAAGCTTTAAGGAGAATCGGTGTTATTTCTTCTCTATATGTCTGGTAGAATTCAGAGGTGAATCCATCAGGCCCAGGGGTTTTGTTCTTGGGTACTTTTTTGATTACCAATTCGATTTCGTCGCTGGTGATTGGTCTGTTTAGTTTTTCTGTTTCTTGCTTGGTCAGTCTTGGAAGGTTATATTTTTCTAAGAAGTTGTCCATTTCTTCTATGTTTTCCAGCTTGTTAGCATACAGATTCTCATAATATTCTCTTACGATTCTTTGTATTTCTGTGGGGCCCGTCGTGATTTTTCCTTTCTCATTTCTGATTGTGTTTATGTGTGTAGATTCTCTTTTCCTCTTAATGAGTCTGGCTAGGGGTTTATCTATTTTGTTTATTTTTTCAAAGAACCAGCTCTTGGTTTTATTGATTTTTTCTATTGTTTTATTCTTCTCAATTTTATTTATTTCTTCTCTAATCTTTATTATGTCCCTCCTTCTGGTGACTTTGGGCCTCATTTGTTCTTCTTTTTCCAATTTCAGTAATTGTGTCTTTAGACTATTCATTTGGGAATGTTCTTCTTTCTTTAAATAGGCCTGGATTGCAATATACTTTCCTCTTAGAACTGCCTTTGCTGCGTCCCACAGAAGTTGTGGCTTTGTGTTGTTGTTGTCATTAGTCTCCATATATTCTTTGATTTCTGTTTTGATTTGGTCGTTAACCCATTGATTAATTAGGAGAGTGTTGTTAAGTCTCCATGTATTTGTGAGCCTTTTTGATTTCTTTCTAAAATTTATTTCTAGTTTTATACCTTGGTGATCTGAGAAGTTGGTTGGTAGGATTTCAATATTTTTGAAATTACTGAGGTTCTTTTTGTGGCCTAGTATGTGGTCTATTCTGGAAAATGTTCCATGTGCACTTGAGAAGAATGTGTATCCTGTTGCTTTTGGGTGTAGAGTTCTGTAGATGTCTGTTAGATCCATCTGTTCTAGTGTGTTGTTCAGTGCCTCTGTGTCTTTACTTATTTTCTGTCTGGTTGATCTGTCCTCTGGAGTGAGTGGTGTGTTGAAGTCTCCTAAGATGAATGCATTGCTGTCTATTTCCTCCTTTAATTCTGTTAGTATTTGTCTCACATATGCTGGCGCTGCTGTGTTGGGTGCATATATATTTATAATGGTTATATCTTCTTGTTGGACTGATCCCTTTATCATTATGTAATGTCCTTCTTTATCTTTTGCTACTTTCTTCGTTTTGAAGTCTATTTTGTCTGATACAAGTACTGCAACACCTGCTTTTTTCTCTTTGTTGTTTGCATGAAATATCTTTTTCCATCCCTTCACATTTAGTCTGTGTATATCTTTGGAATTGAGGTGAGTTTCTTGTAGGCAGCATATAGATGGGTCTTGCTTTTTTATCCATTCTGTTACTCTGTGTCTTTTGATTGGTGCATTCAGTCCATTTACATTTAGGGTGATTATTGATAGGTATGTACTTATTGCCATTGCTGGCTTTAGATTCGTGGTTACCAAGGGTTCAAGGGTTGCTTCTTTACTATCTAACAATCTAACTTAACTTTCTTGTTAAGTTATTGTAAACACAGTCTGATGTTTCTTTCTTTCTCTCCCTTCTTATTCCTCCTCCTCCATTCTTTCTATAATAGGTGTTTTATTCTTTGCCTTTAGTTAGTATTTGGATGGTCTGCTTTCTTTGCTATGATTTTATTTTCTCTGGTGACATCTTTTTAGCCTTAGGTGTGCCTCCATCTAGAGCAGTCCATTTAAGATATCCTGTAGTGGTGGTTTATGAGAGGCAAACTCTCTCAACTTTCGTTTGTTTGGAAATTGTTTAATCCCTCCATCATATTTAAATGATAATCGTGCTGGATACAATATTCTTGGTTCGAGGCCCTTCTGTTTCATAACGTTAAATATATCATGCCATTCTCTTCTGGCCTGTAAGGTTTCTGTTGAGAAGTCTGATGATAGTCTGATGGGTTTTCCTTTGTAGGTGATCTTTTTTCTCTCTCTAGCTGCCTTTAATACCCTGTCTTTATCTTTGATCTTTGCCATCTTAATTATTATGTGTCTTGGTGTTGTCTTCCTTGGGTCCCTTGTGTTGGGAGATCTATGAGCTTCGGTGGACTGCGAGACTACTTCCTTCCCCAGCGAGGGAAAGTTTTCAGCAATTATTTCTTCAAAGACACTTTCTATCCCTTTTTCTCTCTCTTCTTCCTCTGGTACTCCTATAATGCGAATATTGTTCCGTTTGGATTGGTCACACAGTTCTCTTAATATTCTTTCATTCCTAGAAATCCTTTTATCTCTCTCTGCCTCAGCTGCTCTGTACTCCTGTTCTCTGTTTTCTATTCCATTAACAGTCTCTCGCATCTCATCCATTCTGCTGTTAAGCCCGTCGATCGCTTGTCTGATTTCTGTATTGTCTTTCCTCAGTTCCCTCACTTCCTCCCTCAGCTCTTGCACATTTCTCTGTAGGTCCATCAGCATGGTTATGACTTTTATTCTGAATTCTTTTTCAGGAAGACTGTGCATTTCCATCCCTTCAGACTCCCTCTCTGGGGTTGTCTGGTTGATTTTGGTCTGAACCATATTCCTCTGTCTTTTCATGGCTGTATAATTTGGTCACTGATAGTTGCCACGTATGTCAGCTGGGCTCTTTAAGACTTTAAAAAGAGAAGAAAAAAAAAGAGAAAAAAAGAAAAAAGAGGAAAAAAAAGAAAGAAGGAAAAAAAGAAAAAAAAGAAAAGAAAAAACAAAAAACAAAACAAAACAAAAAAAACAAAAAAATGCCCACTGGACGTAGATTCTGTGGGAATGCTCTAGGTGGCTCTATTGCCCCACTATTCCACAGCTGTGACTGTGCCGCTCCGCAGGGCCCTTTATCGCTCTGGCAGGGGTGGGAACGAATAGGAGGCTGTTGATCTCAGTGAGAAGTGTTAAGTATGGCTACGCTTCCTCAGTCGCCAGCTAAGGCGTCTGAAACTCCCCAGGACTCCCAGCCTGCTGGGCTGAGTGTGCTGGGGCGATCCGGCTCCTCCGCTGGGCTCCTGTCTCTTTAAGAGCGCTGAAGAAAGCGCGCGCTTTTTTTTTTTCCTTCCCGGGAGCCGGCTGCAAGTCCAGGCGCGTTCCCCGCTCAGATCCTGCTCCTCTGTCTCTCCAATCTCCGCTGCACTGCGCAATCGGGGTCAGCGCTCCCTGCGCGGATCACCGGGGATGGCTACTTCGCGGGGTGTACTTCCACTCCCTCCCGGCTCTGAATCCTCTCCTCCCGCCGGTGCGCTGGGGTGGGGGAGGGCTCGGGTCCCGCCGGGTCGCGACTCCGGATCTTACCCACCTCTTGGGGTGCCGAGTCCTCTCGGGTGTAGCTGCACGCTGTGCGCTTTCCTGTGTATTCTCGTCTCTCTTTTAGGAATAGATGTATTTGCTGTGTTTTCGTAGATAAATATAGTGTTGGGAGGAGATTTCTGCTGCCCTGCTCACACCGCCATCTTTCCGGAAGTCCAGTTACCTCTCCTTTAAACACAGGGATGACAACAGTACCTACGCATAAGGTTGTCCTAAGGATTAAATACACTTAACTTCTATTAAGCACTTACTGCCTGTCACACAGTGTTATATACATGTTTGTTAAAGTACGTAAATGAGCATGTTTGCCTGTGGTCAGACAGGTATTAATCCATGAAATCAGTGCTTAAGTCCAGGTCCAACTGGCTTCAAAGCAGATTCTGGAACTGCTGCATGGGCTGAGCAATACCATAAGCTCCACATGGGAACAGACCAATTCTTATCCATCTCTGTATACCTGCAAAGCATACTGGTCCCAGGCCATCACACAAGTTTTAGAAGCATTATTAAGAGAGTAAATGAAATCTGAAGAATGTATAAAAAGCTATCTCTGAAGAGAGATTATAAACACTAAAGAACTACCAGGGCCTAAAAAAAAAATACAAAAAGCCTAAACGCCTCTCTTCAAGGTACCCCATTCATCAGGGTATCCATTCTGCGAATGCTTACTTTAGAGGCCTTAACCATTAACTAAGAAATTTCTGCAAGACAGACAACACTACAAATAGCAGACAGGGTGACAGGCCACAGCTTCTCAACTCCTTCACCATCTGGCAATCTTCAGAGTCCTGATGCAAAACCAGTGTTCACTGTGACTGTCACACAGACACAACCCCTCCCAGCCCTCCTGGACAATCATTAAATGGCTCATAAGGTGTCAAAGCTCTCCCTGTCTCTGGATCTCCCTATTGCAGAACCACCTTGGTCCCACTGAGTAAAAAAGTAAGGAGCACAGATCAGCAGCATTTCCCATTCCTAAGGAGCAGCAATTTGAAAATACACAGGTAATCCTCGGAGCCCTGATGGAGAAAGACTGTGGGGGCCACATGCTGAACCCTGGAACTCAGCCTTCAGCAGGCAAGGCAACCCCAACCCCTTCTACACAAGATCACAAGTGCTGGAATCTACATGCACTAATTCAACTTTCCAAACAGTACACTTTAAGAATCAAGCCTCTTCCCAACAGCCAGAGGACCCTTGCAGCCCACCACTCCTGGAACACTGTGCCTCACTCCTTGAAATCTAAATCTACCTGGCACCATTTTATTCATTCAACTAACATGTATTATGTTCCATGCACCATCTGGATGCTGGGGACACCTCATTAAATGAAAGAGTAAAAAATCACTGCCCCATTGAAGCTGTGATCTAATGTGGGGGAGGGGGAAATAGAAAATAAAGTACAACTCTAGCGAGTAAATTAGTCTAGGTTAGTCGCTGAGGGTGCTAGGGGGAAGAAAGGGTCAGGGAGCTGGACAGATAGCTGGCTTAATGTGGGATCAGCACAGGTGCCTTGAGAAGGTGATTACCTGGGGAGGAGAGAAGATGGTTCTGGTCAGAAGGAATGGCCAGGGCAAGGTTCTGAAGTAGGAGCACCCAGACATGTGCGCAGAGCAGCAGGAGGCAGCGTGGCTGCAGCAGGGGAGTTTAAGGTAGAGAAGACAGTGTGGGTCCCTCACCAAGGGCTTTCACTGAGGGAAAAGAGGGTGTGCTGAGAGGACACAGCAACAATCACCGCCTCAGTGATGTTTCCTAAGTGCCGCCCATCAAATAAACACAGGAGGTCTCCGTGCTCAAGGCCACAGCCCAGGGAAGACAGCTGGGTAAATGACGTGACAGCATGTATGCTGATCACTAGCCCCGAGAGACCCAAGGCAGCTCTGGAAAACCAGGAGGAGCCCCTAAGGCAGGCTCTGAGGAGGGATGCCCCAGGTGAACTTCACAGGACAGGCAGAGATGCGGTGCAGAGGAAATGACTCTACCCGCGGAGGTCTCACACACACAAAAGGATGTGACATGGGGTGGCATGACATGGTGAGCATGGCTGCTGGGGAGCGTGGGAGATGGGCTATGAAGGCAGGAAGGGGCCAGAGTTTGGCCATTAGCCAAAGACAAGGGGAGTCACTGATGAGTTTTAAGCTCCAGAGTTAAAGACGAAACCTTTGTTTTAGGACAGTGACTCTGACTTGGGCACAGAGCTGCTGGTAACTTGGCTGATAATGACAGGGGCATGAACTGCAGCTGCAGGAATGGAGAGAAGGGGTCCAAGCAAGAAAGGCTGAAGACTGGTTAACCAACAGGAAGCAAGCCACGATGATCCACACAGACACCACTTCCCAAAAGGAACACTGATCCAGAGGAGGACAGATTAGACAGGGCTGGGCCCAGCCTGCTTGCCTCCTACCTACAGCAGGAACGGGCAAGGCTACAGGAAGATGGACAGAGACCAACCCTCCCCCCCTCAGCCCAGTAGCAGCAGGTGAAATGTTGAAAGGTGAAAGTTCCCAAAGAGAACATGCAGCGCGAGGCAAGAGGGCTCCAATCAGTAGAAGGAACATGGGGACCCAGAAGATGGATGCCAGGGACACCCAAGGGCCAGGGGCACCTGTGAGCAAGAGCACAGCCCTCTGACAGGCAGGAGGCGACACAAGCAAGGACAGGATGGGCGGCAAGGACAGGTGCCTGCTAATGCAAGCCAGGCAGGCACCCAGGTGAATCAACAGGGTACTAGGCAGCCTAGATCTCCATAAGGGGACAGTTCTAAAATACAAATAATAAACACTTCACTGGCATTCATTAAGCAGGTGGCAGGCCTGATTCATGACTCAAACCCAAGTCTGTATAAAGCTCCAGTTAGTACCACCACAAAGACACCCATTCAAACTGGGCTCAAAAGCAGACGTGACTTCATCTAAGTCTCTGAGCAAGTGCCTTTGGATCAAGTCAGAGGAAAGAAAGCTCAGTTAGGGGAGGAAGAATGCAGAACAAGACCCAGGGCCTGAAAACCCATCATGGGTCAAAGGGAGATTGTCACCTGCTCCTTGGAGGTGACAAGTCCCAGCTGGAGGGACAAGAGGGATACGATCACACCAGAAAGCCCTTCCAGCAGGCAGAAATGCCACCCTTCTCTCCTGCTGGTGGGAAGGGGAAGTCCAAGCGCCCATGCTGGTAGAAGAGGAAAGAGGAAGGAAGCGGCACAGGGAAAGTGACCTGCATATGATCACAAACCAACCCAAGCTGGGTTGTGGTCTCCACTGGAAATGGGAAGGTTTTCCTGCTGTCGGGAGGCAAGAAGCTGACCAGTCTGGTATCACATGGAATAAGCCAAGGGCCTCCCTCACAATTTCCAGGGCACACAAAACCCCATGGCTGTGCCTGCCACGCAGACACCCAGGCCCTCCACCTGGCCGCCTTCACTTACAGGCTCATCAAAACCCTCACAGATCCTGTCTGGTGTGGTTGGAAGGGCTTTTCCAGTGATTAGAAAATGCAGATGTTTTCCTGACAACCTTCCCTCAAATGAGAAAAACCTCTCCTTTCCCCATACCTGCCCTTGCTCCCAGCCAAGATGGAAAACAAGAAACACCCTCTTCACCGGCTAGCACAGGAGATGCAGGGACTATATTTAGCAACACAGTTCTGGCAGAGCTGCTCTCCATCCCTCCGCCCCTCCCCTGCTACCCCAGGGAAAGCTTCCTACAATCTGGGTACAGGACTGTTCTCTGGGGAAGCAGTCACAGCACAGGTTTTTCTTGCTGGATCCAGAGACCTCACAGGCTCTAGGCTCAGCCCATGGGTGCTGTAAGACTTCTGCATGGGAAAACCGCTCACCGAGATTGGGGCTGATTCAGGTACACTGTGGCTCATCCATACCATCACTAGTCTGCTGGGTCTAGCAGGCTGTTTGTTAGGAGTGACTTGACATTACCATAGCAACTGGCTCTGTATATTCTATTTATCAAACCATATTGTAACTGTTTGTTTACACTGTGAAACTGTGAACTCCTAGAAATCCAGGAGTCTCTCTTTATTCCCATTAGTAAATGCCCCAATGCCTGGGTGAACAGGACAGGCAGTCCTTCAAATGATGTAAAATAAGCAAACAGTAATCTCTTGCAGAATCATAAAGCTATTCTCAACCCATACCTTCCTTTTCTCTTAAAGCAAGGTCAGGACCCCTCCTCACCCCCCACACACTCACTCCTACCCCAGCCCACACTGAAAAAGAACCCAAACACCGCCCCTACCCCAATCTAGAGGTAAACAAAGTGGGCACAGCTCTCCAGGGTCTGGCACTTTCTTAGCAGCCTATCTATCTCCCTGCCTTAAGCTCAGGTAGTTTGTCCCCCTTCTAGACAGCTCTCTCATCTCCTGCTATATGTATTCATTGCTTACTCAACAAATATCCTTGAGTGGTTTTTTGTGCTCCAGGCTAACTATTGCCTGCTTCTGCTTCCAGGTCCTAAACAAAGGCTTGGGTTCCTGCAGGAACCATGCCAGCCAGGCTGGTCCCACCCTCCTCTCTAGATATGAGCAAGGCCTTTCCCAACAGGCTAGCAGCACAGCCAGGAGGGCAGTCATATCTCCTGCCTTTGCAGCTGCCTCCATACCCAGCTCAGCCAGGGCTGGACACACAACACTCAGGTTGATTAATCAACAGATGAAGAGACTCCCCTGTCAAGGCCCAAGGGAGTTCAGAAAGCGAACAAAAGGTAGAGTTGATGCTCACTCCTGTTACTGCCACTGAGCAAAGTCTGGCCCACTGACAACGTCCCCTGAGCAACAGCAGAGCACAGCCTGGAAGCACCACTAAAGGCTGAGTAGGAGCCCCTCCAGCACATGATGCACACCCCCACCTCACTCTGCTGCTGGCACTCTTCTTTGAACCTGCTTGGATTCTTTGTCCCTGAATCTGAGATGGCATGATCCAGGGGGAAATGAGAGACGCAAGTTTGAAAAGGCAAAGACAACTTTCCTCCCAAAGTGTTCCCCCTTCCTTGCCCCAACACCCCCAAATCTGTACTAAAACATCCCTTCTTTGCTGAATCACCCCACTGTCCTGTCTACTTTCTGCCCTGCCCCCAATCAAGGCATCCCATATCAGAAGGCAGTCAAGGCCTTCAGCAGGGAGTCAGGCAGCACTTACACCAGAAGATGCCGACTCTTCCACCTCTGGGGCTGTAGCCTCACAAGAGGCCTTGGAGCTGCTGGAAGTATCACAGGAATTAAGCAGGAGAAGGACTATCAATGCACTTTGTTACTATGACAATAAAATGAAACTTTCAGCTTACAGCACTATTTAGGAAGATTATCCTTCATGATCTCTTTGTCATTTGAACAGCATAAATTTACATACATAAGGCATCAAAACAAGTAATGTGCATTTGGATGTGCCAGCTCATAAACACATTCTGCTGTCCTGTGGGATTCTGCGAAATTCAGTGCTTGAATAGCACCATAGTTTTTCACCTATGTGATGGCCAGATGGAAAAAGACCATTCATCAGTCCCTCAGATGAACTCCACTCAGGAGGAAGGGCACCGTTTACTTTGTCCAGTGTAACAAAATGCATTATCTATCACCCCCCAAGGGAGCTCATTTCTCCTGCAGCCACCCAACTGACCTTCCCCAAAGAGATTAATATCAAATATCAAAATACAGCAACCAAAGGAATAAGAAAATTATAAAACTGAAAACTGTAAAATTGTAAAAAGGGCAGTATTACACTCAAAACACTGGGCAGCACTTAGCTACCACCTAAAATGTCCTCTTCTCCTCAAGGATACAAGTGAGTAGGCAGGATGTAAAAAAAGAAATAAGCCATGTAACTTAGAATACTCACTGTGACACATGACAGAAACATTCTTAACACTGAAGGAAGATATGATTCTCTCAAAAGGATATTTCTTTCATTCCAATGATAAATAACTTTAGTCTGATGACTTCTCTAAGGTTATATGGCCAAAGAGCACCTCCTACTGCAGATATGACATGAATTTTCTTACATTAAAACTGGGAGCCCTTAAAACCTCATATTTAAGATCCCCTATTGCATTTAAATTATGATTACACCTACACTTACAATGTTATCTGGGCTTTCCAATCTTGCTGCTATTATCTGGTTATTATGAATAAACAGTACCTTCCAGAACAGCTAACACCACTAGGATTAATAGTAACTGGTGCTATTAACTCTCTTCTGATGTAATGTGCAAATTTCTAAATTACCTGTCCTAGTCATTTCTAAAGACAGTAACACATAACAAACAATGCATGTACAACACTTTGAATCTCTTTAAAGACTGGATGAAGACATTTCTGAGCATATAAAATCTGCACATATGCACACAGACTCAACAGTGTTACACCTACACATTTTTTAAAACTCTGTAAAATGGTTACTGAGCAGCTCCCAGATACTCAGATGGTTTAAGGTAACAGAAAGATCATTCACTGGGTATCATTCATATGTGATTCAATTGTCACAACTACCACTAACTGAATATCTTATAAAGCCATTAAACCTCTAGGAGGCTGTTTCCTCAGCTGTAAAATTGGCAGAAGACCTGTCCCACCCAAACACAGTTTTGAAACCAGTCAAGAATAAATAAAAATATGGGATTATTAGAAGAGCTCCTGCAGAGTTTGTACTTTGGTTTCAGGATGTAAGGACACAAACACAGGAAAAAGGTCCACAGTGCAAATGGTGCATTTTATTTTATGAGATTAATTACCAAATGACACTTACGGAGGGTCTCCATGTTGGGCACTGCAGGACACAGGGCACATGACATCAAGCCCCTCCCTTCAGCCAGCATGTGCTAATAATGAAGGGCTAAAAGGTGCAGCAGAGGCCAGTTGCCCTAAAAATGTAGGAGGCGGGGCTAATGGAGGCTGCTAGTGATACATGGGAACTTAAGCACAGCAGGGCAGGTTAGAACCTGGAAGGTGGGTAGGATTACAGTTCTAGGGAGGGGAGGAATCCTCTGCCATCTGACAGTCTGGTACATGGCTCCCTCTCCGTAGGGGCAGGAGGGGGCATCCTGCCTGGTCTGCACACCAGCTCCCCTCATCCTCTGCACAGGGCTCTGCTGACGACCATCTTGTGCCAGCCTTCCCTGCACACCTCCCAGGTGCACACTAATCCCTCCACCTGGTCAGGTGGGAGACGGGGCTGGTGCTTGGCCCATGGTGCCAGCCTCTGACCTCTTTCCAGATCACCAGGCATCTCTCATCCCTGGGATGAAGGCTGGTAAAGGAACATAAAGAGAGAGAGCCCAGGCTGGTGATGTCAGGTAAGGGGAGAGCTCAGTCTACAGGCTGCTGACATTCTAGCAGATGGGCATCAGGTTTCTTTGTTTTTTCTGGGCTCCCTGTGACCTATTCCCTGATTCTCCCCCTCCCAGTCAAATGAGTCCCTGGGGCCAACTACCCAGTCTGAAGAGGGAGAAGTGATCCAGGACGATCCGTCCTGTGACAGCTGGGGAGGACCACCAGGTAGAGGCCAGAGCTCAGAACAGGACAGCGTTAGCTGTGCTCACCCCACCCACCTCCCGTTACTACAACGCCCTGCAGCATGCAGTTGGATGGCCTTCCAAAATTACAGAATCCCCAAGCTGGAAGGGGCCTTCCAAGTCATTAGTGGACATTCTCAGATCAAGAAATGAGACCAAAAAAAAAAAAAAAAAGTAATTGGAGGAAAAACAGCTCGAGGGGGAGCAGCAGCCTGGTTGAGTGCTGCAGGGCCTAAGGGAGATGGCTGGCTCCCTCTCACATACCTGGGTGACCACAGTGCATGCGCAAACGCAGGTATATAATGTGCCTCACAGGTATTGAAAGAATAGCATAATGGTTGAATAAATTAATGGATGATTTTTTGCTTGTAAATGGTTAAGTTCCTTAAAGGCAGAGAGACAAGATTGTATTTTTAATAATTTTAGTCTAACGCTCACTTCTAGTATTGTACTCTATGTATGTTGCCACCTGCCAGTGATCAAATCTCAACCTCTGAGTCCCTATTACGTGCAAGGCACCGGGGGGGAGTAAGCAACAACCTCTGTCCTCAGGGAGCTTATCTGCTGCCACCTCCTCCCTGAAGCTTTCCTCACCTCTACCTGGCAGGATCAGTGTCTCCTTCCCTCTAGTTCATGAATGGCTTCCAGGCAGGAACTCTGTGGAGTCCAGGGCCTGGTGCAGAGGAGGTGCTCCACATATTTAATGAAGGAATGAAGGCCCATCGACCACAAGCCAAGCAACCCTAGGAGAGGGCCAAAACCAGAGGATGCATCTGACAGGCAAGTAGCTGCCACTTAACTGCCTTACAACATGTCCCTTCCTTTGTGTTCCCAATGCCCTGTACAGTAGCCAATGCTTCCCTACAGGGCTCCCTGTCTTGGGTCCTTCTCCCCTTTGACCCTCTCACTCCCACCCTCCATGCCAGATCTGTCTTCCATAAGCCCACCTCTATTCATTTCAGTCCCCTACTCCAAAGCCTTAGATATTCACTACAACCTTGCACAGAAAAGGCTGCTTCCACAGGCAGCAAAGGTCAATGCAGCAAGCAGGGATGTTTAAAACGGGCTCGTGTGGTGTGTGGACCACTAGACTAAGCAACTACAAGGCTCCTTACATTCAATCAATCTCTCCAGGTTGCAACAGGCTCTCCCTACTCACATCCAATGTTCTCACCTGTGGTGGGCAAAAGTTTTCTGTAAAGGGCCAAATAGTAAATATTTTAGGCTTTGCAAGGCACATACACAGTCTCTGTTGCACATTCTTTACATTTTTGGGTTTTTCTACAACTGTTTAAACTATAAACACCATTTTTAGTTTACATTTTCTGCATACAGAAACAACTGTGGGCTGTAGTTTGACAGTCTCTGCCAGACCAAACAGGGACAACTCTGAGTGCCCTGAACCTAATCCCCATGGTTCCAACTTACACTGTGTCCTCCTCTGTCTTCCTCCTTGAAGAGATTCCTGCTGAACAGGTACGTGTAAGCTCTGAGAAGGGAAGCAAAGGCCACCCCCCAGCACACAGCGGGCAGCTGTAGCTGTTGTGGACCATGCTTCACAACTGCAGAACACTATGCCTCAGAATGTGAGACATCCCAGCTCTATCCTGATGATGGATGGATGGATGGATGGAAGGACAGACAGGTGGAATGGACAGATCTATCAATGGATCAATGGATGGATAGACAGAAAGATGGATAAAAATGGAACCAACCAAGTGAATCAGAGAGTAACTGCTTTAAGACTTAAGAGAAGAAAGTGTTTCTGATGGACTGGGGATATTAGGGAAGATTTTACAGAAGACATGATTTAATATATTTTTTAATGAAGCAATTAGATATTAATTGGGATGCTTTATAAGATGGAGATTTTGATCATTCTTAAAAAGATTTTCCTGTTTCAAGAATGACATAACAATCTTTATTTTGCAAATCAAAACATTTATTTCTAAACCTACAGCAAGCGTTTAAAGGGAAAGATATTAAAAAAAAATCACAAAAGCAAAAAGATACCTGGACCTTCACATTTGACGGACATTTTCTGAGAACCATGTGCTGGGCTCTGAGGAGTCACAGAGAAGCAATGCTCAATCTTCCTCCCAGGCACGCTCACAGTCTGCTACGGGGGGGTCCAACATGAAAACCAATAACCGCAAGCAGGGGGAACTTGGATTTTGAAGCTTCTTCACCCCAAAGGAAATGCCAAAGTACTCTGAGGTCAGGCAGGAAACCACATGGCTAACTCTCCCTTTCCTCACACTCCTCAACAGCAGATGTCTAAGGGACAAGGGCTGTCCTCACATAAGTCTGCATGTCTCAGAAACAGATTCCTACACCATTCTGCCATGGCCCAAACCCTATCCGGAAAGACACGCCACATGTATCATCTGGACCAACACCAAAGGAAGGAGTCATTCCACATAAGTTAATTTTCTCAGTAGAATGAAATCAAAATTACATGGCAAAACTCAAAACTATTTTCATGCAAACTCTCCTCAATGGATTACATGCTTCCCTGCCCACGAGGGCAGAGGGCACTGATTTGGACTATTTCTGCTTAAATG
Organism: Smutsia gigantea; assembly: GCA_032199065.1. Classification (NCBI taxonomy): domain Eukaryota; kingdom Metazoa; phylum Chordata; class Mammalia; order Pholidota; family Manidae; genus Smutsia; species Smutsia gigantea. The sequence continues at coordinate 361,266 of JAVSCE010008603.1, forward strand.
TGCTCTGCTGTGGCGTCATGAGACCCTGCCGGATTCCTGGGGGAGGAGCAAACCCACATTTCTCAGAGAGTCTAATTCTCTCTTTTCTTCCCTTCCACCAGCCTCAGCCATTGAACACTGTTCTCTGCTATTTCTGTTATTCACCAAAATAATTAATTTTCCTTTGGAAAAACAGTAACAAACTTTCTGAAACACTCATTTGCCAGCACTGCTACTCCCTAATTCAACCCAAAATCTAAAAAAGCGTTAGAACCCTGTAATAGCTCACGGCATCTTAGGGCAGAAAGAAAGCCCAGAATGTGCTACATCAAGCCTCACTGGCTATGTGCATGGACGCTTGAGGGATGCAAATGCAAGGAGGTTCATAAATTAAAGGAGCAAATAAAAACAGGAGCCCTTAAGAGATTTCCTATTAGCTATGACTAAAGCAATTTTGTCACAAGATCAATTAAACCTCCTTTTACTTTGCTCTGACCATAAAGAAGAAAACTGTGTGCTTCAAAAATTAAGCTCCTTCCACAGTGCTACAGAAGATGATAAATTATTTTTAAAAGACAGAACAATAAACCCAGTTCTGGAAAACTGAGGGGCAGCAGCACGATAGGAAAGGAGGCCAACTTTAAAATGCCATAGCCAAAGCAGCAGCTTACCCGTGTGACTTGAGAGATGTAGGAAGGAAGGCCTCCGCCTGAAATCCCAAATTAAAGCTTCCCTCCTGAGTCCCCTCTGCCTGAAATATCCTCTTTTAAAAAGAAAACACGAGGCCCCAAGGGTCTGAAAATAGACAGAGGTTGGGGGAGGGAAGAGAGAAGGTAGGAAAATAAAGGAGCTGATAGTCTGAAGCTTTGGACGCTGCCTGGGTTGCAGCATAAGCAACCTAGTCCCTGAGGAAAAGACAGAAGCAGAAGCAGGAAGGAGAGGGAGCAGGACGACGACGACGAAGACGAAGAGCCGTGCGCCCAGCTCCCAACCCTCCTGCGGGTCAGCCCTGCGCAAAGCAGCCAGCTGTCTCTCTTCCACATCAAAAGCCTGAGACCTAGCAGGCTACAACCAAGTTACAAAGAAAAGCTACAGGTTCTGACAGCCCAACAGCTCAAATAGTAGGCATATCTCATTCCATTTGCCAAAGAAGAAAAACAAACAGAATTTACAAAGTAAGAAGAAAACCAGGAACCTCAATGACCTTTTGTCAAGAAGTGAGTGGTCCCCAAGGTGAACAAATCAAGGAGATGCTTACAGAAAGAAGCAACCAAAAGCCCACATTAACCAGCAAAAACAATAGGTTGTTCAGAGTTCACTGCTGCAGAAACAGATGAGGCCTCGCATGAACCTCCCAGGTGACTACAGAACACCCTGGTTGAATGAGGCAAATAATCTGAAACTCCCTTCCCAATTCAAGTGACATTTCCACTAACTTAGTTTGCAACCTGACCAAGCAGGTAAATCTTCCTATTTTCTCCGTATACTGAGCCCAAAAGAGAAGGAACAAGGCAGACCAAGTATTTCGGCTGTGCAAACTGTTTCCTTAATACCAAAGTCAGTCACTCCATAATTAGTTCCCCTATTCTGTGCAACTCATTGGGCATTTAAAGATGATCATGAACTAATCTAGCAACGAGGCAATAAAAATAAATAAGAGAAAAAAATAAAACTACCTCTATTTGCAGATGGCATGATTTTGTATATAGAAAACCCTAACGAATGCACACACACACACACACACACGCAACTATTACAGCTAATAAACAAGTTCAAGATTTCAGGATGTAAGATCAACATACAAAAATTTTATATTTCTATAGACTCTCGATGAATAACCCAGAAATGAAATTAAGATGACAATTCCATTTACAATGGCACCAAAAAGAATAAAATATTTAGGAATAAATTTAACAAAATGTGAGACCTAAACAAAACTGTAAACACTGTTAAAAGAAACCAAAGATTTAAATGAGTGGAAAAATATCCCAAGCTAATAGATTGGAAGATGTTAAGATGGATTGTTAGTATGTCCATACTATCCAAATTGATCTGCAGATTCAATTCAATCCCCATTAAAATCTCAACTGGCTTTTTTGCAGAAATTGACAAGTTAACCCTAAAATTCACAGGCTAATGTAAGGGACTCTAAACAGCCAAAACAATTTTGGAAAAGAACAAAAAAAAGTGTAGGGTTCACACTTCCTGATTTCAGAAATTACCATAAAATCTACAGGAATCAAGATTGTGTGGTACTAACATAAAGGATAGACATAAAGATCAATCGAATATAATTGAGAGTCCAGAAATACACCCATACATTAACCATCAACTGATTTTATGAAAGGGTACCAAGAGAATTCAACAGGGAAATAATAGTCTTTTCAACAAATGGTGTTGGGACAACTGGACAGTCATATGCAAAAGAATGAAGTTGGATCCCTACCTCACACTATATACAAAACTAACTCAAAATGGATCAAGGACACCAAAGTAAGGGCTAAAATTATAAAACTGTTAAGAAAATATAGGTACATGTGTTTGTGACCTTATATTAGGCAATAGTTTCTTAGATATGACACCAAAAGCATAAGCAACCAAACGAAAAATAGATATTCAGGACTTCATCAAAATTAAAAACTGTCCTTCAAAGGACATCATCAAGTGGGTGAAAAGACAATCCATAAAATGGGAGGAAATATTTGCAAACCATATATATACTTGTTGAATCTAATGTCTAGAATATATGAAGTACTTTTATAATTCAACAAGACAACTCAATATAAAAATGGGCAAATAATTTGAAGAGGTATTCTCCAAACAAGATATACAAATGGCCATAGGAACATGAAACAGTGCTTAACAACGTTAGTCATCCATCAGGGAAATGCAAATCAAGCCCTGAGATACCACTTCACACTAGAATGGCTATAATCAAAAAGGCAGACAATAACAAGTGTTGACAAATATGTGGAAAAATTGTAACCCTATACACTGCTGGTGGGAATGTAAAATGACGTAGCCTCTTTAGACAACAATCTGGCAGGTCCTCAAAAGTTAAAGAGAGTTACCATATCACCCAGAAATTCCATGCCTTGGTGTATATATCCAAGAAAAAAGATGTTCATTCAAAAACCAGCATAAGAATATTCACAGCAGCATTATTCATAATAGCCAAAAACAACCTAAATGTTCATCACCTGATGAATGGATAAACAAAATGTCATATATCCAAACAATGGAACATTGTCCAGAAAAAGGGATGAAATAAGGATTCATACAACTTGGAAGAACCTTGAAAACAGCCAAGTGAAAGAAGCCAGACACAAAGGGCCACACATCATATGATTCCATTATATAAATCTCATTATATGAAATGTCTAGACTAGGCAGATCCACAGTGACAAAGTAAATCAGTGGTTGTCAGGGGCTGGGGGAAGGGAAATGAAGGGTGACTAGTTATGGGTATGGAGTTTCTTTTTGGGGTGATGAAATTGTTCTGGAATTGGATGGTGGGGATGGCTGCACAACTTTGTGAATAAACTAAAAAATCACTGAATTAGTTTAAAAGGGTGAATTTTTTGGTATGTGAATTGTATTTCAATTTTTTTTTAAAAGCAACCACAAAAAAGTGCCTCAGAAAGCCACAGAAAAGTTTCTTTTTTTTTTCCCCCAACTAGAGGATATAATTCAGAACCTACACTTTCTTTCAGGACCACAAATTAGCCCTTCCTTCCTCGTTTTCGTTCCCACCATTTATTCTAGAGCCTTTTCAAATCCAATATATGTGACACAAAGACTCATGTGATTTTTCAGATGGGAGAGGGTAACTCAGAGATGAATGAGTCCAAACCCTCGTTTTGAGACCATTCAGGATGGTGACTTAACCTGAGGCCATACAGCAAGGCCAAGACCAGATCAGCCAGTGCTTTTTCCACTCCACCATGTCAACACAACCACACCTGTGGGGCTTCCTAAAGGGAGCACATCTCCCCCTGGCAAGAATACTGGCCTCCACAAAACCCAAGGCAAAGCTATCAGAACTCTGGTAACAGGAAATCGGTACTGACTTCAAGTTCAACAGTCCAGATTATTTAATGATCACAAAACTCTGTGATAAGGAATACAACCTGCTTTCCACCAGAGGAGCAAAGCACAGCAGAGAGACATTCAAGAAACCAACATGCACAGAAAACACAGTAAAAGCTGCTGCCAGGTGAGCCAGGGACAGACGACACCACCGCCTGCCCCAAACTTAAGCTAGCAACACACAAGATGAGATTCCAGCTCAACGGCCTGCTACTCTGTTGACACCAGTGATATTTGGGGGGAGGAAATCTTTAAGGAGGGGAACGAAGAGGTGAGGTTTATTTTCACCTCTAACTTCTCAAGAAGTATGGATACGAACATTCAACAGAAAGATAAAGTAGAGGAAATTAGAAGAGGTGAAGAGTGGTAATAGGCAGGTGAATTGCGCTGCAGACATCCTAGACACAGAACATTAAAGCTGGAAAGGAAAGCCCTGCCCTTCATCTCATCCACCCCTCCACTTATAAACGAGACCACTGAAGCGGGGCCAGTGAGAACACCTGCCCCAGGTCCGAGAGTTGCTTAGCAGCAGGTCCCTGCTATTGGGAGTGAATACAGTACAAGGACTTAACATTTCCCCTTCCTTTCAGAATCTCCCCAAAGTCCTCTAACTGGTACGAGGGTGCTGACTTGTCGGTTCCAGTCTGCCTAGACATGCCACTCATGAGTCACCCTTCAGTGGCCACCTCGCAGAGCACAGATGTGCTGACCAAGCAGGAATACTGTATGGATCTGATCCCTGCCTGCGTGGCTCCCAGCCTTACACGTTGCTGTGACAGTGTGTTCAGTCCCTTGGCGCTGGGGGCCAGGTCCATCCTTTTAACTCACTTCAAGGCAGTTAAGGTCACTAAATAAACACCTCAAACGCTGAGTACCTCTCCAGGGTTTAGCATGTGATGACCCAGCTGGGCGAGCACACATTCTCTAGGTCAGCAACAACAGGGCCTAGCCTGCAGAAGGTCAGCAAGGATCAACCTCAAGAGACCCAGCAGGAGTGGGTCAGGTGGCACATTCAAGGACCAACAGGAAATAGACCCCTAAGGAAATGAGGGCTAATCTCAGCAGGTCAGCATTCTTGGTTCTATCAACTGCTGGCTGTGGGAAGAGAGACCTGCAGACTTATACCAGAACATCTCAGCTTCTACTATACAAGATAACTACAGGGCCTACCTCATAGAAGAGCTGACAGGATTCAGTACTCAATTTACAATACAGTGCAGTCCTTGACAAAGAATTAAGGCTCAAAGAAACATCACCCATTGTTGTCATTTATGTTAAAAAAGAAATAAAATAATAATGTGATTTCTTCAGGGAAGCTAGGGAGAGGCCCCAAAATCCTAATTACCTGGCTAGATTCTTAAAGACAAGGGAATTCATCATTAGAGGGAACTGTCCTCAGCCACCCGATTCTGTTGACAGCATTTGTGGATAAAATCTTATGGACAAAGCCATCTTCAGCATCGACTGGAAAGTTGACATAGCAGGGCAAGCCTCCTGCCAGAGTGTGAGCCATGCCCCAGGCCACTCAGCTCTGCAGGGTGGGCATGTCAGCAGAGCAGTAAAGAGAATAAAGAGGAACCATTTCTGCAGCAATAAGGACAGAGGAGACAGAGAGGACACAGTAGCAGCAGACTTCCCAGAAGCATTCACTCAAGAAATACAACAGACGTACCCTACTAAAACTAACAGCAAGAGGGAGGTCATCCTGCTCACAGGGGCAACTGCGTGGCAGGCCTTTCCTGGCTCAGCCTCTACAGAGACTGTTGGCTGCTGAAAGAGCAGACTCTCATGCCAAAGTGCATGAGTTTGAACTCCAGCTCCACAGTTTCCTAGCTCTGTGATCTTACAGGGGTTTTTGTAATAATTAATAGTTAATATATATAAAGAACTTAAAGCATGCCTAGCACACAGTAAGTGCCCACCCAATAAATGCTAGAAAGAAAAGAGAAAAAACAACAACAGTGACTACAATTAACACTTAATATTCTGGGGATATCTCAAACACACTCCTGCAACAACCGTGCCATTTCAAATAGGTAACCTCACCCAAAACAACTCAAGTCTCCCTTAAAACTCTGAGCAGAAGGCACCTAAAAATCTGTTATTGCTACGGAGTCAAGGACTGTGTATGACATGCTAGGAAAACAAGAAAGGTAAACAGGAGAAGTGGCCTGCAGAGGCAACTCAGCTCAGGGTCCAAACTACAGGACTCGTAAGATGTCATTCACAGTTTTGCAGAACTCTAAGGTATGCGTAAGCATATGAACTAACCCATGGGACCATGTGAGAAACTGCCAAGCCCTGACCTTGAAAAAATGCAGAGTGCACTATGGGTGTCAAATCACAACTGACAGCTTCACCTGCCACCCCCAGTTTCTCTAAATGCCTTTACTGCTTGATAATTGTAACACTACATTGACTTAGGGTGTAACTCTTCTCAGCTAGACTCTAAGAACCAATTCATGACAATGACAGGATAAAAATTATAAAGCCTGTTTAAACAGCACTGTTACAGAGTCAATTACTCACCCCAAAAAACGATTAACTAAAATAATCTTACCTGGAATTCTAAGTCTGAATATAGAGGGTCTGTAAACTTGGATATGGGGCATGGGGGGGTGGGAATAAATCTGTATTTCATTAGCCCCTAACTGAAATTTAGCATTTTCTTCAATGAATATAAGCAACACACTTTGATTATATTAGCAGTACCTGTGACTCCAATAGATATATTAATATAAATTTAGAGTTAAGAAATGTCTCACATTTATCAGTCTTATACTTACCAGTACTTCAAAATTAAAGTATTTATTAGATTTGCTACCAAATCTTGATATTTAATACTTTAGTCAAGAAGCATATATTAGTATGACACAGGTTTTTCAAGTATTTGTAACTGTATTTCAATATATTTGGTCCCCTTTGAAACCCTATGTATTTTACTTGATGCATTAAAACATCATTCTGAAAAGAGGTCCACCACCTTCCCAGATTGTCAGAGAAATTCAATGGACCAAAAAAAGGCTAAGAGGATAAAGTACAATTGCACCCAAAAGATGAGAACATAGGTGCTTTAAGGGAACTATCCCTGTCCACTCTTACATGCCTGGCACCTGGCAGTGACAACATATTGGCAGGTGCCTAATACACATTTATGAATTAACTCAACACAACCAAATACAAATAAAAACACAGCCCAAGCATCCCAGCTCTAGTCAACAGCCCATTTATTCCACATTGTTCACATGATAAAACAACAGTACAAAAGAACCTGGAAGGGTCTGGTGATCGCTTTAAAGCCGTGTGACACAGAAAAGCGTAAGCAAAGGAGCCAGGTTCCTGTTGCAGAGCTAACCAGGTGAGTCAACCCCTCGTTTTTAGTAGGGAAAGAGTAGTGTTTAGGGAGCTGAATTGGAGACAGTACCCCAGGCATCTGACAAAGCCAAGAAAATGGCACCTGCTACCATCTGCCTAGACACAACAGAGAGAGGTGAACATACCCCTCCGCCCCAGTCTGCACAGCTATGCTTTAATGTCGCCAAGTGGAGTGTGCCATAAAATAAAACATATATCGGTCCCAACACAAGTTCTATAACAAGTGGTACTGAGCAGCACACAGCTGGCCTTGATACTGACACTAAGTAGCACCTGGGAGTGTCAGCCTCACCATGGGGACATGGGGAAGTCCATTCCAGGCAGTTGGAAGGAACTGGGCATGGCTATAGCCTCCATGGAAGCAGGAGCTCTGCTCTGACCACCTCATCCCAGCGTACATAATCCATCAGGACAATGGACCTCAATCAGACCTCCATCACCCCCAATGCTACCACCTAGTCCAAGACCCTCTTGCCTGCATGACTGCCACAGAATTCCCTCGGCTTCAACTCATCTCCCTCTTTCCTCTCATGCCCTGCTAGCCTATTCTCCCTGGAACCACCACTATGAAATCTTTAAAATGTGAATCAGATCATGTTATTCCCCACTCAAACCCTCTGATAGCTGCGCAGCACATTAAATAAAATCTGTTCCATCCCAGGACCTGGCCCTGTCCCCCTCATCCTTCTCACTCTCACCCACTTCTCTCCTCCAACATCACCATCTTCAAAGGCCCCGAGCCCACGCACATCACAGGGTCTTTTCACTTGCTGTTCTTGGATTCCAGCTCTTCCCTGGCTGGCTTTTTCTTGGCATTCTGGGCTCTGCTCTAATATCACCTCTTCGGGGAGGCCTTTCCTGATTTTTTTTCCAATCTCCAAAGCTACTTTCAATTCCCTACCTAACATTACATTACATAATTGTTTACTGCAGTGATCATCAACACCGTTTGGCAGAAGCTTTAAAAAATGCCAATGCTCTAGGCCCCACTCACACCAATTAAGCCTGAATTTCAAGGAATAGGTTAGGCATCTCTGTTCTACAACCCCACCCCTACCCCTCCAAGTGATTCTAATGTGCAGCCAGGGTTCAAAGTCTAGAACAGTGCTTCTCCAACTTTAATGTGCATACAATGCATCTGGGACATTATTAAAATGTAGATTTTGAGGTGAGATATGAAATTCTGCATTTCTAACAAGCTCCCACATGATGCCAACGCTACAGGTCAGGGGACCCTTGAGTTGCAACAGAAGTTGTCCAACAGAAGTTCCTGCAATAAAGAAGTCGACACAGTCCAATACACATGTGGCTCTTGAGCACTTGAAATGTGGCTAGTGCAGCTGAAAAACTGGATTTTTAATCTTTGGCTCTCACATTGGACAGTGCAGGTCTAGAATGTCAATGCTCCATTGAAGAAAGGCACCAGTGCCTAGAAATGTAGAGTGTAAGAGAAGAATCAAGGATCACTTCAAATTCTTGGCCTGAGCAGCCCCCTTGGGATTGGATGGTTATGAAAATCCCATCAGAGGACTGGCTGGCCCCCACCTCAGGAATGGACCAACATTTACCAGAGGCAGGAACAGAAGGTCATACTGAGACACCTTAGTGACTAAAGCATGTGGTAACCCACAGATGACTACCCCATCTTCACGACTCAATAGCACCTCACCATACAAGCCTCTCCTAACCGGAGCCCCAGGCGCACCTGGCCACTCTCAGCCCTGGGCATCATGATTCTGGACAATCCTGTAGTCACAGCCCTCACGTTGATTTGTTTTATCACACTCATTTATTTGTAGGATGTCGTTCTCTCCCACTAAGCTCTAGGTTATTTCAAAGAGAACTTGTTCCTCTTGGTATTCTTTTCCCATCATGTAGCACACAGCAGGATCAACGAGTACTGAAAAAATAACAGGGCCTGGAACCCACCAGTAGTAGCATTAGTACTTTTAATCACAAGAGAGAAATTGAAGGGGAAGGGGGAATCACATTAAGACCATTTCCTCCTTAAATGACTCAATTGCCAACACATAAATTCTTCAGAACACAGCATAATAAGGTGATCCTGCTTGACCACAGAACATCATTTCCAAAAACACAAATGCACGGCAAGAAGATGTCCTTCTGACAACAGATCCAAAATCTGTTAATCTGGAATTTGGAAAAGTTGTTTTTCAAACAATTCACAAAGGGCTAAGATTCAGAATCACTTTCTTGCCTAAAAGGCACGTAGGCCCAGTTCCCACAATAACCGCTGGGAGGGACATCTGGCCCCAAGGACAGCAGGGCCCCTGGGAGTCTGTGCAGCCCAGATGCTCATTCCACCCCTGCACTTGTGACAGCAAGGAGATTTCCTAGGTAACCAAGGACAACGGCACAGGATTATGCCCCGGAAGGAAGGAGATTAAATTTTAATACTTCAAAGTAAACATCAAATTTACTTTTACAACTACATATTTAACAAAGCCAAATAAGCAAGGGAGAATGGATGGTGTTCTAAAGAAGGATTTCATTACAAATATGAATATTCCAACTATGTGTATAATTTTTTACCTATTTTGAAAATATTTCAAAAGTGCCCCAAGACTCATAGAAACTGAGACAGAAATAAAACCTCCCCCCAACAGGGGAAGAAAGCTCACTTTTCAAATTGATGCTACAACTGCTTATTTCCAAAAACAAAAAGCAGATTCCAGTTGTGGCAACAGACATCACTAAAATTGTGCAGAATTACTTCACCCAGAGAAAGTGATTTCACCCAGGTGAAAATTTTAAAACACGACTATGTGCTGACCAATTGCCAAAACAACAAACTGACTGAAAAAAGAGCATGGGTTAATAGATATATACTAGTTTTCCATTTACTTACCCATCCAACCATTCATCCATTTCCCCCACACTTCCTACCACTGCCCTCCATATAAATCCCATCTTGGAGGCCAAATGCCCTCACCACCTTCCATGGATTAACTATAATATCTGTTAAGCAGTTATCATTTACTAAACAAGTTGCCCGTTGAGCATCCTGCTGGGTATTACCTCATTAAACCCTCTCCACAGCCCTCTGAGAAGAGAGGTATTGCTATACAGACTTTAAAGCTGAATAAAATGAGAAAATATTAGGTTTCTCACCAAGTTCACAAAACTGGCAAGTGGTGAAGTATGAATTTGAACCCAGGTCTGTCTGACAAACAAGTAATTTAGAGAATTCAGCATTATTAAAAGTAACCGAAAGCAGCTTTTCTGAAAACAGCATGGAGCCAAGTTCAAGTTCCAGCTCAACTACCTCTATGATCTTGAGCGAATTAACCTCTCAGAGCCTCAATCTCCCCATGCATAAAGCAGAGATGAGGAATAAATACAACAGATTCAAGGTTCACAGCATGGGGAAGGACCCAAGAGCTATTAGTAGTCCAGTTACAGGTGTACGAACCCAAAAAAGTACACCTTGGTTGTAAAACAATTTTTAGAAGATACACTGGAATTAACAGGTTAACAAAGGTTAACAGTTTAAGATTAGTTTACCAAAATCATAACTTACTTGTTTAAACATAGGACCAAGGGCTCACAAATTTTAAGTTTAATTTTCTTCTGTTAAAAAAGTAACTGTCACAATACCCACTCTCCTGTCTCCTTTTAGTAAGAAAAGTAAATGCTTATAAGCCCAAAATACACAGGCATCACTAGCTAAAAAAAACCATATATGGAACAAGTTTTGGTAATGGGAATGAACATGGAAACTCCCAGGAAAAAATCATTGTTTAAAGGAATCCACAGTGATTCCTCTCAGAAAGTGAACAACTTTCAAATTTAGTTATTTATAAATTCAAGCTCAAATCATCATGGTATCAATACTGGACTTGCTTAAAGTGAGACAGACCTGTAATGATTTCAACGTTTTCATTTTTGAGACTTAAACCAATTCTTATGCTTAGATGGCAAAGTGGAACAAGCTTCCAGTTTAATAAAATGACCAAATCCAGTCTCTTTATCTGCTCAGTAACTGAGCTCTAGGGTAATCTCCTGCACAGCATACAAAAAGAGCTCGGAATTATACACTGCAAACTAAGGGTAATCAGAGAAAAGGAATGCCAATTTTAATAGAAATTTCTATTTGCCTAGCTTTCCAACATCTGCCAGTGTTAATATTTAACCGACAAACTGCAGTAAAGAAAAGAAACAAACTTTAAACACAATCAAGCTTCTTTGTACAACATCATGTACAAAGCTTTCTTTTCTCAACTACCTTTTTGGTTGAAATCATTCTATAAACATTATTAATGGTATATTTTCAAAACATTGTGAAAATTTTCCTCTTGCTTTTCAACCAGCACTTCTGAACAAACTTCTTCCAGCCATCCCCAACTGCCTTGTTTGAAGGTGTCATTTTTAAGCCTTGCTGATAGAAGTAGAATTAAGTGAAGTGTGATCACACAAGCACTACATAAGGTTTACATACAGCTCTACTTCAGCAAAAAAAAAAAGAAAGAAAAGGAAGAAGGGAGGATGGGAGGCTACTCTAGCTGTACTTAAAACATTCAGAATGCTGAATCTGTTACTTTTGATTTAGCCCATTATTGACTGTTTATGTCTGTAAAGAAAAAAATTTCCATTAAGGGAAACATTCTGGATTTTTTTCCCAAGCAATTCCTAACAGATGCTTTGTTCAAGTGGGTAAAAAACTGAATGCTATCACTTAATTTACAGCTCTCTGGTGACCTCCCTTCAACTTACTCTGGCCCAGTCATCATCTAAAATACACCATTTTAAGGCTGTAACTTGACCTTCTGGCCAAAAGATACGTAATGATCTATTCAATATTGGCACACATGTGGCTTGTAAACCAATACCTGTTCTGGGCTAAGCAGACCGCTAGGCACTTCACATACAGCGTCTCTGACCCTCATAATAACCCTGGAAAGGCTGCATTACCAGTCCCGTTTGGTAGGTGAGGAAAATAAAGGCAGCGAGGTGAGAAGCTAACCCAAACCGGCATCAGCGGCGGCCCCGGACGCCCAAACTCTGTCCGTCGGCGCTGCATGCTACTTTGACTGTCAGCCCAAGCTTGTTCATTCCCAAGTCTCTCTCGCAGGATGCGGAGGCCTTACTAGTTAGCACTAGACAGGATGACTTAGCCCTTGGCTAGAATCAGACCTTTTCCAAGCTTATGGGAAAGAGACGATCCGGGGTTGGAGCAGGTGAGACACACGTAACCGGGGCGGCTATCAGAGGCCTTGGAGAAACCCGGCTCTCCACGCACCGCCGTGCACTCCTCTCCTGGGCGCGGTGCCGAACGCGGCCGGGCCCTCCTGGCTACGGCGTGCACACCTCTCCTGGGCAGCCGGGCTCCCTCGCAAAGAGGGCGAGCGCTGTAGCGAGGGCTCGGAGCACCCGGCTGCCCCGCGCGCGGCGGCACTTCCAGAACAAGTTGGGAGGCGGGCGCCGGGCGAGGAGGGCGAGCCCACGACTTGGCCGCGGCGGCGGCAGAGGACTCCGCTCGCCGCCCACCCCTTTCAGGCCGAAGTTGGCCACGCCGGGTGAATCGCCCGGCCCCGGGCCCCGCGAGGAAGATGCGGCGGGGGTTCTGAGAAGGGCCCACGGTAGCCGTCGGCCGGCTCCTCCGAGCCGCCCACACGGAACAAAGGGCTTCCGTTTCGGGCAGGGTTAGCCCAGCCGCGTCCGATTCTGAGGAAAAGAAACTTTTCCCGGGATGCGGGAGCGGGGTTCGGGGCGGGGGCGGGCCGGCGGCGGGCGGCCGGGGCGGTGAGCCGCGGGGCCCCCTGAGGCCATTGCCGCCTGCCCACAGTTCCGCTGGCGCCGCTTCACTCTCGATGGCCACCGTGTTCCGGCACTGCGCCGTGCGCGTGGTGAAGCTCGAGGCCGGGCGCCTTTGTAGTCCCCTGCGGGTCTCGGCCACGAATTCCGACACGGAGATCTGGTCCGCATCGCCAGGTGGCGCGGGCGGCGGGCTGCGGGGGAGCCGCCGCCTCAGCCGCCGGCGGGTTCGACCCGCGGCTCGGTCGCCGCCGCCTGCGCCGCGCCCGCAGCGCACCCGGCCCGCGGACAAAGGGAAGCGCGGGCCGCCGCCGCAGGAGCCGCCGTAGACGCGGGTCTGCAGGCCCGGCGGCGGAGCAGGGGCCGCGCAGCCCCCAGGCAGCTGGGCCCGTCCGGTCCGCCCGCCGCGCCTGAGGCTCCGCCGCCGCTGCCGCCGCTGCCTGTTCGTGAGCGAGTCTCGAAGCACGCGCAGAGCCGGCGGGGAACTGTGGCCACCAGCCGGCCCGAGCGACTCCCGCGGAGAGGGGGCGGGTCCGATCCGGGGCGGGGCGGGCCGGGCGCTGGGCGGGGCGGCGCGGAGGGCCGGGCCGCCAATCCGCGCGCGCGCCGCTACCGCCGCCGCCGGGAAGCTGATCTTGCAGGAAGGAAGGCGGCGAGCGCCTCGGCCCGCCGACCCTCTTGCTATCCGTGGTGCAGTGCATTGTCTCGGCTTTCGGGCCCCGTGCCGCACGCTGGGGTTCGAGGGCGCGTCCTGTCGGGCAGGGCCGGGCTGCGGGCACCGCGTCGGCGCTTCCACCCGACAGCTCAGGCCCCGACCCCAGATCGACGAGGAGCCCGCAGGGTGTGCTGGACACTCACTCCCCCGGGCCGAGCTACCTCCAACCCCCCGGGCCCCACCCGACCCGACCCCGGGCTTGGAACGTTTTTTGGGGTCCTCCCTAAATCGCAGGGAATGCCTGTCCTGGAGAGGGAGAACGTATTAGGAGAGCGCCCCCTACAGGCCTCTGCGCTCCGCCCAGGGCCAGCAGCCACCCCCGGTTTGACGTTCCATAACAGTTAACAAGATACCACCATGTACTGACTATCTCTGTGCTTTGTGTATAGTCACCTAGTCCTCCCCACCTATGAGGCAGGTAAAGACATGGTTCTTTGTTTTATAGAGAGGACAATTTGCCCAAGAGCACACAGTGAATGACCTAATAAGGATTCAAACCCAAGTCCCTCTGAGAAGGCAAAGCGCTTCAGAGTGCTTACAGGCCCCCTAGTAAGTGCCCCAGTCGTGCCCTAAGCTTATACAAACATAGGTCATTCTTGGTTAGTTGGAAATAGTTTTAGAGTACTAGGCCAGGACCCACCCTGGGGAGATGACGGAACACACTGACGTGGAATTCCTGTAAGTAGTGGAGGGAACCCACGGGGTGTAAGAGAAGAACCAGGACAACCAGCTTTTCAATGGGTCTCAGAGAGAACAGGCAACAATACCAGGGCAAATCTCATACAACTGGTCCAGGAGAAAGTTTCAGTTAGTTCAGATTTTCATGCAACAGCTCTTAAGGAAACTTTGATAGTTATTTTTAAAAATCCAGAAGTTCTGAATACACTAGTCAAATAAAATCACACCCTATAATTCTACACCAGGCACGTGGCATGGTTTCTGTAGCTGCCAGTAACAAACCAAGAGAAACTACAAAAACCTTTTGTGCATCTGAAAAGGAAGTAAGTGTGAGAGACATTGGAAATTCAATATGTCAGACAAAGCAGTCTCCTGAAGCTGCAGGACAGTGGACCACTCAATCTTTTTTAAGGTCCCATATAAGAATTTGCTGTATGAGATGGCAGCTTAGGTCAGACATTATGAATGGCCTTTGGTATTTTCACAGCATTGCATGTGAAATTTAACTTTCTGAAATATTTGTATTAGTGGATAGCTTTTATTACTGCACTAGACAGGAAGTTAAAACTTTAAACACTGAAGCATCTTTGCTTCTATCTTCACTTTATGTTTTTTCACCCTTTTGTTGGTCTTTGGTAGTTTCCTCTATTTGCAACTTTCTACAAGTCAAGTCCTGTGTGTATTGCTTATATTAATAATGCATCCTCTCCTACACCAGGCAGATTCTGTTCCCTCTTAACTAGTTTTCCAGCTACAAGGGGTTATTTTGTTCTTCTTCCTTGACATTGGAGAATATCACAGATAACTTTTCAAGTCTTGATTTTTAGAGGACTAAAAATCTATCAGGCTATGAGGATTTAAGAAGATAAAGTAATGTTTTTCCTTGGCATTTAGTACATTAATCAGACTGATCAAGGCTTCTATGTGAACAAAGTTAAGCTTGGAGTTCTTCTGTATTCTCTTTATATGCAACTCCTGTTGTTATTTTCTGTGGTTTAATAGATCTTTTCAGGTACAGAGACCTTTAGTAGCCACAGAAATTAAATTGCAGGGCTGCACTGCATTATGCAAGTGGATGAGGAGGCTGGTGGAAAGCAAGTTGTCACCAGGCCTACTGGTGTAAAGAGGACATCTGTGCTGGAACACTAAAGCTGTGGATTCCCCCAGCCACCCCTGAGAATCTCAGAAAACCTTGCTCTGTGCAAAAGCCAAGAACTAAAACAAGATCAGAGCAAGACACAGCTAATGCATCTCCGAGATTAATATAACAAGAATGAATAGTTTCCAACAACAATAACATTAAAGTTGAATGTGGATCAAGAAAACATTGCACACGCTTCTGTTTAATGTATGAAGAGAAGAACATACCGATGAAACCAGTACAGGCCTATACTTCAGAACTTTAAAATCTAAGTAGCCCTGAAAATCTTAAGTTTTAAAAATAACTTTTATTGGAAAATAACTGACATGAGGCTATTTATAGTCTTGTTTATCCCACTTCATATGAATTTCCCTGAAAAATATAAATGTGCTTTATTATGGAACACTGCTGCAGACCCCACTGAGGGTGACTTGGAATATCTGGTATGTGTGCTATATTACCTTTCTAAAACCTGAAAAATTCTGAATTCCACACACATCTGGCCCTGGGAGTTTCAGATAAGAGTTTGTAAGCTTGTATTATTTTTTTAAAAAAGAAAGAAAAAGAAATGTGGTGTTGCAGACTTGTCATTTCCAGGGAAGAGGAAAGAAACTCTCCTCTCAGAAGCAAAATTCTCTGCAGCCAACTGACAGTGGCCAACAGCCCATTTTCCAAAGGAATTTCATGCCTCCAGTAGTTCTCAAGAACCTGAGATTTTTCATTCTCAGATCACGGTGTAAAATATGTTCTTAGCTTTGAAATTTGCTTGAGGGTTGGCCGGTTTAACACAAGACTTACCCAGTTTCACTGCTATTAATTTGTAAATGATTACTCTTGGAAAAGGCAGATCTGTGCCTTAAAAGGACTATGGAAAACAGTGTAATGAAAAAGGGGGAAAAACAGCCCCCCACCCAGTGATGTAAATGTGTAGGCATAACCAGAAGTTTCTTTTCCATAGCTTAATGATGCTCTCCCCAAAACAATGTTGCTAAAGGGACCCATTTGTCCCCAAAGTGAGAGAACTTTGAATTCATTTACCACAGTGATCTCAATTTAGCACTTTAGGGGGGAAAAATTAGCACAGAAAAACTACTCTACAAATGAAAATTTAGATTTTGATATCAGCTTTGCTTCTCTGTGACTACATATAAGTGAATTAACCTCTCTAGACTCAGCTCACTTGCAAAATGAAAGAAGCTGGACCAACTAATTTCAAAGGCTTCTTCCTGTGCTGGCATCCCCTGGTTCCACAGTACATGTTTTATGTCAGTTTGGGCATAAGAGGGAGAATGCCACAAGGGCCACGCTGCTACTGAGAATCTAATCAGTGGTCCTAGGCATTTGAGAATGAGCATGTTTTCGATGACATTTAAAGCTAATTTTTGAAAATGTAATTTTAAGTTGATAGATTTAGGTGACAAACTGACAAATTCATAGCTGAACTTCACATTAAGATACTTGACGTCTGTTCATTTTATTGTTGCTGTTTTAACAAAGCAGTTTCTATAGGTGACACTCGTTGAACTGCAAGAGGCAGTTCTAGAAAAATGAGGTAGAATCTGTACTGTGCTGAAGTGAACTACAGAGAACTGACTGTTAAATTTTCAGAAATTTTGCAAACTGCCACTTGTATCTCTCTGGTAGAAATACTACTAGTATGATATACTACTGCACACGTCTTCCCAACTCTACATTCTGGTAGACTGAAATTATCCATTGTGGGAGCATTTACATGAGGGGAATTGTCAAATGCTAAAAATCAAGGCTTCATCATTTTGTTGCCTAAACTTAATAAAATGATGGAGAAAATGTTAATAATGCAGATTAAACTAGAAGTGTGCCATGCCTGTAGCCTTTACATTGTGAGCAGTGAAAATACTTGAGGTAATATTTTTCCAATATTTGCAAATGGTGATATGATTCAATAGAGAGATTGCTTGCATCACTGGCACATGAGCAAAATTATGGATACATCTGCAGGGGTGCACTTTTGTCTTATTCATTATCATAGAAAAAAATGTCGAGCAACATTCATGTCAGAACTACACTCATTTGTCAGTGTCATGAGCAAGTTCTTTGCTTAAGTGGATAATAATCAAGCATTTACTCATAGTCTTTTTTTTGTCAAATTGTGGTTGAATTGCAAACACTTATTGGCTATGAATACAAGAGTTTGGCGAAAAGCAATGAAAGCATTCTGTGAAAATCAATTAGCTATGTGGAATTTCCAATAAAAAGTATTGTGCAAATTGTTATTACTTATAAACTGGATGCTGCACATTTTTTTTATTGGTGAAAATTAAACTTAGGTATGTATGTACACATGTTTTTTTCTGAGAGAGGAGGTTGTTAAACATTTACCAGCCTACTACTGAGTATGATTGTATTGTTGCTGCCAAGAGGCAGAGCATTAGACCTTCCTACTCTGAGTCATGCTTCTGGGATAAAGCCCACATAGGATAAAACCTCATAAATTGGACTATACACGCAAGGGCAACAAATTGTCCTAGGGTAATTAAGAAAATGCCATTCATTGTTTTCAAGTGCTTAGAACAACATAATCAAAAACCCACAGAGGGTGTGGTCTGTTTTAATGAGAAAGCAAAGAATGTTTAATTAGCCTCCTGTATGTAAATAGTCTTTCTAAAGCTTTTACAGAGTGTGTGCAATAATTTATTCTATTGAGTCAAATCACTCTCTTCTCCCTCCACTTAGATCCATTCTTAGGTTTTGTAGGATCCCCCTTGGGTGGCACAGACCTGTAAATCATCTGCAGGAGCTTCCAAAGACTAAGGTGCTCCAGGGGTTCCCTGTTGGCCACAGGATCAAGTTGAAACTCCTTAGTCACAATCTGTCCCAGGATTTTCCCTGACTTCTGTTAACTTCTCCCTGCCTTGGTCTCCTTTAGGGTTGGCAAACTATAGCACAGGGAACAGATATGACCCACAGCCTGATTTTGTACTGCTCTTAACCTTTCAAAAGAATGGTTTTGACTTTTCCTAATCATTGAAAAAAATCAGAAGAATATTTTGTGACATGTGAAAATGATAAGAAATTCAGGGTGGAGTATTCATAAAGTTTTATTGGCACACAGCCACACCCGTTCATTTTCATCTGTGGTGGCAGAGTTGACTAGATGCAGCAGACATCGAATGGCCTATATAAATGCTGACAGTCCTATCTGGCCCTTCTCAGAAAGTTTGCCAAACCCATTCTAACCACACTAAGCTTCTCATTTTTCTCAACTCACAGAGCCCCTTAGTGTAAGTGAATGGAATGTAGTTGTCCACCTTCAATATCTGTTTCCTAGAGGATAAGTCCTAACTCAGTATCCACGGCCTTTCGTGGCTTCCCCACTGCTCCAGCCACATCCCCAGCCACTCACCGTCCGCAGCCCAAACAACACTAAGGTCACACCCAACTCTCATTGTTCAGGACACACATTAAGTATTTCCTCACTTCTTGGCCTGGAGCGTTCTTCCTCTTGTCCATCTGACAAACTTGTGGTCCTCTTTCAGGATCAAACCCAAACCTCCCCTCCATGAAGTCTCTTTTGAGCATTCTAGGCAGAATCAGTTCTCTCCTCCTCTGCCTCCACAGTGCTTTAGACATCTCTCCAATGCTCTTGTTAGGAAATGGAATGAAGTGCCAGCGTCCACATCTTCATACCCTGGGGAAGGCATTTCCTGCCCTCTTCCCTCCTGTACTCCCTGCCACCCTCTGTTCTCACTGATGTGTGAAGCAATAGTGTTAGCCAAATAGTGAGTCAGAAAAGAAGGAAGCACTCATTTCATTGAACTGCTAAGTCTCAACTTCACTCTGGAAATAAAATGCCTCAGCTCCCCCAAAGCTCTGGATGCTTCCATTATAGAAACATTCACATGATGATATGCCTGGAGCATTTGTTTTCTCATCTCATTGCCATCAGTAGACAAGGTTCCTGGGGGAAAGAGGAACACATTTTATTTGTCTTTGTACCTCCAGCTCTAAAATGCAGGGTAGGCACCCAGTAGGTGCTCAATATGTGTTAATAGAATTGAATCCCATGGAGGTACGTCTCTTTCAACACACAAAATGAGAGAAAGCATATCAATTCAATATGAGGAAATTCCAAGGTCTGAGAGATGTGAAGACACAGTGGGCTTTCCATACAATGGTGCCTTCTCTGTCAGCTCAAGTTCTGGTACAGGTATGTTTGTAGCAGGAAGTGAAACGTCGGGTGGGGGTCAGGGAGAGATGTATTGCTTGATGATCTGACCCCTTAAGACACGGAAATGACCAGTCATCCTCCTTCAATGTGGAAGCTTTACTGTGGTGTCACTTTCCATACGGTGGTGTTGTGACATCATCACACATGAACTAACGTACTCCTGTCCCCTCAACCCTTGCCACTCAAAGTGTGGGCACCATACCATCAGCACTGCCATCACCTGGGAACTTGGTAGAAGCACAGAATCCCAGACCTACAGAATCTGAGTCTGTACTTTAACAAGACCCCCTAGGTAATTTGTTTGCATTTTAACATTTGAGAAGCATTTTTCTAGGGCACATAAGTGATACATGAAAATCAGGGACTTGGCTTTCCCATCCTGTCAGAAGCCCAGTATTCCAAATTATGTAAACTATACTATACTAATAGGACTTGATAAAACCTAAAGGGTGGTTTAGGTTTTCCTGAGATTTATGAAGATTTCTTTCAGTTCTGAGGTGCCATGCTACAATACTATCTAGCTGCTTCTGTTCTGCATTGCTCAGTATTTCAACTAATATTTACTGACTATTTACCAGATGCTGAGCACTGTTCCCCAAAACTAAGACAGAGCAGTGAACATGCCAGAGAAGGTCACTGCTATTGGCGGACTTAGATGGTAGTAGGGAAAGGCAGATAGTCAGTAAATATGTAAATAAAATAGCTTCATGTGAGTCCCATTGACAAAAATGAAATAGTATGATGTAATAAAGAGTAACTGGGATGGGTGAGGAGTTGCTACATTAGAGAGGGTAATCAGGAAAGACTTCTTGGAGGAAGTCACATTTGAGCTGAGTCCAGAATGAAGAGCTTAAATAGCTGTAGCTTAAACAGCTGAGCACAAAGCAGATAGGAGTGTATTACAAAGGAGCAGCAAGCACAAACCTCTTGAGCAGGAACTAGACAGGACTTCAGAAAGAGAAGGTCAGAATATCCGGAATATTTTGAGCAAGAGAGAGGAGATGGAAGATTATGTTGAGGAGGTGGGCAGGGCTAGATCAAGCAGGGCCCCATAATCTTTGTGATTTTCCAACATGCAGAGGCCTGGCAGGGTTTGCTTTACACTTAAAAATAAAAAAGATACCTTTGGATGCTCTTGGAAAAGTGATTATAGAAGGGCAAGTGTAGAGGCAAAACACGTGGATAAAACACCAGCAACAGATAAATTGGACTTCATCAAAATTAAAAGCTTTGTACTTCAACAAGATACATCAAAAAGTGAAGAAAACCCACAGATAGTGGGAAAATATTTGCAAATAAGATATCTGGTAAGAGACTTGTATCTAGAATATGTAAAGAACTTTTAACAACTCAATAGTAAAAAGACAACCCAACGAAAAAATGGGCAAAGGATCTGAATAGACATTTCTCTGAAGAAGATATACAGAGGCCAAAAAACACATGAAAAGATGCTACTACCACTAGTCATCAGGGAAATGCAAATCAAAACCACAACAAGATATACTTCAAACCCATTAGAATGGCTATAATTTAAAAAGCAGACAATAACAGGTGTTGGTGAAGAAACTGGAACCATCATATACTGCTGGTGGGAATGTAACATGGTGCAGGTGCTCAGGAAACCAGTCTGGCAGGTCCTCAAAAGTTTACACATTAGAGTTACCATATAACATAGTAATCTCAGACTGGGTACATATAACCCCCAAAGGAATGAGAGCATATGTCCACACAAAAACTTGTTCACACATGTTTATAGCTGAATTACTTATAATAACCAAAAAGAAGAAATACTTCAAATGTCCAACAACTAAAGAATGAATAAACAGAATGTGGTAAATTCATATAATGTGTATTAGTTTGCTAGGGCTGCTGTGTAAAGAAACACAACTGGGTAGCTTAAACAGAAATTGATTGTCTCGGAGCTGTGGAGGATAGAAGTCCAAAACCAAGGTGTCAGCAGGTTAGCTCCCTCTGAGGCCATGAGGGTGAGTCTGCTCCAGGCCCCTCTCTGGCTCCTGATGGTCTGGTGGCAGGCCTTGGCGTTCTTGGGCTTGTACACACATCTCACCTCTCTCCTCATGGTCACATAGTCCCTGTCCTTGTGTCCAAATTTCCCCTCTTTATAGAGACATTGATCGTATTGGAGTAGGAGCCCACCAAGTCCAGTATGACCTCAAATTTATCTATGACTTCCTGCAGACTAATTATATCTGCAATGATCCTAGTTCCAAACAAAGCCACATTCTGTGGTATTAGGGGTTGGGATTTCAACATACAAATTTTGAGGGGACACATTCAACCAATAAAACAATGGAATTATTCAGCCATAAAAAGGAGTGAAGTCTTGACACAGGGTACAACATGGATGATCCTTGGAAACATTATTCAAATTGAAAGAAGCCAGACTCCAAGAACATACATTATATAATTCTAAGGTAGACCAGAGGCATGGGACGAGCATCATGATTAACTTTTCCCACCTATGATGAAATGCCGAGACATAAATAGTATAGTAAAAACAGGAGGACTTCACCTTAAGGTAAGATTCCACTTTACAAATGAGGGAATTAGGAGGTAAGATTCCTAACATATTTTATGGTAATCAGATAATAACCTACCCTCTCTTAAGGCACAGCAAGCAGTCCTAAATGATACGTCCCCACTGCTTAAGGGTAACCACTATCTTGGAGAAGAACAGGATCAAGAAATTCCTCGTGTTAAGTTTATCTTACAGAATATCTACAGGACAGACTATGGATAATGACATATGTCTCTCATTGGAGGTAGACATCATGAGACCACATGTCAAGCCTATGCACCCACCCTGCCCCCTGCTGGTCCTTTGCCCCATTCTTGAAATTCTTTAAAGACAGAATCCTAAGCCTTTAAGTGCATCTCCTTTCTGAGGTTGTCTGTATTCCCCTTTCTTTGAATGTGTACTTTGCCTCAAATAAAAACCTCTTGCTAGTCAACTTATTGCATTTTGCCTCTGTGCTCTTCCAAGCCTCTTTGGAGATTAATAGGAGACCCTTTTCCCAGTGGTAAGCGTGTTACTTCACTATTTCATTCAGTTTTCTAGACTTAAGCACAGGACTTCATTCTCTCCTACTTCAGACAAGTAGGGAAGGGCTACTGATCTCTGATTTGGGTTTGCAAGTTCCCATCGCCTTGGTGACCAGACAGGATCGCAGCTATACAATCATACTCTTTAGTAGCCTGCCTGAAAATCTTTCTTTGCCTTTGGTAAATTCTCAAAATATAATCTAACTCCATCCAGTGTTCTGCAGCTCCCCAAAATCCTGGGGGTGAGGGGTGCTTAGTTCCCAGGCTGTGCAGATTCAAGTGGGCACTGGATACCAGGTGACTCTGCTTTCAGGAGATGGCAAGGAATTTGCCTTATGCTGAGCAGGAATTCATTGAGCTTCCTTTCCTCCCTCTGTTCTTCTTTGCTCTCTGCTACCTGCAAGGCAGCTGCCATTCACTACTACTCTTGCTTTAATGAATTCCTTCCCTACCTATACTTGTCCAACCTGTTCCAGAATTCTTTCTCCATCAGAGTTAAGAAGCATCCCCCAAACAGACTGAGGTTTCATCTAGTGCTCAGGGAGAGACCTCCCCAGATGCAGCTGCCTGACAACAATTACATGTATATGAAATGTCCAAAGTATGCATATAAATGTCCAGAATATTCAAGACCTCATAAAGATAGAAAGTAGATTACTGGTTGCTTAGGGTAGAGAATAAGGAGGAACCATTAAAGGGTACAGTGTTTCTTTTTGGGGTGATGAAATGTTCTAAAATTGACCAAGGTGATAGATGCAAAACCCTGTGAATATGCTAAAAATCACTGAATTGAATAATTTAAATGGCTGAATTATATGGCATGTGAATATATCTCAATAAAGCTCTTACCAAAATAAAACAAATTAGTGTTATAAAACGCATCAAAGAGCAGGGATTAAACAAAATGGCAGCATGAGAAGTGAGGCAGAAACCTCCTCCCAAAATCACATATAACAAAAATACAGCAAATACAACTAATCCTGAAAGAGCGACCAGAAAAAAGACTGCAACAGATGGCCTAAATCTGGGGAAAAGTGAAGACCTCATGGAAAAGGGTAAAGTAGAAAAGCTGTGATCTGGCAGGATCCAAGCCTCCCTGCACCCCAGCTCACCAGCAGGAGGAAGAGAAATGGAGCAGGGAGGGAGTAGAAGCCCAGGACTGCTAAATAGCCACACGTGGAAATCTGCTCCAGGAGCACGAACACACATTATATGGTGCTCTGGAGATTAGAAGGGTTGGAAAGTAAAGACAAGCAGAATACTCAAGAGACTGAGATTCCGGCCACTTGTGGAGAACAGGTACCCACAATGCCACTCTGAGACAAAAGAAAGGCATGTACTTTGAAAGACTTCCCAAAAGTGAGAGGGCTGCTAAAGGGGCAAGGATTACACAGAGCTTACTGCTCAGGAGAAAGGGCAGGTGGACAAAATTGTCCCGGCACACTCAGCCCAACAGTTTGGGAACTTTCAGGAGCTTCAGGTGCTCCATTCCCCTGGCTGGCAATGCAGCACCAAGGCCCCCCACTGTGATATGCAGCTTACTGCTCCTTCCTCCCAGCTGGTACCAGTAGGCAAACCTGGTGCCCCCATCACTGCATCAGGCCAGCTGAAGGGCAGCCCCACCTATGGCAGCTAAAAGGGCACAGCATAAAGGTTCCTCCTTGCATGCTCAGCCCACAGGCCCTGGCAGTGGAAGCGGGAAATGCAGACAGGAAGCAGGAAAGAGCTCTTTCCTCCTGGCAGGCATTGGTACCACATGCCTGCAAACACTGCCATCATTACAGGGGCTGGGTAGCTCCAGACAGTAGAGCTTCTGGGCACTAGAGGGTGCCACTTACACAAAGTTATTATTCCACAGTAGTCATTAGGAATATGAAATGGCAAAAGAACCTGGTACAAACCAAAATCCCACAAACACCAGAAAGAGGGCCAAGTGAAACTGAACTCACCAATCTTCCTGATAAAGATTTCAAAACAAAACCCATAACATGTTCATGGATCTACAGAAAAATATTCAAGAACTCAGGGAGAATTTTGAGAAAGAGATAGAAACTTTGAAAAATACAGTATATGAAATGAAACATCCTATGGAGTGATTTAAAAGCAGATTAGATGAGGTAGAGAAGACAGTAAGTGAAACAGAAATTAGAGAATAGGAATACAAAGAAGCTGAGACACAGAAAGAAAAAAGGATCCCTAGGAATGAAAGACTATTAAAAGAACTGTGTGACCAATCCAAATGGAAAAATATTCGCATTATAGGGGTACCAGAAGAAGAAGAGGGAGAGAAAGAGATAGAAAGTGTTTTTAAGGAAATAATTGCTGAAAACTTTCCCAATCTGGGGAAGGAAATAGTCACTCAGGCCATGCAAGTGCACGGATCTCCCAACACAAGGGACCCAAGGAAGACAACACCAAGACATTTAATAATTAAAATGGCAAAAATCAAGGACAAGGACAGAGTATTAAAAGCAGCCAGAGAGAGAAAAAAGATCACATACAAAGAAAAACCCATCAGGCTATCATTAGACTTCTCAGCAGAAACCTTACAGGCAAGAAGGGAGAGGCATGATATATTTAATGCAATGAAACAGAAGGGCCTCAAACCCAGAATACTCTAACCAGCAATATTTCATTTAACTTTGAACCAAGGATTAAATACTTTCCAGATAAGCAAAAGTTGAGGGAATTTACCTCCCACAAAACACCTCTACAGTGTATTTTGGAGGGACTGCTATAGATTGAAGTGCTCCTAAGGCTAAATAGCTGTTACCAGAGAAAATAAAACCACAGTAAAGGAAGTAGACCAAATTAATTACTAGGCAAATCAAAAATAAAATCAACTACCCACAAATCCAGTCAAGGGATACACAAAGAGTACAGAATATGACACCTAATATACAAAGAGTGGAGGAGGAAAAAAAAGAAGGGAGAAGAACCTTTAGATTGTGTTTGAAATAGTGTACTAAGTGAGTTAAGTTAGACTGTTAGGTAGTAAAGAAGCTACCCTTGAACTTTTGGGAACCACGAATCTAAAGCATGCAATGGCAATAAGTACATACCTATTAATAATCACCCTAAATGTAAATGGTCTGAATGCACCAATCAAAAGACATAGAGTTACAGAATGGATAAAAAAACAAGACCCATCTATATGCGGCCTAAAAAAGACTCATTTCAAATACAAAGACATACACAGACTTAAAGTGGAGGGATAGAAAAAGATATTTCATGCAAATAATAGAGAGAAAAAACCAGGAGTTGCAGTACTTGTATCAGATAAAATAGACTTCAAAACAAAAAAGTAACAAGAGATAAAGCAGAACGTTATAAAAATGATAAAGCAGTCAGTCCAACAAGAGTATATAACCATTCTAAATATCTATGCCCCCAACATAGGAGCACCCAAATGTGTGAAACAAATACTAACAGAATTAAAGGGGGAAACAGAATGCAGTGCATCATTTTAGGAGACTTCAACACACCACTCACTCCAAAGGACAGATTAACTAGACAGAAAATAAGTAAGGAGACAAAGACACTGGACAGCACATTAGAAAGATGGACCTAACAGAACACTCCACCCAAAAGCAGTAGGATACACATTCTTCTCAACTGCATATAGAACATTTTCCAGAATATATCATCTACTAGGCCACAAAAAGAGCCTAAGTAAATTCAGAAGGATTGAAATTGTATTAACCAGCTTCTCAGACCACAAAGGTACAAAATTAGAAATAAATTATGCAAAGAAAATGAAAAAACCCCCCAAAACATGGAGGCTTAACGACATGCTCCTAAATAATCAATGGATAAATGACCAAATAAAAACAGAGATCAAGCACTATGTGGAGACAATTGAAAGCAATAACACAACACTGCAAAATCTGTGGAATCCAGTGAAGGCCATGCTAAGAGGGAAGTATATTGCAATATAGGCTTACCTCAAGAAAGAAGAACAATTCCAAATGAAAAGTCTAAACTCACAATTAATGAAACTAGAAAAAGAAGAACAAATGAGGCCTGGTCAGTATAAGGAGGGACATAATAAAGATCAGAGCATAAATAAATAAAATCGAGAAGAATAAGACAATAGAAAGAACCAATGCAACCAGGAGCTGGTTGTTCGAGAAAACAAACAAAACAGATAAACCTGTAGCCAGACTTATAAAGACAAAAACAGAGTCTACACACATAAACAGAATCAGAAATGAGAAAGGAAAAATCACTACAGACACCACAGAAATACAAAGAATTATTACAGAATACTATGAAAAATTATATGCTAACAAATTGGACAACTTTCTAGAAAAATACAAGACTGCCCTGGAAGAAACAAAAAATCTGAACAGACCAATTTCCAGCAATGAAATTGAATGGATACTCAAAAAACTACCTAAGAACAAAATCCTTGGACCAGATGGCTTCACCGCTGAATTTTATCAAACATTTAGAGACCTAATACCCATCCTCCTTAAAGTTTTCCAAAAAGCAGAAGAGGAGGGAATACTTCCAAACTCATTTTGTGAGGCCAGCATCACTCTAATACCAAAACCAGGCAAAGAAGCCACAAAAATAGAAAATTACAGACCAATATCCTTGATGAACAACAGATGCAAAAATACTCAACAAAATATTAGCAAACTGAATTCAAAAATACATCAAAAAGATCATCCATCATGATCAAGTGGGATTTATTCCAGGGATATACAAAGATAGTACAATATTATAAAATCCATCAACATTATATACCACATCAACAAAAAGGAGGACAAATGATCATCTCCACAGATGCTGAAAAAGCATTTGACAAAATTCAATACCCATTAATGATAAAAACTCTCAACAAAATGGGTATAAAGGGCAAGTACCTCAACATAATAAAGGCCACATATGACCAACCCACAGCCAACATCATAATTAACAGTGAAAAGCTGAAAGCTTTTCCTCTAACACTGGGAACAAGACAAGGATGCCCACTCTCCCCACTTTTATTCAGCAGAGTACCAGTCATGACAGTCAGACAACATAAGGAAATAAAAGGCATCCAGATTGGTAAGGAAGAAGTTAAACTGTCACTGTTTGCAGATGACATGATATTGTTCATAAAAACCCTAAAGAATCTACCCCAAAACTACTAGATCTAATAACTGAATTCAGCAAAGTTGCAGGATACAAAATTAATACACAGAAATCTGTGGCATTCCTATATACTAATGATGAACTAGCAGAAAGAGAAATCAGGAAAACAATTCCATTCACAATCCCATCCAAAAGAATAAAATACCTAGGAATAAACCTAACCAAGAAGGTAAAAACCTATACCCTGAAAACTATAAGACACTCATGAGAGAAATTAAAGAGGACACCAATAAAAAGAAATACATCCCATGCTCATGGATAGGAAGAATTAATATTGTCAAAATGACCATTCTGCCTAAAGCAATCTACAGATTCAATGCAATCCCTATCAAAATACCTACAGCATTCTTCAATTGACTAGAGAAAATAGTTCTAAAATTCATATGGAACCACAAAAGACCCCAAAGAGCCAAAGCAATCCTGAGAAGGAAGAATGAAGCTGGGGGAATTACACTCCCTGACTTCAAGCTCTACTACAAAGCCACAGTAATCAAGACAGTTTGGTACTGGCACAAGAACAGACCCATAGACCAATGGAACAGACTAGAGAGCCCAGATATAAACCCAAGCATATATGGTCAATTAATATATGATAAAGGAGCCATGGATATACAATGGGGAAGTGACAGCCTCTTCAACAGCTGGTATTGGCAAAACTGGACAGCTACATGTAAGAAAATGAAACTGGATTATTGTATAACCCCATACACACACACAAAAAAAGTAAACTCAAAATGGATCAAAGACCTGAATGTAAGTCATGAAATCATAAAACTCTTACAAAAACACATAGGCAAAAATCTCTTGGACATAAATATGAGCAACTTCTTCATGAACATATCTCCCTGGGCAAGGGAAACAAAGCAAAAATGAACAAATGGGACTACAACAAGCTAAAAAGCTTCTACACAGCAAAGGACACCATCAGTAGAACAAAAAGCCATCCTACAGTATGGGAGGATATATTTCTAAATGACATATCTCATAAGAGGTTAACATCTAAATATATATAAAGAGCTCACATGCCTCAACACCCAAAAAGCAAATAACCCTATTAAAAAATGGGTGGAGGATCTGAACAGACACGTCTCCAAAGAAGAAATTCAGATGGCCAACAGGCATGTGAAAAGATGCCCCATGTTGCTAATTATCAGGGAAATGCAAATTAAAACCACAATGAGATATCACCTCACACCGGTTAGGATGGCCAACATCCAGAAGACAAGCAACAACAAATGCTGGTGAGGATGTGGAGAAAGGGGAACCCGCATACGCTGTTGGTGGGAATGTAAATTAGTTCAACCATTATGGAAAACAATATGGAGGTTCCTCAAAAAACTAAAAATTGAAATACCATTTGACCTGGGAATTCCACTCCTAGGAATTTACCCAAAGAAAACAAGTTCCCTGATTCAAAAAAACATATGCACTCCTATGTGTACCGCAGCACTATTTACAACAGCCAAGAAATGGAAGCAACCTAAGTGTCCATCAGTAGATGAATGGGTAAAGAAGATGTGGTATATATACACAATGAAAGAAGATGTGGTATATATACACAATGGAATATTATTCAGCCATAAGAAGAAAACAAATCCTACCATTTGCAACAACATGGATGGAGCTAGAGGGTATTATGCTCCGTGAAATAAGCCAGGCAGAGAAAGACAAGTACCAATGATTTCACTCATTTGTGGAGTATAACAACGAAGCCAAACTGAAGGAAGAAAACAGCAGCAGACTCACAGACTCCAAGAAGGGACTAGCGGTTACCAAACGGGAGGGGTGGGGGAGGGTGCATTGGGAGGGAGGAGAAGGGAATCAAGGGGTATTGTGATTGGCACACATAATGTAGGGGAGTCATGATGAAGGCAGTACAGCACGGAGAAGACAAGTAGTACCTCTGTAGTATCTTACTATGCTGATGAACAGTGACTGCAATGGGGTGTGTGGGGGGGACTCGACAATATGGGTGAATGTAATAACCACAATGTTGCTCATGTGAAACTTTTATAAGATTGTATATCAATGCTATCTTAATTTTTAAAAAAGCATTAAAGATAAAAAAAAAAACATGTGACTTCTAGGGTTTGGAGTCCAAAGTTCAAATCCTGACTCTGCAACCTTTGTTAACTTGAGCAAGTTGCTCTAGGAGGTTTAGCTTCTTCCTGGAAGGACAGGATTGAGCTGGAGGTATGATCATATATTTAGCAGGTGGCTATAGAACTAATTGGAGATTATCTAGGTAAAATAACTAGCACATAGGTACTGCTCAATAAAAGCTATTCTTAGCCATACATTTTTATAGCCCACCCTTGAAAACAGTGGGCTTCCATCACAATAAATCTTTGGGTTATTTATTTATTTTTAAATGGTCAAATAAGGCCTTTTCAATGCCTCTCAAGAAGCAAAATTCCAAAATGGAGTGAAAACTTACAAGCAAAACCTATTCCCTCCCATCATTTATTCCATAGACGGACCCATGTCTATGTTGCTTTCCTGCCTCTGACATCTCTTCCCTGATTTTTGTTTTTATTCCTTGAGTTGATAATTGAGGCTGTCAGGAAAGGCTCTTACTGAGTAGTATCACACTGAGGAATTCCAGCTGGGATTAACGAGCATGTTGCTGAGTTGGAGAAAGAGAGAGAAGGCCTCTCAGGAAGGAGCCCCACTCAAGGCAGTGGTGGATTTGCACGTCTGGCCTGTTTGGTTATTCAGTCTGCATCTGGGAGGGCTTCCCAGTGCGTCCATTGTCTCAGGGAGGGACCTGAGCCAGCATGTGTCTGAAGAGTGGAGTGAATACAGAAACACACCTGGAGAGTAAGTCGCTGAAATGAAGTTAGACAGAGATTCTTGCTGCAGGTCTAAGCATTTCCTGGTGCTTTAAAGAGAAAATTAGAATCAGATATTGTTCTGGTCATGAGTTGGGCATCTCCATCACAATACCAGGAGTCTTAAGGTCAAATACTATAAAGGGATACAATTCAAAGAGATGTGAAGCCTTCGTGGATGATGTTGCATGTGCCAGGCCCTGAGCTATATTCTGGGAATGGAGATTGAAGGTGAAATTCTGTCTGCAGAGGCACCTGGCTTCATGCACAGAAACCAACAAATGCCCTTCAGAGAAGCATTCTTCAGTCTGCAGAACAGGAGCTCAAGGTCACAGAGAAACATGCCTGGAGCCACACTGGAATACCTAGGTCTTGGTGCTAATGAGTTGAGCATCAAGTGTCAATAGAGCCTCCCCCAAAATTACATTTCCTCCTAACTCTCCAGATGGTCTATTTTATTTCCTCTTGTCACTATGCCCCAAACAGGTCTTGTCCAAACAATCCTATGATTATGACTCATAATCCAAGCGGCACCAATTTTACTTAGAACACCATTTTCAGGAACGATGTCGTGAACTTTGAGGAAAGGCAGAATGGTTGACACAATCTCCCACCTCTCAACCCTGTTCTGATGGCTTCTATCCTTTCCCCAGAACATTCCCTCTGCTGTCCCTGTGCCCAGAGTGGGCCTCTCCTATTACCAGGTCCCTGCAGTCACCCAGGCCAGCATAGTCTCCTCCCCATTGTGGTCACTTCTTAACTGCTGGGGGTGTGGTGGGCATGAGCATGGGCTGGTCCACCCCTCTGCCAGTGCCCCCTGGCTCCAGAGCATTGCTGTTACTTGCCAGCCATAGGAATTTCCAGGGACTGTTTTTAAAATCCAGACTCCAGAAGGTCCTACTGTAGACCTACTGAATCAGTTTTCAGGGGAGGGGCCTAGAAATCAGGATTTTTAATATGTGCTCTAGGAGATTTTAGATAAAGCAAGTTTGGGAGTTTTATCTAGCATTTTAAAGGAGAAACTCAAAACCAAGACTTGGACTTCTTTACAAGTGTACACATGTGTTGGGGCAAATCTTAAAGGTGAGTGAGTTTTTAAGTGAGCAAGTCCCCTCCCAAAGGGCACTCATTCTTTCAGCTCTCTGGGAAACCTCTTAAAAATTATGATCAGAGAGCAAAATGTTCCCAAGGGCTCTGACAGTGCCTAATACTCATTCTGAAAGTGCTTGCTTAACTGTTGCCACGAGTGGGTGTTTGCCTGTAGGATTTGGAACTGTGGATATCTCCCGCCCCAGTGCAGAAGTAACAGCCTTAGTCATATAAGAGACCTAGTCATGGCTTTAAACAGAGACCTCATTTTCTCAGTTCTGTGGAATTTCCAGTGTCTGTGAGGCTGTATGTGTGACTGTCTTTGGAAGGATTTGTGAGCTGTTTCCTGAGGTCTTTTAACTTGACTGGGGAAGCGGTGTTAAGCGAGCGGCTTCAGGCAGCCCTGGGGTCTTGCAGCAGATGAGCAACGGCATGCCACCCCTGGAGTTGGAGGTGGGCACTTTTCCTCCGGGGCTCCTTTGTCTGCTGTTTTTAGCATGGGGCTGCATCCTGGTTACCTGTGCTCCAGCATCCCCCTCCTTCCTCTCCTGGACTCTCCCACTGTGTCTGAGGTTCTCAGCCAGAGCTTACTCCACTTGCCAGCTCTGCATCGCATTTTGTTGAGTCCCACTTACAGAAGCCAAGAGTGATCTGTGCTGTTCGGTCCGGCCCTGTTCACATTTTCCATAGGCTGTGAGCATAACAACTGTGAGCCTGGGCTCCCAGTTCCCACCAGGGGCCTGTCCTGACCCTTCACTGGGCAGGCTCCAGAAAGCGGCAAGAAGGCCCCCCCACTGGGCCACACCTGTGGAATCTGCGGTCGGGCACACGGGGCCATCCAAGTCATTACACTAATGTCAGGACAGAGTAGAGGAATGACCAAGGGATTCGGTGGGAGGAGGGCCAGCAGATCAAGGCCTCCTTTGTGCCCTGCGCCAGAATATGACACGGCAATCCAGCCTGGTGCTCGCAGAAGCAAAGAACACATCTTACAGAGTTTGAATCAGATTGAGAGGTACTGATGTTATAACCGAACAGGACTGACTCATTTGGGTTGAATGGGATCTCAGAGTCCACTGGCTTGCATACTGAACAATGGTTCTCACACTTACTGAGTCTAAGAGTCCTTTGGCAGAGCAAAAGATGGCTACTCTTGCTTCCTTGCTCAGAAAGGCTAACCAGAAGCATCAGAAAAGATGGTTTTCTTTGATGGAGGCCCCAGTGAATGATGGCCCAATATAAATATACTTTAATTCTTGGTTCTGTTAATTTGCTTTTCTTCCTCATTTTGTTGCCCAAACAAGAACTGTGGCATCATCCTAAGTCCTCCTCTTTCCTCACCCCACAGATTCCATCAGCCCCCAGATCCTGGTCACCCTAGTTGTTCACTGTCCATGTGGTTGTCCCCTGCCCTCCCTCCTCCCTCACTGTTCAGGCTTTGTCCTCTTTGCACCTGGAGAACATGGCTTCATGGCAAGTCCTCCCCTCTCCAGCCCCCTCAGCTCTCCATCCATCCTGTTTACAGGGGTGCCCATCTTTCCAAAAGTGATCCTTTAAACATGCAAATCCAGTTACGGTACTTGCCTAAAAATTTTTCAATGGCTCCCCATAGTCTGAATAAAATCCAAATTCCCTAGTGTGCCATACAAGGTACTTCATGGTCTACACTGCCTAACTGTACAGCTTAATTTCTCATCACATCTCACATATATCAAGAGAAAAATCACACTCGACCCATTCATTCATTCATTCATTCACTCATTCATTCAGAGGTCCTATCATGCATCCGATCCTGTGTAAAACTCTGAGACTCCAGTGATGAGCAAGGTATCCATAGTCCCTGATTCCATAGAGCTGGCAATTGAAGTGGGAAAACAGACTTTAAGCAAAAAGGTGCAATCAATTTCAATGGATGCTGTGCTAGAGCACTTGCAGAAGGACATCACCTAGCCTAGTGTGCAGGGAGGACCCCTGATCCAAAGGAATTAGTGAGCAATGATGAACGTGACTTAGAAGTGGCAGTGAGAGATGGTACACCTGAAGATTCGAAGGTGAGAGAACTTGATGTTTTCAAGCAACTCAAGAAAAGTATGGCACATGAGTGATGAGACAGAAAGCTGGAGAGGTGATCAGGAGCTTGGTCATAGAAGAGCTGAGAAGATTCCATATTTAGGACTTCCTGACCTTACCCAGGGGCACTGAAGAGCCACAGACCCAGTTTAACCAGATTTGCATGGTAAAGCTCTCTCTGGTTGCACTTTGGGGAATGGGGCGAACCATTTACAGCTCCCCAAATTGCTGTGCCTTCTGCCCAGCAGGCTAGAAGACCCTTTTACTATTGTCTACTCAATAAGCTCCTTCCATCTTTCAAAACTCAGCTCAAAATCCTTCAAATTCACAGACCACCCTCCCCTCTGCTGAGGTCGAGTCAGGCACTTCTCCATCTCTGCCTCCATGGCGTATTTATTCATTTTTTTTTTCCATGTCAATGCCCATCTGCTTTACTAGGCTGTGAGTTTATAAAGGGGATCCAGTCTGTATTTCTTTCAGCTTTATATCCTAAGGCCTAGCACTTACAAGTTGCTCTCAACATGTTCTTGGAATGAATGAATTTACACCAGGGGCAAAAAATAAACAAACAGAAAAGTAGGGATTCCAGACCTCCGTGACTCCCTCCATGTTACATCTTTCCCTCTGCTGGAGGGGTCCCACTCACCCTAGACCCAGAAGTCTCAGGGGCTTACCATCCCTGAATGCTCTTCTAAGTGCATCTAAGCAAATAGGCTCCTGAAGGCAAGGAGAACTCTATAGCATCTTCCCAGTCTTCAGTCATGGTGGAGACAGTTGACTTTGTACCTAAGTTTGAGCAAAGGCCTGGTCAGAAAGTCCACATTTAACACTGGCTTCATTGAGGGGCACTGGGAGGCTATGTATGTAGTATGTAACTCTGGGCCCCCTTCCTGTCAGTCACTATCAAGCTGCATATTTATTAGGATGTTTGGGGGGCGGAGGCAGGTGGCAGTAGTGTCTTGAGGAAGGGGTAGCTTTTCCAGCCACACAAATGGCTCTGTGTGGGCTTGATAAACTAGGAGTGTATCTTTAGTGAAGATGATAGAAACTTTGTTTAGTTGTTTACTTGTTATTATTTGTAAGTAGCTTCCAGCAGTTTTTAGTTAGGATTGATTTCAGGAAGAACAGGCTTGCTTTTTTGGAAAGGGTCTTAACATCAGCCACGCAGAAATGTTTGATTTGCCTCATCTGCCCCACAATGGGGCCCAAGGCTCTGGAATCTTGGAAGCACTAAACGCCTTTGCTGAGTTTACAAGTTGTTTTTGCTCTTAAGTACAAATTGGTGAAAACTGAGATTCATTCATTCATCCAACCCCTTTATTCATTCACTCAACATATTTATGGAACATCTTTTTGGGGTCAGTGATTTGCCATTTGCTATTTGCCACGTCCTCATAAAGCCCATATTATGCAGGGACTGTCATTCCCAGGGCATACAGCTTATAAACTAAATAGGAAAGTTTAAGTTCTGTGCTTAGAGCAACACTTTTAAGACATAACCAAACGGGGATTCCAGCCTGGGCCCTTTTGCTCCAGGGACTTAAACTCACCCAGGGGAGACAAAACATATAGAGGAATAACCATGATCTGTAGTGCATGTGACCACTGGACTAGGCCAAAGAGGTGTCCACAATGATGCTGGTAGGTAAGAGGCAGGAGAGACGATTTCCAAGATAATGAGATGGCTTCCTGAAGGAGGTGGCACTGGAACTGGATAGGGTAGGATTTGGATATGAAGAAAGGGGATAAGGCCCCTCTCTCTACAATTCTGCACTGGTGGTTCTAAAAGCCTTTCTGGAACTTTAAGTGTTGGAAGAATGCAAACAGCAGAAGGTGGTAAAAAAAAATGAAGGGAAGAGCAGCAAGGTTTAATAACACAAGGTTCTGTCTCGGCACAGGCCCGTGAGGAGGTATCTAAGAAGTCATGGCCCCTGCCCCAGTGACCAGCAATTTAAGAGGCAGGCAAGTGGCCATACATCACAGAAGCATTCACCAGGTTGGAAGGCATCAAATTAGCAACATCCAGGAGCCAAAACCATGTTTGATTTTATCTCCATAGGCAATGCAGTGTGAAGCGCATTTTTTGGCAACCACTGGAAAGGCAGATTGCTGGCTTTTCATGATTCTTTGGAGTTTGATAGCACGTCAGTTCTCACGGCAGTTCTTGCAACAGAGATGCCGTGCCTTGTGCTGGGGCAGGGTGAGTGTGCAAAATGTGGTGGGAGTATCAGAGCCTGTGACACAGCTCTGGGTGTTTGTGCTGTCCTGCCCCTTCTAAGTATGTTCAGTTAGAGAGTTTGTCTGGAGTGTATTCCAGGGCTGTCATGGGAAACGACTGCCCTCTTTAGGTATCTGTTTTCCATGAAACTGATTATGGTAATGTTTCTAATGTGGGGCCCTATCGTTATGAGTGTTGTTTTAGTGTCCAGTGAATTTATTCTATGGGGTTACTTCCCTAAAATTCAAATGTATTATGCTTTCAGAAATATTTCTCACTCCAGATCACTCTAAGTTTTATTTCATAGCCATCTATGGAATCGGGTTTAACATGTGAACTAAATAATCATCAGATAGATCCTAATGACTATGCCATCATCATCAATAACTGTGTACAATTGATAGTCTTATGAAAAGTAACAGCTTCCCACTCACTAGGATGCTGGACACATGTTCTTTTTTGTTTCGTGATTCTACAATCGGTAAGGTAGGATTTTCACACTGAATTACAGATGAGAAAACCGGCTCAGTTAGGTAAAGCTGTTCCCAGTGGCCCCAACTAGCGAGGGGCACAGCTGGAACAAGAGCTTGGGTGTCCCCACTGACCCCAGGGCCTTTCCAGGAACAACAGGCTCCAAGTCAGATTCCAGAGGTGTGGTGCGGCAGTGAACCTCCCCCTTCCGTGCGGACACTAAGTCCGGAGCACCAGGGCTGAGGGCATTGTCCCCTTAAGCTTCCAGAATCATGGGGAATGTTATTCAAACAAAACCAAGGAAACCACACCTTCCCTGCACAAAAGAAAAAAAGAAAACCTCATGAATCAGAAGGGACACAGCTAGCTGTGTTCTTTATCCACAGAAGGAACATACCAAAATATCCCAGGGCACAGACCCTCGGGGGAAGGGACTTCTGAGTCCTCTCCACCAAGCCATCCACGCAGTCCCCTGCCATGAATGCGGATCGGGCCGCTGGAACTGTCACCCCTCTCAGACATGAAGCAGGGTGAGCAGGGAGCTCTGTGCAGCCCAGCCGTCCTCCTGTTCCTCTTGTACTTCTAGTCACATGATGTCAAGGAAAGGTATCTTTCTGGAAGATTAAAGGTCAGTTAAATGGAGTCTAAATATCCAATGTCTGCTTTTTTGAACGGACGAAAAAGGTGGGCGATCTGTGGTGGGCCTTGCTTGTTGGGCTATTCCAGCCTGGAGACAGTGCCTCTGTTCTGAGGTGTGTGACAGAGAAGGGACCCACAGAGAAACAGGCTCTTAGCTGGTGCCAGAAGCAGATCTTTGGTGTTTTTCTGCTTCCGCTGCTGTTAAAGGTCTGGGTTTTAACGGTTATGTCCTGAGCCAGATTTCTTAGCAAGTCACAGACTAGAGAATAAAGCCTGGGCTTGGGCACAGAGGCAGCTGGGGGCCGCAGCAGAGCCACGTGGGGCCCATGTGACCCTGGGAGGCTCCCATTCCAAAGGGCAGGCTGTCCTGGACCTGGCCCTGGGCAGGGTCAGGCCCCTGCTGCAGGACAGCCCAGCCTGGGAGATGGCTTCACGCTGCCGAGGTCTTTGCCGAAACAAAGGCTTGCTAATAGTTCCCATCCATCACCCAGGAACGCAATTGCTGGGGCTAGATAATTGAGTTCTGTTAGCGGTAACAGATGAAGCTTTGAAGCGCCTGAGCCCATGCTTGTCTGTCACTAGTGGCGGGCTCTGCCTTGGGAGGGCAGTTCTGTGGGCGAGGGGAATGTGTGTTCAAGCTTTCATCCCAGGGCAGGGGGCAGACTGAGACCTGATGTCATTATTTCTCTCATTTGGGCCCCAAATCCCTACTGTCTTTGTCTTTATAGTTATCCAGGAAATATTTGATGACCACAAGGTTGTAATCCAAAGAGTTAATGATCACTTAACATTAATACATTTTTTTAAATGCTCTTTTGTAGTTTATCAATTTTTTGTAACACTAACTAACGTGCATATGGTGTCAGAGTAACATCATTTCCCTTGATCTCCCTGTGGGGCAGGCAAAGTAAGGAAGGCACTCCTGTCCCCTCTGACATTCAGAAATGCTAAATGATATGCTTGCTGTGTCACAGAGTAAAGAAAGGGCAGCCGACACAAACCCAGGTCTCTGGGCTCTGAAGTGCTGCCTCAGACAGGGCCTCTTCCTTCCCAGGTGGCTGGCTTCAAGGCCGGCCCTGCTTTCCTGTCCTCTCCTCTCTGGTCCACCTGGGGTCCTCCACCTCACAGCGGGGTGCTCCCACAGCCCGAGTGGCATCCCACTTCAGTCCAGTCCATCCAGCACAATGGAACCCCATGGTCAGCAGTGTGGATGCCCACGGTCAGCACAGTGGACACCATGATCCAGCACAGAGTACCTGGTGCCACTCAAATAGTCCTTGAGTGACAGAATAAACAAAAGGATGCTGCCTGTTTACTCAAAAAACTTCAAAGGCTCCATCTACCTATAAAATCAATGTTTAAACTGCTTATCAAGATGCTCTGTAAAATATTTCTCTATTAGTCAGTGCCATTTACATTTTGAGAGATGAAAAACTCAATCCCAAAGAGCCTAATATAAAAAAGGGAACTGACTGGCCTGTGTAACTAGAAAGCCTAAATATCAAGAGGATCGACTGAACTAGTGGTCTGTTGCATCAGGGATGCCCGAGGCCCAGTTTGGAATTGGAAGTGGAGGCTGAAGTAGCAGAGATGATGAAAGGGTGGGGGGTAATTGACAGGTAGGCAAGGCAAATCCTGGAGTCTGGATTTTCACGCAGTCCTGGGACATTTGTCTGAATAGGGCGGATCCATTTAAGCAGCTTCAATGGGGTGTGTTAAGGACTTAAGGCCAGGCCCCTTCCACTTGGGATGGGAGTGGAGGGGGTGCTAGATAATGTCATACAGGCAGTGGAGTAGTCAGGAGCTCCCACCTGATGAGAGAGCCATTTCCAGGGCACACCTCACTCCCTGACATGAATGAAAATTATTTCCTTCCTGTGAAGAGAAACATCAGGGCTGCTGATGGCCCTGGCTGACTCATGCACATATGCCTGAAAGCTGGGACCTGCCCCAGAGAGCTGGCTCCTGGGTCTTTCACGGCCAGGATATCGTAGGCGCCCTTTACAGTCAGTGTGGGAGTTCTCCGATTGAAGAGAACAAAGGGAAGTGATCCAAGGTTGATGCAAACCAGCTGTATTTCCCAAAAATATGTGTGTCCCCAGGCCTCAGGGCAGTATAAGCACATTGAGATCATGTTACCTGTAAATTCTCCAGAGGTTTCTTTAGGCATCTGAAGGGGCACTGCAGTTCAGTATTGGTGGACTCTGGTTGGTTAGGTGTTTTTAGTGTGTACATGTGTATGTGTGTAATAGGAGCCCACGTGCATGTATATGTGTATTAGGAGCCCATGGACGTGTAGATGATATGCATGTGTATGTGAGTGTAGTGGAAGTCCATGTGTATGTATATATTATGTGTCTGGACACTATCAATATCAGTCCAGACCGTTTCCCAACAATAAATTACTATATCCTAAAGGCCTATTGGATCCTTACATGCTTTTTTCTGCTACTTCAACCAAAGTTACCAAGCCGGAAGGGCTTCTAGAAGCCTGGGAGAGTGGGGTAAGGCCCCTGGAAGATGTGCTGTGCTCACTTCGGATTCAGACCCGCTCCAGTGGCCAGTCCTGTAACAACAAGCTGGCCTTAACCTTCAATCACAGAGGAGGAAACCAAGACTCAGAGCTCCCAGATTGTAAAGGGTAAAGGCCAGATGCAAACCCGGGTTTCCCGACTCCACAGGAAGGGCTCTTTCCACCATGCAAAGTCCAGAGTGTGTAGCTGGGCAACCTGGTTTGAACCCCAGCTGGACTACTTACTAGCTATGTGACCTCGGGAGAGTGACTTTCTGTCTCTGTGCCTCAGTTCTTCATCTGGAATGCTATGAGAATTAAAGGAAGGACTGCAGATGGAACTGTGTGTTGAACAAACAGTAAGTGCTATGTAAATGCACTCTTACCCCCTTATGACCATTATATCACACTGCTACTGAAAATGACTTGCACCCAGAGACACAACATTGTGGAGGGACAGGAAGCCTCTTCTCAAATGGAAGCCCAAGAAGGCTAAGAGCCCCAGGAAAGCCGGCCCCTTCTTCCCACCTTGGTCAGTGTGGCCCTCACCAGTGAGCCCAGATCTAGGACAAGGCCCGCATGGGAAAGGAAGGTCACCCTGAGAGCTTTGGGGGGTTTGCCCTTATTGGCCTAAATTAGATGGTCTGACGGATGTTTGGAAAAATGCACTGCATTCTTGATGCATTTTCCCCATCAAAATCCGTCTGTTTCATTCTCTTTTAAAGGGCATTCGTGAGTCACTCAGCAGGAACAAAGAAGCTTCAGTCTGAAACTTCCATGGGGGAGTTTCAACAGTGTGGGTTCACATGGCTTTTTGAAATCCGAAAACATGCCTCAGAGGTGGCCTTTAGCACCTGATAGCAGCTGCTCCTTCTTGACAGCTGGATCCCACATGCAAACATCATTCGTGGGAACGTGTTGGCATCATTTGCATGCAGCTGTGGACAGCTGGGTAATAACAGGGTGTCCCGGGGAGGCAGCTTTACATCACTTTGTGCTTGTTCTGCTTGGTGGAGCCCTGTGTGCTCCTAGGTGGGTTCATTGCAGTGTTTCATAAGGAGCTCCAAAGGCAGATGGCATCCCTTCTCTTCTTAGGGGCAACTCTCTAACTCTGGGACTCAATCTCCAAGTCACCAGTGTGAGGTGAAGCCACCAAAGGCAAATGGGGAGACAGAACAGCTGTGAGGGGAGTCCTGCGATCTCGGGCCCAGACCTATCATGCCCTGGAGGCCTCTGGGCCACCCGCTTCCCTTCACCCAGCCTGGGAGAGTTGTCCTCTGGTACTCCCTCAGCCCTTGGGCTCACCTCTATCTGACTGCTTCTTACTCTGCCTTTTCATTGCCAACCTGTCTGTCTCCCCAGACTGAAGGTCTTGACATCAGGCCCTGCCTTACTGGGTAGCCCCAGGGCAGGCCATTGTGGGACTTACTCTGTGCTCAATGAGCTGGGTTAAAGGAACGAGAGGTTTAGGGTGGGTAGTCATGCTTGCTTGATGTGGTCTTCCAAAAATACCCTCCAAGGGCAACTGAGTGCAGCCTCAGACTCAGCTTCTTTGACTTGTATTAAGGTCTCTCTGCAGTTCATTTGGGAAGTGCAGCTTGTGGTTTGGGGTCAGGGTTGGCCACTGCTGACCTCTTCATTCTTCCTGTTGCTTAAAACAAGAATGTGATCAATGGAGCTAAGGATATGATAACTGGAGCCCTGGCAGTCACCTTGGACCCAAGAGGAAACATATTTTTACGCCAATTTTACAGTGAGGAAACTGAGGCTGAGAAAGGAAAGAACAGCTATCTAGTCAATGGCAGAACTGAGATTCAAAAACGCAGATCAGTTGCAATGGCTGACAGGGTGAAAACATTTTCCAGGCATTGAGTGTATGCTGAGGTAGCACTTAACCACTGTTCTGAGTCACATGTCCCTTAGGACTGTCTGCATATTTAAGACTCTAAAGTCTGCCCACTTCATCACTTATTTAAGAGCTCTAACATGACTCTTGGTCATTATTGTCCATGGCAGGTTTCTTACTGGTCTCCAGTTTTGAAAAGTAGTCACAGCATCTTTGGTCATTACTAT
Source organism: Smutsia gigantea (assembly GCA_032199065.1). Taxonomy (NCBI): domain Eukaryota; kingdom Metazoa; phylum Chordata; class Mammalia; order Pholidota; family Manidae; genus Smutsia; species Smutsia gigantea. Next base: position 403,336 of record JAVSCE010008603.1, read on the forward strand.
GACATGGTTCTTCAAAGCAGTTTTTTATTAAAGGAAGACAGAACTGTCAGAGGAAAGAGTCTTGAGAACTGAGTTAGAATATTATCAATAAACAGGATTGCTTTCTAGGGTCAATTTTTGGATGTTACACTTAGAGAGGATGCTCATGGCCAGAGATGCTGGTACACACCCTACAGTGCACAGCACAGGGCCCCATGACAGAAGTGCCCAGTGCTATGGGAGGGGACCCAGGACTAGACCAGGGGAACTAGTTGAGCTTATGTAACACAGCATCCACTGTTTTATTTAGATGTCTCAGTAAGAATCTCAGGGTCTACATCCTCTCCTTTCTCTTAACATTTCTGCCTTTGGCTATAAGAAAAAGTAGTCCTGCAGAGTCTATTCAATGGCTGTTCAGTTGGTCCATTATTGATAATACAATGATAGCTTTTAAAATCAGTCTCTACTTCTTTAGTAGCTTCGATCCACTGAATAGGAACTTAGAGATCATCCATTTCAGAGAAAGCAAGTCCACAGCCTCTGTGCCATGCCATTCCCACTCTAGCCCATGCCTGTAGAAAACCTTCAGCTCAATCCGAGCATTTTTGTAGGGCTGAAGCGCAGCCTCATACTCCTTCCCAACCCAGCAGTCCGGAGACAACTGCCAGTGAATATAGATGGCATGATACGTGAGACCTATTTGCCTTTCCTCTTGTAGTTCACCCCCTCTCTGTGGCTTGCTAAGCCAGGGCCAAGCTGAAACTAGAATCTAGGTTTTTCACCTTCCTGTCCACTGCTCATTTCACTACCCTATGCTAGGGACTGTAACTTCATTTAATATCTGTTATGGTTTGAATTGTGTGTCCACAAAAAGCTGGGTTGGAATTGTAAGCCCCAGCACCTTGTGAACCTTATTTAGAGATATGGTTTTCCAGAGGTAATCAAATTAAAATGAGGTCACAGAGATAGACATGCACAGAGGGAAGACGCTGTGAAGATGGGGAGAAGACAACCATCTACAAGCCAAGAAACACCTGAGGTTATAGAGGCCAGGAGACAGGGCCTGTAACAGATTCTCCCTCACAGCCTCAGGAGGAACAGCCTTGCTGGCTCTGAGACAATAAATGACTGTCATTTAAGCCTTCCAGTTTGTGGTACCTTTTTACTGCAGCCCTAGCAAACTAACACAACATCAAATGCTGGAGCAGTCTTCCTTAACGAAAACCACAGTTACTCCAGATTTGATTTTCATTGTTATGAACTTCTCTGATGTTTGCATATTGTTTTTCATTTACCCAGTGTCTTATTTGGTATCTATTTGCATTCCCTACTGGGTACTAGTCTAGAACAAATTTTAAATATCTTAATGGTTTACAATAAGTCAGGTAATGTGAGTGCTTCTCCTTTGTTCTTTTTCCAAGTTGTTTGCTATTCTAGGTCCTTCACATTTCCATATGAAATTTAAATCAGCTTGTTGATTTCTACAAAAAGACTTGCTATGATTTGGATTGGAACCACCTTGAATCTATAGATCAATTCAGGAAGAACTGACATTTTAACAATATTGAGGCTCTTGACCCATAGGTCTATTCCTCTACTTATTAGATCTTCTTTAATTCCTCTCAGCATTATTTTGTAGTTTTAAGCATGCAGGTCTTGAAAATCTTGTAATACTAATCCTTAAATATTTCATATTTTTGGTGTTATTAATGGTTTTAAAAACTTTCAGTTTCTGATTTCTCATTGCTAATACATAGAAATGTAACAGCTTTTGTATTTTGATCTTGCATCCTGAAACCTTGCTAACCTGAACTTAATAGTTCTAGTTTTTTTTATAGATTCCAAAAGGTTTTCTGTGTAGATGATTACACTGCCTGTGAATAGAGACAATTTTACTACTTTATTTTTTTCTTGCCTATTACATTAGCTAGCACTTCCAGTACAATGTAGAATAGAAGTGGTAAGAGTGGACATCCTTGTCTTGTTCTTGGTCTTAAAGGGAAAGCAGCCAGTCTTTTAACATAAAAGATTTTTCCAATGCTTTTGCTGCATCTGTTGAAACAATTAGATTATTTTTTATTTTATTTTGTCGGTATGGTGAATTACAGTAATAGATTTTAAAATGTTAAACCAATCTTGCATTCCTGGGATATCTTTACTTGGTCATGATGTATTATCCTTTTTATATATTGTTGGATTTATTAAAATTTTGTACAAAATTTTTGTGTCTTTGTTCAAGGGGGATATTGGTCTGTAGTTCTCTTGTAATGTCTTTCTGGATCTGGTATCAGAGTAATGCTGGTCTCAGTAAATGAGATAAGAAGTATTTTTTCCTCTTCAACTCTCTGGAGGAGTTTGTATTAAATTGCTATAATTTCTAACTTAGATGTTTGGTAGAATTTCCCAGTGAATCTATATAGATCCAGTGGTTTCTTTGTGGATGGGTTTTAGCTACAAATTTTTAAAATAGATATAAGGCCATTCCTTTTGAATCCTCTATAGCTTTGGTCATTGATATCTTTCAAGGAATTTGTCTTTTCATATAAATTGTCAAATTTATTGGCATAGAGTCATTTATAGTATTCCCACATTATCCTTTGTCTGTAGAATCTGTAGTGATGCCAACTCTCTCATTCCTATATTGATAATTTGTGTCTTCTTTTTTCTGACCATTCTGGTTAGAAAATTGATTTTATTGATCTTATCAAAGAACCAGAAAGCTGAAATCACTGACTTGAAACCTTCATCTGTAGAATTTCAATTTCAATTATTTTTATATCTTCCATGTCACTATTTCATATTCCTATTAATGATGTAATTAATGCTTCCTCTTAATTAATATTGATAGGAATATTAATTAATAGCCCTATTAATGTATGTAATACATTAACAAATGCATAGAAAATAGTTGTAATACTTGTTTTTAATTCCCTTATCTCCCAGTTCTATCATGTGTGTCATTTCTGGGTTAGTTTCAATTGAATGATCTTTCTCCACATTATAGAGTATATTTTCTTTCTTTTTTTTTAAATTTTTTAAATAATTTATTTTGGATCATTAATCTACAGTTACATGTGCAATATTATGATTATTAAACTACCCCCTTCATCAAGTCCCCCCCACCAACCCCATTACTATAGAGTATATTTTCATGCTTTGCTTGACTGGTAATTTTTGACAGAAAGTCAGATATTATAATTATATATTGTTTGGTGCCGGATATTTTTATTCTTATAAATATCCTAGAGCTTTATTGTAGAACACAGTCAAGAAACTTAGAAATGGTTTAATCCTTTCAGATTTTGCTTTTGGGATTTGTTAGGTGGGACAGAGCTGCATTTAATCTAGGGTTAATTTTTCCCAGTACTGAGGCAAGCTTCTGGGAACCCTTGAGTCATGAGGTCTCCTGCGCCGGCTGCTGGGAAGGCACTGTTCCTAGCTCTGTGGAAGGTCCAGCACTGTTTCTTCTCATCCTTTTGAGTGACCCCTCTCCCACCTTGGGTATTTTCCTCATACACGTGTTGATGAATTTTGCTTCAAAAGACAAAGGAGACCAGAAGGACATAAGCCTCCCTGGACTTCACTGATGTCTTGGGAGGCCCTGAACTTCCACCACCTCTGGACCAAGCCTATCTGGATCTCATGAGACTCCAGAAGCCCTTCAAGATTGAGGCGTTCATTCCTCCAGCTGCTGAGAGCGTTGGTGGCTGATCCCTCCCAGCTGGATCCTTCAGAGGTTACCCTCAGTCAAGGACAGTCTTCTCACCCAAGGATACACCTTCCCCAGGGGCACCCACATCCAGTCATTGGCTAATGAAAGGGCACACATCTTGGTCCCCTTTTCTCAAGACCAGACAGCCTGTAGGGTCATCCCATTTCTAGGGCTCCCTGTGGGACTGTGACCTCCTCCCTCTGCCTGTTCTGCTTTTTTCATTCCCCAATAGGCTGCTGGGCCTCAGGGTATCCTCCAGTAAGTCTCCTAAGGTTTACTCAGGCAGAATCTCTGTTTGAGTGTATTACGTATGATGGATGCCATATGCATATACATGCTTGCATGTTTGTACTACATACAATGGATATCTTAGATGTTACATACAATACATACATACCTACAATGTTTAGGTATAATGGATGTCTTAAGGCATTTGAGTTTAATTCATTGGCACCCCAGTTGAGGAGGGCTGCTCCTGGGCATGGGCACCCACCTTTCTGGTCTAGAAAGTCTGTCCCAGGACTGTTCCAGGAACACACGCCCAGCTCTCTTGACTTTCCCAGCTCCTTGTGGCTCCCACTGTGGCTCCTCTGTCCATGGATCCTCTGTCCCACGTCTGTCCTAGGCTCACTCTGCACCATGCTTCTACTCTGGGGCCCCTCCCTGGCCTCCCACAGCTGCTGCCTTGGGCATCTGGGCTGTGTCACCTCTGTGTCCTTACAGGTTTTCTCAGCCACTCACTATGTAGTCCCGTCTCACTGGCTGCAGGAGGGGTGGTTTATCGAGCCCTTTAGAAACCCTGTAGAGTTGTTAGGAAGGGACTGGCTTCTGACAGTGTCAGGAAGACAACTCCCCCCGGAAACAGAACAAACACATTTCCTTGCTGTGTCCTGTCCTTCTGTGCTACAGAGGCAGGGCACCAACCCCATCAGGGACTAGGAACACATGCTGCTCACACCTTTGCTTTTAACCATTCAGTGTCCACCACAAGTGGTTTACACCATCACATAAGGAGAAGATTAAAAAACATATTTCAATAACTAACTTGGGGCCTATATGCAAATAACTTGTTTGCTGAGTAGGGATTTCTGGTGCTTCAGACTGCGAATAGGCTACACAGTGCATCTGAACTTGACTATTTGAACGTTTTACCATTATTGGCCAAGATGCTACTAATAGGACACATTTTCAAAATATTTTGGGTACACTAACTGACCACTTGTTTTTCTTGATCCATGTGTTGAATCTCAGCTTTACAATGGGGGTATGTAGCTGAAGGACAAACTTAGGGGCAAAATTAAAACCAAACCCCTGATACCTATCTAGACATTTAGATCATAGTCTTGGGATGTAAAGTACCTTGACATTCCTAGACAAAGTCAGCTCAAGTAAAAGGCCCTCCTGTGAAGAGAATGCTCAGAATTCCTATGTATCTGCCTATCTCATGGGAAAGTAAATAGTCTCAAATTAAATATGAAAAGCTTATTTCGTGCAATATTGTAAGAGCCATCAGCATGATAGCTTTAGGTTTTTCAAATGTTGGTCAACTCACAGGGAACCACTCCAAGTGTCCTCGTCCCTTTGAAGTCAAAGTTGACAGCACAACCTGAGAAGGCGGTGCTTCCCATGTCTAGCTAACGATGTGTTTGGGGACGCAGACTGGAAGGCGCTGCCTTATTGCTGTGCTGAGTATTGACAGAAGGGTCAAATGGACAGAGCTGAATGCACAATCCTGAGATGAAAGGATCTTGTTCTGCAAATAGACATTGTTGATCAAATGACACAGGCAGGACAGCAGCCACTGACAGAACTGATTAAATCTAAGAGCTGAGATCTGATTAAATCTAAGAGCTGAGGTCCCTTAAAGATCACTGAGTCCTGAGGACACCGTTTAGTGTGGTGAGCAGCAGAGCGGTGGGAAGAGCTGAGCTCCCTGAGTCACAGTCCAGCACTCAGCCATGCTTGTTGATTAGCACCTATTCACTGACTGCCAGCTGTGTTTAAGGTCACTGCTCTGCTCAAACAGTCCACCAAGGAAGCATGCTGGAGGCTTGCCCTTTCCCTGGATAACTCTCCTGCTCCCTTGACTTGACAATCCTGGGAAGGGAGTCACACACAGAGAGGGATGCTCCTGTAGATGTCATGATGAATGGAATCACCACTGACTCATCTGTGGCTTTGGGCTGACTCTCTGGGTCTCAGAGCCTTTATCTGTAAATGAAGACACTGGCTTTAAGACTTTGCTCCAGCTTTCTAATCCTCAATGTCCAGAATTCTCCTTTCCCAATATCTGTCAGGTTGGGCTTCATCCACAAACAAATCAGGAAACGAAGCATGGCAACAAGCCAATTCCCAGCCCTGGTTTTACAAAGCCTCAGATCTCATGCATTATCTCCAGGGGTGAACAGATTTCTCAGGGCAAAGCGTTTCCATCCCTTTCATTTTCTATGCCATGCAGTGCCCTAGGATGGGAGGCAGATGTGAGCACCCTCAAACAGAGAATAAGCCCTTCACTAGGAGCTGGGTGTGGGCCCTGTGGGTGAGGTGCTCAACCCTCTATCCCAACATCTTCCAATCCTAAAACACCACAGCTGACCCCTTGGGCCACAGGAGAAAGAGCCGCCTGAACCCAAATTTACAGAAGATAGGTGCTTGGTGGGTTTCCTAGTCTGCCCGATGCCTCCCTCCATGATGAGGCATTAGGCAACAGCTTGGAGCAATTGAAGGCATGGCCCAGGCCACCAGTTGGTGGGATGGGGTCATTTCCAGGAGCACTTAGCACAGTTACTGCTTTTGGAGGACATGAAGGTGGCAGACCCAGGGCTAGTGCTGGTAGGCCCAGAGGGGAGCTCAGGGAAGCGAGAGTTGTGTGGAGAGGCCACTAGAAAGGAGACACAGCAGCTCACAGTGACCCAGAGGAAATAAATAAAGTCCCTGATTTTCCTCCCTCCTTTCACTCTCTACCTGGGCTCCCCATTTAAAACCAAACAGAAGCCTGAGGACCCGGGAAAGCAGGCCAGCCTCTGCGGGTAGACCAGAAGGTAGAGAGGAGTGTGGAGACGGGGTCTGGAGCAGAGCACATGGCTTTATGGAAAGAGCACTGGATGAGGCCCCAACTGGACATGAATCATCTGTGTGAACTTGGGCATATACCTTCTGATGTGCAGCCTTCAGTTTCCCTGAGGTACCAAGAAGAAGTCAGAAAGATGCTTTCTAAGAGCCTTTTCCTATTTAATATGCTCTGATCATCTTGATGTCTCCTTAATGTAGCATAGCTACTCTCTTCTCAGCTTCTTGAGATTGATTAGATTGCAATTAACAGATAACATAAATAATAACAGCTTAAAGAAGATAGGGGGATGTATGTTTTCTTTATGCAAAAGACATCCAGTGGAGGGTGGTCTAAAATTGATATGGCAGCTCCTTGGAGACTCAGAGACCTTCTATTCCTTCTTACTGCCATCCTTGGCAGGAGTTTGTAGCCCTGAGGTTACACGATGGCTGCTGGAGCTCTAGCCATCATGTCCCTGTTCCAGGAAGATAGAGGTGAAGTTTAAAAGGCAGAAGGGGCTTTCCTAGAAGCCTTGCCCAACACATTCCACTGAATCTCCTTTGACAGAACTCTGTCACAGGGCCAAACATCACTGCAGAGCGACTGGGAAAGTTAGCTTTTCTTAAAGGTACACTGCTTCCTTGAATTGAATCTGAGTTTAGTTAATAAGGAAAAAATAATGGTTATTGAGTTGGCCTTTCTCAATCCCTGTCACAAGATACTAGCCCAAAAGAGAAGATATTGGTCACCAATAGCCCAGGGGGAGGAAAAGACTCCATGCCTAGTACTTGGTTAACTTTCCAGCAGGTGCCAGCATGCCCAATGACCGTTTGCTGGGCTGAGCTTCTGGGAGAAGGTCCTAGCTCTTGTGCCCTTGGGTACCAGCGGCACTCTGCCTGCTGAGTAATTTCTATCCTACCATTCTTTTTTTTTTAATTAAGGTACCATTGATATACACTCTTAAGAAGGTTTCACATGAAAAACATTGTGGTTACATTCACCCATATTATCAAGTCCCCCCCATACTCCGTCGAAATCACTGTCCATCACTGTAGTAAGATTATCCTGCCATTCTTGTCTCACACCCGACCCATCATGTCTGGCACTCCATGTATCCACACCCTGACTCTTTATAATAAGGCATCACATAATTGGAGGCTATTTGAATGGAATTGTTCTATTTTTAAAATTTAAAGTATTTGATGTATTGAACTTAAAAAATGACCTACAAAGGAGCATGATTTAATGAATAAAAGTTATTACTTCTTCCTAGCCTTAAATAGGTTTATTTCATTCTGGCCATAGATATGACAAAAGTGAGTGAGATGGAGACTAATACCAGGAAGAGAACACAGCTGGCGCTCTTTCTGAGACGTGGTTGGAGCCAAACCTCATGGGGAAATTGATCAGATGCAATTTTTAACTAATTGATGAACTGCTGTTGAAAGCCCATTCATTAAAACACACTCTTATTGATGAATGATGGAGTCATAAATTGCAAAAGCCCCAGCAGGAGGAGATGCAGCCACTGTCCCTGGAGACACTGGGCAGCTCTTGAAGTGCCTGCCTGCGAACTGGGCTTGGGCATCCGCCCTGCAGCACTGCTGCAGGAGAAAAAGTCGGGGCTTCAAGGGCAGAATATCCTGGGTCTGACTTCCAGCTGCACTCAGATGAGTATAGTTAACATCTCTGAGTTCCTCTTCTATAAGCGGAGACAATGATCCCCCATTACAGGGTTGTGCATAGGGGATTCATTAAAGATCTGTTTCTAATCGTTGCATCTGAGGCTTGAGTTGGAAAGGGAAAGCCAAGGGTTAGGCCATCTGAAAGTTCTTCCAGAGAGACTGTCACTAGCCATCCCTTCTCTTGCAAAGCAGAGGCCAAATTCATACTGACTTGTTCAGGGTTCAGATCATGCAGGACATAAGAAGCCCTATGCTGGTAAGACTTGGCTAAAAGAATGTTCTTATTTATTGAGTTAAAGCAGTTGAGCTATTCATTATTAGACACCCTCCCTATGTTCATATCAGGCCTTTAGGAGAATGACTTGGGTCAAGAAGAGCCTTTCATCTGTCTTCTTCCCCCAGCCATGGGGAGCTGGGCCTCAGGAGGTGGGGAGCACTCTAGAGCCATCCTCTGGGGCCTCACACAGTGCTTGACACCTGGTCATGACACTCTGATATTCAATGCATGAAGAGTAAATGAAATACACCCCAAAGGTGCCCATTCACAGAGTAATTTTCTCTCATGGTTGGGGACTGTCTTGCCTGAGGGTTTCAGCCCTGGGCAAGCTGTCTTGCCAATGGGTTTCAGCCCCAGGCAAGTTTGCTATGGATTCAATGTGACCAAAGAAACTGATAGCAAAATGTTCTTGGGGTGAAAGGCTTATACTCAACTTTATTTCCATGGTGGCAGGTCAGTCACTAAAATCCTGTTCACTCAGAGCAAGTCTGCATGCAGCAAGAAGTCTCTGCCTCTGGGCCCCTCTGTCTGCACAGCTGTCCCACACAGCTGTCCTCTGGGCCTCTCTGCACAGTTGTCCTGCACAGCCGTCCTCTGGGTCTCAGTCCTTGGCACTGCCACCACTCCAGCCTCTGCTCTGCTCTCCTGCAGCCTTGCAGCCCTGCCACTGTGTCACGCCCGGAGCACTGGGTGGAGCTCTTTATATAGAGTCAACAGCCGTGTATTGCCCACAGGTGTGCAGTGAGCTAGTCAACCAGGCCCAGGTGAGAATCCTGGCCACAGGAACTCTCATTTTATCCACACTCCACCCCTCCAGGATTCTCTCCTCTCAATCTATGTGCCCTCAGTCCTCTGCAATGGTCCCTGTGCAAGGAAGCTCGGACATTGTTCTCCAGCCTCTCCAGCAAAAAGTCTTGCAAACACACAGGATGGACACGTGGCTCTGTCTCTGACCTCTGCCTCTTTAGTCTTAATGGCTTGAACTGCTGCACTAGTTTCAGTTGTTGCCATAGCTCCAGTAAGATCCTATTTGGCTCCCCATCTAATTTCCTTCCATCTACTCCTGCCCGTATTTAAATCAACCCACATCTGGGTCCTCGTAACCCTCATGGGGCTCCTTAAGTTCTTCTTGTGAGTCACAGGTCTTATTTCTTTCTGGGTTCTCATTGCTTCAGCTACTGTATGTGTCACCTCGCATTTTGTAATCACTGCCTCAAGGCAGGCTGCACTGTCAGGGAAGACAGCTTTCCCCTCTCTGATCCCGACAGAACAATTCCACCCTCCCCTAAGTCCCACAGCCACCAGCTCAGCCTGAGCATAGGCGCGGACCATAGAGGGCTCCACGACCTGGGGAGGGGGCTGCTCCTCTCCTTGGGGAACTTTCAGCTGCTGGGTCTTTATTTTCTTTACAACCACTGGGCGTGCTTTCAATACAGGAGGGGCCAGTGCCTCCGGCACCACCCCTTCTTCCTTCCCCAGCTCCTCCACTTCCGGGGCTGATGACACCTTTCTCTCCACTCCCCTGAGTGCCTCCTCTGTTACAGTGCCTCGCAACAATGCTAGCTCAGTCTTCAGAAGCTCTCTTACCTTCACCTTAATGCTTCGCAGCTGACCTTCTCCTGCCATCTCCGCCTGTGCTTCCCTCAGGAGTTCATCTTTTTCCTTGATGGCCTCTTCCTCCTTCAGAACACCTGGAAGCGCTGCCGCCTCGTCTCCAATGGCACCTTGCTGCCGGCGCTCTTGTACTGCCTCCTCTTGCATCAATGCCATCTCCTTCCTCAGGGAATCCACAGAAGTTTGCAGCTCACATTCTCGTGCCGCCATTTCTTGGGTCTCCTCTGTAGACTTTTTTAATACTGTGAGAAGCAGCCAACCCACAGTCCCCGCTGCCTCATGGGCACTCTGCTTCTCAAAAGACCTACTTATTATACCAAGGGCCACCCCTACAGCCTCAGGTGTCACCTCCATGTGCCTACAGTCCTGGGGTGGGGCCCAGTCCTCTAGGAGGCGGGCCACCTCAGACCACATACCCACTGGGGAACAATCCACTGTCTCCCCATTCACAGGGGCAGCCTGCTGAAGCACCCCTCCATAAGGGCAGCCTGTCTTTTTCCTTGGTCAACAATGAACACTGCCGACTACACCATTGTCTTGCCAATGGGTTTCAGCCCCTGGCAGGTTTGCTATGGATTCAATGTGACCAAAGAAACTGACAGCAAAATGTTCTTGGGGTGAAAGGTTTATACCCAACTTTATTTCCATGGTGGCAGGTCAGTCACTAAAATCCTGTTCACTCAGAGGGAGTCTGCATGCAGCAAGCCGGTCTCTGCCTCTGGGCCCCTCTGTCTGCACAGCCGTCCTCTGGGCCTCTCTGCACAGTTGTCCCACACAGCCGTCCTCTGGGCCTCTGTCCTCGGCGCTGCCACCACTCCAGCCTCTGCTCTGCTCTCCTGCAGCCTTGCAGCCGTGCCACCCGGTCGTGCCCAGAGCACTGGGTGGAGCTCTTTATATAGAGTCAACAGCCATGCATTGCCCACAGGTGTACAGTGAGCTAGTCAACCAGGCCCAGGTGAGAATCCTGGCCACAGGAACTCTCAGTTTATCCACACTCACTATGGATTTAGTGAAACTGAGAAATGACAATGGAACATATTCTTGGGGTAAAAGGGTTTATACCTGGCTTTATTTTCCTGGCAGTGGTTGAGCACTAGAATCATGTCTGCATGTGACAGTCTGCAGGGCCACAATCCACCTCATCTCTCCCTCCACCCAGAGCACTGAGCGGAGCTCTTTATATAATGACTCAGTCAATAACAGCTTATTGCCTGCCAGTGTGGAAGCAGTGGCCTAGCGGCAGGCCAATTACATCATCAAGCAGTTTAGGGTCAGGTGAGGATCTTGGCCATAGGAACTTCCATTTTCCCCACAGGACAAACAAAAGGAACAATCAGTTCTGAATATCATGCCCTCAAAGCTGCTGTGACATATAAGTTCATCTTTGCAGTTTGCTCTCTTTCAGTTCCTTCATCTTTTCCCCAGACAGCCTTGGGATAGAGGTGGTCCACTGTGAGTTGCTGACTTTTCTTCCTCTCCCAGGTCCTCTAGCAGTCGTCCTCTCAGCCAGAGGACCTGAAGGGACTTCCCATTCTAGGCTGAGTGACAGAGCCCACGGATGGCTCTCCTCTGGATCTGGGTGACTTGGCCCTCCCGGAGCCCCCTCAGGGCTGCTAGGGCCACACTCAAGGTCAGCAGCAGGGGGGGCCAAAAATCAGCCATTGATGTCTGTTTCCTCTGGGGGACAAGAGGCTGATGGTGGCCTTCCCAGAGCCCACATTCTCATGGTCAGCACAATGGGGAGCAGCAGGAAGGTGTGGGCCAACTTCCATTTAGCTGGGCTTGGGATTGACCCTCCCAACTCTGTCACTGACTGCTGTGTGACCCTGGACAAGTGGCTTAACCATACTGAGTCATTGTTTCTTTAGCTGTAAAATAGTTTTCAAAGAGACCTAGCTCAGAGAACTGCTGAGATGATCCTGGGAGTGATGGACAGGGAAGCGCTGGTGTGGCGTCTGGGAAATGGGAGGCGAGACCAGCCTGCCCGACTCCTCCCAAGTCTGAGTCAGGTCCTCACTTAGGGCTGTGTTCTCTCTTTCGGGGGACGCATCACTACGGTTTATAATTCTACGTTTATTAGAGTCAGCCCCTGGCTGCCCGTAGCTATCTCCACATCAGAGCATAAGTGCACATGGAGTATATGCAGGGCCATTTTTGACACAGCCTTGAGCGTTGCCTGACCTCTGGATGCTCAATAAATATCTGCTGAGTAGACAAACCTTTGTCCCTTCCTTTGACTGACTTGGCCCCTTTCGCCACCCAAACTACCTGAACTGGCTGTTAGAATAATCACACTTACCCCTTGCCGCCAGTTTCCAGGTTCTCAGCTAACGTGAACTAGCAGTTTAAGCCCCACAACAGCTGCTGTTCCTACTGCATGGATGCAGAAAGTGAGGTACAGGGAATTGGACTAAGTTGCCCTAAATATCACCATCTGTAAGAAAGAAACCAGGATTAGGATGATGGTGGCTGTTGGGATTTTAATCTACTCTGTTTGGAACCCAGAGGTCAAGTTCACGACCCCCAAATCACTAGTCAACCCAAGTTGAATCCTCCTCCTCCTGCTGCCTTGCGCTGCCCGTTGATGGGGCTGTACTACAGGGGTGGGGGCTAGGGGTGGGTGCGGGGTGGCAGGAGCTGGTTGGCCTGTCCAGTCCCTCCCAGCCCTGAGCAGCTGGGCTGTCACCAGGTCCCCCCAGAGTCCGGGGGCTGCCCTGGAGACGGGCAAGTGGGCCCAGGGCTGTTCCCTATTGGCATCACTGCTCTTTACAGGCAGAACCCACCCTAAGCTGCACGTCCCAAGCAGAGGCTTCCTCCTGGGTTTCTCAGACAGTTAACAGTATGAATGACCAGGGGACCCCTTCCTTTTCCAGTTAAGACATCAGCAGAGCTGCAGAGGCCCTGAACAGGGTGGGCGAGAGGGTTCAGGTCCTGCCTCTGGGCTGGTGCTGGAGCTTGGTCGGCTGACCCCTCGCAGCAATTTCAGCTCCTTCACTGCCAGCATTGCGGCAGGGGGTGTGAAGGCTGCAGCCCCTTTGTACATTCAGATCCTTAGAAGCCAGACTGGTCTAGGGTGTACAGAGCAGAAATGCATGGGATGTCCCTGATACCAACTCAACTCCCTGGGCTCCTGAAACTCACATTCATGGCAGGCATCAGCATCGTGGGGAAGAGTTGGTCATTTTACACTCGTTTTGTGCCAAGGAAGACAGCTCTGGGCAGCAGCTCTGCTTGCTGTGAACCTCAGTGCTGGCAGCACTGGTTCATGCTTTGGTTTATTTGCTGGATGCTGTTCACTAGCTGTGTGGTCTTGGACACCTCGCCTAATTTAAGTCCCAAGTTCCTTCACCTGCAAAAGAAAGATATTAAAGTATCAACTACACAGGGCTGTAAAATCGCAGTAATGATTGTAAAGTGCTCAGCACAATGCCTGGTGCAGAGTTAAAGTATTTCAGAAACTTTTATTACTACGAAACACTTACTGACCACTCCATGTGCCAGGGCCTGCTGTGTGCTGGGGAAACAGAAATGAGTGAGATGAAATCCCTGCCTTTCCCGTGTTCCCTGAGGGATCACAGAGATGCGTGTGGAGCCCACTCATTTTAGCAAAGTAAGAGACCACAGGGAAGGGAGCAACCAGCTTCCTGGAATGGTCAGAAGGCCTCCAGAGTAGGTGACAGTGAGCGGAGACTCTGTGGATAAACATAAACCTTCTGGCCAGCTGTACCAGATGGGGAGGGCCCTGGGGGCTGCAATGCCCCACAGGGGTGGGGGTGGGGAGCGCTCCCTGCCGCCACCTCCATGCTGGAGGCTGGAAAGGAAGACTCCTTATTCCAACAGTGGAGGCTACGAACTCAGGATGTGTGGTGGTTGCTGGGAGGTCACAGAAGAGTTACTGAACAGGAGTGTGGGGACTAGGACAGGAGTGTCCTGGGTGGAGGAGCAGAAAATGGGGAAGGAACACAGCGGCGGAGCCACCTCACTATCTGAAGCAGGTGCCTGGTGTGCACATTTAAACAGCACATTTAAACAGCAGGGGTCGGGCGGGCAGAGGTGAGACCCAGGTGCAAAGGAGCCCCTGAAAATCTGCAGCCATGATAGAAACAAGGGCAGAGGGTGCAGGCAGGTGGCTTACAGGACATGATTTCCCCCAAACCAACAAGAATACAAAGAGATGACATTCATTAGCAATCAGAGGGATATGCATTTAAACAATAAGGAGAGAGCATTGGAAAACTATTAGACTGACAGGAAATAGAAACCTGCATACAGCCAAGTGTTGGTGGGAATGGGGGATAAAGGAGACTTTCAACCTTTGGTCAGAACGTAGACCGACCATCGAGGGTTTGGGGGCAGCTGTCAAATCAAGTATATATTTACTCTCTGACCCAGTTGTTCTACTCTAGGGGATAGGTCTCAAAGAAATTCTCACCTAGGTGCATAAGGGACAAATACAAAGATGATCCCAGCAGCTTTATTTGTGCTAGCAGCCTGGGAGATTGGATGTGTAAGTGATTTTTATCCATACCATGGAGAACTATGTAGCAATTATGTTAGCTGAGAAGTACACAGGACAGAGAAAATGGTAGGAAACAGGATGTAATAGGAATAGGACTATGTGCAGGCATTAAAACATACCCAAAGCAGCAACACATATTTTGCAAGATACATATAAACAAAAAATACGTATTACATATATTAACATTATTGCCTTTGGGGAGAAGGGAAATGAGAGTAGACAATGGAAATGAAATAGAATAAATAGATAACTAAAAAGAAGGGTCTTGCATGGAACAATGATGGTATTAAAGATATGATTAACTCAGCCTCTGGTACCTGAAATGTGAGGAAAACATGGAAAGGCACGGCAAGCTCGGGGGAGCACTGGTGGTGTGGAGTGCTAGGTGAGATCCTGAGGCTGGATCTGAGGAATGTCAGTCATCAGGGGCCACAGAAATTTCTTAAGTAGTTGGATGAAGAGCTATGGAGATGTGGAGGAAGCGGACAGGGCAGGCCGGCCTGTGAGCTCTGCTGTGATCTAGGTCAGGGGTGCAGACCTCTCTGCAAAGGGCCAGGTAGTAATGATTTGGTCCTCAGGCTGTGGTCTGTAGGCCTAGGCACGGAGTATTGTGATTTGGGTCAGGCCAGTGGCAACTGGAAGAGGAGAGAAGGGGCCAGGTACACATGTAGTTGAGGGGATGGAACTGACCAGACTTGGGAGATGGGGGACTGGCTGGTTGGTGGGCCATCCAGGGGCAAGAGTGGGGTTTGAGGGCAAGGGTTCATTTCTAGACTTGTTGAATATGAGTATTTGTGTGGTATCCAAAGAAGATGTCAGGTGATATGCCTCCAACAGCTGGCTTTTGAGACCAGTAGAAAGGTTGGGCTGCAGATACAGACTGGATGTAGGCTCCAAGCTCATTCTCTGGCTCCCCCAAGGCAGCCCAGGTATCTGTGGGCCTGGGAGAGACTCCCCCACCCCCACATCCAGGGGGAGCCTTTCAGCATGTCCCATTCCCAGATGTGGGCACTGGTTTGGGATACAACCCAAGAGGTCTAATCAAGGTGAAGGTAAATCTCAGGTCTCTTGATTGAAATCCTTTCTTCCCTCCTTCCCTCTCCCTCCCTTCCCTCCTTCCCTCCCTCCCTGTCCCCTCCTTCCTCTTTCCCTCCCTCGCTCGCTCCCTTCCTTCCTCTCTCTCTCTTGCTTTCTTCCTCTCTGATTATAGCTGTCAGTGGATATGAACTCTAAACTTGCCATGTCGCTACCAGCCCACCTGTGAAGACAGCCCATGAAAGCAGGTAGGGTGGCAGGAAACCCAGGGAATGGGCCAGAGCCCCTGGGCCAGTGCACTCTCAGATCCGCTCTCCACCCCGGCCATGAGGCAGTTTCCTGACTGCTGCAGCTGGTGTGAGTGGTCACTGCACAGGTGTGAGAGGCGGGGGCAGGGTATAGAGTGAGAATGAAGATTACCAGGCCCATTCCTGAAATGACCATGACAACCGCTTGTATTATTATCAAAATGCTTATATAGTGCTCACTGTGGGCTTGGCACTGTGCTAAGCACTTTACAAAGATGAACTCGATTCACGCTGGCATGAAGGGGGTAAGTGCTATCATTGTATCCATGTTATGGATGAGGAAACTGAGACACATGAGGCTGTATAATGTGCCTGAGGTCACACAGATGATGGCAGAGCCAGCATTCAACCCAGGAATCTTAGAGCATATGCCCTAAACTAAAACATTTCTTCTGCTCAATGCACCTGGTTCTCCTCACTTTCTCACCAAAAATCTCGTGGGTCAGCATGGTTAGACCTGACGTAGCATGAGATGGAGGCTTGGAGAGGTTAAACGACCTGTCAGAGACCACGAAGATGCAGGGTGGGTGCAGCTGGGATTCAACCTGTCTCCAAAGTCCAAACACTTCTGTCATACCACCTGACGCCTAACAAACTTGAAGGACTAAGAAGAATCCCAGACTGCAGAAAACAGAGCCACATGGGGGGAGAACAGTTGCTGGGGACCCCCTGCCAAAGGAGGAAGCAGAAAGCACTGAGCCCAGGAGGGAGACCTGGCCCGAGGGCTGGGGGCCAGGGTGTAGACCAGCCCGCAGGGATGGAGCGTGCACCCTGCACATGGGAAATGCCTGTTGCCCTGTTGAATCCCCAAAGCATGACTCCCAGGCACCACTGTCTCCATTGTACAGGAGAGAAAGCTCACTCAGAGAGATGAGCTAGCTTGTTGAAGGCCCCGAAACCAGCAGAGCTGAAGGTGGAGCCAGGGAGCAACTTCAGGCTCTTTCTGAAGCTCCATCCAGTTCTGGAAACTGGAGGGTCAGGTTTTACCACTTGGTTTGGCTAATTAGACCTTCCCTACTGCAGCTTGTCTGTCAGTCTTAAGTCAAACATCTTTCCTAGTCCTTTGTGTCTGCCTTTGCTCCCGAAACCTTGTTCAATGAAAGAAATGGATTTTACTTCAGCTCCTGTCAGTGAGAACTAGAGCTGGGCAGGAACTAAAGCAGTAATGTGGATTTTCATCAGGAACTCTGGCAATGGGGGAAAAGAGGCCTCAGGACAGAACTGGGCTCAGTTTTAACACAGCATGGACAGGTGGACATTTACAGCAAGGAGGGGGGTGCCAGTTAGTGCATGGAGAATTGGTAATATGAAGGACACACTAGGGGTCACAGGCGACTCTGGTTAAACTGACCTGGCAGGATTCTTGTGGGAGGCAGTTCAGGGGATGGACCTTGCCGGGGGGAAGGTGGGTTGAGGTACTTGATCAGAGTGGGAGTTCTTTCTAAACTGACTTAACAGGGTTCTTACTACAACTGGGCAATGCAGGTCCTACAAGGACAGATACCAAGGTTAAGGCCTCAAGGCCTTAGAGGAGGCCATATAGACAGAGGTCAAGGAGAGAGTTCTGTCACTGCCTAAATTAATTCTCTATGTCTACCATATACGTAGACTTTAAAGCAACACCTGAGCATGTGCTGCACCCAGAAGCTGGAATGACAGCATGGCTTTTGTGTTTAGACAGGCTCACTGAGGCTGCAGGGCAGAGGCAAGTCTGGAGCAAAGAGTCTGAACTTCAGCCTGGTGGTCAGGGCAGTGGGTGGGGGCCTGGGAACCCAAGGGAGCACCTGGGTGAGGGATTGGGAGGTGGGGGTTGGGGAGGGGTTCCCTCAGCCCATGTCAGTTTAAAGAACCTGGGAGGATGGATTAGGGGAAGGTAGTTGGACATACAAGCCTGCAGAACCAGACGGAAGTGTGGGCTGGGCTCAGAGACACAGGCTTGCAGACAGCTTTTAATTTTTTTTTAACTTTTACATTTTTAAATAATTACAGATTCACAGTCAGTTGTAAAAATATAGTGAGGTCCCACCTACCTTCCATCCAGTTTCACCAGTGGTAATATCTTGTGTAACTATAGCACAGGATCAAAACCAGGAAGCCAACAATCCTCAGAGATTCTTCAGATTTCCCCAGTTTAATAAGCTGTGTGTGTGGGGGTGTGTGTACGTGTGTGTGTAGTTCCATGCAACTTTGTGATACAGGTAGATCTGTGTGATCAGCACAACCACACTTATTTTCTGTGTTTACATTCAATAATGGTATCTTGGAGGCATTTTTGATAGATTCTTAAGGCCGTGGACAGATGAGGTTTCCAAGGCGAGGGAGCAGAGGGAGAAGAGGAGGCGGCTTGGATAGGAATACCAGGTGGAGGGAAAGGGCTCTGTTTTGGCTCCTGGGAGAGCCTTCCGGAAGAGAAGGTCTGTGAGAGGAAAAGACTGCAGGCTCCCCTCACAGGACACGGTGTCTTCTGTGGCCCACCTTACCTGGTCCCGGCTTCTGAGCAGGAGGCTTCCTGCTCATAGGGTCCAAGTCATTGGCCTGGAAACGCCAGTGTACTGGTCCCTAAGCTACACTCCCAGCAAGCAATTTGCTTTGCGCATGCTTTGTTGGGCCATGTGTACCAAATGTGGGCTGAGAAAATGTAAATATACTCGGATCGTATGTCAACAACACTTAAGACTGTTGCTAAGAATTGTTCTGCGGGCCGGTGCTGAGAGGTGGGCACCGCGCACAGCTTCCGGTGGGGGCCGGGACGCTCCCGCGCAGCTCGGGTGTTTGCCCCTAACGCGGCAGTCGGGCCCTTCGTACCAGGGGAGCCTCCTGGGAGCCTTAGCACGTCAAGGGCTCAGCAGGAGGATGTTTGGTCCCCACGGAGGAGAGGCGCTCCTTATTTCTTTAGCATCCATTTCAAGCTCTCTGTATTTTTATTCCGACATCTGCCTATTAATTCTTTCCACCACGGACTCTGAATTTTGCGATTCTGAAGATCATAGCCTCAAACACACACCCAATGGAAACACCCCAATGGCGCCCCGGTGGTCGAGGGGGAGCTGCATGGCGCAGCAGCGCCACATGCTGGTGGATGTGAGCGCTGCACCCCAAGGAAGGCCATTGAATCCCTTAAAAAGGTTCCTCCAATCTCCTCCCAAAGGCACTCAGTTACCCAGCGTCAGATGCCGTGGCTTTGCCTGGTGTAGTAGAAAAAGTCATGGACCTGGGAGATAGGGACCAACGTTTATAGTCTCCTACAGTTTGTGTATCAGGGGTTATGCTGGCTGATGAGAACCAGAGATGAACAGGACATGGTCCCTGAGGTCCCAGAACTCACACCCTGTGGAGGGAGACAGAGCCAAGACAATGACAAGGGCTAGAGACGCCTGGGGTGTGAGTTCTGGCTCTGCCCCTTGCCAGCTCTGGGACAAGTTAGTTAAGCTTTTTGAAGCTCAGCTTTTTTATATGTAAATAGGAAAACAAGTCCCTCGTGTGGTTGTTTTTTAAAAAAGTACTTTATAATAGAGATTCACTAAATGGAAGGTTTATACTTCTTATGTAATAAAAACTGGTCAAAGAAGGGAGTACTGGAAGGTGGGGTCAGGAAAGGCTTCCCAAATGCAGATACATTTCAGCTGGGTTTTGAAGGATGAGTAGGAGTTTTTTGATCAAAGGGGAAGGACATTCTGGATGGATGAACCGTGTGTACAAAGGCATGGCCATAAGAAGCACTATAGTGCACTTGAGCAACAGTGAATAGTTTGGGTGTGTCTGCTGTTCCCTCATGATTAGATTCATTTTAAATATTTTTGGCTGGACTATCCCAGAAGCACTATTCCAACTGCATGGGATTTGGGTCAGTCCCATTGGTCATGCCGCTCACTTTGGTGAAAGTGCTGTCAGCCAGGTTTCTCCCCTGTAGTTCAAGTAACAAATAATCTGTGGGGTCATATGTGGAAACTATGTGACTATCCCATCCCTCATCAGACTTCCAATGTATTCACCTGTATCAGTGTGCCCTGGTGGTTTCCTATTTACTCAGTGGGTTATAATCCACTACTATCATTACTTATTTGATGTTCAAATTGTCTCAGATTTGGCCAACAGATTGCCCCTTGAAGCTGGCTTCTGTGTCCTTCTGACATTTCCCCCCGTTCTCCGAGCACTCCCTTGCCTTCTGGTATAGTAAGGTATCCCAGGCTCATTTTGTACTCTGCCCTTGCCCTGGAACCAGCCAGCTCTCCAAGGGCCCTACTACCCATTAATGAATTTAAAGTCATTATCTGGGTGTTGGGTGTGCTCATTGCCATTAAGGGGAGGTCACTGCTTCTAGGCCCTCTCAGTGAAATATATCTGTGTATATGTGTGGATAAAACATACATACGTGTAAATGTGTATGTCTGTACATACATATTCACATCTGTATTTATTCATACCTATCTACACACTCACATATTTAGATCACATATTCACTTATTTATCAACCTCCTGTTATGTTACCAGTCTTTTAGCTAGATGGCTTTTGAGCTTTCAGAGGACAGTGGAATAGTAAAGCTTTTTGAGGCCATGCAGTCTAGCTCATTCTATTAGAGATGGGGAACTGAGACCCAGAGCAGGGGAGAGATGGGCCCCACGAACAGGCTGGCTGGGAAGCGGCAGGAAGAACACCAGGCGGACTCACCCTTGAGCAGATGGGGGCTGTCTCCCAGCATTGGGAGCTTGTCTTTTGCGAGACGAGTGGGCTTCCCTGGGACAATGCAAAGGCAAACAAGAACACTAAGAAATCAGATGCTGCCTGGAGGTGAGAAAGGCTCTGACAGTCAGAGCTGTCCACATTGGGAACGAGAGGCCGGGGAGGCAGGGAGCTCACTGATGGAGCTGCCGAGGGCTCCCACTGTGGAAGCTGGTGGAAGCCAGAGCTCAGCTCCTCTCCTGCTTTGCCTGTGACCACCCTCTGTGCTCCAGTCGGCCATGTTTTCTACTCACAAGGGTCTGGTTCCCTTGCCTGATCCTTCTAACACATTCCTCTCCTGCAGGGTCCCCCAGGGTCCAGCTCACTACCGTCAACCTAGCACCCCAGCCCTGGGACTCTCTGGAGCCTCCCCTCCCCCTGGATTTCCACCCCCACCAGCCCTCCACCTTGCAAGGGAAACTCCTGCACACTGGGCTATCATTTAATTGGAAGGCCTGGCCACAGGTCAGGTGTGAGGCTGAACGTGAGATGGCAGCTGGCTCACCCTGCAAGCTGCAGTGTGCAAGGCCAGCGCCTAGAAGTTTCTCATCCTGCCTTCTCCCATGTAGAGGTGTGGCCTTTCCCACCCGTCCCAGAGTCACTCAGATCCTTGGGGTCCAGTCTTCCCCACTCATCCAGACTCCCTGACTTGTTGAGGGTTCTGGCCCTTTTGAGTCATCTCTAGAGTTGCATATGCTCTTCTGGGGGTCATCTGAAGGCCCAGGGATCCCAGGGGCTGCCTTCGCAGTGCCGATTCCCTGGGGCCGCCCTGCAGATTCCTCTTCTGCTGGGAGTGCCGACTGCCAATCTGGTTCTGCCAGAAATACCAAGGTGACCAGGAGGTGGCGCTGCTGGGTCAGATCCCTACACCTTACATGTAGATTAAGTTCAGAGAAGGGACTGAATTTAGAGCAGAAGAGAGGGGTGGCAATTGGAACTAGACGATATATGCATTCGTCTAAAAGCATTCTGTGTGTGTGTGTTTGTGTGTACCAGTAAACACATATGTGAATACATACCAGCAAATACAAATACATGTATGTCATACATACCAGTACATATATATACATGTACACATATACACATACCAATATATACACATGCATATATACCAATATGAAAACATATAAGCATGCATGCATACTAATGTAAAAACACACACATACCAGTATATGGATGGATACATAGATAAAACCCAGTATATGTATTTAACAATATATATAATAAATACACACAAATACATATCAGTACAAACACACAGGCATGTATATATGTATGTGTGTACTGGTATGCATACATGAGTGTGTGTACACTGGTATGTGTGTGCGTCTGTGCACATCTATATGTATATACTGGCAGATAGGCACTACCAATGTGTTGCTCTGACTTCTAACTGTTAGGTTCCGGGAAGACAGCAGCTTCTCTCCAGATCATGCAGACTGAGTCTGGATCTCCATTCTCCTTGCAGATTTTTTGATCACATGTGGACAAGCTCTTAGCACACTTCTAACAGGTATCAGACAGGAGCCCAGCTGGGATGCAAGAGTCTCATGGCAATTACAAAGATTCACAACAAACAACACATTCACAATAATCAACCACATAGCTGTGATTTATGTGTTCTTCAAACACAGTACAGAATGGCAGTGCTTGTACCCTGGAGGAGATAGCATTTATGTCTGCTTGGGAAATTGGGGATGTGGGTGGGGGATTTTGAAACCAAGAGAGGGAGATTTGCAGCAGTCCTGGCCATGGTGGGGGAGGAGGGGGAGGTTCTGAGCATGGCACAGGCGGAGACTGAGACTCCCTTAGGAAGAGTGGGCAGTGGGCAGGACTCTGTGACCAAGGGGCTTGGCTTGTGGGTCCAGGCTCCAGGCAGAGAGCAACAGGGGAGCTTGGAGAGAAACGGTGGGGGGGGTAGGCACCACCCAGAAGCACTGTGAGATGGCTCAGGCAGCACAGGGTCAAGTACAGGGGCTGCACCAGGACAGCCCTGCCACCTTTTCTCAACAGCGACACACCACATCAGGCCCTGGGATGACATTTGAGAAGGCATCCTTTAGGGCTGGGGGCTCTGGGAGTTATTTGGGAAGGAGGACCCCAAGATATCTTCGAGGAAGATGAACTAACTTGAAAAGCACGAGGAACGTGACTGCATTTTATTCCCAAAGCAGGTGAGGTTGGAATCTGCTTATAAATGCATTTCTGCCTTTCTCATACAGAGCAGGTGTTGCTTCCCACTTTCCCTGATAGAGCGTGTGTGTGTGCGCGTGTGCATGCAACTGAGTGCGGGGGGCACATATAAAGTGCAGTGCTAATGTCTACAGCCCAGGTTTGTGTTAAATGCTCAGGTCTCTGAAGCACAGTCCAGAAGAGCAGTCTTGTTCCCCAAAGCCACAGGGGCTGTTTGCCCAATGATCGCCTTGTGCAGCTGTTATGGTTCCAGAGGAGAAATGTCTGTGGAGGATCTTATGGCAAATCAAAAACTCTAGAGACTGGTGTTGGCAAAACTGGACAGCTACATTTAAGAGAATGAAACTGGACTACTGTCTAACCCTATACACAAAAGTAAACTCAAAATGGATCAAAGACCTGAATGTAAGTCATGAAACCATAAAACTCTTAGAAAAAAACATAGGCAAAAATCTCTTGGACATAAACATGAGCAACTTCTTCATGAACATATCTCCCCGGGCAAGGGAAACAAAAGCAAAAATGAACAAGTGGGACTATATCAAACTAAAAAGCTCTGTACAGCAAGGGATACCATCAGTAGAACAAAAAGACTTCCTACAGTATAGGAGAATATATTCATAAATGACATATCCGATAAGGGGTTGACATCTAAATTATATAAAGAGCTCATGCACCTCAACAAACAAAAAACAAATAAGCCAATTAAAAAATGGGCAGAGGAGCTAAACAGACACTTCTCCAAAGAAGAAATTCAGATGGCCAACAGGCACATGAAAAGATGCTCCACATCACTAGTCATCAGAGAAATGCAAATTAAAACCACAATGAGATATCACCTCACACCAGTTAGGATGGCCACCATCCAAAAGACAAACAAAAACAAATGTTGGCGAGGATGTGGAGAAAGGGGAACCCTCCTACACTGCTGGTGGGAATGCAAATTAGTTCAACCATTGTGGAAAGCAGTATGGAGGTTCCTCAAAAAACTCAAAATAGAAATACCATTTGACCCAGGAATCCCACTCTTAGGAATTTATCCTAAGAATGCAGCAGCCCAGTTTGAAAAAGATATATGCACCCCTATATTTATCGCAGTACTATTTACAATAGCCAAGAAATGGAAGCAACTTAAGTGTCCATCAGTAGATGAATGGATAAAGAAGATGTGGTATATATACACAATGAAAGAAGATGTGGTATATATATACACAATGGAATATTACTCAGCCATAAGAAGAAAACAAATTCTACCATTTGCAACAATATGGATGGAGCTAGAGGGTATTATGCTCAGTGAAATAAGCCAGGCAGAGAAAGACAAGTACCAAATGATTTCACTCATATGTGGAGTATAAGAACAAAGCAAAAACTGAAGTAACACAACAGCGGCAGACTCAACCCAAG
This sequence comes from Smutsia gigantea, assembly GCA_032199065.1. Classification (NCBI taxonomy): domain Eukaryota; kingdom Metazoa; phylum Chordata; class Mammalia; order Pholidota; family Manidae; genus Smutsia; species Smutsia gigantea. The sequence goes on from JAVSCE010008603.1 coordinate 427,837, forward strand.
AATGGACTAACAGTTACCAAAGGGAAAGGGACTGGGGAAGATGGGTGGGAAGGGAGGGAGAAGGGGGGAAAAGGGCTATTACAATTAGCACACATAATGTAGCAGGGGCGGGGGTGGGGTAGGGGGATAAGGGGAAGGCAGTATAACACAGAGAAGAGAAGTAATGATTCTGTAACATCCTTCTATGCTGATGGACAGTGACTGCAAAGAGGGTATGTGGTGGGGACTTGATAATAGGTGGAGTCTAGTAACCATAATGTTGCTCATGTATCGTATACTAATAATAAAAAAAAAAAAAAACAACTCTAGAGACTGAGAGATCTCTGAAATAGAAGGGTTTTTTGAGCCTGTACAGATGCAGCCAGATAAGGACTGAGTCCTGGGAAAGGAAATTTCTGCTTCACTGGCAGCAAGGCTAGTTAACAGAAACAACTTGTCTGCCAGACTCACGAAACAAGGCACATTTATGAGGTGTCTCAAGGCAAGAAAGTTCATTAAATTCACACTGGCTACAGATAAAGAAGGTGGGCTAACAGGAAGTGGAGAGAGTCCTGGGATGGGTGATGAGTCCATTGAGAAGGCTTGTGGATTGGTTGTTGATGTTGGTCAGACACTGGTCACTTGCAGGGGGGATACGGTGGTCCTGGGAACCTTCTAGATACTGATTGAAGCTACTTCAGGAAGGCGGAGTTTCTGCTGAGCTGTGGCCTGTGGCTATTGATGGATGACCTTCTTTATTTCTCTCCTCATTCTCTGGCCCTTATGTCACTTAATTTAGGACATTTCAGAATTTTTGCCTTGTCCCTTCCAACTGGCTTTCTTTAGGCAGGGCCTTGCTCATTATGGCCGGTGGGAGCTGTTGGGTGAAGGTGCACAGCCAGCGCATCTGTTAAATGTTAACATGACCATGTCGTCCGTGCTGCTATTCCTGTTCAAATGGAGGCCCTGCCCCACCCGCCTGAGAGCCGGTGTATGGCCTGAGAGTTGAGGGTAGATGTGAGGGTTTGGGTAGTCGGCCTATTTTACAGGGTAAGCGACTCCCTGATGCAGAACAAATGTCACTCTCCTCAAACATCTTGCAAGCTGCGTGCTGTCTTCTTTATGGGGCTTCTGACTCATGATTGAAATGAATGCTGAAATTCTGCTAAAAAGAAGTTAGTGTCCTAGTTGTGCTACAACATTCCTCAGCCTTGTTGGGTACAATTTACTTTTATTTTTTTATTTTGGTATCGTTAATGTACAATCACTTGAACAACATTATGGTTACTAGACCCCCAATTATCAAGTCCCACCACATACCCCATTACAGTCACTGTGTCCATCAGCATAGTAAGATGCTATAGAATCATTACTTCTCTTCTCTGTAAATACTGCCTTCCCGTGTCCCGCCCCCACTGCTACATTATGTGTGCTAATTGTAATGTCCCTTTTCACCCTTAACCCTCCTTTCCCACACCTCCTCCCCAGTCCCTTTCCCTTTGGTAACTGTTAGTCCATTCTTGGGTTCTGTGGGTCTGCTGCTGTTTCCTTCCTTCAGTTTTCTCTTTGTTCATATACTCCACAGATGAGTGAAATCATTTGGTACTTGTCTTTCTTCACCTGGCTTATTTCACTGAGCATAATACCCTCTAGCTCCATCCATGTTGTTGCAAATGGTAGGATTTGTTTTCCTCTTATGACTGAATAATATTCCATTGTGTCTATGTACCACATCTTCTTTATACATTCATTGACTGATGGACACTTAGGTTGCTTCCATTTCTCGCCTATTGTAAATAGTGCTGCGATAAACAGGGGTGCATATGTCTTTTTGAAACTGGGCTGCTGCATTCTTAGGGTAAATTCCTAGGAGTGGAATTCCTGGGTCAAATGGTATTTGTATTTTGAGTTTTTTGAGGCACCACTATACTGCTTTCCACAATAGTTGAACTAGTTTACATTTCTACCAGCAGTGTAGGAGGGTTCCCCTATCTCCACATCTTCGCCAACATTTGTTGTTGTTTGTCTTTTGGATGTTGGTCATCCTAACTGGTGTGAGGTGATATCTCATTGTGGTTTTAATTTGCATTTCTCTAATGATTAGCAATATGGAGCATCTTTTCATGTGCCTGTTGGCTATCTGAATTTCTTCTTTGGAGAAGTGTCTGTTCAGATCCTCTACCCATTTTTAATTGGCTTATTTGCTTTTTGTTTGTTGAGGTATGTGGGCTTTTTATATATTTTGGGTGTCAACCCCTTATCAAATATGTAATTTATGAATATATTCTCCCATCTGTAAGATGTCTTTTTGTTCTACTGATGGTGTCCTTTGCCATACAGAAGCTTTTTAGTTTGATATAGTCCCACTTGTTCATTTTTGCTTTTGTTTCCCTTGCCCAGGAGATATGTTCATGAAGAAGTCGCTCATGTTTATGTCCAAGAGATTTTTGCCTATGTTTTTTCCTAAGAGTTTTATGGTTTCATGACTTACATTCAGGTCTTTGATCCATTTTGAGTTTACTTTTGTGTATGGGGTTAAACAGTAATCCAGTTTCATTCTCTTACATGTAGCTGTCCAGTTTTGCCAACACCAGCTGTTGAAGAGGCTGTCATTTCCCCATTGTATATCCATGGCTCCTTTATCGTATATTAATTGACCATATATGCTTGGGTTTATATCTGGGCTCTCTATTCTGTTTCACTGGTCTATGGGTCTGTTCTTGTGCCAGTACCAAATTGTCTTGATTACTGTGGCTTTGTAGTAGAGCTTGAAGTCAGGGAGCATAATTCCCCCTGCTTTATTCTTCCTTCTCAGGATAGCTTTGGCTATTTGGGGTCTTCTGTCATTCCATATGAATTTTAGAACTATTTGCTCTAGTTCATTGAAGAATGCTGTAGGTATTTTAATAGGGATTGCACTGAATCTGTAGATTGCTTTAGGCAGGGTGGCCATTTTGACAATATTAATTCTTCCTAGCCAAGACCATGGGATGAATTTCCATTTATTAGTGTCCTCTTTAATTTCTCTTAAGAGTGTCTTGTAGTTTTTAGGATATAGGTCTTTTACATCCTTGGTTAGGTTTATTCCCAGGTATTTTATTCTTTTTGATGCAATTATGAATGGAATTGTTTTCCTGATTTCTCTCTCTGCTAGTTCACCATTAGTGTGTAGGAATGCAACAGATTTCTGTGTGTTAATTTTGTATACCACAACTTTGCTGAATTCATATATTAGATCTAGTAGTTTTGGAGTGGATTCTTTAGGGTTTTTTATGTACAATATAATTTCATCTGCAAACAGGGACAGTTTGACTTCTTCCTTGCCAATTTGAATGCCTTTTATTTCTTTGTGTTGTCTGACTGCCATGGCTACGACCTCTAGAACTATGTTAAATAAAAGTGGGGAGAGTAGGTATCCTTGTCTTGTTCCTGATCTTAGAGGAAAAGCTTTAAGCTTATCACTGTTAAGTATAATGCTGCCTGTGGTTTTGTCATATATGGCCTTTATTATATTGAGGTACTTGCCCTCTATACCCATTTTCTTGAGAGTTTTTATCATGAATGGATGTTGAATTTTGTTGAATGCTTTTTCAACATCTATGGAGATAATCATGTGGTTTTTGTCCTTCTTTTTGTTGATGTGGTGGATGATGTTGATGGATTTTCGAATGTTGTACCATCTTTGCATATCTAGAATAAATCCTACTTGATCATGATGGATGATCTTTTTGATGTATTTTTGAATTCGGTTTGCTAATATTTTGTTGAGTAATTTTGCATCTATGTTCATCATGGATATTGGTCTGTAATTTTCTTTTTTTGTGGTGTCTTTTCCTTGGTATTAGAGTGATGTTGGCCTCGTAGAATGAGTTTGGGAGTATTCCTTCCTCTTCTACTTTTTGGAAAACTTTAAGGAGGATGGGTATTAGGTCTTCACTAAATGTTTGATAAAATTCAGCCATGAAACCATCTGGTACAGGTGTTTTGTTCTTAGGTAGTTTTTTGATTACCAATTCAATTTCCTTGCTGGTAATTGGTCTATTCAGATTTTCTGTTTCTTCCTGGGTGAACCTTGGAAGGTTTTATTTTTCTAGAAAGTTGTCCATTTCTTCTAGGTTATCCAGTTTGTTACCATATAATTTTTCATAGTATTCTCTCATAATTCTTTGTATTTCTGCGGTGTCTGTAGTGATTTTTCCTTTCTCATTTCTGATTCTTTTTATGTGTGTAGACTCTTTTTTTCTTGATAAGTCTGGCTAGGGGTTTATCTACTTTGTTTATTTTCTCAGAGAACCAGCAGCTCATGCTTTCATTGATTCTATTGTTTTATTCTTCTCCATTTTATTTATTTCTGCTTTAATCTTTATTATGTCCCTCCTTCTAGTGACTTTGGGCCTCATTTGTTCTTCCTTTTCTAGTTTCATTAATTGTGAGTTTTAGACTGTTCATTTGGGATTGTTCTTCTTTCCTGAGGTAGGCCTGTATTGCAATATATTTCCCTCTTAGCACAGCCTTCACTGCGTCGCACAGATTTTGTGGTGTTGAATTATTTTTGTCATTTGTCTCGCTATATTGCTTGATCTCTGTTTTTATTTGGTCATTGATCCATTGATTATTTAGGAGCATGTTATTAAGCCTCCAGGTGTTTGTGGGCTTTTTCATTTTCTTTGTGTAATTTATTTCTAGTTTCATAGCTTTGTGATCTGAGAAGCTGGTTGGTACAATTTCAATCTTTTTGAATTTACTGAGGCTCTTTTTGTGGCCTAGTATATGATCTGTTCTTGAAAATGTTCCATGTGCACTTGAGAAGAATGTTTATCCTGGTGTGTTTGGATGGAGTGTTCTGTAGATGTCCGTTAGGTCCATCTGTTCTAATATGTTGTTCAGTGCCTCTGTGTCTTTACTTATTTTCTGTCTGGTTGATCTGTCCTTTGGAGTGAGTGGTGTGTTGAAGTCTCCTAAAATGAATGCATTGCATTTTACTTCCCCCTTTAATTCTGTTAGTATTTGTTTCACATACGTAGGTGATCCTGTGTTGGGTGCAGAGATTTTATAATAGTTAAATCCTCTTGTTGGAATGACCCTTTTATCATTATGTAATGTCCTTCTTTGTCTCTTGTGACTTTTTTTGTTTTGAAGTCTATTTTGTCTGATACAAGTACTGCAACTCCTGCTTTTTTCTCACTATTGGTTGCATGAAATATCTTTTTCCATCCCTTTACTTTCAGTCTGTCTATGTCTTTGGGTTCCAAGTGAGTCTCTTGTAGGCAGCATATAGATGAGTCTTGTTTTTTTATCCATTCAGTAACTCTAAGTCTTTTGATTGATGCATTCAGACCATTTACATTTAGGGTGATTATTGATAGGTATATACTTATTGCCATTGCAGGCTTTAGATTCGTGCTTACGAAAGGTTCAAGGGTAATTCCCTTACTATCTAACAGCCTAATTTAACTCACTTTGTATGCTATTACAAACACAACCTAAAGGTTCTTTTTTTTCCCTCCTTTTCTTCCTCCTCCATTCTTTTTATGTTATGAATCATATTCTATACTCTTTGTCTATCCCTTGGGTGACATCTATTTAGTCTAAGGAATACTTCCATCTATAGGAGTCCCTCCAAAATGCACTGTAGAGGTGGTTTGTGGGACGTAAATTCTCTCAGCTTTTGCTTATCTGAAAATTGTTTAATCCCTCCTTCAAATTTAAATGATAACGTTGCCGGGTAGAGTATTCTTGGTTCAAGACCCTTCTGCTTCATTGTATTAAATATATCATGCCACTCCCTTCTGGCCTGTAAGGTTTCTGTTGCGAAGTCTGATGATAGCCTGATGGGTTTTCCTTTGTATGTGATCTTTTTTATCTCTCTAGTTGCTTTTAAAAGTCTGTCTTTATCCTTGATCTTTGCCATTTTAATTATTATATGTCTTGATGTGGTCTTCCTTAGGTCCTTTGTGTTGGAGATCTGTGCATCTCCATGGCTTGAGAGGCTATCTCCTTTCCCAGATTGGGGAACTTTTCAGCAATTACCTCCTCAATGACACTTTCAATCTCTATTTCTCTCTCTTCTTCTTCTGGTACTCCTATAAAGCGAATATTGTTCCGTTCGTATTGGTCACGCAGTTTTCTCAATATTCTTTTGTTCTTAGAGATTCTTTTTTCTCTCTGTGCCTCAGCTTCTTTGTTTTCCTCTTCTCTAATTTCTATTCGATTTACCGTCTTTTCTACTATATCATCTAATCTGCTTTTAAATCCCTCCATTGTATGTTTCATTTCAGATATGGAATTTCTTAATTATTGAATCTCCGACTGAAATTCCTTCCTGAGTTCTTGAATATTTTTCTATTTTTCTGTACCTTCATGAGCATGTTTATAATTTTTTATTTTGAACTCTCTTTCAGGAAGATTGGTGAGTTCAGTTCCATTTGGCCCTTTTCCTGGGGTTTGTGAGATTTTGGTCTGACCCACGTTTTTTAAAAATATAATTTATTTTGGTATCATTAATCTACAATTACATGTGCAATATTATGGTTATTAAACTACGCCCTTCATCAGGTCCCCCCCACAAACCCCATTACAGTCACTGTCCATCAGCGTAGTGAGATGCTATAGAACCACTACTTATATTCTCTGAGTTGTACAGCCCTCCCCACGCCCCCCCCAACATTATGACTGCTAATCGTAATGCCCCTTTTTCCCCCTTGTCCCTCCCTTCCCATCCATCCTCTTCAGTTCCTTTCCCTTTGGTAACTATTAGTCCATTCTTGGGTTCTGTGAGTCTGCTGCTGTTTTGTTCCTTCAGTTTTTTTTTTCTTTGCTCTTATACTCCACATAGGAGTGAGATCATTTGATATTTGTCCTTTTCTGCTTGGTTTATTTCACTGAGCATAATACCATCTAGCTCCATCCATGTTGTTGCAAATGGTAGGATTTGTTTTCTTCTTATGGCTGAATAATATTCCATTGTGTATATGTACCACATCTTCTTTATACATTCATTGACTGATGGACACTTAGGTTGCTTCCATTTCTTGGCTTTTGTAAATAGTGCTGCGATAAACACAAGGGTGCATCTGTCTTTTTGAAACTAGGCTGCTGCATTCATAGGGTAAATTCCTAGGAGTGGGATTCCTGGGTTAAGTGGTATTTCTATTTTGAGTTTTTTGAGGAACCTCCATACTGCTTTCCACAATGGTTGAACTAATTTGCATTCCCACCAGCAGTGTACGAGGGTTCCCTTTTCTCCACATCCTCACCAACATTTGTTGTTTGTCTTTTGGATGTTGGCCATCCTCACTGGTGTGAGGTGCTATCTAATTGCGGTTTTAATTTGCATTTCTCTGATGATTAGCGATGTGGAGCATCTTTTCATGTGCCTGTTGGCCATCTGAATTTCTTCTTTGGAGAAGTGTCTATTCATGTCCTCTGCCCATTTCTTAATTGGATTATTTGCTTTTTGTTTGTTGAGGTGCGTGAGTTCTTTATATATTTTGGATGTCAACCCCTTATCAGATACGTCATTTATGAATATATTCTCTCATACTGCAGGATGTCTTTTTGTTCTATTGATGTTGTCCTTTGCTGTACAGAAGCTTTTCAGCTTTAGTCCCACTTGTTCATTTTTGCTTTTGTTTCCCTTGCCCAGGGAGATATGTTCATGAAGAAGTCGCTCATGTTTATGTCCAAGAGATTTTTTGTCCATGTTTTTTTCTAAGAGTTTTATAGTTTCATGACTTACATTCAGATCTTTGATCCATTTTGAGTTTACTTTTCTGTGTGCAGTTAAACAGTAATCCAGTTTCATTCTCTTACATGTAGCTGTCCAGTTTTGCCAACACCAGCTGTTGAAGAGGCTGTCATTTCCCCATTGTATATCCATGGCTCCTTTATCATATATTAATTGACCATATGTGCTTGGGTTTATATCTAGGCTCTCTATTCTGTTCCACTGGTCTATGGGTCTGTTCTTGTGCCAGTACCAAATTGTCTTGATTACTGTGGTTTTGTAGTAGAGCTTGAAGTCAGGGAGCATAATTCCCCCTGTTTTATTCCTCCTTCTCAGGATTGCTTTGGCTATTTAGGGTCTTTTGTGGTTTCATATGAATTTCAGAACTCTTTGTTCCAGTTCATTGAAGAAAGCTGTTGGTAGTTTGATAGGGATTGCATTGAATCTGTAGATTGCTTTAGGTAGTATGGCCATTTTCACAATGTTTATTCTTCCTAGCCAAGAGCATGGGATGAATTTCCATTTGTTAGTGTCCTCTTTAATTTCTCTTAGGGGTGTCTTGTACTTTTCAGAGTACAGGTCTTTCACTTCCTTCGTTAGGTTTATTCCTAGGTATTTTATTCTTTTTGATGCAATTGTGAATGGAATTGTTTTTCTGATTTCTCTTTCTGTTAGTTCATCGTTAGTGTATAGGAAAGCAACAGATTTCTGTGTGTTAATTTTGTATCCTGCAACTTTGCTGAATTCAGATATTAGTTCTAGTAGTTTTGGAGTGGAGTCTTTAGGGTTTTTATGTACAATATCATGTCATCTGTAAATAGTGACAATTTGACTTCTTTACCAATCTGGATTCCTTGTATTTCCTTGTTTTGTCTGATTGCCATAGCTAGGACCTCCAGTACTATGTTGAATAACAGTGGAGAGAGTGGGCATCCCTGTCTTGTTCCCGATCTTAGATGAAAAGCTTTCAGCTTCTTGCTGTTAAGTATGATGTTAGCTGTGGGTTTGTCATATATGGCCTTTATGATGTAGAGGTTCTTGCCCTCTATACCCATTTTGTTGAGAGTTTTAAGCGTGAATGGATGCTGAATTTTGTCAAATGCGTTTTCAGCATCTATGGAGATGATCATGTGGTTTTTGTCCTTTTTGTTGATGAGGTGGATGATGTTGATGGATTTTCGAATGTTGTACCATCCTTGCTCCCTAGGATGAATCCCACTTGATCATGGTGTATGATCCTCTTGACGTATTTTTGAATTCGGTTTGCTAATATTTTGTTGAGTATTTTTGCATCTATGTTCATCAAGGATATTGGTCTGTAATTTTCTTTTTTGCTGAGGTCTTTGCCTGATTTTGGTATTAGAGTGATGCTGGCTTCATAGAATGAGTTTGGAAGTATTCCCTCCTCTTCTATTTTTTGGAAAACTTAAAGGAGAATGGGTGTTATTTCTTCTGTATATCGCCGGTACAATTCAGAGGTGAATCCATCTGGTCCGGGGGTTTTGTTCTTGGCTACTTTTTTGATTACGAATTCAATTTTGTTGCTGGTGATTGGTTTGTTTAGTTTTTCTGTTCTTGCTTGGTCAGTCTTGGAATGTTGTGTTTTTCTAAGAAGGTGTCCATTTCTTCTAGGTTTTCCAGCTCGTTAGCATATAGATTCTCATAATATTCTCTTATAATTCTTTGTATTTCTCTGGGGTCTGTCGTGATTTTTCCTTTCTCATTTCTGATTCTGCTTATGTGTGTAGATTCTCTTTCTCTCTTAATAAGTCTGGCTAGGGGTTTATCTATTTTGTTTATTTTTTCAAAGAACCAGCTCTTGGTTTCATTGATTTTTTCTTTTGTTTTATTCTCCTCCATTTTATTTATTTCTTCTCTGATCTTTATTATGTCCCTCCTTCTGGTGACTTTGGGCCTCATTTGTTCTTCTTTTTCCAATTTCAGTAATTGTGTCTTTAGACTATTCATTTGGGAATGTTCTTCCTTCTTTAAATAGGCCTGGATTGCAATATACTTTCCTCTTAGAACTGCCTTTGCTGTGTCCCACAGAAGTTGTGGCTTTGTTGTCATTAGTCTCCATATATTCTTTGATTTCTGTTTTGATTTGGTCATTAACCCACTGATTAATTAGGAGAATGTTGTTAAGTCCCCGTGTATTTGTGAGCCTTTTTGTTTTCTTTCTAAAATTTATTTGTAGTTTTATACCTTTGTGATCTGAGAAGTTGGTTGGTAGAATTTCAATCTTTTTGAATTTACTGAGGTTCTTTTTGTGGCCTAGTATGTGGTCTATTCTGGAAAATGTTCCATGTGCACTTGAGAAGAATGTGTATCCTGTTGCTTTTGGGCATAGAGTTCTGTAGATGTCTGTTATATCCATCTGTTCTAGTGTGTTGTTCAGTGCCTATGTGTCTTTACTTATTTTCTGTCTTGTTGATCTGTCCTTTGGAGTGAGTGGTGTGTTGAAGTCTCCTAAAATGAATGCATTGCTTTCTCTTTCCTCCTTTAATTCAGTTAGTATTTGTTTCACATATGTCGGCACTCCTGTGTTGGGTGCATATATATTTATAATGGTTATATCTTCTTGTTGGACTGACCCCTTTATCATTATGTAATGTCCTTCTTTGTCTCTTGCTACTTTGTTCATTTTGAATTCTATTTTGTCTGATACAGTACTGCAACACCTGCTTTTTTCTCCTTGTTGTTTGCATGAAACATCTTTTTCCATCCCTTCACCTTTAGTCCGTGTATATCTTTGGGTTTGAGGTGAGTCTCCTGTACGTAGCATATAGATGGGTCTTGCTTTTTTATCCATTCAGTACCTCTGTGTCTTTTGATTGGTGCATTCAGTCCATTTACATTTAGGGAGATTATCGATAGATATGTACTTATTGCCATTGCTGGCTTTAGATTCGTGGTTACCAAAGGTTCCAGGGTAGCTTTTCTACTACCTAACAGTCTAACTTAACTTTCTTGTTAAGTTATTGTAAGCACAGTCTGATTATTCTTTATTTCTCTCCCTTCTTATTCTTCCTTCTCCCTTCTTTATATACTAGGTGTTTTATTCTTTGCCTTTAGTTAGTATTTGCATGGTCTGCTTTCTTTGCTATGATTTTATTTTCTCTGGTGACATCTTTTCAGCCTTAGGAGTGCTTCCATCTAGAGCAATCCCTTTAAGATATCCTGGAGAGGTGGTTTATGGGAGCCATATTCTCTCAGCTTTCGGTTGTCTGGAAGTTGTTTAATCCCTCCCTCTAATTTAAATGATAATCGTGCTGGATACAATATTCTTGGTTCGAGGCCCTTCTGTTTCATTATGTTTAACATATCATGGCATTCTCTTCTGGCCTGTAAGGTTTCTGTTGAGAAGTCTGATGATAGTCTGATGAATTTTCCTTTGTAGGTGATATTTTTTCTCTCTCTAGCTGCCTTTAATACTGTGTCCTTACGTTCGATCTTTGCCATTTTAATTATTGTGTGTCTTGGTGTTGTCTTCTTTGGGGCCCTTTTGATGGGAGATCTGTAGGCTTCCATGGTTTGAGAGACTGTTTCCTTTCCCAGCTTGGGGAAGTTTTCAACAATTATTTCTTCAAAGACACTTTCTATCCCTTTTTCTCTCTCTTCTTCCTGTGATACTCCTATAATGCAAATATTGCTCCGTTTGGATTGGTCACACAGTTCTCTTAAAATTCTGTCATTCCTAGAGATGCTTTTATCTCTCTCTGCCTCAGCTTCTCTGCATTCCTGTTCTCTGATTTCTGTTCCATTAACAGTCTCTTGCATCTCGTCCAGTATGCTGCTAAGCCCTTCGTTCGCTTGTCTTATCTCTGCATTGTCTTTCCTCACTTCCCTCACTTCCTCCCTTAGCTCTTGCATCTTTTTCTGTAGATCCATCAATATAGTTATGACTTTTATTCTGAATTCCTTTTCAGGAAGATTGTGCATGTCCATCCCATCAGGCTCCTTCTCTGGGGTTGTCTGGTCTGGGGTTGTCTGGTAAGCTTTGTTTGTACCATATTCCTCTGTCTTTTCATGGTGATAGAAGTGGTCAGAAAAAGAAAAAAAGAAGAAAGGGAAACTAGTGAGAAAAAAAACAAAAAACTAAAACACCTGCCAGGTGTAGTTTCTGTGAGGATCCTGTAGGTGGCGCTGCTGCTCCACTATTCCGCAGCCTGGCCCTTTGTGACTCTGGCCGGGGAGTAATGAATGGGAGGCTGCTGATTTCTGTGGGAATTCTCGGTGCACCTGCATTTCCCAGCTGCAGTCCAAGGGGACTGAAATTCCTCAGGACTCCCAGCCTCCTTGGCTGAGTGCGCTCAGACGATCCTGCTGCTCCGTTGGGCCCCTGTCTCTTTAAGATCCCTAAAAAAATGCGCGCTTTCCTTTTGTCCCAGAGAACTGGCTGAGTGGACCTGCCATCTTGGATCCTGCACCTCTGCCTCTCCAATCTCCGATACACCGCACAAAGTGTGTCAGTGCTCCCGGCGCAGATCACCAGGACTGGTTATTTGGCGGGCCTGTGCTTCCACTGCCTCCCTGCTCTGAATCCTCTCCTCCTGCCTGTGGGCTGGTGTGGGGGAGAGCTCGGGTCCCACCCGGGCGCGGCTCCGTATCTTACCCGCTTCGCGGGATGCCGAGTCCTGCCAGTGTAGCTGCAGGCTGGGTGCCATCTTGTATCTTCTGGTCTCTCTTTTAGGAATAGTTGTATTTGTTGTATTTTCATAAATATATTTGGTTTTGGGAGGAGATTTCTGCTGCCCTGCTCACACCGCCATCTTCCCGGAAGTGAACCATGTTCTTTTGACATTTCATATTTCTGTGTGGTGCCCACTAGTGTGCAGAAACTCCAGTCTCTGGAGCTGCTCAGCCCCTAGAGTGGGGTTGGGGGTCGTAGGGGAGTGGAGCTGGTGCCTGGGGGGAGGAAAGATCTGTTTCCTGATTCCCGTCTGCGGTGCCTGTCTCCAGTGTCAGTGCCAGTGGGCCAAGCACACACATGTACACCTCTGTGCTTTGCGTGTCTAAGTGTTGTAGGTGGGGCCTCCCTCTGGCTGGCCTGATGCCAGCGCAGTGACTGCCGGTTTATGAGCAGGTGCTGGCAGGTCAGGAGGAAGGCTTGGCAGGCTGTGTGTCACAGTGGGAGGCCTTGGAGCTGAGAAGGCGGCCGGGGGATGGAGCACCTGAAGCTCCTCAAAGTTCCCAACCAGCTGGGGAGAGCATGCCCAGATAACCTTGTCCAGCTATCCCTTCTCCCGCACAGCAAGCTCCATGCAAACCCCGCCCCTTCAGCAGCCCTCTCGCTGCTAGGAAGCCTCTCAGCCTACCCGCCCTTCCTCTGACACAGAGCTGCCAGATGTGGATCCCCTCTTCCACAAAAGGCCGGAATGTCAGTCTCCCAGTTCCTCCACCCGTCCAAGCTCCTCAATGACCAGAGCACCACAGAATATAGGCTTCCACTCACAAATCAGATCTCCAGGGCTAGGTGTTCAGCAGTCCCAGGCTTCCTCCCCCTCCCACTCTGTTTCTCTTCCTCCCCCTGGTGAGCTGGGGTGGCGGAAGGGCCTGGGTCCGCCAGATTAAGGCTTTCCTATGTTACTCTGTTTCATGAGGTCTGCTCTGTTCATGAGTTCTGTATGCAGTTTGGTTCAGCCTTCTTTCTTGTTGCTGTTTTAGGGTTAGTTGTATTAATTAAGTATATTTTTGTACCATTTGTGGTTTAGGGAGGAGTTCTCCATGTCACCTCTCATGCCACCATCTTGAATCCTGCGTTGGGTACAATTTTTAAAGACGCAGTGGTGATGGAGTCTTGCCCTTTCTGGTGAGAGAAGAAACAGGTGTCAGATTGGAGGTGAGTTCACCTGAGGCAGGTGCCTTTCAGGTCTTCTGGGTGTCCTGCACCTTTCCTCTTGCAGCAGGGGGCCACTGCAGCCTTTGCGCTGGACACCTGGCCTATGCCAGCATCCCAGTATCCCCCAGTGCTTGGTCCTTCCATGTCTTTGGGAGAGTCATCAATTTCCTTGAACCTCATTTTACATCTTTGTCAAATGGGGATTAGGAATGCCTGCCTTTGATCTGTGAGGCTGTAGGGAGGTGCCCCATGTGTGGAAGGGCTTGGTAAACAGCAGATTGAGTGCCTGGGGCAAGTCCTGAAGGTCATCACGCTGAGTCCACAGCTCAGGGAGAGCTTTAGTGCTTGCCTGGTGCTGGGACCAGCCAGCTGGAGCTGCTGCTGTGTGGCCCTGCTGCATGTAGTCCCTCTGTTTCTGAGATGAGGTTAGCCACATGGCCACTAATGTCCAAATCAGGGAATGGGTGGGGACTCATAGAAAGTTCCTCTTCCCCAAATGTGCCTGGAGTCCTTGAGGGATGTACTACATACAGGTCTACTCTACTGTTCTGTGTGAAATGTGCATTTGTCCCAGTATGACTGCTGGGTTAGGGAACAAGTTGAGCATAACATGAATTTCAAGTTTCACACTTGCTTCTGCACAGTTTGTCTTGAGGAACGCTAGGTGATCACAGAAAGCTGCATTCCCACCAAGGAATACACATACAGACACACACATGCACACATGCTCACACACACATTTGCATGCACACCACACATGAGCACATGCTTGGGCATACACCAGCACACAAGCACACCTCCCACATCTAGCTCCTCACTAGCCCAGTGTGCTATGCGTCACACTCACCATGCCCGGTGTTGCCCCTTTCCCTTCCTTTCTGTAGCTTCCCTCTTCCTCCAGGTCACAGCTCACAGGCTGATCTGTCTATGCAAACCTCAGGCCCATTTCTAAGGCAAAGCGCTATATTTGTGCTGGCATTGATATGTTTCTTTATCATTTTACATGGGTAATTCTGAGCTACTGTTTCAATTAGGCCCCTATCTTCTTTTTTCAATTGTTGCTGATGAAGCCCCTAACTCCATTTCCCACATAAACCCTGTGGTTTTTATCACCCTAGGTGCAGAGTGAGTGATTTTTAGGAAGGCCAGCAGCACAGTAGACCTGGCTGTGGTGAGCCTCAGGACTGACCCCCGTGGCTGCTGGGCCAGGGCTGTAGGTGGTGATGCCCAGGTGTCAGGACACCGCTTCAGGCGGCACTAGCTGGGCTGGATCTTTGTGTGTCTCCTGTTTTTTATATTGGGGATCCCATGGGGACACTGGCAGCCACACACACCAAGCGCTCCTTGGATTTGTGCTTGTTCACTCAGTCTCCACAACAGTCCCATGAAGCTGCTAATAGTATCGTTATTTTACACATGAGAAAATAGCCACAAACAAGCTGTGTGACTTGCCCAGGGTCACATGGCTAATAACCAGAGGAGCTGGGATTGGGTCAGCCCCACTGAAGGACAATGCTTCCTCCCAGACCCAGTCAGCTGCCTTTTACTGTAAAGTGCCAGGTGGTATTTTCAGCTTTGCTGGACATACAATCTCTATGTTAATTAGCGAGAGCTGCCATAACAGTGCACAGACGGGGAGCTTAATTAACAGAAACAGATTTTCCCATAGTTCTGGAGGCTGCAAGTCAGACAGCAAGGTGTCAGCAGAGCTGGTTTCTCCTGACGCCTCTCTCCTTGGCTGGAATATAGCCATCTAATGCCCGTGTCTCTACATGGTTGTCCCTCGGTGTGTGTCTGTGTCTTCATCTTCTCTTCTTATAAGGATACCAGTCATATTGGATTAGGGCCCAGACTCATGGCCTCATTTTACCTTAATTGTCTCTTGAAAGGCCCTGTCTCCAAATACTGTCACATTCTGAGGTACCAGGGGTCAAGGCTTCAACATATGAATTTGGGGGGCACAGTTCAGCCCATAAAGGTCTCTGTTGCAGCTTCTCAATTCTGCCATTATAGTGTAAAAGCCACCATAGACAATATGCAAATAAACATAAAGGATGTGCTAGGACAAAAGTTTGTATGGGCTCCAAATTGATAATTTTGGGGGATCATGAAACATTCTTCCTTTGATCTTTTGAACAACTATAAAATGTAAAAACCATCCTCGCTGTGGACCATGTAAAAACAGGTAATGGGCTGATATGGCCCATGGTCATAGTTTGGTGTCCTTGCTCTGCAGTAAAAAAATTGGCTCAAAAGGTATGAACGCTTTAATAGCTCTTGAAATGCTTTGTAAATGAAACCACAAGGCTTACACAAATTGTTGTTGTTGGCAGGAGTGTTTAAGTGTTCTAGTTTCACCACAATTTCATGATAATTATTTTCAATATTTGCTAATTTAACACTTATAAAATAAAGCCTTTTCCACCTTTGTTATTGGAGGAATGCATGTCCATAGTTTAAAAGTCAAATAGCTACATAACCTCTAACAAAATTGCTGTCCCTTGTTTCACTCTTTCTACTTTAGCTCTACAGCACAAAGGCAAGCATTTTCAGCTCCTCTACCTGTACTGGAATTTCCCCATATTTCTAAATAACGTGCTTCAACTACTTCTTGTTGATGCCCCACTCCCCATTTTAGAAATTATTTATTGTCTTTCTACTAATGAAGGTCAGGATTTTTTTCCCTTATGCACTTTCTTTCAATTCTTCCTCCCCATCTTCCTGTATATTTAACTTTTGGATAAATCAATGTTTGCATTTTTACAACCAGGTGGATGGTCTTCATGGCTGAGCTATACAGTTTCTTTCTTGTCCAATTCTAAGTCCTTTCTGAAGTCATTGCCCTATGTTTTGTTTGCTTCCATTTTCTATGCCTGTAACCATATCATCCCAAATTCTCCAACACAGCTCTTAAACTCCTCCTTTAATTCATTGTTCTGAGGACTCAATTTAAAAAGTCTAGAATCTCATATCCTATCATTCTGAGAGGTTTATATAACTAGATGGCATCTAGGAAGAAACTAATCTAGACTGAAGGACAGAGGAATAAAAGGATGGAAAATGCAGAAAAGAGTTTCAGAGCATTATGGAATATAGCAAAGAGGTCTAACGTACATGTGATTGGAGTCACAAAAGGAGAGGAAAAAAAACAGGGCAGAAGCAACATTTGAAGGGCTGTCACTGAGAATTCACCAAACTGACAAAAGCCACTCAGCCATGGACACACAGCCATTACCAACCCCAACAGAACAAATGCAAAGGAAGCTGCCCTGTTCCTGGAGGTGACTGCTTACTCCCTGATGCTCTCCCTCGTAGACCCTGCACTTCTCTCTCATCGTCTTCATATGCTGATAGCTGAGCATGTTAGTTTTCTAATGCTGTGTAACAAATCACCTCAAAACGTACTGGCTTAAAACAGGGATAGTCCTTTATGTCTGCTCGTGTCTGCAGGTCAGGTACCCAGGAGGGGATTCGCTAGCTGGGTCTGGCCACCTGAGCTGCACTCAGATGTCACTCAGGGATACTGTCATTGGAGGGCTTCATGGGCTTAGCAGATCCTTTCCAAGGTGATAAGTTGGTGCTGGCAATTGGCAGGAGGCCTGGGGTTTTCTTCACACAGGCCTCACTGTGGGGCTGTCTTCATGATATGGCTGCTGGTTCTCTGAGCACGTGCACCCAGAGACCAAGGTGGGGCCACCAAACCTTTATGACCTGGGCTCAGAGGTCATAGGCTGGTACTTCTGTGGAATTCTGTGGGTCACCCAGGTCAGCCCTATTTTCTGCTTATTGTAGTTAAAAATATGTATGTGTCTATCTATCTGTCTATTTATCTATTTAGGTACATACTCAGAAAACACAAAGTATGCCAATGTATAAAGATCATGGTTGATCTTCACATGTGCAATCTGGTGGCGTTCATTACACTCCTAATGTGTACAGCCATCACCACCCTCTGTTTCCATCCCTTTCCATCACTCCATGAAGAAATTCTGTACCCATTAAGCAGTAACTCCCATTCTCCCCTCCCCCAGCCTCTGGTAACCTTTCATTTACCTTCTGTCTCTGTGAATTCTGCCTATTCTAGGTTCCTCATATAAGCGGAATCACACAATATTTGTCCTTTGTGGCTGGCTGATTTCTCTTAGCATAGTGTTTCAAAGGCTAATTGGTATTGTAGCATGTGTCAGAATCTCATTCCATTTTGTGGCTATTCCATGGTATGGCTAGACCATGTCTGTTTATCCATCACCTGCGGATGGGCCGGCCTTACTGTAATGAGGGAGAAAACCAAAGAGAGTGAATGTCAGGATCTGGGACTCAGCATGGGCCCTCCTGGAGGATGGTGGTGAGATGACTGTTCACAGTCAGTGTCCCACTGGAGTCAGCTGGAGAACACTGTCTATATTTGCTCACCATTAAATCCCCACTTCCTGGTGTAGGACCTGACACGAAGTTGGCATGGAATTTTGCTGAATGGCTGAATAAATATTTGGCAGCTACTGACAAATAGAGAACTTTCAGAGAATGTTGTCCCAGATTTCCAGGGTCTAGAAATCTCCCTAAATGAAGAGAAGACTGGGTTTAACTTGAGTGAGAGATTTTATTTCTGGGGGTAAGAGGAGAATGTGACCAAGGTCAGCAAAACAGAAATGCAGAGATGGAGGGGCCTCAGAGACAGCCTGCTCCTACACCCGTTCATGGGTCCGAGGAGGGTATTTTGGTTTGCAAGCCTGCTGCAGCAAAGTATCACACACTGGAGGGCCAAAAAACAGCAGAAACTCATTCTCTCACAGTCTGGAGGCTAGACTTCCAAGATCCGGGTGTCTGCAGGTTGGTCCTCTGAGGCTGTGAGGGCAAGTCTGCTCCAGGCCTCTCTCAGCCTCTGTAGTCGGCTGGCAGCCCTTGGCACTCATTGCTCTTGGACTTCACTCCCATCTGCTTCCGTCATCACATGCTGTTCTCCCCATGTGCGTGTCTGTGTCCCATCTGTATTTATAGGGCCGACAGGCATAAGGGCCACTCTCCTTCAGGACATCTTAATTACATCTGCAGCAACCCTACTTCCAAAAAAGATTACATTCGGAGGTCCTGGGGGTTAGGACTTCAACATGCCTTTTACAGGGGACACGGTTACCCGTAAGAGAGAATATGACCCCCTCAAGTCTCCCAGCCACTTCCTTGACTGACTCTGCCTCTGATGCCCAGTTAATACCCAATTATCTTTCTGATTCTTGCAATTCTAGTGGCTTCTGGCTTATCTGCAGTTCCTAGGTACCTATTATTCAGAAAAAAATAAGACTTTTGTGATGGAAGGAAAGAAGGATTAGTGGGTTGCCAGTCTTGTTTTGACAGCCGTGTCTTGACAGCCACAGGCAGGCTACAAATTAAGAGAGGAATGGCTGCCTGAGACAAAGAGGCCTTGACACCCCTGCCAGAGAGCTCTCCAGCTTGCAGAAGATACTTCCCCTCGAGGCACCCGCAGGAGAGCTAATGGATCTGCACATCGCGGCCTTGAACCTTGGCCAGGGACACTGGGTTTCTCATGCAAAGAAGGTGGCTGCAGTGAGGGCCCAGAGATGGCACTTTGCAAAGTTGGAAATGCTGCAGGTTTCTGGGTCAGCAGGCTCCGGAGGTACTCATGGTGGGTCAGGGCAAGCTCACAACCCAGCAGGAGGATTCCCTTCTTGTCAGAGCCAGACTGCAGAGCTGCTCAGAGAAATGTCTGCTCTGTGTATCTGAGCATTTATGTGACAGGGATGAGGAGTGGCAGGCTGGCTTCAGGGGTGTGTGACCTGTGCAGTCTTAGAAGAGCTCTGAGCTGTGTTTAAGGCTCTGCTGTCACCATTTGGAATTATGAATGCATTTTGAAAGGAGTCCTGCATTTTCATGTTGCCCTGGTCCCTGCAAACTATGAAGCAGGCCCTCACTGCATGTTTATTTGGAACACAAGTGCTGCCATGGACAGTCTTCAACCCATGTTCTGGTGCCGTAGAGAACCCAGCGCTAGTGGAGGAAAACAGGAGGCCAGCATTCAGGACCTGCTGGGCTTCAGTCTCATCATTGCCAGCACCTGAAACAGCTGTGAGATCTTGGGCACATCGTTCAGCCTCCCTTGGCCTCAGTTTCTTCATCTGTAAAACGTACATGCAAATAACAGCCCTGCCTACCTCACAGAATGGCCGTGAGCTCCTGAGAGTGGGGACTCCACTTCTTCCCTTTGCGTCGTGTGTGGAATGCAGCCCAGCACCCTGCATACAGACTCAGTGCATCCTCAATAAAAAAAACACAAGTTAACACAGGGAAAAGTCTCAGGCGAGCCTGTGTGAATGACCGGATTGGCGTGATGTGTCATCCAAACACTGTTTGATGTCTTATGCAAATCGGTCAGCTGGGCTCTGCTGCTCTCAGGTTTCCTTTGACAGGATGACAGAACCTGCTCACTCCAGGGTGAGCCCTGGAAGATCCCTTTCCAGGAAGGCGCTGAGACAAATGTCTTAGAAGAATGCGTGTGTATTCCTCTTGTCAGCCCAGTTCCAGCAGCCCCAGTCCTCCCTTTGAACGGCACAGGAAGATCAAAGGAGCAGCCATCGTGCACAGAGTTCGTTTAGGTTGCCCCATGCCCTGGTTACTCCTCTTTCCATTTAATGCATGAGGCTCCAACTTGAAGGACCTGCCCCTGTTTCATGACTGCAAGGGGACAGAGTCAGGCTGGGGCCCTCAGCGGTCTGATACCCCTGTCTTGATCCTGTCACCCGTGCTGGGCACCTCTGCACACCTGTGTTTGGTGTTTCCCGAGCTGGGCCCTCTGTGGGTTTTTTTATTGGGTTATTCTGCAAGAGGTTCTGAAGAGAGCCAGTTTCATGTATTTTAGCCTCCCACGTTTCCCAAGGCTTCTTGAAGTGAAATGTGGGAGAGTGGCTGCCAGTAGCTGTGTAGCTTCCTCTGAAGTCTAGGGAGCTTTACCCTTTATTAGTTTGGGTAACAGCTTTATTATGATAGAAGTCAGATACTGTACAATTAACCCATTTAAAGCATACAATTCATGGTTTTTATATTCAAATAATTGTACAACCATCGGCACAGTGAATTTTAGAACATTTTCATCATCCAAAAAAAACCAACCGCACACCCTTTTGTGGTAACACGCCAGGCCCTTCACTAGGCAGCCCCTAGTCTACTTTCTGTCTCTAATGAGTTGCCTCTTCTGGACACTTCATATAAATGGAATCACAGTGTGTGGCCTTTTGTGTCTGGCTTCTTTCACTGAGCATGTTTTCAAAGTTCATCCATGTCTCAGAGTGGGGAAGTTGGGGTTCCTATGGCCAGGATCCTCACTGAACTTAAACCACCTGATGATGTAACCGGCCTGTTGCTGGGCTACTGCTTCCACACCGTTAGGCAATAAGCTATTACTGTGCTATATAGAGAGCCCGGCCCAGTGCTCTGGGCGGAGGCAGAGATGCTAGTGCTCGAACTACCACCAGGAGAACAAGCCGGGTAATAAACCCTTTCACCCCAAAGAACGTTCTGCTGTCAATTTCTTTGGTCGCATTGAATCCATAGCGAACTTGCCGGGGGCTGAAACCCATTGGCAAGACACTCAGCCTATGTCAGTACTTTATTCCTTTTATGGCTGAACAATATTCCATTTTATGGACAGACCACATTTTGTTTATCCATTCATTAGTTGATGGATACTTGGGTTGTCTCCACTTTGTGGCTATTGTGGATAATACTGTCTGAACATTTATGCATAGATTTTTGTGTGGACATGTGTTTCCATTTATCCTTTATTTTTTGTGATTTTTTTTCTAGGAGCCAATATAGTCTCTGGAGATTCCTCATGGATGATGCTGAGTAAACTCAGTCTGCTTGGACTCAGGTTTCTTGTTGTAAAACAGATGTGGGAAGAGTGGCACATTGTGTGTATGTGTATGTACACAGCCGTGTGTGTCTTTCTGTGTCTGGTGGGGTGAGGGTGGGGAGGGGTGCTATCAGGCAACAGGCCAGGAGGGTTGCTGGAGAGGCACTGGGGGTGTGGCAGCTCATAAACCTCTTCCTATTGTTTCCCCTCCCAGTTCCCCTTGGCTGAGCTGGTGAGAGATCAGGTGAGAAGAATTTCAGGCAATTGGAGCTCAGGTCTCAGATGGGCACAGCTGGACTTGGAGAGATTTATGTGGAACCTTGCCATCAATGAGTCAGCCAGCCGGGATTGCCTTACCTTACGCTGTGGCCCTGTTTCCACAGGAGCCTGGGATGGCCCCTGAGTCTGTAAGGGCAGGGTTCTCCCAGAGGCCTTCCCCAGAGGGCCAAGAAGACACACCGTTCCAGCATTCACCCATTGCTGTTTTGTTTCAGGTTGGCAGTCATCTCTGGTTCCTACAGGAGTGACCCTGATTTGGCCAAAGTCGTTTGGATTCTTCAAATACAGCTTGGCGGAGTGGAAAGAGGATAAGCTGTGAACTGGATACTTGACTTAAACCTTTATTTGGTGCATGGCCATTGGCAGGCCGCTCACCCTCTCTGAGCCTCATTCTCTTTATCTGTTGATGAGGATGACAACTATTTACAAGATTACTGAGAGCATCAGATTATGAACACCAAGTGCCTGGAGATAGTAGACAGTCAATAAAAGGTAATTGTTTATGGTAAAAACACTGAGTTTCTATTTAAAATACAGCTGACTACCTGGTTAGTCTCTTCTGACCTGTGGGCAGAAGGCAGAGAATGAGGAAGCTAATTTTGCTTTCAAGTCAAATGCATCCTTTCCACAAATGATCCTTTTACTACATCACCGTATGTACGTAGATTTCCAAAGGACTCTGAATTTTATCTTGATGAATTTTAGTAAGTTTTATTGCATGTCTGAGCCACTGTCAATTATTTTACAAATATTTATCCACCTAACAGTGCATCCAAGTCCATTTTCTAGGCCTCCTCTGATGGGTGTAGAGAAGGGAAAGTATTTGAAAGGTGTGTGAGACACAGATACTTCCACAAATAGATTAGAGACTGGGGGAAAGCTTGGCTCAAGAGGCCCAGACACGGGTTTTGGTTCTGTTGTTATCGCTGCTATTTCACTGTATGAACATGGGAAAGTCACTCAGCCTTTGATTTGTGGATTCCTTTTAGAATCAAGTTGAACTAAGTGGTTTTTAAGACCCTTTGCCAGCCCTGACACTGGAGAAGAATGTTTGGTGATTACCTTCAGTCACCTGGCCTTCCTGACACACAATAACCTCCACCTTCATTCCTTAGTGGGCGGGACGCACAGTCTGGGGTGTGGGGCAGTTGTGTAGGCTGGCCTACCCGGTTCCAGGCCTTATTAATCACCGCACACACACATTTTGTCAGAACCAGAAAGGTGAGATGAATTACACCTGGATGTGGGCCAAATGTGAGGCAGTGTCACAGCACAGATGGCATTGTTACTTCATCTGCATCTACCTTTCATGGAGGAAATTTCAAACATATGCAAACTGGAGCGAACAGTATAATGAATATCTATATACTCATTACCCAGCTTCAACAGTTATTAACATGTTTCCATCATGTTTCATTTATCCTCCTTCCCCAACATGCTTTTTAATATTAATTTAATTTTAAGGCAAATATCAGACATTCTATCAGTTCACTTGACAGTAATTCAGGATGGATTCTAACTGGCATATGTAACTGTCCGTTACATAACTCTAATACCATTACCATGCCTAATAAATTTAACAAAATCACTTACCATCTAGTCAGTATTCAAATTTCATGCATCTTAAAGGCTGTCCCAATTGTGAAGGACGGATAGGCATATACAAGCATTCATTCATTCAACTGACACCAGGAAGTCTTCCGTATGGTTGGGCCTTGACGGAGTTCATTGTTCCACAACTGTGAGCTAGTGTGCCTGTGTCCCAGAGAAGAGCACCATCAGCTTTGAGGGAGGGTGGGAGGGTCACTGGGGGCTTCACAAAGCAGGGCGATCCTACAGGAGGCTGCATCGCGAAGGATGAACTGGGGGCAGGCGGGCAATGGGGGCAGGATGGAGCAGGAAAGAGAAGGCGCAGAAAAGATGTGCACCTAGCGAGCAGCAGGAGATACCTCTTCAACAAATACTCCTACCAGGTGTGTTCCGGCAAATGAGCAAAACATAAAATCCCTCACCTGATGGAGCTTACATTATTGTGGGGGAAGACCAACAATAACGTACTAAGTAAAACATAAAGCACGTGCAACATAAGGGCTTGGAAAAGAAAAACAACAAAAATGAGGTAAAGGGGACTAGGCTTGCCGGGATTGGCACAGGTTGCCATTGAAGATAGGGTATCTCTCAGGATGGGTGGGAGCAACTGGCCCGATGCTCACAATCCCTTTTTTCTTACTTGGCTCACAAGTGCAAATGCATTAATTTGGATTCTACTAGTTTTGCTACTTTTCACATACAGGGGTCGGGTGTGGAAACAGTGCATTTGATGGATAATTGTCATTTGAATAATGTATGATGTTCCAGATAAATGTGCCATCATATACTGTGCCACTCTCCTGCTAGTGGGTATTTGTGGTATTCAGTTTTTCACTATTGTACATAGTTCTAAAACAAATTTTTTAAACATGTTTTTCCTACTTTATAGTTATTTCTTCAGGATGTATTACCCAAAGTAGAATTGGTGGATCAAAATATGTACATATGGCATGGATATTCTACAGAAATATTAATACAGTATTCTCAGGACCACCATGGAGAATGAGTTCAGCATTCCCCTATGCCTTACAAATGATAATTCTTTTTTGTCCTAATATTTTACTACAAAAATTTTCAAACATGAAGAAAAGTTGGAATAACTTTACAGTGAACACTTACCACATAGATTACACCCTAAATACTTCACTAATCTTTGCCATCCAGCCATCCAATAATTTGTCTCATTTTTTATGAATTTCAAAATAAATTGCAGGGTCTTGTATACTACACTTAAATACTTCAGCATGCACATCACTAACCAGAATTCAGCATTTGTTTACAGTTTTCTCTTTTGAGGTCAATCTTACATAGAATGGAAGGCGCAGATCTTAAGTGTGCCTTTGCTGAGTTTTGACAAATGCACATGCAAACCTCTATCATAATATAGAACATTCTTATCAGTCCAGAAAATTCCCTCATGTCCCTTTCCCATCAATTCCTGACCACATCCTCCAAAAGCCATCACCATTTGACTTTTCTACCATAGACTTTTTTCCCTAGAATTCCAGAATTTTATATAAATGGAATCAGGCAGTTTGAAATTTTTTGTGTAAGGCTTCTTTCACTCAGCATGATGATTTTACGATTCATGCACGTTATTGCATTCATCAGTGAGTCATCCTTTTTATTGTTGAGAAGTATTCCATTGCTTGAACGTACCACAATTTGTTTATCCACTGATGGACATCTGGGCTTTTTCCAGGATTTTTAATTTATGGATAAAGCTGCACTGAATATTCTCATTCAAACCTTTTTGTGAATTTGGATATCTTTTTGCTATTTCAATAGATGTGTCATGCTACCTTTAAATTGTCGTAATTTCCACATCTTTAATTGGCAGCAATGCTGTGCATTTTTACCCTCTGATAATAATAATCCCATTTCTTGAATGCTCACTATAGTGACAGGCCCTCTAATTTATCTTCATAAGAATCCTGCAAAGTAGGTATAATTACATCTATTTTACATATGAAGGGACAGACGCAGGCTCATTGCGTGAGCTGATTGATGTGTGGACTCACTCATTCCTAAGCAGAGACTCTCTCCAGGCCACCCTGCGGCTCCCTGGGGCTTGTGAGTAAACCACCTAGACACATCTTTGCTTGCTTTCGGGAGGAGCATCTAGAGCTGTACCTTATGCGGTTCTACCAATCTTAATCATTTTGTTAAAAAGCTCTTTGAAATTATATCGGGGTGCCATATTTTTCTCATTCTGTTGTTTTCCCTTTAATATGTGTTTTGTAGAATTTTGTTGGACAAAGATTTATTTATTCAGACCCATCTATCTTGTCTGATGACAGGCTCAATTTTTAAAGAGCCAGAAATTTATCTTGCTCCATAGCTAGAATAAATATGCAGTTCTGTTTCCTTCTTTTTTTTTTTTATTTTGGTATCATTAATGTACAATTACATGAGCAACATTATGGTTACTAGACCCCTCATTATCAAGTCCCCCCCCATACCCCATTACAGTCACTGTCCATCAGCGTAGTGAGATGCTATCTAATCACTACTTCTACTTGTCTTCTCTGTGCTATACTGCCTTCCCCATGCCCACCCCAACATGTGTGCTCATCGTAATGCCCCTTTTTCCCCCTTATCCCTCCCTTCCCACCCATCCTCCCCAGTCCCTTTCCTGTTTACTTTTTTAATACTTTTTGTGTTTTGCTTCCTAACATATTGGAGATGTCTTGCCATATATGGTAAGAGATATAGAACTACATACACATGACAAATACCTGTTCAGTAAATAAATCCAAGATGGAAATGCTACTTCCATTTTATACATGGGAAATAGAAGCCAAAAGAATTAAAACTTGTATCCTGAAGTGGCATGGGAGGGCTGAGCTTGGTTTTAATTCCACTGCTCTTACCTCTGAAGGGAGGGAGCAAGTTGTGCTCTACACTACTTATAAAAGAATCCCTCCCAGGGCTGTGCTGAGATTACAGTGTGGATGCTGTTTAGGCTTCATTCCTCTGCCTTCTTTGTCTCTTTCCTGTTTCCTTTAAAGTTCAACATGTAGCAATTTTTAAAGTCAACGGAGAAATAAAGGTGGCAGGGGCCTCACAAGTTCATTCTTTTACTAGGCAAACACTGGCTGCACAAGGTCCGGTGTCAGGGCCTCAGCACAGAAGGAGAGACAGCACCCAGCCCTGACCAAATCTAGTGAGGGAAATAGATGTACAGCAAAGATAAGGTTACGTGAAAAGCACAGGGAAGAGACTCATCCAGGGACTAGCACTGGGGACCCTGCTCACGGGGAGCCAGGAAGTGTGCCTAGGAGGACGTGGAGGCCCAGAGGGTGGGCAGATGTTGTCTGGTCGTGGGGGTGAGCAAATGCAGGCAAGCACTGAGGAGCTCAGCCCCAAGGAAAGGATGGGTAGGGCTGGGTGGGGGCGTTGGGGGAGGCTGTGAGTTGCAGGTCTGTTTTGGAGGATGGGGGCAGGGAGAAGGGGCTGCAGGAGGACAGGAGGGCAGGGACCATCCCATCTGGGCAGGGCCTGAAGTGTCCTGAGGAGTGGGATGGGTCAGCAGAGCAGTGAAGCTGGAGCTGGGCTGGAGAACAAACTCTGGTGACAGGGAAGACAATGGATTTAAGGACAATAAATAGGTAAGGTGGCCACCCAAAAGAACAGCTAGACATGCTAAGGTCCAGTTGGGTAAGGGTAGGAATGGTGAGAAGAAACATTTAGGAAGTAAAATCGGTGGGACTTGGTGATTGATTCAGTAATGGGGGAGGAGGGGGAAGCCAGAACCTCCACTGGATGGGACAATTGTGGTACACATCGAGGGAGGAAATAGAACAAATACAAGTTTTGGGAGAGACCATGACTTCCATTTCTGACCTGTTAGCTCAAGGTGACCATGGGTGGCCCACATGGTGGCTGAAAGGAAGCTGGGAATTACGAGCGGCATCTCATCTATGGGTATGGATCTGAATGATCAGGAAATATCTGGTGTTTGAATTAACTAACAGTTGAATTATCCAAGAGAGTGAGTAGGGAGGAAGAGTGGGCCAAAGACAGACCTCACAGCATCAAGGGACAAGCAAACCAGGAGTTCAAGAACTACGAGGGGAGCCACACGAGCCCACGGAAGCTGGGGTGCTTCAAGGGGCACATGGAAGGGACAGCTGGGCAGAGAGCCACTGAAATGTTGTGACCAAATGGGCCCTGCAGACCCCCGAAGGGTCTTGGTGACTGGGGTGGGCGGGGTCAATTCAGATCACAGGTAATGGAGTGGTGAGGGAGGGAAAACCCAAGGGGAGACCTGAGAGCAGGCTTTTCTTTAAAGAGGTTTGAATGAAAAGGGAAGGAGAGATGGGATGATAACTACAAGTGTTAGGGGAGTTTTTCCTCTGGTTGGTGAAGACTGAGCATGTGTAACGGCTGAGTGAGAGGAAGGAGGCCAGCAGAGAGATCGCAGGTGCTGGG
The DNA here is from genome assembly GCA_032199065.1 of Smutsia gigantea. Lineage (NCBI taxonomy): Eukaryota > Metazoa > Chordata > Mammalia > Pholidota > Manidae > Smutsia > Smutsia gigantea. Next base: position 455,551 of record JAVSCE010008603.1, read on the forward strand.
CTGAAGGTAGAGGGAACGGTCGTGGGGCCAGGCCCTGGGAGGGGTGGTCAGGGGTGGACTGGAGGGCTTGCCATGAGCTGAGCAGGCCCACCCTGATGGGGCTGGGTGGGGGTGTTTGCGGAGGAAGGCCGTTCTGGCAGCAGCACTTGTCAGAGGCTTGAGGGGCCAGAGGCCTGGGGCTGGACCTGAACTGGGAGAGCCAGTTGGCCACAATGTCTGCAGACACAGAGCAGGCCCTAGAGCTGTCAGCCTGGATGCTTGGCAACCAGGAGGACAAGGGCCCTGACAGAATAACGCCCAGTGATTATGAATCCATGGCCCTGCCTTCACACCAGGCCAACGTTCCACAACCCGGGTGGAGTCTGAGACCTGGGAGCATCTGCTGCAGTCCAAGAATACCTACACTGTCGTAGTGAAATGAAGTCAGTTCAACGTACCAGTTAGGGATGGGCAGACTGCTGTGAGAGGAGGCAATCGCCCTTCTTCACATCCTGTATGATGAGTGCTGGAGTGCAGCTGCCAACCTCTCCTGTTCACACCCCCCTTGGCTCTCAGGGGAAGAAACCGTCCAGTGCTCTGGTTCTGGAAAGCAAGGGCAACGTCTGGGTGCTTAGTGCTCTAGGCAAGGCTGCCGCGGTCCCAAGCGCCCGCCCTTGCCCTGTAGTTGAGAGAAAGCAGGCAGAGCCCTTGCACTCAGATTACTCCCAGGTCACCCTCTGCATCAGAAGTCTGGTTCTTTTAGTGACCCTGATATGCAGCAGTCCCTTTGTTCATGCTTTTCCCCTCTCTACCACTTGGAAGTTCTAATGGACCTCAAGTGCACATAATTGGTTAAATCATAATCTTCAGCTCATATTATTATTATTGGTGCATGCACAGCGCTAACAGCTTACCTACCTACCTGCTTATGTTATATGTCACATGTTAAAGTAATGGAATAAACAAACACTCGTGAAGCCACTGCCTACCTGAACACTGGGCCTTAACAATGCCTTAAACCCAGCAGGGTGATCCACCCCATTCCATCCCCTTTCCTTCATTTCTCCAAGGTAACCAACCACCATCCTGAATCCTGTGTGCATTCTCTTCTTATTTTCCTTCTTATATCACCTCACATCATCTATATATATTTATTTCTTCTATATTATTCCTTCAAGGTATCCATTAAATTTTAATTGTCTTTACCTTCTTTAAGAGGGTGTCAATGGATATGTAATCTACAGTTTATTTTTCTCAATTGCACTAAGTTGAGGAACATCATCCACATTGTTAGGTGTCACTGTGGCTCACTGATTTTGACTGTTGTATGATACTCCACGGTGTGCATATGCCTCAGTCTACTTACCTGCTTATCTGTTGATGAGCATTTGAGTATTTTTACACATCAAAGTTTTTCTTTGGTATCTACCTACTAATGGACTAGAGTATATGAGTGTCTGTCTGGAGGCTGTTCAACTGTTTTCCAAAGTGGTTGCCTCATTCAAGCTCCCACCAACAGATGAAGAGGACCTACAATGACATCTTCTTTAGCACTTAACAGTGTCTTAATGTATACTTCTTGATTTGTGCCACCAGAATAGGTGTGTATTGGTCAGAGTTCTCCAGAGAAATAGAACCAACTAGACAGATAGATATATGTATGGGTGGAAAGATAGATAGATACATAGAAATGTATATAAGAGAAGATTTTTAGAAGAATTGGCTCACATGATTAAGGAGGCTGAGATTAAGAAATCCCAACATCTACGGTCTTTAAGCTGCAGAAGCAGGAAAACCAGTGGTGTAAGTCCCAGACCAAGTCTGAAGGCCCAAGATGACCGATATCCGAGGACAGGAGAAGATGGATGTCCCACTCAAGCAAAGAGAGCAAACTGCCCCTCTGCCTTTTGTCCTATTTGGGCCCTCAGTGGATTGGCCAAGGCCCATCAACACTGAGGAGGGCACTCTTTTACTCAGTCTACTAATTCAAACATTAATCTCTTCCAGAAATACCCTCATGGATGCACCTCCAAAAATGTTCTACGAGCTCTCCAGGCATCCCTTAGCCAAGCCAAGGTGACACATAAAGTGACCATCACAGTGGGTAAAATGGCATCTCACTGAGTCCTGTTCCATTTCCTTCCAGGCCCAGTCCATGAAGACTTCCTCCTCGACCAGTACACAGGACCCGATCACTGTTCTGGCTACCGCCTAACCAGCTTCTCCCTCCCACCCCCACAACGTTCTTGACATTAGGGCATAAACATGACTTTGCTAACTCACCATCAGGTGTGAGCACAGTGTACATCCTTCAATTAATGATTGCTGTTTGAATAAAACAAAATTCTTGTTTGTGCACATCAAGGGAACCAGATGCCATTTAGGAGGGAGGTGGCAGAGTCCCAGAGAGACCAGGACTAGGAAGCCAGGTTGCAGCTGGCCAGGTGAGGCCCTAACTGGCCACTCTCTGAGGGCCCTGCAGGAGCTGCTGGGAGCAGGGTGACTTCCACCAGCAGGCTGGGGCCCAGGCCTTTGAGACTTGAGCCATGTCACAGGGCAGGTGCTGATGTTGTGCACAGAGGCACAGGTTTCACCTTCTGTCTGGAGGGGATCAAACCAACAGCCTATCAGGCCTGCTCTGGTCAGTAAGGAATAATTGCATCAGCCCCCACCTGTAGGAAGCTCACAGCCAGAAGGCTGGTTTGTTCCAGTCTACGATTATAGGCATATGGCCTATAGGCACCATCCACTGGGCAAGGCCAGACAGGCTGGGCTGGGTGGAGGGGTACTCTAGCTTAGTAAAGCCTGCCTGCTGAGAGCTTTGTCCTTCAGAAGAAAGATGGTGGCTCAGAGTAAGCATGGGCCAGGCCAGGAGAACCCCCATCCTCCCTGCTTCCCCTGCAGTTAGCCTTGCTCTAAAGCATCCTTACATGGATATTAACACTAACCATTTGTCATGCCTCGATGTGCCTGACAGGTGCTTCACAGTCATGACTACATTGAATTCTGATATGCTTCGAGGTCTACATCATGTCCATTTAACAGGTGAGAAAACGCAGGATCTGACAAGTGACTAGCTTGCAAAGCGCACACAGTAAATGGCAGGACAGGGATTCAGATTCATTAATGTTTGGCTTTTAAACTCAAGTTCTTTCCATTCCTGGACGCTGCCTCCAGGGCTTTGATGAAGATTAAATGAGATTTTTAGTGAAAAATGCCCAGAACGGAGCCTGGATCTCAGCAGGTTCCTGAGAAGGAGTCACTCTCACGGCCCTTCCCCAGACATCTCTCCCACGGCTCATCCGCTACCCAGTCCTCCTGGGTGAAGCATGAGGGCACATTTTCCCCTTGTAATAATTAATACGTGTTCCAACATGTTTATGGAAAATCACTTACACTGGGCCTTTCATCTCTAAGGACCCAGTGGTGCTTGGCAAGCAGCTCCCAGATGCAAGGCGGGGTCTTTCAGCCAAACAAAGGGGAGGCGATTATCTAGGAAATTCTGACAAAGAAAACTACTCTGGTCTGGTGCATGTGGGCCACTCGTGCCCAAACTGGGCCTTTTGCCTGAGTCACCTGCGTGGTGTATCTGCGTGGTCATGTTTCCTAATGGCTCTTCAAGCAAGGGAGTCTCCCTTCTTGGTCGCGTCCCGGGATAGCAGGAGAGCAGGGCCCCAGGCAGAGCAGGGCTGGCAGCCCCACAACTCCCCCCTCTCCTGGTGCTGCCAGGGAAATGCCCCTGCACAGCCTGAAACTTCAGTGGGGGCCCTCCTCTGCTCTCCTGAAGTCTCTCCTCACCAGCTGGCTCTTCTGTTCTACCCACTTGGGTCTCTGCCTGGGCCTGGGGAGCCGGCAACTAATCCCTACTGGGGATTAGCCAGCCTGGCTGACTGGTGTTCTAGTAATCATAATGCTTCTTACATTTCTGCAGCACTGGACTCTCACATCCATTATCTTGCCTGATCCTCACAGCAGCTCTGCAAGACAAGCATTAGTGGCACCATTTTAGATGGAAAAATGAGAATAGAAGAGAATGGGTTTATCCTAGGTCACCAGGCTAGAAAGAGCAGAGCCAGCACCAAACCAAGAAGAGGGAACCCAGGACCAGGTGTTCTGACACCTGCCATCTTGCTGCAGTCATAGGAAAAACAGAGTTGGTTTTTTTATGACCAGTGACTTCATTTTATTTAACACTCATATTGTGCTGATGCTGTGCCAGACACTGTTCTAAGCCCTTTACAAATGTTCATTCCTCTCACCCTTGTAACAACCCAGTGAGGGAGGGACCATTATCAGCCCCACTCACAGACAGGGAAACTGAGGCACAGGGAAGTTAGGAAGGAGCCCACAGTCACAGAGGCTGGGACTGAAATCCAGGCTGTCAGTTCCAGTGGGTGCCCTTGGTCTCCATGCTGGCAGCTCCTTCAGAGGCAGCATGGTCTGACAGCTCCAGGGGCCTCATGTGGACTCCTGGACAGAGCCCATTCCTCCTTCCAAGACCCAAAGGAGTGGGTTTTTAATGGAGGCATTTCCAGCTCCTGTGAGAAGTAATGTTCGGGGTTTGGCTGTGGGAGGCCTTTCTAGAGCTTGCCAAGTTGTACCTATAGGCAGGTGCCTCATTGTGGGGTGGGACTAGGCAGGAGAGGGGTACAGGTCTAGTGACACACTCTCCCTGAATGAGATGCCATCTCCCTGCAGAGGATTGGAATCCGGGCAGTAAATTGGAGACGCAGATAAGCAATCACCCCAGCCGATGCTCAGTGGCAGACTGTGACTTCAGCAAAGCAGCCGTCACTTTGCCATCTTTCAGAGCAGGGATGCCACACCACAGGAAGCAAGCAACAGCTGACACCCTGCTAATTAAAGCTGGCAGAGCATCTTTTGACAAGGACCGGAAAGATCTTTGCAAACATTAATGAATTCTCCCCACCCCATGCTGGGGAGAGAGACTGTTTTCCCAGTGTGCCAGCGAAGGCCTAGGTGGTCAGGTGATGGCCTCACTCACTGCCTGGGAGTCACAGTTCAGGAGGCCTGGATCACCAAGTCTTTGCATGGTGCCTGCCTGGCTGCTGTCCTGGTCTGAGTCTTCTGGACTCAGGAGAGATCTGAGTCCCAGCTCACCTCTTTTTAAAGAGCCACTGGGGACAACCATGCAGGTTGACCTCCTCCCTCTAATCCTTCCCTTCATTTGTTTCCTTTGCAGCCAGCGGAGGAGAACTGACATCTTCCGTGGGCCTGGGCAGCAAGCTGCTGAGTGAGGGTCTGGCCAAGTCACAGACTCACATGTAGCTCTGTGCTTTCGCTTCTCTAATATATTTCTCAGGTCATTTTTGTGTGTCCAAGACAAGGTCCTTCTCTTCCACATCCCTCCCCTCCTTCTCCTCCAAACCTGAAAACATGGGACTTGCCACAAATGTGTTGGTGAACTGTGAGGCATTACACGGACCTCTCTTCACCACCCCTCCTGCTTCTCAGTTCCTTGTGCTGTGCATCTGTGCAGTTGCATGATGCTTAAGACACCACAAACAGTTAAGTGAAGTGAAAGAAAAAAGAAAACAATGAAATGATGCTGCTAAAATGAAAATATTTTAGAAAATTGTGATCCGTCTCTTGCTGAATGACCAGCGGCTGGTATTTAAGGCTTTCCTGACTGGTTGTGGGTTCATTCATTTAACAAGTGTTTGTTGAGTGTTCCTGAGGGGACATGGGCCTGGAGCTGGCCTTTCAGGGCACAAAGAGGTCAGGGGTGATGAGATGGGTGTGAGCACAGGGAGAGCGCAGCACTGTGGGCCTCTAACAAGGCTTGTCTTCACTTTCCCTGTTTTCCATATTAGCTGATCTGCCTACAGTCATTCCTTCCACTTGGCTCCAGTGAGTTGAAATTTGCAGGTATTTGTCTTGGCTTCTAGTCTTTCTAGTTAAGATGATTTTCAACAAAAAGCTGAGAGCCTCTTTCAGATTCTAATTTCTTGGGGGAAAAGGCAAAACAAACAATTCCTAAAACCTTAAAAGGCTCCTCCTCACTCCCCTATAGGCCTGCCAGGTGGCTCTCCACTCCTTTCAACATCCAGTTCCAGGGCTGACACCCAGCCCTGTGTCCTCAGCTTGGCTCCTGCAGGCCCGGGTCATCCTGACAGCCACCTAATGCCAGCTTCTCCTGCACACTGGCCCTAGCCTCTTCCTAGGCTCCCCAGTCCATCCTGTTCCCTGGGGCAGCTCATCTGCCCCATGTAGCTCTGAGCTGGTCTTCACACCTTCCTGTGTCACAATCCTGGTCTCCATCTGGCCCTGAGGCTGCTTGGAGCCGCTGTGGTGACTCCCCTGCCCAGCGGAGGAGCTCCTCTGTCCTCCTGTCATCTGACGCTTCCCTGCCTGGCAGATAGGATGAGACCTGACGGGCTCTGCCCGGCCCAGTGTCCTCATGGCAGCATGCGGCTCCCTGGCCAGCCTCTCAGGCGCCAGCTCTGTCCTGCTCCGGTGTTCACCTTTGCCTCTCACTGCCTTCCACCTGCACCCCAGGGTTCTGCATCCCTTTCCAGCTGCCCCGTTGGACTGTTCCCCAAAGCTTCCCCGCACTGATGCTGCATCAAGGGCATGTCTCCCCACGGTGTTAATGACAGTGAAACATTAGTCACCTGCCCATAATAATGCCAGCCAGCTTTCACTGATGTTCACTCTGTGTCAGGGCAGGGTGACATATTCCATCTGCATTATGGCCATTAATTCTCCCAATAACCCTTCTGAGGGAGAGTCTGTTATCTTCTCTTCACTTGCAGAGAAACTGAGGGACAGAGAGGTTTGGTAAATTGCACCAAATCACGTAGCTTGCAAGTGAGAAAGACCAGCTTTGGCCCAGGAACTCTGCTCCCCATGCCCTGCTCTGGACAACTGTCTCACATGGCCCCCTTTCCCTTCCTCCTTGAGTAAATTCACCAGGCCCTGTCTTCACGGCCCACTCTGCTGGGCAATCCTCCTACGCCTTTAATGCCTCCAGCTCAGGAAGAACTAATGGAGAGGAGAGGAGGGGTCCCTGTCCCAGGGAACTTGAGGGGATAAAAGTCAGGTACGGTGAGGGGGCAGGGAGCCCTGCAGATTCCTTTGTACCAGTGATGGCCTTGTCTGTTCTCTGCTCTGAGGGCTGCTGCTGACTAGAAAGCCTGGACACAGGGCTCCTGTCTTAGCTCGGCCAGCTGCCAGCTGTGGGCATCAGAAAAGAATTTCTTCATGCCTCAATTTCCTCACCTGTGAAACAGGTCATCGTAAGGGTAAATGAGATGAATAGTTGGTGGTTCTTGGTGAAGTGTATCATAGCACATACATGTAATGCTGTTGGGTGAGTCTGGGGGATGATGACTTTATTTTCTTTTGGACTCCCTCCCACTTCCCAGCCCTTTTTTCTTGGGTTGAGGTGTAGCTGATATGCACTGTCATATTGGTTTCAGGTGAACAACAATCACATACATTAGGAAGTGCTCGCCACAGTAAGTGGCTACGATATCACTGACCACGTTCCCTATGCTGAACTTTCTGTCCCTGTGATGCCCCTGGCACGTTACTATATACCTTAGTCCTTTTGGGTAGCAGCAGATAGGCCGTGTGCTCATTACCTCAGCAAAGGGAGGTAGCAAAATAAGAGAGAAAATGAGGGGGATATCTTCTGGGCTTTCTTGACTTTCAAAAGCTTAGGTCCTTTCATGAGGGGACCTTGTGGATTGATAGAAATGTTGTATATCTTGTCCATACTGAATACTTAAGATCTGTGTATTTAATTGTATACAAATGACACCTAAAAACTCAGATTGAAACAAAACCAACAGAGGTCCTCGGAGGATCAGAATGGACAACAGGTTTGACAGAAAATACAGGAAGGAAAATCATGGTCACGTCAAGGCTGCCTCTCCTTGTTCCTGGGCCCTCGGTTGGCCAGAGTCGGAAGCAAGGATGGGCCTTAGGTGGACAGGTGCCAGAGACAACAGGCTTAGTGACCTGGTTCCCAGGCTATGAACCTCAGGTTGGCATCAAAATTCCAGACTTAGAAGTAAAGGCTTCTAGAAGAAGAAACGGCACTATGTGTCCAGGTAGACAGGAACTTTGTCCACCAGCAGCAGATGGGAGCTGCTGAACTGTGTCCCTGAGTCTGAGAGTAACAGCGAGGGAACCTGGGAGGTGACAGCCCAGGAGAGGGTCTGTGGAAAAATATGTGGACATTCAGTCCCAGGGTCAGATGGGACAGTTTCAGTTGATGCCAGTGTGAAAAGATGACACTGATGATGGGATGCCCCATATCCCAAAGCTTCAGCCCTGGAATTCCTGCCATCCTCGCCCCATCCCTGGAACTTACCAGAACCCCAGAGAAAAGTGGGCAGGAGAACCCCAACATGACTGAGATTGGTTGTCACTACCCCAGAAGAGGGAGGGCTAATAAATACAAAAATGAAGTTATGTGTTTTGCATATGCATGTTTGATTTCTGAGAGTCATACCACTCCAAAAGATTTTCTTAGCCATAGTTTCCAATCATGTGATACACAGAAAGGAGCTCTGCAAGACCCCAGTGTGCTCTCAGGGCACCTCGGTTTAGTTCATTTAAAGTAGACACCTGAGCTGCTACACAAAGGGTTTCAGAGCTAAGAGGTGTTCCCATTAAATATGCTTGTCATCTAAGTGTCTTAGCAATGACATTTTTTGTGTATTTCTTGTTAATACTTGCTGAAGCCTAACACATGGGTTTTATAATCTAGCACTGTGGGGACTGGGATAATGTGTATTACCTCCCCAGTTTTTGATCATTAGGGAGGCATCTTGGAACATTTGTTTCCTTTTCAGAAACATCTCTTTTCCTACCTCAAATCTCTCCCAGGAATCAGGGCTGAGCTTGTCTCCCTGGTGGGGGTCTGGTGATGAAGGATGGCTGCTGGTCGCCAGCCACAATGCCTGGGATGGTTTCCAGCTGCAAACCCTCCTTCTGTGGCACATGACTGCTGATGCCAACGTCAGTGCAACGGGGCACGTGGCGGGAGAATGATGTGGGGGCAGCAGAGTCTTGCATCGGCCTTTAGTGAATTCTGCAAAGATTGAAAACAAACACAAAAAAGGGGCCAGTTTAATAGCCTGAGTCACCAAATGAAATTAACCGGCACCAAACTATACAAACCAAACCCTAAGGTCAAAAGTATGACTTGTTTAAAGGAGACGCAAGTGTAGCCTTCCGTGTTCTGCCAATCACTGGCTGTGTGCCATAGGCAAGCCATCTACCGTCTCTGAATGTCAGTGTCTTTTTCTTTATAAAGGACATAAACATCATCTACCTCACAATATTATTATCAGGATTAATGGAGAAAACGATTCGCATCTAGAACCATTTAAGGGTGTGTGTATGTTAACCTTTAGAAATCCCTCTAGAAAAAGAGATCTTGTGTCAGGGGGTAGCCACTTCCATTTGCACTGGAAATTCTGGCCTTCTTCAAGAGTTTACACAAAAAAGACCACCTTAATTCCAAACATCTCTGACTACCTGGCTTTTTTCTTTCATTCATTCATTCAACACACAGGGGCCGAGTGGTTCGGGACCACTGAACCTCCATCTAGAAGATCGTCCCTGTCCCAGACTCTGAAGCCCACCCAGTTCCCGACAAAGAGGTGGGTAAGGAGTCTCTAGGCGCCCTGGGAGGGCTGGGGATGGTCTGGCTGTGCAAGGGTCCTGGAGGCCAGCATTGCCCAGAGTGGTTACAAAGTGACAAAATGTAAGTTCTGACCTTGAATAGCACAGAGCAGCAAAGAGGGTAGAGCCTGTTTTAGATTCCTTGGGTTGCCTTGGGGCCAGAGGTAAGAAAAAGACCTAAGAATCAAAGCTGGGTACGATGAGGAGAGGGAGTGTGCTCATGCTGAACAGAGGCCCATGACTACGTGTCTCGCCGGTGGGTTTCAGCCCCCAGCGAGTTCACTTTTCATTTGGTGAGACCGAAAAATGACAATGGAATGCTCTTGGGGCAAAAGGGTTTATACCCAGCTTTATTATCATGGTGGCAGGTCAAGTGCTAGAATCCCGTCCACCTCAGAGCAAGTCTGCATGCAGCAAGCTGGTCTCTGCCTCTGGGCCTCTCTGTCCCTGTACCATCTCAGTCTCTGTCCTTGGCGCTGCCACCACTCCAAGCCTCTGTTCTCCTGCAGCCGTGCGGCCCAGAGCACTGGGTAGAGCTCTTTGTATGGAGTCAGTAATAGCATATTGCCCACATGTGTGCAGTGGGCAGGCCAATCAGGGTCAGGTGAGAATCCTGGCCACAGGAACTTTCATTTTCTCTACACTATGGTTCCCTTGTCAGCCTTCACCCTGGCTGAGCCTTGGGGACCCACTCCTGGAGGAGGTCTTCCTGTGACCATGGCTCTCTGCTTCTCCAGGAACTGGCTTCTGATGGTCCCACTGCTCCCCCAATGGACTGCACATCCTGCCAATAAGCCCCCTTTCCCCAAACATTTCCTCACACTGGTTTGCACACCCAGGACCCTGTCTGCTACTACCTGCCCCAGCCTATTTGGGCAAATTCCCAGGCTCCTGGTCTTATCCTGGCTAATAAGTCTTGTGTCCTGCTCCCTGTGGATGTATTTCCAGGCTTTAGATCCTCCTGGACCCACTCTGGGGCTGTCCAGGGCTCACAGCAAAGGCCCTCCCCAAGTCCAGTGTCTGTGCTTTATTCCTGCTCCTAGAGTTTGCCCGTTCTGACCCATGTGTGTGTCATCCCACACCATATGCACATTTGTGTGTTTATTAGTCATGTCTGTTTCTCCTACTAAGCTGTCAGCCTCCTGAGAACAAGGGCTGCCCAGATGCTTTCTCCTCAGCAACTAGCATGAGGGAAGCTTGGGGGATGAATGAATAAAAGCAATTAATGGATGTACACACACCACTTCATTCTAGGCAGCTTTCTTTTACATCTATTATTTTCCCTGGTTAAAAATGTCTGAAGGGTTACAATCCTTTTTAAAGATGAGAGAAGAGATAGAGAAAGGCCCAGAGAGTATTAATGAGTCCACTTGCCTGTGGCCACACAGCATGGCTGGGCAGGGCTAGATGGAACCTAGATGCTGCACTGGTCATTCTAACCCCTCTTTGAAAATATTGAGGCTGGACACACACACACACACATATGCCCAATAACTGTGAGGGGGTGGAAAGGAGCCCAGGCCTGGGTGCAGGATAATGTACTATAAATAGTAACAGCCATGGCACTTCCTTCAGAGACTCCCTTCAGAGCCTGGGGAAGATGCCTGTGGAGCAGGATGCATTGAGCTTGACATTCTGACATTTCAGTGTCTACCAGCCAGGGCAACCACAGTCCTGGAACAGTCCCTGGGGTGACTGACATCTTGTTGCAGGAAGTGGCTAAAAGCTGGAGAGGGACCCTACAGCTCCCAGAGCCTCCCTGGGGGGCTTCTGGCATTCCCCTGGGCCGCTGTGATCCCAGCACCCACCACCCTGGCAGGCCTTTGCCCTCCTGCTCACTGGGCACACCTGACAGCCAAATGGCCATTTTCTGTGTCTGCATCTCAAATAGCTATTTAAGAAGAATTTCAAAAAGACTACTCTTCTTTGGGATAGTGGGGAACTAGACGTGCCTCAAGTCACTCTGTCCCTCCTGCCCCCCATGAAGAGGGCGTGTGATGCCCCTGTAGTTTAGACCCTGCGAAGAGTCTGCTCATCCTCCCGGCCTGCCTCCACCCTAGCTGCTACTCCGATGTCCAGCTCCTCGCTGGCTTCTGGGCCTGCTCTGGCCCCTCTGGTTTGGTGCCTTTCCTCTAGCTTCCTAGCCTTCAGGTGCCCACCCCGGCAGCTCCTTGGAGTCTGCCCACACCCTCCAGTCCCAGACCTGAAGGACCCCCACCCAGAGAGGAGGGCTCAGCATCCAGGAGGCAGCAAGCAGTTCCCTGTGTATGCCTGTCCTAGCCATTTACCCATTCTGGCACTTTCTGTGCAGGCCAGAGCCACCTCAGCATGTTGAACCCTCTGAGAACTGAGTCAGGAGCCTTTGCAAACCTCTAGCTTCAGCTTATTGCCTGGGGTATTTCATGGTGCCTCTGATACCATCTGACAGTGGTCTTTATTGGCAGGACAGAAGTTGAGAAGCCAGTTGCTGTGGAGTGGGCCTGGCTGTCGGGGGGGCTGCCCTCTGCTCTGAGGCATCAGGCCTGCCGGGCATGTCAACCCCTCTGGGCAGCCTGCTGGCACTCCTCTCTGAGAAGTAAGCCCAGAAGGGCAGCACAGAAACATACAGTGGAGGAGGGGCTAGTGTGTGTCCTTTGCCACTAGGGAAATGCTTCCCTTTCACTGGACCCAGTTCAGTCATTGGTGTTGGGAGGCAATGGGCTGTGCCCCTCTTAGACTCCCTTTCACTTTTTAATTTTAACATGATTTAGGTCGTTCCTATGACTCTAGGCTCCCAGGAAATTTGTGGAAGCAGTGGTCCATCTGGCACACCAGCCACACCTTGTCTGCCCCCTCCTTCCCATGCCTCTTCCCCACCGCAGAGCCCCCCACCTGATGCCAGGGGTCTGACAGTGGGACTGAGCAACTTCATCTGCCATCGTACCACAGCCCTTTGTGCCTGTAGAGTGGGCAGTGCTTTGCCCAGACAGGGAGCCCCTGGCTGGCTTTGAGGCCCTTGCAGGGAAGGAGTGGGGCTGCTGAGTCCTTCCGTACCCACCCTGCTGGCCTTCTTTCAGGGGTGTCCTGAGCTCAGGGACTTCTCCACAGGGTGAGGGCAGCATAGGGCCACTGCCCTTCCCGGGCTCCCTTGCAGTTTGGGCTTTTGGAGACTGTGTTTGTTATTCCACTTCCAGGCCTTCCTGCCAAGTGCCTGGCAGCCTCGGGAGCAGCCAGGGAAGTTCAGCTCAGGATTCTGATCACTGCTGCCTTCATCCCCAGAATATCAAGCAGGCTTGGGCGGCCGTGATCAGTGCTTCCTGTTCCCCCAGCTGCCTCCTCTGTTGGAGGTGGTGAGTGGGGCCCAGGCACACTGGCCCTCCCAAACCCAAACAGCTGCAGAGCAGCATTAGAGCCATAGGAATGGATTTGGGTTTCATCTGTTTGCATGGTTTCAGCCTGTAGAGCTCAACATGGCACAAATGACAAGAATAGCAATGACAGAGCATTCACTGAAGGGAATGGGCAGTTGCACCCCATGCCCACCTGCCTCCCATAAAGGAGATGTTCCTTGGGCAGAGCGCACTGCAGACCTCACATGGTGAGTGATGCCATCAAAACTTTCCCACCTGAGCTTCCCTACCCTCAGAGAAGAGCAAGTGTTTGTTCCAGAAGGGCATCAAGTCCCCACAGTGGTCACCTTTCCTGAGGCTCCCCATTGTAGTTCTAGAATTTATGCAAAATCTACATCCTACTCCTTAATGGTCCATGTTGGTTTTATTTAAAAATAATATTTCAAATACCAAATGGCTACTTAATTTACTGACTTTGCCCCAAATTTTTGAGTAAACTCGACGCATTGAGAAGACGCACCGCATCGACTCTCTGGCCTTTCTCCACAAGCTCTCAGGGAGCACACAGGCCTTGGACTGAAGAGGAAGATAAGAACATTTTTTGTAGAAGGCTTCATCATCACCATGTTCCACCTACTTTTCAGGCGTTATCAAGCATGCCCACTCACTGCAAATGTTGTACATAATCAAGCCTCAAGTTCACCCTCCCCCTCACCAGGTCTTGCTGCTGGATACTCTCCCATTCGTCTCCCCATTGAAAGCTAAAGATGCAGAGCTCAGCAAGAATGTAAATTCTCCTACAACAAGCCCTGATTTCAGCAAATGTTAGCTCTAGGAGCACCAGAGTGGGGATCAGAGGTTTGAAGGAGATGGCTTAAGGGTCTGGACTAGATACCCTCTAAGTGGTCCTCCACTTAGGGATCACAGAGTGATTGACCAAAGGGCTGGCAGGACTGGTGCCTTGGCCAGCTGGGCAAGCGCATGCTGGTGCCACAACTCCATGCCACAAGACCAGAGCTTCACATGTGGCAGGAACTCAGCAAAACATTGGCTACTTGAGCTCTTCTGTTTCTGAGGACTCTGTCGCTATGCAGTCTAGGATGTGAACAAGTGGCATGGTATATATGAAGAGTCATACTGTGGGACTCCACAAATGTTTGGGTAAACCTGAATCTGGCTCCAGTAGTCAATGGTTTTCCTGGGGAGCTAGGCGGAATGAAGGTCAGTTTTCTTTGAATGATTGGCCTGGTTGTTGTTGCTGGGAAGTCAGAAAGAGGTGGGGTGGTGGCCACAGGACAATGTGCATGAACACAGAGGCCTGAGGTGCCCTGGCTCAGGGGGCGAGGCAAAGGGGCTGGAGAGGAGACTGGACAGGTGGGCAGGAGCCGGGTGGGAAAGGCTGGCATTGTCTTGCTCGGAGTCTGAATCTCATCCTGAAGGCTCTGGGAAGCCAATGCAAAATTCTGAGTGGTGAAATTTCATGCCCATCTTTTCAGTTCAGGAAGATCCCTCTGGCTCAGCTCATTGAGGAGATTAGAGGGAATGAAGACAGAAGCAGGGAGTCCAGCTCTGAAGCTATTGGAGCAACACAGGTAAGAGATGGTGGAGGCATTGGGATGGCCCAGCCTTTGTCTTTTACGAGAAGAAAGGCGTCAGAATGGGGGTTATGGGTGACAGTTCCAAGACTGGGGAGGCACCAGCCATGGTCACGGCTGCACATGGGCATCTCTTTGATGTTATTTAGTATCCTTTCTCCGACCCAATAAGACATTGTATGGAAAAGGATGGGAGGTTGCTGTTTTCAACTTTTACAATCCTTAAAAACTAGTGATAGTTACCCTCACTCTTAGATGGAGAGAAAATCATGAATACCAGGGCTGTATCCCTAGGCATGCTGGCACAATCCAGGTAGGGAGTTAAATTTAGTAGCAAGGAGCAACTTCCCCACCCTCCCAGGCAAGGTCTCCTCTCCTGATTCACCTTGTTCTGAAAGCTAGTTGTGCCTGCCACATCCTCCTGTAGGAGCTCAAGAGAACCACATGATTCTGGCCAACAGGGATGCTGGCAGCATGTCCCTCAAAGCAGAAGTAATATGCTTGGGAGCACTGGAGACCTCACCTCTGAGCCCAAGGGGTATGTGGATATGAGTTCCCCAGGGCAGGGACCATCCCTATCTCAAGTATTTTAGAGTACCTATCCCCCAACTAAAAACAGAAGTAAGCCTCAAAAATTCCAATCACCACATTAGTAAACTGTTTAGAATTGTTGGCTCCATCTAACGCCTGAGAGGGACAAGGACAGCCTGCTGAGCTGGTGCATGTGGCCAGGATTACACAGCCCCAGTTGCCTCTCAGATGACTGGACACGTGTTAAATAGAGCAGCATTGTTTAACATGACTCCCTTGAATCATGTAATAATCAAGGTCTCATTAAGTGGCATAAAGGGAAAAAATTAAAAGACCCACTAGCTTACAGGAATATACAATGGGGAAAAGACAGCCTTTTCAACAACTGGTGTTGGCAAAACTGGACAGCTACAGGTAAGAGAATGAAACTGAGTTATTGTCTAGCCCCATATGCAGACATAAACTCGACATGGATCAAAGACCTGAATGTAAGTCATTAAACCATAAAACTCATAGAAGAAAACAGGCAAAAATCTTTTGAATATAAACATAAGCAACTTTTCCTGAAGTCATCTCCTTGGGCAAGGGAAACAAAATAAAAAATGAACAAGTGGGACTACATCAAAATAAAAAGCTTCTGTATAGCAGAGGACACCATCAGCAGAACAAAAAGGCACCCTACA
Source organism: Smutsia gigantea (assembly GCA_032199065.1). Taxonomy (NCBI): domain Eukaryota; kingdom Metazoa; phylum Chordata; class Mammalia; order Pholidota; family Manidae; genus Smutsia; species Smutsia gigantea. The sequence goes on from JAVSCE010008603.1 coordinate 471,328, forward strand.
GTATGGGAGAATATATTCATAAATGACTTCTCTGATAAAGGGTTAATATCCAAAATACATAGAGAACTCACATGCCTCAACACCCAAAAAACAAATAATCCAGTTAAAAAATGGGTGGAGGATCTGAACAGACACTTCACCAAAGAAGAAATTCGGTTGGCCACAAGCACATGAAAAGATGCTCCACATCGCTAATCATAAGGGAAATGCAAATTAAAACCACAATGAGATACCACCTCACACCAGTTAGGATGGCCAATATCCAAAAGACAAGGAACAACAAATGCTGGTGAGGATGCGGAGAAAGGGGAACCCTCCTACACTGCTGGTGGGAATGTTAGCTAGTTCAACCATTGTGGAAAGCACTATGGAGGTTCCTCAAAAAACTGAAAATAGAAATACCATTTGACCCAGGAATTCCACTCCTAGGAATTTGCCCAAAGAAAACAAGATCCCTGAATCAAAAAGACATAAGCACCCCTATATTTATTGCAGCACTATTTACAATAGCCAAGATATGGAAGCAACCTAAGTGTCCATCAGAAGGTGAATGGAAAAAGAAGATGTGGTACATATAAACAATGGAATATTATTCAGCCATAAAAAGAAAAGAAATCCTACCATTTGCAATAACATGGATGGAGCTAAAGGGTATTATGCTCAGTGAAATAAGCCAGGTGGAGGAAGACAAGTACCAAATGATTTTGCTCATTTGTGGAGTATAACAATGAAGCAAAACAGAAGGAACAAAACAGCAGCAGACTCACAGATTCCGAGAAGGGACTAGTGGTTACCAAAGGGAAGAAGTTGGGGAGGGTGAGTTGGGAGGAAGGAAGAAGGGGATTAATGGGCATTATGATTAGCACACATAATGTAGGGGGGCACAGGGAAGGCACTACAGTACAGAAAAGGCAAGTAATGACTCTATAGCAACTTACCAAGCTTATAGACAGTGACTGGAATGAAGGGTGAGGACTTGATAATATTTCAAAAATAATGACACACTAGCTCCTAAAGGGAAAGTTTGGAAAGGTACTCAAAGATGACATAAGTACAAGAGGGCCCTATGTCCTATTAATTAGCACAACAGACTTCTGTCCCATAGATTTGATCACTGTGAATGCATTTTGGACATGATTCGTGGTCCTTGAATCTTAATTAAATCAGCTGGCAAGAGTTACCTGTGATTCCTGAGCAAAAGTTAAGACAGGGTCCAGACCATGTCAAGACTGTGGGTCCCTCTCTCATGTTCTCTTCCTATGGAATCACACTGCCTGACATAGACATGAAAAAGTCCTCAGGTTCTACTAAACTCATAGGAAAATACATGAATGGCACCAAGAATCCACATGCAACCTTCTGTTTGCAAAGAGGATTGGGGCAATTTTTGACTAGCTGTTCATCAGAACTGTTTGAGGAAAGTTAATTTTGTGATCAGCTAGGGTGGGTGGCATATCGAAGAAATTGAACTTTGAAGGGGGACATATATCGATTCAAACCCTGGCTTAGCCAGATCACTACCTGTATGACCTTGAGTAAGTGATTTGCCCTCTGAACCCCAATTTCCTTTTCTGTGGGATAGTATTACAGAAAACATAAAAGAGTTAGACTTTATTTATGGAGGTGATGTGTATTCTACCTTATTAACTACACCAAGAACAGTAACAGGAGACACGGGCCTCTCCTTCAGCAGCGTAAGGGGAGAGATGGGGAGAAAACCAGTGATGACATAGAGATTTCTAATTGTTCAATCAGTAATGAAATTGATATATATGGAGACAAAATCAAAGCTCCTCCAGTCAGTAGGTAGAATCTATGTGGGTAGTTTACTAGAATTACTCAATTATTTTTTTCATTTTATTTTTAGCACTCTAATACTCTAATGATGATAAACAAATGCAGATAAAAGTGTTCCTTCTCCCCAGTAACCAAATGAATGCAAATTGAACTTTAGTGACCTTTTTACACCAAATTATCAAAACGTGTAAAAAGTGATAATTCTTCATGCTTGTGAAGATATGATGAAACTGGAACTTTGAGCTAGTACTGTTGTGCAACCTAATTGGAAAGAAAAATACTGATATCTGTTCACTGCCATGTTCTCTAGTAAAGCAAAAGCTATGTGAAATTAAAACACCCAACCATAGGAAAATGTCTAAAAATTATAGTTTGCCAACATGCAGCTTTTCAGAAAGTGATCATTTTTAAGACATCAAAATACCTAAATCATCAGAATATTTTATGACATAAGAGTCTAAAAGCAGACTGCGAAAGTCTGTGTATGATATGACTGCAAAAACATGGAAATGTCCATATATGGCTAAAGAATGGAGGGCATATGTAAAAGTGAAAATAATTTTTGTATTTGAATGGTGAAACTATGACTGTTTCTTCAAAGATTTACCTTAATATTATTAAGTTGGTTTTAAAAGAAAACACTCTTGGGAGCTATGATTTCCTGCTCATCTTTCTTTGATGTATGTCCTACCATCTTACTTTCCTATAATAATAGTAGACGTCACTGAAGAACCACTTCTCCCACCAAGTATAATTAGCTGATTAGATAATTTGCTAACATCTATGCAGACATTATGGCTATCATCTAAGTTTGGTGAATTGAAAACAAAATCTTCTGGATAAATTGCTCACATTTTAATTTATGCTTGTTCTCCGCCTCGATCCTAGGAGGAGTTAAGGCTGTGGAATTTACTAGTATGGATAGTTAACTCTCTCCATAATAACAGCAATTATATGCTCCTGACTTTAAGTCTATCTACAGTTGTGAAGTTGGCTTTGTTTAACTGGATTGTTATTTTTACCTAAAGAACCCAAGGCCTTTAATATGGATATACTGTAACATAGCTAAAAATAGATTAAAATTAGATTTCCTTGCTAGACAACCCAATTGTTAAGAAAAGGGGGGGAAAACAGTGCATACCTCATTATTCAGAGGAAGGAGCTTTCACTCTGCCTGACATCCTAAGGAGAAAAACACTCAAACACAATCACTCAATATTGGGATCAATTTTGTCTACTCATATCCTAGTTTGATTTAGTTCCGCATTTTTACCCTCAACATATGTGATGAAATATATGTCACGTTGCTGTTATTAGCTCTTACATAGGAGAAGTACATTTACTCCCTTAGCAGACAAATCCCAGGAATTTATATCATATAATGCAATCGGTAATAGGTTCATAATTGTTACCCACTTACTGGTCTGTGATCTCATGCTGGTCAGGAGGAAGGGAACAGTCATGGCCACAGTAGTAAATTTCGGCATCACCTGTCTTGGCTGCTGCTGTCTTTACACTGCACTCCTCCCTGGAAGGATCCCGTCTTCCCTCCTCGTTTCCACCACCACCCATACAAGGAAGTCCTGCATGCATCTTGCCATTCTTGGGCTTCGTATCACACAGCCAGGTTTTTCTGGACATCTCCTGGAAGCCCCATGGGCACCTTAAACTTCATTTATGTGACATTGGGCCCATCTAGATCTCAAATTTGCTCTTTTTCTGTGTTCACCATGCCACTTGGTAACTACCACCATCTGCCCACACCTTCATTTCCTGCTCCAGCATTGGCCTCACTCTGTGACACAGCAGGACCATCACCAAGGTCACAGTCTTTGACACCCTGCATATTCTCCAGCTCCCACTCACCCTCTACATCCCTATTGCCAGTGCCTCAGGTTGTCTTTCTTCCTTTTTGGCCCACTTTGCTGTAATGAGGGCTGCCCGAGCATTTATGGGGATCTGGGCAATTATGGTTTTGGGGGATCCTGTATATATACCCAGTTTTGTTAAAGATGTATCACAAAATTCATGGACCACACATCTTTTAGTGATTTATCAACAAAGATTTAGAATCATTGGTGGAAAAGCGGTGCTTGTGTTTCTGGCAGTCCCCCAGTTGGTGCGTGTGAAGAGTCACTGATGTGTTGTGGTTCCATGGCCCCCTGCTCATGCCCAGGAGCCATTTCTTCATGCCCTTTCCTGTCAAATGTTTCCTTAGTCCTCATTATAAGGAAAAAGTAGCAACACTTACTGCTTGCAAGGCTCTTCAGGTCTTGCCCGTCTTAGAACCAAACTTGTCTCTGAAGTCCCCTGACATCATTTGTCTAATACCGGGTGCATTACTTAGGATGCTGCATCCTCCACCATGGCCCCTGTGACTATTGGCTTCCAGTGACTCCCTCAAAGGCTCTTATTGTGCTGTGTTTAGATGGCCACAAATGCAAGTCCTACACAGAGTGTACAGGAAAATGTTTTCTGGTCTTAAAGGTACCAGCTGAAACTTTATAATTGCAGAACAGTGTATCTTTCAGCCAAGTCTTCTCTTGATCTCCTTATACCATACAGGTGCTGCGTCCCTGGAATGTGGCATCTTTCAAGGCTGACTGCCCCCTGCCTTCCACAAACCACACTAGTGGGGAGGATATAAGTGATCCCATACACTTGGGAATGTCCATCCCTCATCTGGCATGGCTGGAGACTGACCTGGGGGAGACAAAATGTCACACATGGTGGGAGGTAAGAGGACATGGACGTGTTCTGCTGACACTGTGGAGCAAAGGTCTCAAAGTCTTTGGAGGAAAAGGTGCTGTCACCCTGGGGACCTGCCCTCCAAGTGGCACAGATCCTGTAGAAGGTGGGACGGGCACCCTGGGGGACCAGCAGCAGAGGGTGCACAGGAAAGGACACCGCCACCTCCCTGCCATCCTTGATGCTGAGGACTGGATGCAGCACTGCGGTTGGGATGTTGAAAAGAGAGAGCCAGCCCATGAAGACAAGCTCAAGGGTCAGCCATGGACCCTCAGCAGCCCAGAGCCCTAAACTTGTCTCCAGTGTGAGTGAGAATCAGCCAAAATCAGCACATCAGCACCATTCTGGTGGCTCCATCTCAGAAACAGTGCGTGGGCCAGCTGGAGCAATCTGTTTTCCAGGCCCTTGTCCTAGAACATGGGCCCTGAGGGACAACACCATGTATGGGAGTCTTGGAGCTCCACGGGGCATCTGGTCAACCCCACATGCAGGCTAAGGGCTGGAGAAGACTAAAAATGGGAACTGGACCTATACGGTTCCTCTTGGATGGCTCTGCAGATCCCAGTTGGTCCCAGGCACTGGAGGGGGACTGAGAACTTTGAGGAAGGCACTACAATGCATGGAGCCCCCAGAAACTCAGCTTGAGTTAGGAGCCCCCGTGGCCAGGTCTAAGGGCAGTGCTGGATACAACTGCCTTGTAACTGGGCTCCTGGTCTGCACATGCACAAATCATGCTGTTCCTCAATGCTGGGCCTCTGCTTATGGTGTTCCTTCTGCCGGAAAGCCCTTCACTCCATCCCAAACTTTACCTGGACAACTCTTACCATGATTTAAGATTCAGCTCAGGCATCACTTTCTTCAAGAAGCCTCCACTAATCCCTCAGTCTGGGGAACGCACCCAGTCCTGTGTGCTTATCTTTATCACTGCAATATGACATGGTAAAATAATACTGTGTTTCTGAGTCTGTTTTCCCAAGTAGCTTGTGATTTTCTTAAGGTCAGGGATTGTTTCCAGTTCATCTTTGTGTTCTCAGTCCCCTGTAGAGTAACCGATACATAACTGGTGCTCGATACAACATCAAGTGAATGAGTGACTTAAGGAATGTAGGAAGAACATGAGACTCTTTCTTTAGAAATATTTATAAGGGTGTTTCCACTGATGCATTAGCATTTAAAACATCTAGTTTTGAAAAATGTTTCTCCCACGGTAATCATTATGCACTTTTAAACTTTCATTACTCTGACTTCAGTTGTCCCAGGATTGAGAACGTTCACTGAAGGGCCCAGCCCTTCCATTATTTTATCAAATATATAATGTATACAACACAATTAGGACAGCAATTGGCATACTGTAAGCAAACAATACATTTATTATTGTTGTTATTGGAAGACTTCATTTCTAGTTTCTGGTTATGATGGGCTATTTTTCAGACCACAAACCCCCAATAAACACAATTAAAAATGCTAGATAAACTATTATTGAAAATCTTTTACAAGGCACCAGAAATGTGACAAGATAGTAAAGAATAACCAGGCCAAATCTGAAGGGAAAATGGAAATTCAGAAACTGACTGGGAAACTTGAACTTTTTTTCTTGGCTTCACGGAGCAGTAGAGAGATCTCAAAGCCCAGGGCTGCACAAGGTGGAAAGTCTAAAGGGGAGATCTTCCTGTAAAGAGCTGGGACTCCACTGACATCCACCTTCACAGCACGACTGAGCCGAGAGTCTGAGCAGCCAGATTCATGTTGCCTGGTTGATCAAGAAAATCCCCAAGTGTGGACTTAGTTGAAAATGGTCCCATATTGATCATTCCTCCAAATGTCTGGAAAAAGCAAACACAAATGCCCTCTAGAGGAAAGACCTTCATTAGAATCTTCAAATTTTTCTTAAAAATACATTTCAGGTTCAAGGTACAGCACACAGTCACACATAACCAGGAATACAGTGAAACAAGCAACATGTGAGAAAACCATCTGAAAAAACAGATAATAGAAACAGATCCACTAATACTTTTAGACTATAAAATAACTATGCTTACTTTGGTAGGCTGAATAATGGCTCCCCCAAAGATGTCCACATTCTTAGCAGGCCTGTTTTACAGTATGGATCTGAGAATTATTCTCAGGAGCTAATGCTATAATCCGTTTCTTCAGCATGCTCAGTGATTCGGTCAACTATATTGCTTTCCATTTACACTAGCTGGAGAGGATCTGCTTTCCTGCAGCTAGAGCTTAATCAGCGCAGTCTGATAGTCTCTCATTCTTGCGTCCCAGCTGTACATGGGATTCTTGGAATTGTGTTATTTCACCCTGGTGGTCTATAGATTCTACTCCATGGTCTAGCTTCCTGAGTTACAGATAAGAAGGAAACAAACACTACCATTTGCAACAACATGGATGGAGCTAGAGGGTATTATGCTCAGTGAAATAAGCCAAGTGGAAAAAGACAAGTATCAAATGATTTCACTCATATGTGGAGCATAAGAACAAAGAAAAAAACTGAAGGAACAAAACAGCAGCAGACTCACCGAATCCAAGAACGGACTAATAGTTACCAAAGGGAAAGGGACTGGGGAAGATGGGTGGGAAGGGAGGGATAAGAGGGAAAAAGTGGCATTATGATTAGCAGATGTAATGTTGGGGGGCATGGGGAGGGCTGTACAACTCAGAGAAGACAAGTAATGACTCTATAGCATCTCACTATGCTGATGGATAGTGACTGTAGTGGGGTTGGTGGGGGGGACCTGATGAAGGGGGTAGTTTAATAACCATAATATTGCACATGTAATTGTAGATTAATGATACCAAAATAAATTATAAAATAAATAAATAAATAAATAAACTGGGGAAAAAAAAAGAATCTGATGCCAGTCAGATTCTTTTTCCTTCCTAAGTCACTTCTTTCCAATTGGAAGCTTGGGAGATTTTATTTTTAATTTAGCATACCACGTTAGGATGATGATCTATGTTTGAAAAACTCCAGTGAACACCATTAAGGGATATGAGGTTTCTTTAATTGCAAAGAAGGTGATAGCATTTCCGCAGAGATGGTCACAGAAGGGGAGGTGATACAGCCGTGTCACAGCTGGATATGCAGTGTCCCAGACCCCCGAATCCTCACAGATGTGTCCATGGCTGAAACAACACCCTCACTGAGCAGGAGTTCAGTGTCAGGAGGAGCCTGTTTTTGCCTTTCTCGGATTTTAAGAATATTCTCTGGCCTCTCCTGACTCTTCTGGAGATCTGCCTGTGATTGGTAAAAACCACACCAGCATGTTCTTGAGTGTTTAGTGTGTGACTCTTTGAATCAAAACTCAAATCTCTGGGCATTCCTTATTTTATACCATCTCTTGGAAGAATTCCTGCTCTTTGGAATATGGGAGTTTTGTGAGAATATGCTCAGATGGGTCTCTCTTCTCCAGTCTTGCCTGATTTGGGGGACTCTTAATCTGTAGATTTATCTCTTTTCAGGTGAGATCTTTTTTTCCTATTACTTGATTATCCCTCTTTTTCATCTTTTATATTTTTCATGTTCCAGGATTCCTATTTTTCCCTGTTACGTCTCCTAAACCTCTCCTCCAAGCACCTTACCTTTTCTATCATGACTTCCAGCTCTATTTTTGCTCCGTATTGAGAGAAATATGTCTTCTGCCTTATCAACCAGACCATGATTCAGGACACAATGAGCATTGTTTCTCAGCTGGACTATGGAATTTTGATATTTGAAAATTATTTCATTTTAATTTCCCAGTTCTTTTCTTTTTTACATTTTTTTTATTAAGGTATTGATGAAGGTTTCACATGAAAAAAACAATGTGGTTACTACATTTACCCATATTATCAAAGTCCCCACTCATACCCCAATGCAGTCACTGTCCATCAGTGTAGCAAGATGCCACAGACTCACTGCCTTCTCTGTGCTACACTGTTTTCCCCGTGATCCCCCACACCATGTGTACTAAACATAATAACCCACAATCCCCTTCTCCCACCCTCCCACCCGCCCTCCCACACCCCTCCCCTTTGGTAACCACTAGTTCCTTTTTGGAGTCTCTGAGTCTGCTGCTATTTTGTTCCTTCAGTTTTGCTGCGTTGTTATACTCCACAAATGAGGGAAATCATTTCGCACTTGTCTTTCTCCGCCTGGCTTATTTCACTGAGCATAATATCCTCCAGCTCCATCCATGTTGTTGCAAATGGTAGGATTTTTTTCCTTCTTATGGCTGAATAGTATTCCATTGTGTACATGTACCACATCTTTATCCATTCATCTACTGATGGACACTTAGGTTGCTTCCATATCTTGGCTATTGTAAAAAGTGCTGCAATAAACATAGGGGTGCATATGTTTTTTTGAATCCGAGAAGTTGTATTCTTTGGGTAAATTCCAAGGAGTGGGATTCCCGGGTCAAATGGTATTTGTGTTTTTAGTTTTTTGAGGAACCTTCATATTGCTTTCCACAATGGTTGAACTAGCTAACATTCCCACCAGTAGTGTAGGAGGGTTCCCCTTTCTCCGCATCCTCACCAGCATTTGTTGTTCTTCCCCAGTTCTTCTTATGATTTAACTGAACCTCTATAAGTGCTTTTTTGTTATTTGGCTCTTCCAAGAACATATTTTCAATGGCAGTTGCCTGCTCTGAGCAGGCTCAGTGGACATCCACCTGCTGAGCAAATGTTTCTGACACCTCCATTTTTTAATTTGCTGGCGTTTCATCATATCCTTTTCTTCCACTCACTTCTGAATTCTACTCTGTATGTTAGTATAGCCTGCCTTAATTCTCAGCAAGGTACATCTTTTGTTTTTTCCAGGGGCTGGGGGAAAGGAGGTAAAGCGCCAGTAACGTGTAAACACCACCCAACTTCATGAGTGTGTCAAACCCCCAGTGAGCAATCAGAACACAGAAGTAAGTCCTTCACAGGCTGCCTGCAGGAGGGTAGAAGACCATTTCATCTTCAATCTTTTTTATGTCCTAATTAACAATGACTGGGTTATCTGGGACACTTACACATTATTCCTAGCCTATTAGGGCACATATCCTCCAAGATGGCCATTTATGCTATTGATGTTTGTTTACAGATGCAACTTCAATGTTAGAGTCTTTAGAATCCAACTGGTAAGCAGTTAGCTGGTGTAGCTTCAAGGGAAAGGAATGCTTTCGAATTTCTCTCAGGGTGTTTGGAGGCTCCATGGAGAAAACCGTTCCATAGAATCATATTCTGAAATATGGTAGTAGAAATGAATTGGTTGCTGTTTTCATGGATCAAGATAACAGGGGTCACATTGCCAACAGAAAAAGTTCCATACAACCCAGATGGGAAGGAACAATTTTTGTCTTTTCCCACAGATAAAATATAAGCCTTTTAATGCTATAAGAGCAATTTTTTCATAGGAAATTCATAGGAAATTGCATTGGCGTACGACCCCAAGCTATTTGTGTAACAATTTACCCATGATGATTTTTAACATGTCAAAGTGGAAAATTGGACTCATAACCTTTGGGAAGTCTCCACGCTGAGCAATAACTTTTGAAAGCAATGCTGGTATAAGGTAATTATATTAGGACATCTAATTTCAGACCATTCCAGCTGTCGCCTGAACTCGCTGGTCACATGAAATAGCTTATACCGTCAAATTCATTTTATGGTACCATCAGGTTAGTAGAGTTAGGGCTGGTGGGCCACTGGCTTGTTCCCTAAGCATCTGCTTTTCCAAAAGGAAAAGAGTAAAAGGGCCCATCCCTTTGTGTCTGTCATGACCTTGACTCTGCAGTGGGCTACCTGCAGGCAATCCTTTGCAGCACTGAGGCCTAACAGAGCCAGAGGATCTGCAAGGAGGCCTGAACTCAGATCCAACACTCTGAAACAGTTAAGTCTTCCCTAACTGTGGTCTTAACTTTACTGCCTGGTTGTCAGAAAACGATGGCAGTGTGGTGGATGGAAAGATACAGTTAGAAGAGGTTATAAATTTAACTTAATGGTGAAGGATAAAAAATTATATGAAGACCGTGATAGAAGGCAGAAGACCACATAGACATAAATGTGGTTTCCCAGAATCCCCAGAACTCCCTGGGTCACCAGCTGATAGTATCACCGCCTGGCATGAGGGCTGCACCAGGGAACAGTAGCTTACTTTGCCATTCTCAGGGGGAGGTCATGACTTACATGCTCATTCCCAGCACCACTTGGAGACTGACTACTTGCCTACCTCCTCACAAGTGCAAAAAATTGGTAGCTTGCCCGGCACACACAGGATATTTACTGTGACTTTGGATTAATTGAAAGTCAACTTTCAATTAATCACTAAGCAGACCCAGAAGTCAGGCCTGCTTTCCATCCATTCCTGCACCTCAGGAAAAATTATTTTCTTATAAACCCCTTTTGGACAGTAAAGCAACTGTAGCCTTATAACATTCTGAACTGAGGGGTGGGGGCCAAAATGTCCTTGCTTTGTCCTGTAAACATACAGTCAAGAAGCTTGAGTATTTGAGCCTCTTGTTTCCATTCACAAGAAAACACCCTCCCATACTCTTTTCCTTGCAAGGCTGCTGCTGAACATACTGTAATAATAGCACAGGACAAGGAGAGTAATAAAAAAATTAGACAGCTGCAGCTGCCAGGGGAGAAATCTGAGTAAGAATGTGACGTCCAAACTCATGGAGGAAGGAAGACCCTATTAGCAACTTCAAAGCATGGGGTCCAATGATTGACACAGAGTTGACATGCATCCATTCACTATAATCAAGGGCCCAGGTCTGTCCACAAGAAGAGGTATTCTAGACAGAGATGAGTTACCATGGATGGATGGGGGGATGCAATGCCTGCTTATCCTGCCAGCAAAGCTGGAAGGTGCCATTTCCAGATATGCCATGTTAATCTTCTAGGATTACCACCTTGTAGGGCAAAACTCAACTGAGCAATCATTTTGCAAGTCTCCCTAGTTTTAAATGACTGTATGTAGAAGACTTTTTGTATCAGAAAATATTCATTAAAGAACTGACCATTTGTAAAATCAGTCCCCGCTTGAATGTTACTCCTACTTAATATTAGTAGTACCTATCCTTGATAAGTCTACCTGCATCTTATCAGTCTCTCACCAATTATCATTAGGTCAGACAACACAATGCAAACACATGTGAATTTCTTGTTAAGTAATATTGTAAAGTTTTAAAAAGATGTAGGATTTTCATGAAGTTGATGCAGTGAGGTCGGAAAATGGCTGGTACCCAGTGAAGATCAGTGAACAATTAGAAGAACACAAGAACACTGCTAGGAAAGAGAAGGCTTTGAATAAAAAGGGTTAAGAGAAACTCTTGGGAGAGTTCATGAAGGCATGCTTCTTTTTCAGATCATTTTTTGAAAGTCAAATGGACAATGAAGAATGAGGTTGGTTGTTATTGGGAAATAATACTAATAAGAGCAACCAACATTTAGTTCCTTCTTTGTTCATTCTAAGAGGTAGTTTTTCAGAGCAACTGTAAGTATAAGGTATATTTTCACTTTTCTAGATAAGGTCCCAGTCAACATTTTCCACTATTGTCTATAAAAATTTAGTCCCTGTTTTATTCTTTAGTCATTCTTCTCAGTATCAATGATATATATTTGATGTGATGCCTATAATACATGACACATATAATGATAAATAGAAACTTTGAGACACAAGCATTGAAATATAGCTTTTTTCCCCAATTACTTTTAATTAACTTCACGTTCTTGTAATCAGTGCATCCAAATCATGAGTGAATTCAGATGAACACTAGTCAGAAGATTATAGAGTTTGTTTTCCAAGACTGTATATAAACATGTGTGCCAACTGAGGCTAACTGGTGACGTTAAGTAAACCTCTTCAATCCTGCAGTGCCACATAATGCCAGTTTTAGTTTTGGCTTTGCCACTAACTCTCTATGTGACCCTTCACCACTTATTCCCCTTCTCTGGGCTTCAGTTTCCTCATTCATAAAGTGAGGAGATTGAAATAGATCAATGGTCTCAAACCTGATTGGACATTAAAGTTATCTGGGAAGATTTTTAATACGTGTTTTCTTTTAAAAGTTCAGAGTATCCCTTCCTCTGCCTCTCTCTATGTCCGTTGAAACAGAATCTCAGTGGGTGGGACTCTGGCATGTAGGGGTTCAAGCTCCTAGGGGAGTCTAATCCAGCTAGGATGGGAATCATTGAATGAGGTGGTTCATTCCACTTTTATTATATTTAATTTTCTTAGAGTTTAGTGTTAGTGCTAGGGATATGTACAAGTGCAAAGGAAGTGGTTATGTAACTCCTTTCCGTTCTTTTTAAATGTTTGTAGCAAATAGCTTTCTGATAAATAGTGACACTGTCGGGGTGGGGGGAGGACACATCACCACTGTTTATGCCACACAACATTCTCACTTCACAAAGACCCATGTTCCAGTGAAACAGGATGCTGCCACCTTATCATAGGAATGTCCTACAGCTGCTGTGACTAAACTGAGGTGACAGACAGAAAAGGGAGCAGATGTGGTGACACTGTGAATTGAAATAGAATTCGGACTTTTCTTGGCCACTGTTGGTCCTAGGGGTCCTAAGTCGTCTAACTCCCCTGGGCCACAGGAAACTGCCTGACGAATTTTGGAACAGGGCCGAATGCCTGGTGCTGTAGGGCCCAAGTTCAGGGCTGCTGGGTCAGGACCATGACGGCCAGTGTCTGCATGGGCTGCTGTGGGTATGTTTTCCTGTTTTCATGGTAGATTGTGTACAGTAATTAGGCTGAAGCCAACACCATTCACTTCCTATTGTCAGGTTACCTCCTCTTCAGCCTCTCAGAAAAAGAGACTATTTTGAAATTATTTTTTGAGGAATTAAAAGAAGATTAAATGATAAAGATTTCATGGCAGCTTCTTGTTATCATTAATTATCACAGACGGATCCAGTGACAGTGGAACTTGAGTCGAGGCAGCTGCCTCTGGGCCCTCTCTGTGACTAGGCCTCAGCCTTGGGCCTTGCCTTCAGACTGCTTAGCCTGGTTTTAGAAGAATCCTGATACATAATCTTAGCAAGAATTGCCCCTCTTAATATCTCATTGCCCTGACTTGCTTTCAGCAAAAATCCTGCTAGGTCAGTTTATCAAGAATCCCCCAAATCTTGATGTCTCCTCTTAGTAGTTTTCCATTCACTGACTTTTCGTTCTGCTCCTTGACTATGAATCCCCAATTGGCCTTTATGTCTTTAGAGCTGACTCCAATCTCTCTCCAATGTTGAAATAGAGTTGATTTCAGGATTGGAAATAGTTCTTTCGCAATAGTCCTGAATAGTCTTCCTTACGGTTTTCACAAGTGTCAGAATAGTTTTTCTTTAACACTGTAAAGTGACAGCACAATATTGTCCAAGCAAGATCTGTGAAGTATTAGCACCTTAGGAAGTTTATAAATGTTCCAGGATTCAAAAAAAGGGTCCACCCATAAGCTTAGGAAATGTTTGGTTAAACCAACAGTTTTCTTTCCTGTAGGACCTCTTTAGACCCTTTAAAATATTAATGGGCCTTGTCTTTCCAAAAATGGGACATAGAATACATTTTCCTAGCTTTATTTGACCTTTTCTTTTGTGTGTGTATGTGTGTGTGGGTGCTCATTATCTTTAAGTTCCAGGGTTACACAAAGCACATTTTGGAAAAACTGGAGTAGAGTCACCCAGGTGGGGTTTCTAATAATTTTATCAAGCATGGACTCAGAAACTGAGAGCTTAAAGATGATCTAGTCAGTCTCAGAGGCTTAAAGAAAACTCATGACAGAGGTGTCATGAGAACTGAGACAGAAACCTCTGCCAAAACCACATATAATATGAAAATATAGAAAATACAACTAATCCTGAAAGAGCGACTGGAAAGAAGATTGTGACAGACTGCCTACATTTGGGGAAGCGAGAAGGCCTCACAGAAAAGGGTAGAGTAGAAAAGCCATGAACTAGTGGTACCCAAGCCTTCCCCCCACCCCAGCTCACCAGAGGGAGGAAGAGAAATGTAGCGGGAAGGGGGTGGAGGCCTAGGACTGCAGGACACCCCGCCCTGGAGATATGCTCTGGGAGCATGAACATTACATGGTGCTCTGGAGATTAACGGGGTTGGAAAGTTAAGAGAGATGGAATACTTAGAGATTGAGATTATAGCTGCTTGTGGAGAACAGGTACCCACAACAAGCCGCTCTGGAACAAAAGAAAGGCAGGCACTCTGAGAGACTTCCTGACAGTGAGAGGGCTGCTAAAGGGGCAAGGATTGAACAGAGCTTGCTGCTCAGGAGAAAGGACAGGTGAACAAAATTGTCCTTGTACAAGAGAGAAAAAAGCAGGAGTTGCAGTACTTGTATCAGACAAAATAGACTTCAAAACAAAGAAAGTAACAAGAGACAAAGAAGGACATTACATAATGATAAAGGGGTCAGTCCAACAAGAGGATATAACTATTATGATTATCTTCACCCAATACAGGATCACCTACATATGTGAAACAAATACTAACAGAATTAAAGGGGGAAAAAGAATGCAATGCATTCATTTTAGGAGACTTCAACACACCACTCACTCCAAAGGACAGATCAACCAGACAGAAAATAAGTAAGGAGACAGAGGCACTGAACAACGTATTAGAAGAGATGGACCTAATGGACATCTACAGAACACTCCATCCAAAAGCAACAGGATACACATTTTTCTCAAGTGCACATGGAACATTTTCAAGAATAGATCATATACTAGGCCACAAAAAGAGCCTCAGTAAATTCAAAAAGATTGAAATTGTACCAACCAGCTTCTTAGACCACAAAGGTATGAAACTAGAAATAAATTATGCAAAGAAAATGAAAAAGCCCACAAACACATGGAGGCTTAATAACATGCTCTTAAATAATCAATGGATCAATGACCAAATAAAAACAGAGATCATGCAATATATGGAGACAAATGACAACAATAATTCAACACGGCAAAATCTGTGGGACGCAGTAAAGGACTTGCTAAGAGGGAAGTATACTGCAGTACGGGCCTACCTCAGGAAAGAAGAACAATCCTATATGAACAGCCTAAACTCATAATTAACGAAACTAGAAAAAGAAGAAAAATGAAGCCCAGAGTCAGAAGAAGGAGGGACATAATAAATATTAGAGTAGAAATAAATAAAATTGAGAAGACTAAAACAAGAGAAAGAATCAATGAAAGCAGGAGCTAGTTCTTTGAGAAATAAACAAAATAGATAAACCTCTAGCCAGACTTATTAAGAAAAAAACAGTCTACACACATAAACAGAATCAAAAACGAGAAAGGAAAAATCACTATGGACACCACAGAAATACAAAAAATTATTAGAGAATACTATGAAATATTATATGGTAACAAACTGGGTAACCTAGAAGAAATGGACAACTTTCTAAAAAAATACAACCTTCCAAGGCTCACCCAGGAAGAAACAGAAAATCTGAATACCAGCAACAAAATTGAATTGGTAATCAAAATACTACCTAAGAACAAAACTTCTGGACTAGATGGTTTCTTTCCGGAATTTTATCAAACATTTAGTGAAGACCTAATACCCATCCTCATTAAAGTTTTCCAAAAAGTAGAAGAGGGAATACTCCCAAATTCATTCTATGAGGCCAGCATCACTCTAATACCAAACCCCGGAAAGACACCACAAAAAGGAAAATTACAGACCAGTATTCCTGATGAACACAGATGCAAAAATACTCAACAAAATATTAGCAAACCAAATTTCAAAAGCACATCAAAAAGATCATCCATCATGATCAAGTAGTATTTATTCCAAGGAGGCAAGGATGGTACAACATTCGAAAATCCATCAACATCATCCACTACATCAACAAAACGAAGGACAAAAACCACATGATCATCTCCATTGATGCAGAAAAAGCATTCAACAAAATTCAACATTCATTCATGATAAAAACTCTCGACAAAATGGGTATAGAGGGCAGGTACCTCAGCATAATAAAGGCCATATATGACAAATCCACAGGTAACATTATACTTAACAGCGAGAGGCTGAAAGCTTTTCCTTTAAGATCAGCAACAAGACAAGGATGCCCACTCTCTCCCCACTTTTATTCAACATAGTACTGGAGGTCCTAGCCACGGTAATCAGACAACACAAAGAAATAAAAGGCATCCAGACTGACAAGGAAGAAGTTAAACTGTCCTTGTTTGCAGATGACATGATATTGAACACAAAAAACCCTAAAGAATCCACTCCAAAGCTACTAGATCTAATATATGAATTCAGCAAAGTTGTGGGATACAAAATTAATACACAGATATCTGTTGCATTCCTATACACTAACGATGAACTACCAGAAAGAGAAATCAGGAAAACAATTCCATTCACAATTGCATCCAAAAGAATAAAATACCTAGGAATAAACCTAACCAAGGAAGTGAAAGACCTCTACTCTGAAAACTATAAGACACTCATGAGAGAAATTAAAGATGATACCAATAAATGGAAACACATCCTGTGCTCATGGACAGGAAGAATTAATATTGTCAAAATGGCTATCCTGCCTAAAGCAATCTACAGATTCAATGCAATTCCTATCAAAATACCAACAGAATTCTTCAAGGAACTAGAGCAAATAGCTCTAAAATTCATATGGAACCACAAAAGACCTTGAATAGCCAAAGGAATCCTGAGAAGGAAGAATAAAGCTGGGGGGTGGGGCAGGGATTAAACTCCCTGACTTCAAGCTCTACTACAAAACCACAGTAATCAAGACAATTTGGTACTGGCACAATAACAGACCCATAGATCAGTGGAACAGAATAGAGAGTCCAGATATAAACCCAAGCATATATGGTCAATTGATATACGATAAAGGAGCCATGAATATACAATGGGGAAATGACAGCATCTTCAACAGCTGGTGTTGGCAAAACTGGACAATTACATGCAAGAGAATGAAACTGGATGATTGCCTAACCCCATACACAAAAGTAAACTCGAAATGGATCAAAGACCTGAATGTAAGTCATGAAACCATAAAACTCTTAGAAGAAAACATAGGCAAAAATCTCTTGAATATAAACATGAGCAACTTTTTCCTGAATGCATCTCCTTGGGCAAGGGAAACAAAAGCAAAAATGAACAAATGGGACTACATCAAGCTAAAAAGTTTCTGTGCAGCAAAGGACACCATCAGCAGAACAAAAGGGCATACTACAGTATGGGAGAATATATTTGTAAACAACATATCCGATAGGGTGTTAACATCCAAAACATATAAAGAACTCACATGCCTCAACACCCAAAAAGTAAATAACCTGACTAAAAAGTGGGCGGAGGATATGAACAGACACTTCTCCAAAGAAGAAATTCAGATGGCCAATAGGTACATGAAAAGATGATCCACATGGCTAATTATCAGGGAAATGCAAATTAAAACCACAATGAGATATCACCTCACACCAGTTAGGATGGCCAACATCAAAAAGACTAGGAACAGCAAATGGTGGTGAGGATGCTGAGAAAGGGGAACCCACCTACACTACTGGTGGGAATGTAAACTAGTTCAACCATTGTGGAAAGCAATATGGAGGTTCCTCAAAAAACTAAAAACAGAAATACCATTTGACCCAGAAATTCCACTCCTAGGAATTTACCCTAAGAATGCAGGAGTCCAGTTTCAAAAAGACATGCACCCCTATGTTTATCGCAACAGTATTTACAATAGCCAATATATGGAAGCAACCTAAGTGTCTGACTGTAGATGAATGGATAAAGAAGATGTGGTACATATACACAGTGGAATACTGTTCATCCATCAGAAAGAAACAAATGCACCATTTGCAAGAACATGGATGGAAGTGGAGGGTATTTTGCTCAGTGAAATAAGTCACGCAGGAAAAACAAATACCAAATGATTTCCCTCATTTGTGGAGTATAGCAATGAAGCAAAACTGAACGAAAAAAACAGCAACAGATTCACAGACTCCAAGAAGGGACTAGCAGTTACCAAAGGGGAGGGGTGGGAGAGGGTGGGTGAGGATGGAGGGAGAAGGGGATTATGGGGTATCATGATTGGTGCACATGGTGTGTGTGGGGACACGGGGAAGACAGTGTAGCACAGAGAAGACAAATAGGGACTCTGTGGCATATTACTACACTGATGGACAGTGACTGCAATGGGGTATGGGGTGACTCAATAATAAGAGTGAATCTTATAACCACGTTGCTTTTTCTTGTGAAACCTTCATAAGAGTGCATATTAATGATACCTTAATATAAAAAAAAACGCTGCACACTGAAAAAAAAATTGTCCTGGTGCATTCAGCCCAGCAGGTTGGGAACTTTCAGGAGCTTCAGGCGCTCCATCCTTGTGGCTGGCCACACAGCTCTGAGGCACCCCACCACAATACACAGCCTGTCACTCCTTTCTCCCAGCTGGCACCAGCTCACAAACTTGCTGTCCCTGCCATTGTGTCAGGCCAGCCAGATGATGGCCCTGCTACAGCAGCTACAAGTGCAAAGTATAGAGGCTCCTCCCTGCATGCCTAGCTCACTGGCCCTGGGAATAGAGGTAGGCACTGCAGCCAGGACACTGGAAAGAGCTCTTTCCTCCCAGCAGGCACCAGCGCTACTTGTCTGGGACCTCCACCATCGCTCCAGGGGTTGAACAGCTCCAGAGAGTGGAGCTCTGGACACTAGAGAGCACCACCTACACCAAGTTATTGTTACAAATACAAAATGTCAAAAGAACCTGGTATGAACCAAAATCCCACAAACACCAGACAGAGGGCCAAGTGAAACTGAAGTCACCAATCTTCCTGATAAAGATTTCAAAATAAAAATCATAAACATGCTCATGGATATACAGAAAAATATTCAAGACCTCAGGGAGAAATTTGAGAAAGAGATAGAAACTTTGAAAAATACAGTATTTGAAATGAAACTTAAAATGGAGGGATTTAAAAGCAGAATAGATGAGGTAGAGGAGATGGTAAATGAAATAGAAATTAGAGAACAGCAATACAAAGAAGCGGAGACACAGAAAGAAAAGGGATCTCTAGGAATGAAAGAATATTAAGAGAACTGTGTGACTGATACAAACAGAACAATATTCACATTATAGGGGTACCAGAAGAAGAAGAGGGAGAAAAAGGGATAGAACGTGTTATTGAGGAAATAACTGCTGAAAACTTCCTCAATCTGGGGAAGGACTAGTCTCTCAGGCCATGGAAGGTCACAAATCTCCCAACAAAGGGACCCAAGGAAGATAACACCAAGACATGTAATAATTAAAATGGCAAAGATCAAGGACAAGGACAGAGTATGAAAAGCAGTCAGAGTGAGAAGAAAGATCACATACAAAGGAAAACCCAACAGGCTATCATCAGACTTCTCAGCAGAAACCTTACATGCCAGAAGGGAGTGGCATGATGTATTTAATGCAATGAAACAGAAGGGCCTTGAACCAAGAATACTCTACCTGGCAAGATTATCATTTAAATTTGAAGCAGGGATTGAATGCTTTCCAGATAAGCAAAAGTTGAGGGAATTTACCTCCCCCAAACTGTCTCTACAGGTATTTTGGAGGGACTGCTATAGATGGAAGTGCTCCTAAGGCTAAATAGCTGTCACCAGAGAAAATAAAACCACAGGAAAGAAAGTATAATGCTTAATTACTAACTAAGCAAATGAAAAATTAAATCAACTACCCACAAAGTCAGTCAAGGGATATACAAAGAGTACAGAATATGACACCTTATATATAAAGAGTGGAGGAGGAAGAAAAAGAAGGGAAAAAAAGAAAACCTTTAGATTGTGTTTGAAATAGCGTAATAAGCAAGTTAAGTTAGACTGTTAGATAGTAAAGAAGCTGCCCTTGTATCTTTGGTAACCATGAATCTAAAGCCTGCCATGGCAATAAGTACATATCTATCGATAATCACCCATATGTAAAGGACTGAATGCACCAATCAAAAGACATAGAGTTAAAGAATGGATAAAAAAACAATACCCATCTATATGCTGCCTACAAGAGACTCCCTTTAAATCCAAAGACATACACAGACTAAAAGTGAAGGGATAGAAAAAGATATTTCATGCGAATAGCGAGAAAAAAGCAGGCGTTGTAGTACTTGTATCAGACTAAATAGATTCAAAACAAAGAAAGTCACATGAGACAAAGAAGGACATTACATAAGATGATATAGTCAAAACCTTTCATTATGTAAATAAGATACCCAAGGTTTAGAGAAGTTACATGGCAGGTACCAGGCCAGTTAAGTGAGTGAAGCCTTGATCTGGAATTAAAATTCAGAAGTACAAACTTGTAGTCTCCACTCATTATGCTAAATCCTGTTATTAATCTATAATTGTAAATCAGCAAATACTTACAAACCTCCTGCTATAATACCTGCAATATGCTCAGAAATCATGTTGTATTAGTTTATGAGGGCTGCCATAACAATGTACCAGAGAGAGTGGCTTAAACAACAGAAATTTCTCTCCCAGTTCTAGGCGTTGAAAGTCCAAGATCAAGGTTCTGGCAGGGCTGGTTTCTTCTGAGGCCTCTCTTTCTGGCTTGAAAAATGTCACTTTCTCCCTGTGTCTTCATGGTCGTTCCTCTATGTGTGTCTGTCCTAATAGCCTCTTCTTATAAAGACACCAGTCATATTGGATTAGGGCCCATTGTAATGACCTCATTTTAATTTAATTAGCTCTTTGGGGACCCTACATCTAAGTAAGGTCACATTATGAGGAACTAGGGGTTAGGACTCTAACATCAGAATTTTAGGGGGACATAATTCAGCCCATAACACATATATAGCCTAGAGATTTATTTATAATTTAATGTAGGATGGTGATCTATTGATTTTTTTCTACAATTTGTTTTTGTTGCTGTAGATTCATCTGGAAGAAATTAAAGTAAAATATTTCTCCCATCCTCTGAAAGTCTAAACTCTTTTCCCCAGAGGGAGAACCACTTGTTTGTTTTTGATGTTTGAAAGGACAGAAGATTCCAGGACTGAGTAGGATACCCTGGAGACCATTCATCCCAGGATTTAAGAAGAGAATGGTCTCTGCAAGTGAAGTCAGATTCTTTGAGTCTGGGAAGGGCATGTGAGGAGCAGGGAAATGCTAAAGGGAGCACTTGGGTGGGACAGTTGTGCATATCCCTGGAAGCACTGAACACTAGTAGCTTTGACCATGGGAGTCTGCTGTGCAGAGTGGTATTAGATCTCTGGGCAACCTCAGTGTAGCTGAGATGGCTAATTGTTCCCCAGCATCCATCCTCTCCTTCTCCCATTTAGGGATGGAGCCTCTAGGAGTGTTAGCAGGGCACATAGCCACCCAAGTAGATATTGCAGTTCCCAGCCTCCTTGTAGCTAGGTGTGAACAAGAATAATCTGAACAGTTCTGACTCACC
This sequence comes from Smutsia gigantea, assembly GCA_032199065.1. Taxonomy (NCBI): domain Eukaryota; kingdom Metazoa; phylum Chordata; class Mammalia; order Pholidota; family Manidae; genus Smutsia; species Smutsia gigantea. The sequence continues at coordinate 493,278 of JAVSCE010008603.1, forward strand.
CCGTTGGAGACACAGCAGAATGACCTGGAGTTTCCTTACTAATTCCTGGGGGCTGGAACATAAACATGGATGAAGGTGAGTCAGCTTCAACCACACAATGAGGACAGTGCCCTGGGAGGAGGCACAAACAGCAGAAAAATGGAACCCAGATCACTGAATGACCCCATAGCACAGAGCACTTCACTGATCTTGGACTGCTTAGCCCTGAACTGTTACTTGAAGAAGAAATAAACTTGCTTTTTAAGGCTACAGTTTTTTAAGAATCTTTTTGTTACAGCAGCTTAGCTTATACTCAGATCTAGCAAGTAAGCTTGAGTCATGTAGTGGAGAAATGCAAATAAATTATATCTGATGATAAAGTATGCTAAAACTGCTTCCTCCTTAAAAAATCAGGTATAATTGATTTCAATTTTAGACCTATAAGAACCTTTAAGTAGATTATATTTCTATGAGGGATGGCACTTTCTTTTGACTAGAGTATGAAAATCTTTTTGGCAGAGGGAAAACTCTTTATACTGATATAAAGAACACATGATATTTCTTAAAGAAAAATGTAATGCTTTATAGAAAACTTGAAAGCTAAAAACATGATGAAGAAGAAAAGTAAAATCAACTCAGAAGAACCCACTGTTGATGTTTTGTGTATGTTCTTCCCAGACTTTATTCTACACACACACAGAACTTTATTTTGGAAACTGGGATTCTCTGCATATACAGAATTGCATCCTGCCTTTTTCCTTGGTACACGATCGCATGAGTATAAAGAATTCCAAGGTCATTAGAAATTCCTGAAAAATAGAATTTTTAATGGCTGATATTTCATCCTGTGGCTAGTTTGTATTTTATTTGATCACTGCCCTTTCTCTGAACACGTAGGTTGCTTCTCACTGTCTTTGCTGTTATACATTGCACTGACTGTCTATAGTGGATAGGTGTCATGTTTAGCTGTGGAATATCTTTAAACACCATCCTTACATCTGGATAATTTGGTAATTTCCCACTTTCCAAGTCCTGCCTTGGCAAGGCAGAAGCCAGAAGATTCCCTTTCATAGACTCCTCCCTTTCATAGCTGGGGGCATACACTCTTGAACTTAGCCTTGGAGGTGGACAATGCTATGAGGCCACTGTGGACAGGGGTGTGGATTGCTGGCATGGTGGCACATGGGTTTCAAGAACTGCAGTGTAGGAGCACTGTGTGCAGCTGTTGGGCTGAGAACTGGTGGCCCCTAAGCTCCACTAGAGCAGCCTGGATGGCACAAGTAGACATTGTTCCATATTGTGAGCCGCTGAGCTCAGAATTTGGTACTCCCAGAGATAAGTTCTCTGAGTTTTCCACTATCCTGTAATTAAATTATGTTTGGGTTAAATAGCCAGAGTGAATTTGGCTGATGAGGATGTGACACAACAACAGCTTTATTACTGGTGGGAGCGCAAAATGGGAAAGAGATTTCTCTTCCTCCTCTTAAGAGCATCGTCCTTAGAAAATGTGTAAGTATTTTCTTATCTTTTTAAGCTGTATTTCTTTGAAGATTAGATAAGTCTTTTTTGTTAGCTGCCTTGAAAAAACTTTTTTTTAAGCTTTATGACCTGGGAATGTCTTTCTCAAGAACATGGAGCTATCTCTTGAAAAGGCAAATATCTAGAGAGCTATCTTCTTGAGATATAAGCATCAAAAGAAGCATTTAGTTCCCCTACCTCCCAATTCCTGCATGAGAGGAGGAGCCTAACTTTGGTGGGTGTCTTGTTACAACTTGCAAAACTATCTCCTACAAGACAGGAGAAACTGGTTTTCTCCTGGGCAAAGCCCATACTCTGACATACATGGTCACCTCAGTTACTGGGTAAAGTTAGGATGGACCAGGTGTGTGACGAATGGTACTTTCAAGTCATGGCGCTTGAGGCCTCGTTATTGGTTACCTTGTGAACAAGGCTGAATGGGCTGTATTAGCCTGGCTACCAAAGGGGGTGAGGTTCTTTTCTGCCTTTGCAGGCTCTTAGCAGATTGCCTGCGATGTGCATCACATCCTGGTTTAATGCTTATTTAATCATAAAAGTGTTTTCTTTCTCTACTACCTTTGTGGAGAGGATTTCTGGGTTGGGAGAGGATTTTGTTTCTAATTATATTTCCCCAACAGCTCCCCCTGGAGGCAACCAGCCCTCAGTCCCATGGGATCGCAGGAGTCCTGGGGAAACACACCTTAGAATCTGGCAGGGCTCAAAGGGAAGAGCACTGTTTCATTGACTCCCATCCCCCCGTGGATCAAGTGGGGTGTGAAACCCCGACACTTCTGGATTTACGTGTAGACAGCCTCACAGTTATCCCCCACTGGAAAGCGCTGGGCCGGAAGGGGAGGTGAGACAGAGGGGAGCCTGTGGTGAGACGTGCCATCCCAGGCCGGGTCTGACAGGGCGCCTCTATGAACAGAAGCTGGTCAAAACCGGAGCGAAGCTGGTCTTGCAGCGTGTCTAGAAGAAGGTGATTTGAAGTGGAGCAAGAGAGGTGCCTGGTACAAGCAGGCTCTTTTGTTTGTTTTTAAAGTAGCAAAAATCTTAGAGTAGGTTTTGCTTTGATCCTAAGGTGCCATAATTTAACAACCGGTGTTTCCTTATTTGGTAATGCTGCCTCTCGGGTATTTGCTTAGAAATAACACCAAACCAGTGCCACAGAAACAGTAGGACTAATGGAATATACTACAGCATTGCATAGCAGTTGAGTGATTCAATATTTCTTAGAGAACACAGAATCTCAGTGTCAAGAGAACCTTAAGAACCATCTGGAAGAACCATCCAGTCACAGCATCCACCTTAAACAGGGATTCCCCTTTCAATAGCCCATCTCTTCTGTCACCCACTCTTTACTTCTGTATTTCTTTGTGGCAAAGAATTCCAAAGGATGGTAACAATCATTGTCTCCATCTAATGGCAATGTTTAGTATTTTTATTTAAATTCTTTTTCTAATAGCACTAGAAAATTGAGCAAGTGCAATATTTAGGATATGTTGCAAAGTTAATAGACCTAACTAGAGAAAATCATGATCAGCTATAACATGGCCTAATGACATAGATATGTTATATAATATACTCCTTTAACTGTAATAAATGATAGAACATTTGCCAGAAAGATAAAAGCAAGATCACACCAAGCTAAACCTACCAAAGAAAACCTCAATGAAAGTATTCCAAACAATGAAAATTAATCCTGACAACATACCTATGGTTGCAGAATTATTTAAAGGAGGCTTGAATGAACTGAGACCAACTACTTTTATAAAAGAGAAAAGAAAGGCTCTTAAAACGGAATGCTCTGGGCCTTAGAGACTGTGCTGCACTATAGATGTTCTCAGAGAGACTAAGGCATCAGTGGGAGTTGTCAGGAGCTGAACAGTTGCAGCAAAGAACCAGCTGGGCTGACAATATAGTCATGGAGAAAACCCAAATTACAGCTAAATTATATGAACCGATGGTAAGGGTACCAGTGAAATGAACCACTCTGGATAACTGAATAAGATTCCACCTAGTAATATTGATACCAAAGAAATCACACACTGCAATTAAGAAATAATTAAAGAAGATATTCCTGTCATGAAAGACAGTTTATTTTTGGATATTGAGAGGTGTCTTTCTAAAAAAGACAAAGGAAAGCAGGGTCATTGTTCTGAAAAGGTGGAGGACCAGATGGAGAAGTTAATTTTGCACCCTTCAGATTTGTGTCAGCTACTTTGCTGTGTCTAAAGTTAATGCCCTGATTAGAAAAGAGCGGGGCCCTCTGGAAGTTGGATGGAGCTGTGGTGTGATGTGGTGAAGTAGGCAGCTTGGATCCCCAAACTCTCTGTAGCTCTTCCCAGTTGGAGTTGGGATGCAGCAGGAGGCTACACACGGAGGAAAGGTCCTAAGCTAACACAACCTTCTATTCCTCATCTGTGTTCTTAGGCCAACACCGTTAAGAGAAGGATAATGTTGCTAACCCACGCCCAGACGAGACTGTTGTTAAGTAAGGGAAGCCATGAAACAGGGCTTAACGCTGTTGCTGTTGGGCCTGTGAAGCAATGACCATCATAAAATAATGTGTTTTCAGTTTTTGTATGTGCCAAGCTTAAGTGTTTTATGTGCTCTATTCACATGAGCACTCTCACTATTGCCATTTATAGCCACGGACACAGATTGGGGAAGTTAAAACTTGCACAAGAGTACATAATTAGGATAAGCCAAGATTCCCAAACAGGCCAGTTTGACTTCAACACCTACATTCTTAACCTTCACACTATATGAACCACTCAGCCTGGGGGTGCAGAAAATGTGAGATTAATGAGATTAAATCACTGACATTGCTTATAGCAGAGTCTCCCCCAGATGAAACTGACAGATTTCCCACTCTAGTTTGCCAGAATTCACTCCAGAATAAAACAACCCAGCCCTGGTGGTGAGAGATGGTGCCTGTGTTAGCAGAGACTCTCAGCTTTGTTAGCCATTCTTTGTGGACCCAGCTACAATGAATGAGGATGATAAATGGGAGAGGTGTGCTAGGAATAAGGTGTGTGTGTCACACACATAACACATACACACACACACTTTCCTAGCCAAAGGGCAGTTCTTCATATTGCTCCTCTCAGATGTGGTATGTAAGCATGAAAAAGCGACTCTTCCCAGTGGCTAAACCTGAGCGAGAGACTCACTCCCCTGCCAGGGAGGAGAAGCTCAACAAACTGATGCCTAGGGCATTTTCTGGCCCAAACCAAGGGCCAAGTATCATGCTGCTGAAGACCCCTTCCTCCATCTCCACCCTATTCTTTTCTATATAGGGGTATTTATTGTGTGTTCGTGTTTTTCTTCTTCTATGGTGGACCCTAATATAAGTCAGAGGATGTCCATACTCATTTTCAGAACACATTTTAAGATGCTCAAGTTCAACCAGTTTGATGGATCTTAATCAAATTTAACATCAATATTAATCAAAATCATAAAAAATACATCTATTACTAGTATAATATATATAACTACTGTTATATTTGTTGCTAGGGTTTTGTAACGAAGCACCACAGAGTGGGGTGGCTTAAACAATAGAAATTATTTTCTCACAGTTCTGGAGGCTGGAAGTCCGAGATCAAGGTGTGGGGAGGTTGTGTTCATCTGAGAGGCCTCCCTACTCGACTTGTAGATGGCTGTCTTTTTCTTATTCTTCACTTGGTCTCCACTCTGTCATATCCATGCCTCAGTTTCCTGTTCTCATAAAGACACCAATCATATTGGATTAAGGCCCAGCCCAATGACCTCATTTAAAGTAATTACCTCTTTAAAGACCCTATCTCCAAATACGGTCACATTCTTATGTATTGGGAGTTAGGACTCCAACCTACTAATTTTGTAGGGATGCAATTCAGCCCATAACACAAAGTAAGATTTATATGAGTCTGACTATTTTTTTTTAAGTGAAATTATACCCTTTGACCAACACGTCCTGCACCCCCTCCAGCCAGCTTCTGTTCATTTCTAAAAAGATATTTAAAAATACTATCATTTCAACAGAAGGCAGGTCAAAAAAAAATGAAGCAAATAAATATGACAAATGGAAACCTAGACCTCTGAGAAGGGAGTGCTGCTCAGCTGGTGCTGGAGTTTCTGAGGCTGGCGTGGGGGTGACAGGAGGCAAGAGAGTGGGCTCTGCAAGCACTGGGTGAACTGCAGACGGGATTCAGATGCTGCTGCCCGGGCGAGGAAGTGTTGTGAGGTAACAATCACAGGAACAGCAAGCAGACAGGAAGCCACACACGAAACAGACAGGAAGGCACACACAGCGGACATAAGTCACACAGGAAGAAGACAGGAAGCCACATACAGTGGACAGAGATCACATAGAAAGTAGACAGGAAGCCACACACAGCAGATGGAAGTCACACAGGGAAGACAGGAGGCCACACAGCAGATGGAAGTCACACAGGAAACAGACAGGAGGCCACACACAGCAGATGGAAGTCACACAGGAAACAGACAGGAGGCCACACACAGCAGATGGAAGTCACACAGGAAACAGACAGGAGGCCACACACAGCAGATGGAAGTCACACAGGAAACAGACAGGAGGCCACACACAGCAGATGGAAGTCACACAGGAAACAGACAGGAGGCCACACACAGCAGATGGAAGTCACACAGGAAACAGACAGGAGGCCACACACAGCAGATGGAAGTCACACAGGAAACAGACAGGAGGCCACACACAGCAGATGGAAGTCACACAGGAAACAGACAGGAGGCCACACACAGGAGATGGAAGTCACACAGGAAGCAGATGGGAGGAAACAAATCCCTTCTTCCCTTGCAGTCTCGTAGACTTCCCCTGGTGCCCTTACTGACAGCCAAACATGGAGCCATTGGCAGAGGAAATGTAGTTTGCCGAGTCTTAGGTCCAGCATCACAGAGTGGAGTAGAGAAGAGTGAGTTCAGAGCTAACAGACAATAACTCAGTATTGGGCACACTCTTCAGTCTGTTCTCCCAGCACTCTGAAATGAGTTATTATCCTGCTCCAGTGGGTTTTTATGGTAAAGGAAAACTCCCAAGTGGAATTCACTAAGTCCTTACTGGTGAAAATAACAATCATAACAAACTCCTTCACTTAAGGACTGCCCTTGTTCTTCCTTTACAATGTTCCGCTTTGGGCTTCCTCTACACATTCCAGTCAATTTTAGTTGGAGAAAAGCCTTCTAACACTATTAAACCCCCTAACTCACTCTCCAACTCCCAAGTTCCCAAGTATGCAGGGTTATGCCAGCATGATAGGAGCTATAGGGATATTAAAATGACAAGTGTGCTAACTAAAGTCAGTATGAAAACATGTTTATATAAAACAAAAAATGAAAGAACACAACATACTTATAACCATGTAAAGCTTATAATTGAACATTAAGGATTTGAAATAAAATGGGGATAATGTCAATAAAATTGTATAATAGTAATTGCAGTTTAATGTTACATTAAGTTTTTCATCCTAAAAAGTTGTGCAAGTTTGTACCTGGTTCTTTTTATTTTTATTTTTCAGTACATTTTCAAATTTGAATTTATTTAAAACTATGCTTTTGTCAAAGGAACACTTCTGTAGTTTTTTTCATAGAAATACTAATTTTTCCAAGCTGTCGTATGATGACAAATTTTGTGTTTTTCATGAGGATATGTCAAGATACCCCATTGTAATTGGGGATTTCCATATCTTGATGTTTCTTTAATCATCATACATTATGTTTCAATTTCATGTACATACAAATTCAGGCAGTTTTTCTTCAAGCATATTTTATTTTTTGTTACAGTTAACAAATTTTATTTTTATATTTCTGTTATAGTTAACAAATTTTGTCTCAAATAATTTGTCATGCATTCTTAATATGAGAAACTTTAGTCGTTTTTTCAGCACCTTCTTCCAAGTGACTTGTAGGATCACACTTGTAGTCAAATGAGTATAATGAATTCTAATAAGAATAAGAACAAAACCATAAAGGAGTGTGAGGTATAAAGTAACAAGGTGCTAAAAAAGACTTCTTAAAAGACTTGGATTGTGTTAGAGAATTTGGTGGTTATTCAAGAAACCAAGTCATTTTTCTGTATTGAATGCTGTAAGGAGGCAAACATTATTCTATTGTTGGTAACCATAATTGTTTTTTTTCCTTCTATGAATATTTTTTTATTTTGCTATTATTAATGTACAATTACATGAGCAATATTATAGTATTAGACTCAACCTATTATCAAGTCCCCACCACATACCCCATTACAGTCACTGCCCATCAGTGTAGTAAGATGCCATAGAATCACGACTTGTCTTCTCTGTGTTATACTGCCTTCCACATATCCGCCCCCAACCCCAGTATTATGTGTGCTAATCTTAATACCACATTCTCCCCCCCGCTTTATCCCTCCCTTCCCACCCATCTTTTCCAGTTCCTTTCCCTTTGGTAACTGTTAGTCCATTCTTGGGTTCTGTGAGTCTGCTGCTGTTTTTTCCTTCAGTTTTTTCTTTGTTCTTATACTCCACAGATGAGTGAAATCATTTGATACTTGTCTTTCTCCACCTGGCTTATTTCACTAAGCATAATACCCTCTAGCTCCATCCATGTTGTTGCAAATGCTAGGATTTGTTTTCTTCTTATGGCTAAATAATGTTCCATTGTGTATATGTACCACATCTTCTTTATCCATTCATCGACTGATGGACACTTAGGTTGCTTCCATATCTTCGCTATTGTAAATAGTGCTGTGATAAAAATAGTGGGGCATATATCTTTTTCAAACTGCGCGGCTGCATTCGTAGGGTAAATTCCTAGGAGTGGAATTCCTGGGTCAAATGGTATTTCTATTTTCAGTTTTTTGAGGAACCTCCATACTGCTTTCCACAGTGGTTGAACTAATTTGCGTTCCCACCAGCAGTGTAGGAGGGTTCCCCTTTCTCCACATCCTCACCAACATTTGTTGTTGTTTGTCTTTTGGATGTTGGTCATCCTAACTGGTGTGAGGTTATATCTCATTGTGGTTTTAATTTGCATTTCTCTGATGATTAGCGATGTGGAGCATCTTTTCATGTGCCTGTTGGCCATCTGAATTTCTTCTTTGGAGAAGTGTCTGTTTAGCTCCTCTGCCATTTTTTAATTGGCTTATTTGTTTTTTGTTTGTTGAGGTGCATAAGCTCTTTACATAATTTCGATGTAAACCTCTTATAGGATATGTCATTTATGAATATATTCTCCTATACTGTAGGATGTCTTTTTGTTCTATTGATGTTGTCCTTTGCTGTACAGAAGCTTCTTAGTTTGATATAGTCCCACTTGTTCATTTTTGCTTTTGTTTCCCTTGCCCAGGGAGACATGTTCATGAAGAAGTTGCACATATTTATGTCCAAGAGATTTTTGCCTATGTTTTTTTCTAAGAGTTTTATGGTTTCATGATTTACATTCAGGTCCTTGATCCATTTTGAGTTTACTTTTGTGTATGGGGTTAGAAAATAATCCAGCTTCATTCTCTTACATGTAGCTGTCCAGTTTTGCCAACACCAGCTGTTGAAGAGGCTCTCATTTCCCCATTGTATATCCATGGCTCCTTTATCATATATTAATTGATAATCATATATATGTTTGGGTTTATATCTGGGCTCTCTAATCTATCCATTGGTCTATGGGTCTGTTCTTGTGCAAGTACCAAATTGTCTTGATTACTGTGGCTTTGAAGTAGAGCTTGAAGTCAGGGAGCGTAATTCCCCCCACTTTATTCTTCCTTCTCAGGATTGTCTTGGCTATTCAGAGTCTTTTGTGGTTCCATATAAATTTTAGAACTATTTGCTCTAGTGCCTTGAAGAATGCTGTTGGTATTTTGATAGGGATGGAACTGAACCTGTAGATTGTCTTAGAAAGGACAGCCATTTTGACAAGGTTAATTCTTCCTAGCTAAGAGCATGGGATGAATTTCCATTTATTAATGTCCTCTTTAATTTCTCTTAAGAGTGTCTTGTAGTTTTCAGAGTATAAGTCTTTCACTTCCTTGGTTAGGTTTATTCCTAGGTATTTTATTCTTTTTGACGTGATTGTTAATGGAATTGTTTTTCTGATTTCTCTTTCTACTAGTTCACCATTGGTGTATAGAAATGCAACAGATTTCTGTGTATTAATTTTGTACCGCACAACTTTACTGAATTCAGATATTAGATCTAATAGTTTTGGAGTGGATTCTTAGGTTTTTTTTAATGTACAATATCATGTCATCTGCAAGCAGGGAGAGCTTGACTTCTTCCTTACCAATCTGGATGCCTTTTATGTCTTTGTGTTGTCTGACTGCCATGGATAGGACCTCTAGAACTATGGTGAATAAAAGTGGGGAGAGCGGGCATCCTTGTCTTGTTCCCGATCTTAAAGGAAAAGCTTTCAACTTCTCACTGTTAAGTATAATGTTGGCTGTGGGTTTGTCATATATGGCCTTTATTATGTTGAGGACTTGCCCTCTATACACATTTTAATGAGAGTTTTTATCATGAATAGATGTTGAATTTTGTCAAATGCCTTTTCAGCATCTATGGAGATGATCATGTGGTTTTTGACCTTTTTTTTTTGATGTAGTGGATGATGTTGATGGATTTTGAAATGTTGCATACCATCCTTGCATCCCTGGGATGAATCCCACTTGATCATGATGGATGATCTTTTTGATATATTTTTGAATTCGGTTTGCTTCCCACCTATCCTCCACAGTCCTTTTCTCTTTGGTAACTGCCAGTCCATTCTTGGGTTCTGTGAGTCTGCTATTTTTTTCTTTCAGTTTTTTTTCTTTGTTCTTATGCTCCACATATGAGTGAAATCATTTGATACTTGTCTTTTTCGGCTTGGCTTATTTCACTGAGCATAATACCCTCTACCTCCATCCATGTTGTTGCAAATGGTAGGATTTTCTTCTTATGGCTGAATAATATTCCATTGTGTATATGTACCATATCTTCTTTATCCATTCATCTACTGATTGACACTTAGGTTGCTTCCATTTCATGCCTATTGTAAATAGTGCTGCAATAAACATAGGGGTGCATCTGTCTTTTTGAAACTGGGCTGTTGCATTCTTAGGGTAAATTCCTAGGAGTAGAATTCCTGGGTCAAATGGTATTTCTATTTTGAGTTTTTTGAGGAACCTCCATACTGCTTTCCACAAAGGTTGAAGTAATTTGCATTCCAACCAGCAGTGTAGGAGGGCTCCCTTTTCTCCACATCCTCGCCAACATTTGTTGTTCTTTGTGTTTTGGATGTTGGCCATCCTCACTGGTGTGAGGTGATATCCCATTGTGGTTTTAATCTGCATTTCTCTGATGATTAGCGATGTGGAGCATCTTTTCATGTGCCTGTTGGCCATCTGAATTTCTTCTTTGGAGAAGTGTCTATTCATGTCCTCTGCCCATTTCTTAATTGGATTATTTGCTTATTGTTTGTTAAGGTGTGTGAGTTCTTTATATATTTTGGATGTCAACCCCTTATCGGATACGTCATTTATGAATATATTCTCCCATACTGTAGGGTGTCTTTTTGTTCTGCTGATGGTGTCCTTTGCTGTACAGAAGCTTTTCTGCTTGATATAGTCCCACTTGTTCATTTTTGCTTTTGTTTCCTTGGCCCGGGGAGATATGTTCATGAAGATGTCGCTCATGTTTATGTCCAAGAGATTTTTGCTTGTTTTTTTCTAAGAGTTTTATGCTTTCATGACTTACATTCAGGTCTTTGATCCACTATGAGTTTACTTTTATGTATGGGGTTAGACAGTAGTCCAGTTTCATTCTCTGACATGTAGCTGTCCAGTTTTGCCAACACCAGCTGCTGAAGAGGCTGTCATCTCCCCATTGTATATCCAAGGCTCCTTTATCAAGTATTACCTGACTGTATATCTTTGGGTTAATGTTTGGATTTTCTTTTCTGTTCCACTGGTCTGTGGGTCTGTTTTTGTGCCAGTACCAAATTGTCTTGATTACTGTGGCTTTGAAGTAGAGCTTGAAGTCATGGAGCGTAATTCCCCCTGTTTTATTCCTCCTTCTTAGGATTGCTTTGGCTATTCGGGGTCTTTTGTGGTTCCATATGAATTTTAGAACTAATTGTTCGAGTTCATTGAAGAATGCTGTTTGTATTTTGATAGGGATTGTGTTGAATCTGTAGATTGCTTTAGGTAGTATAGCCATTTTGACAATATTTATTCTTCCTAGCCAAAAGCATGGGATGCATTTCCATTTGTTAGTCTCCTCTTTAATTTCTCTTAGGAGTGTCTTGTACTTTTCAGAGTACAGGTCTTTCACTTCCTTGGTTAGGTTTATTCCTAGGTATTTTATTCTTTTTGATGCAATTGTGAATGGAATTGTTTTTCTGATTTCTCTTTCTGTTAGTTCATCGTTAGTGTATAGGAAAGCAACAGATTTCTGTGTGTTAATTCTGTATCCTGCAACTTTGCTGAATTCAGATAGTAGTTCTAGTAGTTTTGGAGTGGAGTCTTTAGGGTTTTTATGTACAGTATCATGTCATCTGCAAATACTGACAATGTGACTTCTTCTTTACCAATCTGGATGCCTTGTATGTCTTTGTTTTGTCAGATTGCCATGGCTAGGACCTCCAGTACTATATTAAATAACAGAGGGGAGAGTGGGCATCCCTGTCTTGTTCCCCATCTTAGATGAAATGCTTTCAGCTTCTCGCTGTTAAATATGATGTTAGCTGTGGGTTTGTCATATATGGCCTTTATGATGTTGAGGTACTTGCCCTCTATGCCCATTTTGTTGAGAGATTTATCATGAATGGATGTTGAATTTTGTCAAATCCTTTTTCACCATATATGGAGATGATCGTGTGATTTTTGTTCTTCTTTTTGTTGATATGGTAGTTGATGTTGATGGATTTTCGAATGTTGTACCATCTTTCCATCCCTGAGATGAATCCCATTTGATCATGGTGTATGATCCTCTTGATGTATTTTTGAATTCGGTTTGCTAATATTTTGTTGTGTATTTTTGCATCTATGTTCATTAGGGATTGGTCTGTAATATTCTTTTCTGGTGCGGTCTTTGCCAGGTTTTGGTATTAGAGTGATGCTGGCTTCATAGAATGAGTTTGGAAGTATTCCCTCCTCTTCTATTTTTTGGAAAACTTTAAGGAGAATGGGCATTATTTCTTCTCTATATGTCTGGTAGAATTCAGAGATGAGTCCATCTGGCCCAGGGGTTTTGTTCTTGGGTAGTTTTTTGATTACCGATTCAATTTTGTTGCTGTTGATTGGTCTGTTTAGGTTTTCTGTTTCTTGCTTGGTCAGTCTTGGAAGGTTATATTTGTCTAAGGAGTTGTCCATTTCTTCTAGGTTTTCCAGCTTGTTAGCATATAGATTCTCAGAGTATTCTCTTATAATTCTTTGTATTTCTGTTGGGTCCGTCATGATTTTTCCTTTCTCATTTCTGATTATGTTTATGTGTGTAGATTCTCTTTTTCTCTTAATAAGTCTGGCTAGGGGTTTATCTATATTTTGTTTATTTTTTCAAAGAACCAGCTCTTGGTTTCATTGATTTTTTCTATTGTTTTATTCACCTCAATTTTATTTATTTCTTCTTTGATCTTTATTATGTCCCTCTTTCTGGTAACTTTGGGCCTCATTTGTTCTTATTTTTCCAATTTCAGTAATTATCTTTAGACTATTCATTTGGGATTTTTCTTCCTTCTTTAAATAGGCCTGGATTGCAATATACTTTCGTCTTAGAACTGCCTTTGCTGCGTCCCACAGAAGTTGTGGCTTTGTGTTATTGTCATTAGTCTCCATATATTGTTTAATCTCTTTTGTAATTTGGTCATTTATCCATTGATTATTTAAGAGCATGTTATTAAGTCTCCATGTATTTGTGGCCTTTTTGTTTTCTTTGTACAGTTTATTTCTAGTTTTACACCTTTGTGATCTGAGAAGTTGGTTGGTAGAATTTCAATATTTTTTAATTTGCTGAGGTTCTTTTTGTGGCCTAGTATGTGGTCTATTCTGGAAAATGTTCCATGTGCACTTGAGAAGAATGTGTATCCTGTTGCTTTTGGGTGTCGAGTTCTGTAGATGTCTGCTAGGTCCATCTGTTCTAGTGTGTTGTTCAGTGCCTATGTGTCTTTATTTATTTTCTGTCTGGTTGATATGTCCTTTGGAGTGAGTGGTGTGTTGTAGTCTCCTAAAATCAATGCATTGCTGTCTATTTCCACCTTTAAATCTGTTAGTATTTGTTTCACATATGCCGGCGCTCCTGTGTTGGGTGCATATATATTTAAAATGGTTATATCTTCTTGTTGGAGTGACCCCTTTATCATTATGTAATGTCCTTCTTTATCTCTTGCTACTTTCTTCGTTTTGCAGTCTATTTTGTCTGATACAAGTACTGCAACACCTGCTTTTTTCTCCTTGTTTTTTGCATGAAATATCTTTTTCCATCCCTTCACCTTTAGTCTGTGTATATCCTTGGGTTTGAGGTGAGTCTCTTGTAAGCAGCCTATAGATGAGATGGGTCTTGCTTTTTTATCCATTCTATTACTCTGTGTCTTTTGATTGGTGCATTCAGTCCATTTACATTTAGGGTGATTATCGATAGACATGCACTTATTGCCATTGCTGGCTTTAGATTTGTGGTTACCAAAGGTTCAAGTGTAGTTTCTCTACTACCTAACAGTCTAACTTAACTTTCTTGTTAAGTTATTGTAAACACAGTCTGATGTTTCTTTATTTCTCTCCCTTTTTATTCTTCCTCCTCCCTTCTTTATATACTAGGTATTTTATTCTTTGCCTTTAGTTAGTATTTGCATGGTATACTTTCTTTGCTATGATTTTATTTTCTCTGGTGACATCTTTTTAGCCTTAGTAGTGCTTCCCTCTAGAGCAGTTCCTTTAAGGTGTCCTGTAGAAGTGGTTTATGGGAGGCAAATTCTCTCAGCTTTCGCTTGTCTGGAAATTGTTTAATCCCTCCCTCTAATTTACATGATAATTGTGCTGGATACAATATTCTTGGTTCGAGGCCCTTCTGTTTCATTACATTAAATATATCATGCCATTCTCTTCTGGCCTGTACGGTTTCTCTTTAGTAGTCTGATGATAGTCTGATGGGTTTTCCTTTGTAGGTGATCTTTTCTCTCTCTCTAGCTGCCTTTAATACTCTGTCCTTATCTTTGATCTTTGCCATTTTAATTATTATGTGTCTTGGTGTTGTCTTCCTTGGGTCCCTTGTGTTGGGAGATCTGTGGGCTTCCATGGTCTGAGAGACTATTTCCTTCCTCAGCTTGGGGAAGTTTTCAGCAATTATTTCTTCAAAGACACTTTCTATCCCTTTTTCTCTCTCTTCTTCTTCTGGTACTCCTATAGTGAGAATATTGTTCTGTTTGGATTGGTCACACAGTTCTCTTAATATTCTTTCATTCCTAGAGATCCCTTTATCTCTCTCTGCCTCAGCTTCTCTGTATTCCTGTTCTCTGATATCTATTCCATTAACAATCTCTTGCATCTCGTCCAGTCTACTGCTAAGCCCATAGATCACTTGTGTCATTTCTGCATTGTCTTTCCTCACTTCCCTCACTTCCTCCCTTATCTCTTGCATATTTCTCTGTAGATCTGTCAGTATGGTTATGACTTTTATTCTGAAATCTTTTTCATGAAGATTGTGCATGTCCATCCCATCAGGCTCCCTCTCTGGGGTTGTCTGGCTGATCTTAGTGTGGACCATATTCCTCTGTCTTTTCATGGCTATATAAGTGGTCGCTGGTAGGCACGACAGTCCCTTCCTGCTTGTTGTTCTCCTTACCCATCTCCCAGGCCTGAGGTGTTTTCCTGCACACCGAGAGGCAGTCTCTGGGATAATCCCTTGAACTGCCTGTGTGAGAAGTCACCCTCAGCCTAGCCTATAGTAGTGCGGGTGTTTGCAGTTATGCTGAGTGCATTCTGGTCCCTTTAGTGCCTTCTGGACCTGGTTCTGGGGCTCTTTCTGCTTAGCTGCGCACCAGCTGGGAGTAGATTCTGTGAGGATGCTGTGGATGGGGCAGCTCTTCCGCTGTTCTGTAGCAGCAGCAGCTCCTGGACCCTTAGTGGCACCACCTGGGGGGGAATGAATGGCAGGCTGCTGATCTCTTTGGGAAGCTCGGCATGGCTGCTTTGCCCGGCTGCTGGCCAGGGGGTATGAAATTCCCCAAGACTCCCAGCATGCTGGCCTGAGTGTGCTGGGATGATTTTGTTCCACTGCTGGGCCCTTGTTTCTTTAAGACTTAAAAAAAAAAAAAAGGGCCTGCCAGGAGTAGATTCTGTGAGGTTGCTGTGGGCAGGGTGCTCCTCCGCTGTTCCGCAGCAGTGGTGGCTCCCAGACCCTTTGTGGCTCCGGCTGCACGTGGGGAAACAAATGGCGGGCTGCTGATCACTGTGGGAAGCCTTGGAGCGGCTGCTTTTCCCGGCCACCGGCCAAGGGGTCCGAAATTCCCCAAGACTCCCAGTCTCCTGGGCTGAGTGTGCTGGGATGATTTTGTTCCGCTGTTGGGGCTTTGTCAATTTAAGACATTAACCCCCCCCCCAAAAAAAACCCAACAGAAAGCAAAACAAAACAAAACAACAGCAACAACATTAAAAAAAATGGCACCCATTTTTCTTTTGTCCCGGCGAGCCGGCCGAGGGGACCTGCCATCTTGGGTCCTGCACTTCTGTTTCTCTAATTTTTGATACACTGCGCGATGTGTGTCAGTGCTCCCGGCGCAGATCACCAGGGCTGGTTATTTAGCAGGCCTGTGCTTCCACTCCTTCCCCACTCTGAATCTTTTCCTCCCGCCTGTGCGCTGGGGTGGGGGAGTTCACGGGTCCCACCGGGTCGCGGCTTTGTATCTTACCCCCTTGGTGAGGCACTGAATTCTCGCAGATGTAGCTGTCGCCTGGTTGTTGTCCTGTATTTTTTGGTCTCCCTTTTAGGAATAGTTGTATTTGTTGTATTTTCATAAATATATGTGGTTTTGGGAGGAGATATCCGCCGCCCTGCTCACGTTGCCATCTTCCCAGAAGTCGGTTTGCTAATATTTTATTGAGTATTTTTTCATCTATGTTCATCAGGGATATTGGTCTGTAATTTTCTATTTTTGTGGTGACTTTCCTGGTTTTGGTATTAGAGTGATGTTGGCCTTGTAGAATGAGTTTGGGAGTATTCCTTCCTCTTCTACTTTTTGGAAAACTTTAAGGAGGGTGGCTATTAGGTCTTCATTAAATGTTTGATAAAATTCAGCAGTGAAACCATCTGGTCCACGGGTTCTGTTCTTAGATAGTTTTTTGATTACCAATTCAATTTTTTTGCTGGTAATTGGTCTATTCAGATTTTCTGTTTCTTCCTGGGTCAGCCTTGGAAGGTTTTATTTTTCTAGAAAGTTGTCCATTTCTTCTAGGTTATCCAGTTTGTTAGCATATAATTTTTCACAGTATTCTCTAATAATTCTTTGTATTTCTGTGGTGTCCATAGTGATTTTTCCTTTCTTATTTCTGATTATGTTTATGTGAGTAGACTGTCTTTTTTTCTTGATAAGTCTGGCTAGGGGTTTATCTATTTTGTTTATTTTCTCAAAGAAAGAAACAGCTCCTGCTTTCATTGATTCTTTCTATTGTTTTATTCTTCTCAATTTTATTTATTTCTGCTTTAATCTTTATTATGTCCCCTCTTCTAGTGACTTTGGGCCTCATTTGTTCTTCCTTTTCTAGTTTCATTAATTGTGAGTTTAGACTGTTCATTTGGGATTGTTCTTCTTTCCTGAGGTAAGCCTGTATTGCAATATATTTCCCTCTTAGCATGGCCTTCCCTGCATTCCACAGATTTTGCAGTGTTGAATTATTGTTGTCATTTGTCTTCATATATTGCTTGATCTCTGTTTTTATTTGGTCATTGATCCATTGATTATTTAGGAGCATGTTATTAAGCCTCCATGTATTTGTGGGCTTTTTCATTTTCTTTGAGTAATTTATTTCTAGTTTCATACCTTTGTGATCTGAGAAGCTGGTAGGTACAATTTCAATATTTTCGAATTTACTGAGGCTCTTTTTGTGGCCTAGTATATGATCTATTCTTGAAAATGTTCCATGTGTACTTGAGAAGAATGTGTATCCTGTTGCTTTTGGATGGAGTGTTCTGTAGATGTCTGTTAGGTCCATCTGCTCTAATACATTGTTCAGTGCCTCTGCCTCTTTATTTACTGTCTGTCTGGTTGATCTGTCCTTTGGAGTGAGTGGTGTGTTGAAGTCTCTTAAAATGAATGCATTGCAGTTTATTTCCCCCTTTAATTCTGTTAGTATTTGTTTCATATATGTAGGTGATCCTGTGTTGGGTGCATAGATATTTATAATAGTTATATCCTCTTGTTGGACTAACCCCTTTATCATTATGTAATGTCCTTCTTTGTCTCTTGTTTCTTTGTTTTAAAGTCTATTTTGTCTGATACAAGTAGTGTAACTTCTGCTTTTTTCTCCCTATTAGTTGCATGAAATATCTTTTTCCATCCCTTTACTTTCAGTCTGTGTATGTCTTTGGGTTTGAAGTGAGTCTCTTGTAGGCAGCATACAGATGGGTCTTGTCTTTTTATCCATTCAGTAACTCTGTGTCTTTTGATTGGTGCATTCAGACCATTTACATTTAGGGTGATTATCGATAGGTATGTACTTATTGCCATTGAAGGCTTTAGATTTGTGGCTACCAAAGGTTCAAGGGTAATTCCCTTACTATTTAACAGTCTAATTTAACTCACTTTGTATGCTATTACAAACACAACCTAAAGGTTCTTTTTTTTTCTCCTCCTTTTTCTTCCTTCTCCATTCTTTGTATGTTATGAATCATATTCTGTACTCTTTGTCTATCCCTTGGGTGACATCTATTTAGTCTTAGGAATACTTCCATATTTAGGAGTCCCTCCAAAATGCACTATAGAGGTGGTTTGTGGGAGGTAAATTCTCTCAGCTTTTGCTTATCTGAAAATTGTTTAATCCCTCCTTCAAATTTAAATGATGACCTTGCCAGGTAGAGTATTCTTGGTTCAAGGCCCTTCTGCTTCACTGCATTAAATATATCATGCCAGTCCCTTATGACTTGTAAGGTTTCTGTGGAAAAGTCTGATGATAGATAGCCTGATGGGTTTTCCTTTGTATGTGATCTTTTTACTCTCTCTAGCTGCTTTTAAAAGTCTGTCTTTATTCTTGATCTTTGCCATTTTAATTATTATATGTCTTGATGTTTCCTTCCTTGGGTCCTTTGTTTTGGGATATCTTTGCATCTTGATGGCTTGAGAGACTATCTCCTTCCCTGGACTGAGGAAGTTTTCAGCAATTACCTCCTCTATGACACTTTCTATCTCTTTTTCCTTCTCTTCTTCTGATACCCCTATAATGGGAATATTGTTCTGTTTGGATTGGTTACACAGTTCTCTCAATATTCTTTTGTTCTTATAGATTGTTTTTTCTCAGTGCCTCTGCTTCTTTGTATTCCTCTTCTCTCATTTCTATTACATTTACTCTCTCTTCTACTACATCTAATCTGCTTTTAAATCCCTCCATCGTATGTTTCATTTCAGATATGGAATTTCTTAATGATTGAATCTCCATCTTAAATTCGTTCCTGAGTTCTTGAATATTTTTCTGTACCTCCATAAGCATGTTTATGATTTTTATTTTGAACTCTCTTTCAGAAAGATTGGTGAGTTCAGTTTCATTTGGTCCTTTTTCTTGGGTTTGTGAGATTTTGGTCTGAACCATGTTCTTTTGACATTTCATATTTCTGTGTGGTGCCCTCTATTGCCTAGAAGCTGCAGTCTCTGGAGCTTCTCAGTCCCTAGAGTGAGGTTGGGGGTCATAGAGGAGCAGAGCTGGTGCCTGGGGTGGGGGTAAGATTTGTTTCCTGACTCCTGTCTGCCCTGCCTGTCTCCAGTATCAGAGCCAGTGGCCTGAGCACACAGGTGTAAGCCTCTGTGCTTGGTGTCTCTAGCTGTTGTAGGGGGGCCCTCCCTCTGGCTGGCCTGACCCCAGAGCAGTGACTGCCGGTTTGAGAGCCAGTGCCGTCGGGCCAGGAGGAAGACTTGGCAGGCTGCATGTCACAGTGGGGGGCCTGGGAGCTGCGTCACCAGTCATGGGGGGTGGAGTGCCTGAAGCTCCCCAAAGTTCCCAGTGTCCTGGGCAGAGTACACCCAGAGAACTTTGTCCACCTATCCCTTCTCCCGCCCAGCAAGCTCTGTGGAAACCCCGCCCCTTCAGCAGCCCTCTCGCCACCAGGAAGCCTCTCAGACCACTTGCCTTTCCCTTGTCCCAGAGTGGCTGGGTGTGGATCCCACCTTCCACAAATGGTCAGAATTTGTTTCTCAAGCCATTCACCTGTCCCAGCTCCCCAACCTCCAGAGCACCACACAATGCAGGTTTCTGCTCACAAAGTAGATCTCCAGGGCTAGGTGTTCAGCAGTCCCAGGCTTCTACCCACTCCCCTGCTCCATTTCTCTTCCTCCCGCTGGTGAGCTGGGCTGGGGGAAGGGCTCGGGTCCCCCCAGATCAAGGCTTTCGTACGTTACCCTGTTTCGTGAGGCCTGCTCTGTTTGTGAGGTCTATATGCAGTCTGGTGCAGCCTTCTTTCCTGTGCTGTTTTGGGGTTAGTTGTATTAACTATAATTTCACGCTATCTGTGGTTTTGGGAGGAATTCTCTGTGTCACCTCTCATGGCGCCATCTTGAATCTCCTTGTACCTGGTTCTTAAAAGAAAAATAAGAATATGAGAAAATTTGTTCATTCACATTCCACAGACTGCTTTCTTCTCTGATCTCAATGTTCCTTTTGTTTTTTTATCTTTGAGTAAATGAAGTAATGTTGGTTTTGTCTGACCTATACTAACAGCTTTTTAAACAATTCATGCTTTCATAGCTGCTTATTCTAATATCAACAGGCTGAGTGGGGTTTGCCCTCTGAATTAATTCTCAAAATAAGACTGAGATGTATGATTAAGGAAAATGCACTGTAAAAATTATGACTAGTCATCACAGTGTGAATTGTTCTTTCCCCTGTTTTTGAAAATTAAAAAATTACCTGACTTTGTCTTGCTTTGTGCAGAGTGAGACCCAGTGAATGTATTTGTGTGCCTGATGATAGTACAAAGTGGAGAGGAAAGGGAAAAAGCTTCTCCTATTATATTTTCCTTCCATAGGAAACTCTCAGTCTTGGATGAGAGGGGCAGAGTGAAAACAGCTGGGAAGATCTGGGTCTTCTCTACCATAAACTCGCCTTTGGAAATTTATCAAGGTACCCCAGTGAATGAGCGGGAGAACAGATTATTGAATTAGAATGACCTCACATTCTGTTATTGAGCTTAAGGTCATCTAATAGATATTCTTACAACCATCCTCTTTTTCTCCTCACCATAGCTAATTGCTCTTATCTTTATTTTTCCCACCCATCTCAAAGGAACATTATTCTAAAACTTCAGTTTAATGTAACAGATATATGTAAGGTAATCACCATGCACAAGATAGCCCAAGTCTCTAAAAATTCCTTTTCCCTTTTAAACCAGCTTGAATTAATTACATTACATGCAGCCAAAGTAATACTACCTAATGTAAGTGCTTATTGCAAAACAAAGTCCAAATTCCTAAGAACCGCATTCAAAGCTCTATGTAATCTACCTTTTATTACAGTTTCAAGCACATTTATTATTGTTTCTTTTTTTAACCTATTGTTTCTTAATTCAAACTTTTTCTCCAAACAGCCTGACATACTCTGTATTCTTAAACATGTCCATTCCCCTACCACACCACTGCTCGTCTTCACTTCACTTGGTCTCTTTAAATCCCAGCCATCTGTTAGAGCTACTTATTTCAAAGCTCCCTTTTTATGATGAACACTACTCTTCTTTTGATTATCTGTGGCACTTACTATTTGTGCAATTGATTTGGCATTTGTCATATACTCTCATGAATCATTATTAATTTTTTTATCTTTTGTTTGTATTCTGAAGAAAAAGCAGAAGCAAACATTTTCTGGTAACTACTGATGTTGGGCTACTTCCAAAGCCTACACCCAGTAAGAAAATTATGCCCAAGGGAATGCAATATAACCTCTACGTAAGGGAATGTAATATAACCCCTACATTCACTCACTAAACTGTGTTTATCAAGCACATTCTATATGTCAGGTACCTGTGATGAGTACACACAGGGATCCTGGCCCTGCTTATCTCACAGCTGACCGTCATGACACAAACAGGCCACAGGGAGCTGAACCCAGAGCCCAGCTCACACTGTCATGGGAGAGAAGGACATGCGTGTACTGAGCTGACAGAGGGAGAGAACATTTTGGAGTCAAAGGTCATCAGTTGCAGGCATTCTGTGGAACCAGCAAGACTCCACTGCTTTTTTCCACTCCAAACTTTGAATTTAACTGAGAAATAGACACAGGAGCCAGACGGAAGGAGATGAGCATGAGGCCATTGATTTGTTGCCTGTGGGCTGGCCTCACCTGCCAACTAGGATCGCTGGATACCGAAAAGCAGACTAGGATTCATAGCAAGTTAGTCCCTAGCCAGGTGAGAATTTTTTGGAAAAGCAGAAAAGATAATGGAGGTATAGTTCCTGTGGATAAGGTGAGGGTTCCTATGGCCAGGACTCCCTCCTGGTCCTGGTCAGCTAGCTCACTACACATGTGTGGGCAATGCGTTGCTGTTGACTCTACATAAAGAGCTCTGCCCAGTGCTCTGGGTGGCACAGGGACATGGCCGCATGGCTGCTGCATGGCTGCAAGGCTGCAGGAGAGCAGAGACTGGAGCAGTGGCAGTGCTGAGGACAGAGACTGAGACGGTTGTGGGGGTAAAGAGGCCCAGAGGCAGAGACCAGCTTGCTGCACGCAGACTCGCTCTGAGTGGACAGGATTTTAGTGATTGACCTGCCACCATGGGAATAAAGTTGGGTATAAACCCTTTTACCCCAAGAACGTTCCATTGTCATTCCTCAGTCCCACTGAATCTGTAGTGAACTTGCCTGGGGCTGAAACCTACTGGCAAGACTGTTCCCATATTCTGCTTCTAAAAAGCATGGTGTAAAATGCCAACTCCATGCTCTTTTCTGCACCTCTGAGGAGTCAAAGAGGCAGTCTCTAGTAACACACAACCATCCAGGAAGGCATCTGGAGAGGAGGGGTATGGGGGAAAGTTATAAAGGTCATTTTCATAAGAAATGTGAAATGATTTGGGCTTAAATACCAGTTCTGTCATTTATTCACTATAATGTTCTGTAAATCACTTCACAGGGCATCATTTTCCTCACCTGTCAAATGTGTATCTTACCTTACAAGGTTTTTGTAAAAAACACACCTGGTATATTATAGATCCTCAAAAAATGTTTCTAAAATTTTCTTCTAAAAGAAGCCTTTTGGTTCTCTAATTTACCTTCTGATTAAATAAACAATTTCCTTTTTAGTAATAGAGATGAAAGCACCTGACAAAAATATCAAAATTTTGGAGGAGTGGGATGGAGTTGACAACAATATATTCTAGATTATAGAAGTCCAAAGACCTTAGGGGTTTGTCCAACTTTTATCCTATTGTACTGAGTATGTATTTGACACTATGGCATCAAAGGCCTGCATAGTCCTTCTCAGTGACATCGAACTCGAGGACATCATCATCCTATGCGTGCCCCTTTGTCTTGTGTTAATCACTGTGATGAATTGTTCTGCTAAAAAGTGATTCTTCTAATTTTTATTCCAACAGAAAAACATGAAACTGCGCATTAAGAACAAGGAACATATAAACAGAACTTAACATTTGTTTTTTGATGTTCAATTAGATACTTATAATACTATTTCAAAAAGTAATCTCTAAATAAAAATGCCATTTCAAATCCAGGTAAATAAAGCAGTATAAAAGCAATAAATAAAATATGACTTGAAAACCAGAGGAAAAATGATATTTTAGCAAAAATAACCAAATTATCAAAAGCCAGCTAGTCATTTTGACTATTTATTGCTAGGACTTCCATTTGCTCTACTAGTTCTGTGAGAGTTGTTCTACTTATTGTTGGTATTTACTCCAGAGCTTCTAAAATTGGTGACCTCTTGGTTGAAAATTGACAGCGTAAGATCTTTATTTTATTCAACAAGCTCCACTGACTATCATGTGATCTCATATAACCCTAAAGAAATTACACTCTAGAGCAGGAAATAGACATAAAAATTGGGATTACTCAGAGAGAGGCCTTGCATTCTTTCCAACTTTATGATATACTGAAAAAACAAATATATAATAAGCATTCTCAGGATGGGGTTATAAAAAATGTGGTATATTTTTAATATTTACATTTAACCATTGAAGTGGGGTGATGGAAATCTTTAATCCTGTCAGTGTATCTCTGCAGCTATTTATAGAACCTATTCAGAGAAAACAGGGAACAGCTGAGTCTTAGGCTGTGTGTAAATAGGCCCTGATGCAAACAGATAATACAGGAGCTCAGCCCTGGTCTTACAGGCCATTTCTGGAAGAAAGATACACACGATTTCTGCTGACTGGAGTAGTTTGAGTCTACTAGTTTGAGTTTACATGGGCCCAAATGGAGAAACAAGATGAGTATCTGGCTGGTTCAGGTAACATCTTCCCTAACTCTGCTTTTAAAGGCAAAGCAAGAGACTTGAGCCTGAATTAGGGGAACTGGATATTGCCCTATTCAAACAGCTGTCGCTCGACCACACCAAACAACATTAACATAGTTCTAAAAGCCCATATTATACAAAAAGGTACACTCAGACATGACATTCCCTTCCCCATTCCTTGCACTTAATTCCATTCTACCTGAGGTGATGAATTTTATTGGTTTCTTTATCTTTCCTGTATTTCTTTTTTGCAAAAATAATATGGTGGATCAACTAATCTATCCCCTATCTATCTATCTATCTAATCTATCATCTTCCATACACAAAGGATAGAAAAATGTACTCTTTTGCCCTGTGATTTTTTCCCATTTATATCCTAGAAATCTTATGGATATCCTCCATAATTACTTTTTTATGGCTGCATAGTACTGTTGTGTGGATATACAACCACTTTAACATATTTTTAACATGCTTGACATGATTTTTTCAGTTTTAACAGATTCTCACATCTCATTTGATCCTTGCAAAAACCCTGCAAGGTTGGCAAAATGTATGTCATTATCCCTGTTTTTTATTTGAGAAAATAGAGATTCTAAGGGGGATGCAGGTAAGTACTGACAGAGTAGAGTCTAGAGACAGTCGTCAGAGTTTGAGCCCAGCAATCCTCTTCCTACACCACACTGCGAGTCTTCAGACCTCTTGATTTTCTACAGTATAAGGCAACTCAGATTTTTGGGCTAGTCTGGAATAGTGAAACTATTTATAACATGTCTTTAGGTTTAATAAAGATAATAATAATAGTAATAATGTGTTCTGAGTTCTAAACAATTACTTTAAAACAAAATTTTGTAAAAGTTTTTGTAAAGTGAATTATGAAATTTTGTAAAGTGACCTACATTAGGACCCTGGCATACTCAATCTTACTGATTTGAGAAGAGTTAATACAGGAACTTATAAGAAATGGAAATTAACATAATAATGAGATAAACTTTCCTAATGATCAGATTGGTAAAAATCAGCAAGCCCTACCAGACCAAGTGTTGGAGAAGATATAAAGATATAGTAATGTAGAAATAACACCCATTCTCCTTAAAGTTTTTCAAAAAATAGAAGAGGGAATACTTCCAAACTCATTCTATGAAGCCAGCATCACTCTAATACCAAAACCGGGCAAAGACATCACCAAAAAAGAAAATTACAGACCAATATCCCTGATGAACATAGATGCAAAAATACACAACAAAATATTAGCAAACCGAATTCAAAAATACATCAAGAGGATCATACACCATGATCAAGTGGGATTCATCCCAGGGATGCAAGGATGGTACAACATTTGAAAATCCATCATCATCATCCACCACATCAACAAAAAGAAGAACAAAAACCACATGATCATCTCCATAGATGCTGAAAAAGCATTTGACAAAATTCAGCATCCATTCATGATTAAAACTCTCAACAAAATGGGTATAGAGGGCAAGTACCTCAACATCATGAAGGCCATATATGACAAACCCACAGCTAACATCATACTTAACAGCGAGAAGCTGAAAGCTTTTCATCTAAGATCGGGAACAAGACAGGGATGCCCACTCTCTCCACTGTTATTCAACATAGTACTGGAGGTCCTAGCCACGGCAATCAGACAAAACAGACATACAAAGCATCCAGATTGGTAAAGAAGAAGTCACATTGTCAGTATTTGCAGATGACATGATATTGTATATAAAAAAACCCTAAAGACTCCACTCCCAAACTACTAGAACTAATATCTGAATTCAGCAAAGTTGCAGGATACAAAATTAACATACAGAAATCTGTTTCTTTCCTATACACTAATGATGAACTAACAGAAAGAGAAATCAGAAAAACAATTCCATTCACAATTGCATCAAAAAGAATAAAATACCTAGGAATAAACCTAATGAAGGAAGTAAAAGACCTGTACTCTCAGAACTACAAGACACTCCTAAGAGAAATTAAAGAGGACACTAACAAATGGAAATGCATCCCATGCTCTTGGCCAGGAAGAATCAATATTGTCAAAATGGCTATACTACCTAAAGCAATCTACAGATTCAATGCAATCCCTATCAAACTACCAACAGCTTTCTTCAATGAACTGGAACAAAGAGTTCTAAAATTCATATGGAACCACAAAAGACCCCGAATAGCCAAAGCAATCCTGAGAAGGAGGAATAAAACAGGGGGAATTATGCTCCCTGACTTCAAGTTCTACTACAAAGCCACAGTAATCAAGACAATTTGGTATTGGCACAAAAACAGACCCACAGACCAGTGGAACAGAATAGAAATTCCAAACATTAACCCAAAGATATACAGTCAATTAATATTTGATAAAGGAGCCTTGGATATACAATGGGGAGATGACGGCCTCTTCAGCAGCTGGTGTTGGCAAAACTGGACAGCTACATGTCAGAGAATGAAACTGGACTACTGTCTAACCCCATCCATAAAGGTAAACTCAAGGTGGATCAAAGACCTGAATGTAAGTCATGAAACCATAAAACTCTTAGAAAAAAACATAGGCAAAAATCTCCTGGACATAAACATGAGCGACTTCTTCATGAACATATCTCCCCGGGCAAGGGAAACAAAAGCAAAAATGAACAAGTGGGACTATATCCTTCTGTATAGCAAAGGACACCATCAGTAGAACAAAAAGACTTCCTACAGTATCGGAGAATATATTCATAAATGACGTATCCGATAAGGGGTTGACATCCAAAATATATAAAGAACTCACGCACCTTAACAAACAAAAAGCAAATAATCCAATTAAGAAATGGGCAGAGGACATGAATAGACACTTCTCCAAAGAAGAAATTCAGATGGCCAACACGCACATGAAAAGATGCTCCACATCGCTAATTGTCAGAGAAATGCAGATTAAAACCACAATGAGATATCACCTCACACCAGTGAGGATGGCCAACATCCAAAACACAAACAACAACAAATGTTGGCGAGGATGTGGAGAAAAGGGAACCCTCCTACACTGCTGGTGGGACTGCAAATTAGTTCAACCATTGTGGAAAGCAGTATGGAGGTTCCTCAAAAAACTCAAAATAGAAATACCATTTGACCCAGGAATTCCACTCCTAGGAATTTACCCTAAGAATGCAGCAGCCCAGTTTGAAAAAGACAGATGCACCCCTATGTTTATCGCAGCACTATTTACAATAGCCAAGAAATGGAAGCAACCTAAGTGTCCATCAGTAGATGAATGGATAAAGAAGATGTGGTACATATACACAATGGAATATTATTCAGCCATAAGAAGAAAACAAATCCTACCATTTGCAACAACATGGATGGAGCTAGAGGGTATTATGCTCAGTGAAATAAGCCAAGCCGAAAAAGACAAGTATCAAATGATTTCACTCATATGTGGAGTATAAGAACAAAGAAAAAAACTGAAGGAACAAAACAGCAGCAGACTCACAGAACCCAAGAACGGACTAATAGTTACCAAAGGGAAAGGGACTGGGGAAAATGGGCGGGAAGGGAGGGATAAGAGGGAAAAAGGGGCATTACGATTAGCAGATGTAATGTTGGGGGGGCACGGGGAGGGCTGTACAACTCAGAGAAGACAAGTAGTGATTCTATAGCATCTCACTACGCTGATGGACAGTGACTGTAATGGGGTTGGTGGGGGGGACCTGATGAAGGGGGTAGTTTAATAACCATAATATTGTACATGTAATTGTAGATTAATGATACCAAAATAAATTATAAAAAAAAGGTGAACAAGTCATAAAAAAAAGATACAGCAACACTTGCACATTATGATGAAAATATGCATTCAGTCACTTTGGAGAAGAATTCAGCGATATCTTGTAAATTTAAAGCTATGCATAGCTTTAATGTAACAACATGTAATGGGCTTATTATTGCTGTTTTTAAATGAATTAAATATTTTCAAATTTTATGTTTTAATCTTTAATATGATAAATATGAGAGTTCTAACACACATCCACAAAACTCTTTGGGATCCTAAATAAAGTTCAAGGCTGTAAAGGGGTCCTGAGACAAAAATGTTTTAGAAGCTCTGCCCCAGAGACATTCATTGGAAGATTGTTGGTAACAATGAAAACGCGGACACAACCTTAAATGTCCACCACAGAAACTCAAATACTGTTGCTGTATACTCACATAATGGAATTTTATATGAAAAAAGTAAAATGAATCAACTTGGGTAAATCTCAAATAAATGAACCAACTTGGATAAAGAAGTCACAGAATGCTGCATAGAATACAACATATTTTCTTTAACATAAAAAATTTGTAAAGCAATATAATGCATTGTAGACACATAGATGTATGCATAATGAAAGCTTAAAAACATGGCCAGGAATGATGTATTTCAACTTCAAAAAAGAGGGTTTCAACTCTGTCATGTGATTTTTTTTAAAGGTGTATCTGAGTTAAATATGGGAAAATATTAAGTTTTTTTAGGAGGTACAGAATAAATGGTTACATTATTACCATTCCTTTCTGTGTATTTGCAATACAGAAAGGGAGAGAATGATGGCATGAAGGTCATCCAGATAATTACAGGAGAAGAGGTAATTATCTAGGCAGATGATCAAATATCCCTTAAGGTGAGAAGAAAAAGCTTGAGATAATGCAAAAACATACCTCTGAAGATATTTTACCTTCTTTGAGAGGCAAGGAAAAAAATCTGTGGACGTGTACTATAAGGTCAGAAGAAAGAAATTGATACTTACTGTATGGTTCTTACATGGTTGTCACTATCTCACACAGTATCTTATTTAATCCTTAAAACAAGCCCCAGCAATGTATGTGATACATAACTTTTGGGATAATAAT
Source organism: Smutsia gigantea (assembly GCA_032199065.1). Taxonomy (NCBI): domain Eukaryota; kingdom Metazoa; phylum Chordata; class Mammalia; order Pholidota; family Manidae; genus Smutsia; species Smutsia gigantea. The sequence goes on from JAVSCE010008603.1 coordinate 522,253, forward strand.
ATTTTATCCCATATTTACAGATGAGCAAATCAGAACTCAGAGGGGGTGCCCATGGTAAATTCATGGAGGAATCAGACTGAGCCCATGTCTTCTTGACTCAAACAAGAGAGTTTTGCACTTGTACAATTCTGTGTGTGCTTCTCAAGGAGGCAACCCAAAATGGGGAGGCTGAGCATATAGCATTTCTCTTTAATGAAACTTCATATTTACAGTAACTAAGGAATTCAAACACTTCTAGAGCTATCATAAATTAATTCTCATAAATTATTCTGACTATGTGAGAAACCTTAAGAAACATAAAGTCACACAATGGTTAAGCAATTGGTTCTAATCCTTTGATTAGAACATCAGTTGCAATGTCTGGAATGTAATTTCTGTTTTTCTTTTGCAGAACAGAATAATCACACTGATTTCATCTGCCTTTGAAGGGAAACTAATTATTTTAATCATGATTCATTTCATTTTGAACATATTAATGAATGGAAACATTTGTGGAGGACTTTCCATGTGCTGTTAAATACTTTCTTATCCATTATTACCTCATCCAATTCTCACAGCAATTGTCTGAGGGTTTTATAGTCCCCATTTTACAGATGAAGAACCTAATGCACAGAATCAGTCACTTACACAAAGTGAACACAGCAAGAGATGAAGAGTGCTATCTACAACCCACGTCTGTCTGACTTGGTCATACCACGCTTTTAAATAATCACTTATTAGTGATTCTAAAGAGAAAATCTTAAATTGACTATGAAAGGGAATATTGCAAAGATCTCCTTTGCAAGGAAAAACCAAGCCAGAGCTACACTGCCTTGTTGTTCATTTAAAAGTTCCCAGAAAGCCCTTTGCCTGCTGTCCCACGATTGAACTGGCATTGCTCTTCTCTTTGAATCCTTTACCTGATCCTTTAGGAGGCAGCCTTAAGCAGCAGTTAAATTATCAGTATGATTATTTCTGTAATGTTCATAATTTTGGGCATGAATTTTTAAATTTTCCTACCATCAAGGGCACATAGTTTAAAAATTTCCCAAAAGTCTTAAGAGGTTCATAATCAAAAAGAAAAATCCCTTTCCTGTCTTCCTTCCATAGTCTGCTTCCCAGAAGCAATTACTGCATTCTTTCAGCTGTTTCTTCTGGAATATACCTCAGTATTTTAAAATAACTTGCCATCAGTGTTCTTTCAGTCTTTAAACTTTAAATCCACTATATTGATGAACAACACTGTAGGTAAGGGTTTAGCTCTTTATCATGCCTCCACTCCCCTCATCTTCCTGACTTGATTTTTTTGGTACAACAGCTTTGTTACAATACAATTCACATACTATGCAATTCACCCTTTTGAAGTGTACAATTCAGTGGTTTTTAGTATATTCAAGGAGTAGCACAGCCATCTCCACCACCGAGTTTTAGGACACTTGTGTCACCCCATAAACTCTGTATGCATTAGCAGTCACTCACCATTCTTTCCTTCCCTCAAGCCTAGTCAAACACTAATTGATTTTCTGTCTCTATAAGTTTGCCTATTCTGGTCATTTCATATAAATGGAATCAGACAATACATGGCACTTTTTGTCTGGCTTCTTTCATTTATCTTGATATTTTCAAAGTTCATCTACATTGTAGCATGTACAGTACTTCATTCCTTCTTATGCCTGAATTACTATTCCATTGTAAGGGTTAACTACATTTTATTTGGGTTGTTTCCGCTTTTTGGCTATTATGAATAATTATGAACATTCATGTACAAGTGTTTGTAAAACATGTTTTCATTTCTCTTGGGTCTACACCTAGGAGTGGAATTGTGTAAAAGAGAGTAACTCCATGTTTAACTTTTTGAGGAATTGCCAAATTTTTTCCAAAGCGGCTCCACCATTTTACATCCCTACTAGCAATGTATGAAGGTTCTAATTTCTCTATATCCTTGTCTTTTTTATTTTAGAAATCCTAGTGAGTGTGAAGTGGTATCTCACTGTAGTGTTGATTTGCATTTCCCTAATGACTAATGACGTTGAACATCTTTTCATGTCCTTATTGTCCATTTGTACAGAGTTCTTTTTGTATTCTGGATACAAGTCTCTTCTCAGATATATTATTTGCAAATGTTTTCTCCCACTCTGTGAATTGTCATTTTATTTTTTTAATAGTGTCCTTTGAAGCACAAATGTTTTTAATTTTGATGTAGGCAAATTTATCTATTTTTTTTCCTCTGTCACTTGTGCATTTGATGTCATATCTAGGAAGCCACTGCTTAATCCAAGATCACAAAGATTTACTCTCATGTTTTCTTATAAGAGTTTTATAGTTCAGCTTTTGCATTTAAGTCTATGAGTTATTTCGACTTAAATTTTTGTATATGATGTGAAGTAGGAGTTCAACTTCATTCTTTTGTATGTGCATATGCAATTGTTCCAGCACTGTTTGTTGAAAACCTCATACAGTTTTACAGGTCTTGGTTACATCACTATTTGGTATTTACATTATTATATATATGTAAATATATTCTCTGCTGAGCCAAGAGATACACTGTCATTGTTTCCTTTCTTATAAAACATCTGGTTTGCCAAGAGTTAGTAGTAGCCTCATTTTTATTGTTGCTGTTTCTTCAATTTCTTTGAACCTATGCCTATATCTCTCCACACCCTCCAACAGCCTCTATTTCTGCAAGGCCGAACCTATCACTTGGTCTATCTCTTTTTCTAGAGACATTTCTCTGGGATGTCTCTCCCTGTACCAATCTACGCTTCTCCCTAAAAAATAATTCCTGCCCAGACTCCCATAGCATTGTACAGGCTCACTAACATACTCTTGTTGCAGTTTCTTTTTGCTTCTGCCTAGGCTGTCCTGCATGTCCCTTGATGAGTCCTGACAGTCCCCATGACCTCCTTCCCCTCTTAGGTCTCCCATTTCCTGGACCCCATTTCTCCTCTATTTTAATTTATTTCCTCATTTTGGTGGAATATAGGCTCCAATAGCTTCCTGAGAAAGTCCATGATTGATAGATTATTTTTCGTGATAGATATTTACATGACTAAAGATGTCTTCATCTCTGTGCTCATGATTAGAATTCAAGTACAGAAGTCATTTTCAATCAGCATTTTTGATAGTATTCCTCCATTGTCTCCTGGTTCTCAGTGCTGCTGTTGAGAAGGCTATGCCATGCTGATGTGGTATCTGAAAACTTAGCAGCTGCCTCACATTTTCTCTCCAGAAGTTTTTATGAACTCTTTTATACTTGATACTCTGGACTTTCACTACAATATGTCTTTGTGGGTCCTCTTGTCATGCATTGTACTAGAGACGTAACGAGTCCTTTCATTCTGGGACTTCAGTGTTTCAGTTCAAGGAAATTTCCTTATGTTGCTTCTCTGATAATTTCTTCTTCACTCTTTTCTCTGTTGAATTCCTATTACTCATAAATTGTACTTCCTGAATGATCTTTAAGACTTTAATCTTTCTTATTTTCCATCTCTATCTCTTTATTTCACTTTGGAGGGATTTCTTCACCTTTATATTTTGATCCTTTCACTGACTTAGGAACTTTTTTGGGGGGCTACTATTTTTAATTTCCAAGAGATAAGATCTTTCTTCTTCTCTGATGATACCTTTTTAAAAATAAATAAATAAATCTCTGTTCTTGTTCTGTGGATACAGTATCTTTTCTCATCTCTCTCAGGATATTAACATTACTCATATTTACATTGACTCATTTCCTTTAAAAACTTTTTCTCTTGGCTAGTTTATGCCTCTTGTTTGTTGAAACCTTTTCTCAAATGCCAAGTAAACTATAAATCTCGTATTTAAGACTGGGACACAAAAAGCTGATTGAAAGTTGTGTGTGGGTGTATTTAGGTGTGTGGTTGTGTGTGTGTGTAGGTGTGTGGTTATATGTGACCGTGGTGTGTGTCTGTGTGTGTGCGGGGATAAGATAGGACTGGAAATAGGAGTTGTAGACAGTTGGGCCTCACCATAGTGTGATCAGGTGGCAAACCAGTTTTTTTTTTTTGCAGGGAGATTGGGGTTGGGTTAGGAGTTGCAGAAGTCTCTTGACTTTAACAGAGACAGAATTGCTGTTTCTAATTTTTATTTTCCTTTTTGGATAATTTTCAAGAGGAGAAGCAGGTGACATCTTCCGGTCATCTAAAACAGAAAGTCGCTTGATGAATTATTTTCCAGTGCTTCCCAAAGCAAGGAGACTGACAGAAGAGAATGGAGGCCACTGGAAGAAAGTACAAAAAAAGTGTGAATTTTGGTGTTTATTTTCAAGACTGTGTTACTGTGACAGTCACGCAACCAGTGTACTGAATAAATACAGAACTACACCCTTCTGGAAGAGCAGTCTAGCACATTCATAAGCCTTTTTTGAGTCAGAAATCTCTCTTTACCACAGGTGAAACGCCACTGGATTTTCAGTTATCTTGGAAAGAGTTTAATATCACAGCAAAAAGAGACACATCTTTCTGGCTTTCTTTTTAAAAATTTTTATTAAGGTATCATTGATATACATTCTTATGAAGTGGTTACTACATTCACCCATATTATCGAGACCCCCCCCATGCCCCGTTGCAGTCACTGTCCATCAGTGTAGTAAGATGCCACAGAGTCACTACTTATCTTCTCTGTGCTACACTGTCTTCCCTGTGACTCCTCACACCATGTGTACTAATCGAATCCCCTTCTTCCTCCCTTCTCACTTGCTCTCCCCCACCCCTCCCCTTTGATAACTGTTAGTCCCTTCTTGGAGTCTGAGTCTGCTGCTGTTTTGTTCCTTCAGTCTTGCTTCATTGTTATACTCCACAAACGACAGAAATCATTTGGTATTTGTCTTTCTCTGCATGACTTGTTTCACTGATCATAATACCCTCTAGCTCCATCCATGTTGTTGCAAATGGTAGGATTTGTTTCTTTCTTATCACTAAATAATATCCCATTGTGTATATGTACCTCATCTTCTTTATCCATTCATCTACTGATGGACACTTAGGTTGCTTTCATGTCTTAGCTACTGTAAATAGTGCTGCAAGAACACAGGGGTGCATATGTCTTTTTGAATCTGAGAACTTGTTTTCTGTGGGTAAACTCATAGGAGTGGAATTCCTGGGTCAAACGGTATTTCTATTTTTAGTTTTTTGAGGAACCTCCATATTGCCTTCCACAATGGTTGAACTAGTTTACATTCCCACCAGCAGTGAAGGAGGGTTCCCCTTTCTCCGCATCCTCAGCAGCATTTGCTGTTCCTAGTCTTTTCGATGTTGACCATCCTAACTGGTGTGAGGTGATATCTCATTGTGGTTTTAATTTGCATTTCCCTGATAATTAGTGATGTGGGACATCTTTTCATGTGCCTGTTCGCCATCTGAATTTCTTTTTTGGTGAAGTATCTGTTCATATCCTCTGCCCATTTTTTAATCAGGTTATTTGCTTTTTGGGTGTTGAGGCCTGTGAGTTCTTTATATATTTTGGATGTTAACCCTTTGTCAGATATGTCATTTACAAATATATTCTCCCATATTGTAGGATGCCTTTTTGTTCTGCTGATGGTGCCCTTTGCTGTACAGAAGTTTTTTAGCTTGATGTAGTTCCATTTGTTCATTTTTGCTTTTGTTTCCCTTGCCCGAGGAGATGCGTTCAGGAAAACGTTGCTTATGTTTATATTCAAGAGATTTTTGCCTATGTTTTCTTCTAAGAGTTTTATGGTTTCATGACTTACATTCAGGTCTTTGATCCATTTTGAGTTTACTTTTGTATATGGGGTTAGATAATAATCCAGTTTCATTCTCTTGCATATAGCTGTTCAGTTTTGCTTTTTTGGGTCTTCTCAATCTCAAACAAATTCCTAAAACCTAATGACACTTGAAACATAGAGTGGAAAAGTTCTTGGAAAGTCAAGTAGTGTGCATTGACAGGAGAACCTCAAAAGCTAGAGTTCAAAATATCCATCCCAAGTAATCAATAAAACTTGGGAAACAAATTGGAAGGAGAAAAAGACTGCATCATTCAACAAAGAGCACTTAACTGCGTTCTGGCATGCAGAATCGATTCAAATGCCAGCTTTCTATACAGGTTTTTAAATTATTTTGCTTGGAATAATAGTTTTTATCAAAGTGTTCCAAGAAGTAGCATAATGTGTCTCCATATATCATCAACTTAAAGCCGTGAATTAAATGTATTCAGTTATTCATTTAAACTATTGGTTAGACCTGTATATCTTTTCATATCAAATATCTTGGGCTTGCTTCATTGAGACAATCTCATATACTTAGTAATCTGTGGTTCCTTGCCTATTTAAACCATTTTAGCACTGCACTGACTAAGAAATGTTTTAGAGCTTCAGACTCATACAAGTCAACGGGACTTTTGCAGCTTTGTCCCAAACAACTGGAAAAAACACAAGATATCTTTCCCTGAGTTGTTCAAGGTGTCTCTAGAGATTCTATGTTGTTTACAGGGAGAATGTCCAAAGGCAACACTACACTAAAGTAAAATTACATGCTCTAAAAACTACATTTTACAAAAGAAGGCCATTAAAATTACTTGAGCCATGAGATAAACACTTCACACATTATGTAGCCAGGGTGCTGAGATAAGTAAGATACTGTTTGGCAGAGGATACACAAATTGGATTTAGAAGCAGATTAGAATTACTTCCATAATATAGCTGGCCTAGGAAAAACTAGTATTTCCGAAAACCTTGGAATCCAAAAGAAAGATTGTTTATCTGTTTCAATTGTACCCTTAAGAGTATACAAATACCTCTGGATGATGTTTTTCTTTTTTTTATGTCTTCCTGTATTTCTACATATTCTATAATCTCTACATATTTCTTTAATAGTTACATCGGAATTAATGAACTAGGAATTTACAACAATAAATATTTCTGATACACTAAGCAGTAAAAAGTTATTCCTAGAAATTCACTAGAAATTCTGCCCCACCCTCATGAAAATAGAATGTTTCCTTATAAACCATAATTTCTCATACTTCATATTTCGAGGGTCAAATTCTGAGCTGTTTCTTGGAATTTCCCCCAGCTCTTTTCTTGGTGCAATTCCAAATTGCAAGAAAGAGTTTGCTTTTTAACAACCAAGTAATTATTTCATCATAAAACTCATGAGAGGAAGGATCTCTATTGCCTCTACTTGTAAGGATGCACCTTCCAAAAAGATTCAAACTCATTACACAAGGGATGGGAAGAGCCACAGATGCATGTGATTTGTATCTGGCAGAAGCACAAATGCATTTGAGGTATCAGATTTTTCCATTTGCATTGTCTAACAAAATGTGATTTGCCGAATTTGGAGAGGCTTGCACGTTTTTGGTGTATGTTAAGTGGTTTTCTGCTCACAGGATTAACAAAGGTGAGGGAAGTCCTATGTTGTAATTGGAAGAATATCTTGTGAAATACATAGGTCTTGGACCAACTCTGCTGCAGATGGATGTATCACCTTGGATAAAACCCCTAAATGAGAGGTCTGTGCCTTGGTTGTCTTTAACATGAGTATGTTGAAGTTTGCTGCTCTGATGCCTCTTCAGAGGTACCATGGGACGAGAACACTGGATTAGCGGGCAGACCTGGGCTCTGGCCCCATCTTTGTCACTCAATGTGTGGCAACACTTCTGAAATTCTTTGAACTTCAGTTTCCTCATGTATAAAATAGGGATAGTAATCCCTAGTTACTGATAAGTTTCATTGTTACGAGGCCATATATGAAGAAGTGTTCCACAAATTATAAAATCTTATAAACATGTAAGGTATTATTAGTAGTAAACATAATGCTTGTAAGGGAATTCTCAGTTATGTAAAAATGTACAAATACCATTATTGTGCCATTTCCTTGAAATGCTATCAAAATGTGGGATTCCAGAGATCTTCTTATACTGTCCTATCTGCTCTACGCAAGGTAGTAAACTGTAGACGGTGTCCTCCTGCAGAACTGGTACTGTGCTGGCTTCCTCATCAGGGACACCACATAGCACAGTGGAAAACAGCCTAACTTGTACCAGGCCTCAGGGCCACCTGAGTTGGGCGGCTAAACACCAACATGACTTTCAGGAAGTTGCTGACTTATTTGTCTCTGACATGAGGGGTTGAACTAGATAATCTCTCAAGTCCTGTCCCATTATGAAATTCTATTATTTTATATTTGTTTAAAATATCAATTGCTTTTGAGGGTTCACTAGAATGCTTCGGAGTCTCTGTATCACATATTACGTGAGGGGCTGTGAGTACAATTGTAGAGAAGCCCTGAGCTACTTAAACACAGGATTAGGAAGAGGAATTTTTGTTTCACTGCCCAGAGTTGATCCTGCACAGCTACGTGCCCACCAAGTAGAATATTCACAAACTAGGAGCTGTAATTAAATGAATAAACACAAAAGTGATCCTGCCTGCAGGCCTAGAGAGGTAAGCTTTGTTGCCTTGGTGCTCCTGGGAGCAGCCCAAGCATAAACCTAAACCAGGAGGCCCGACTCTATTGCTTTAAAATTACCTCCTACCTTGGAGGAGAGTCCCAAGTCCTAAATGCCCAGGGACTTGATGAATACAACATGCATTTCTGAAAATTAGATTTTATTTTGAAACTTTTCATCAACCAAAGGTATTCAACATGAAAAAACACAGACTTCTGAATCAGATGGACATTGATTTGAATCCCAGATTGGGTTTACTAATGGGAAATGTAAGGCAAATTGATCTCTCTGAGCCTCAGCTTCTTCATCTCTAAAATAAGTAATAGCTACTTTTCAGACTTACTGTACAGGAAATATATTAAAATATCTGGCACATATATTAGGGACTCAGTAAATGATCATTGTTATTATTTGATGAAAACATATTTCTAAAATTTTGTGTTTAACTACACAATTTAGGTAAGAATGAGTGTGAAGGGTTTTAGAATGAAAACAAGGTATTTGAAAAGCTTTTCTCTCTTTTAAAGGTTTAAATTGTAAAGTCACAGAGCCATTACTTGGATTTTATTATTTCTTATTATAGCATATGTTGAAGAAAAGAGAGATTTTTCTGTTTTACACATTATTTGATGTGCAACTTTTGTGTATTTTATAGTTTTTTTTTGCTCTTTTTCCTATTTCATTTTCTTTAAACCTAACTTTCTTCATCGAGCTGCCTAAGAATCTAAACTATAACAGAATTGATTTAGGTCTAATGGTGTGCTGGAGCTGGCTCACACCAGTTCTTGAGAGCTGTGTCTGTACTTGTGCTCCTAATTGCATTCAGTGACAGCTTGTTGAAAGCTGAAATTGGCCATAGTGGGAGAATTGACACCATGGAAATTGGCAAACACTAGAAGTTAGATCTCTTTAATTTTTCCAGAACCAATTAAACACTTTCAAGCATACCACTGGATATAAAACTTCCGGAATTTTTTTTTCATGTTTGGCTTTATTTCTTTAAATGTACCTTTCCAAATTATTTTTGGCTTCTCTTTGAAATGTAAACTTTATTAGGGCAAGGACTTTATTTACTGATGAATCCCAAGTGTCTAAAACAATAAATACCCCAATAAATATTGGGTAAGTACCTTGACCCTATCAGGTATTTACAACTTCCTACTATTCTGAATCTCTTCAAATGTTCAAACTATCACTAAATTGAAGCCCAAGTTTCTTCCTCTAAAGCAGGAAAATCTTAAAGAGATTCTTAGGAAAGAAATTAATTATCAAGCACCAACTTCAAAGTTAACACAGCACATGTATAAAAATAAAACTTTGAGCCAGACTGCATTTTGGAGGTCTAGCTAAGTTATTAACAAAATAACCTCCAGATCTTTTGAACAAGTTAGTCTACTAAGTCAAATTGTTTGGCTTTATCTATTAGCTAAATCAATGATTATGACTTGATGTAACTGATGTTTTCTTCTGCAGAATAACTAAGACTATAAGCAGCTTCTAGAAGCTAGAAGCTGAGACATAATCAGCCCCTGTGGTCAATATGCTTGCTTTCTTATTTTATGTTCAAGAATAGACTGATACGCCTCTGATCAGACCTGGGCTAAGTTAATAAAGTGAAAATGGTAAAGAAGAAACATTTAAAGAGATGTTAACAATAAAATAATTGACAAGAAAGTGATAGGTTGGCTGGAGAACTTGGAAGGTGTTATCAAAAAGCTGAGTTAGTGTAAAAAAAAAGTACTGAAAAGTATGAAAGTGAAGGATTGAGAGTTTCCTGTCACTATTTGAAGGGAAATACTGTGAGCCTGGTTTTCAAAGTGTTAATTTTCAGATGTCAGAGAAACATTCAAATGGAGATGTTCTGCAATAAAGCTGGGCTTTCATAAAATAGGCACTGGCCATTGCCAGAACATGGCTCACTGTTAGAAAAAGACCCAAAATTCAAATAAGACTGAAAAGCACTGCAGAAATCTTAGAGATACTTGGATGTGAAAGACTCAGAGGACTCCTGAAGATAAAGAAATCTTCCTGATTTTAACCCACACTTTGCTGAATAATTAGACCAAAAAACACTTTTTGTGCAACAAATAGAAAGCTCGACCAAATACCCCAACTCCTGATTTCCTGTCACATTACGTTTTGGTCAGATGGTTGTCCTTCTCGTGGACCTTGATCTTTGCGATTACAATCCTAGTAATTAATGCACATTAATTCTACCTCTAGCCCCAAATGAACCACTCTTTTAATCACTTTTTGTTTTTCTGTTAGACCAAAATCTTTTGGATCTTAGGTACATTCCAGTAATTCCACTAATCCACTTAGCTATGACCTTACAGATATTATTTTTTGTATGAATAGCCTATACATTTTATTTCTTAGATCAGTGCTTCCCAAAAGAATGTTCTGTGAAGATACAAATGCTCTCTCTCTCTGCTCTGTCCAATGCTCTACCTGTTAGCCACATGTGGCTGCACCTTAACTGTGGCTAGTGCAACTGAATTTTTGTAGAGCTTAATTTTTAATTTAATTTAAATTTAAGTAGTCACATAGGGATTATGCCTATAACATTGGACAGCACAGTCTTAGTGGATCCTGTATACTGTATCCAGGAAAGAAATCAGAGGATAGAAGTCATGTCGATAAGGTAAAGCCATTTAATAACTCCACACTATGCACAAAACATTGTTGATCAAATATCTCCTTGAAGTACATCAAGTTGAGTATTTTTCTGGTGTGCTATCTGTGGAAATTTTTAGCAACAATAGATAATTTTTTGTGTGTTAATGGAGGAAGTGTTATTAAAGTATAGTAAATGAAACCACTTAGTGGAAAGCTAATATCAAAGACTAAAAAGGTTAGGAAAAATACACTTTAAATAATGATGGAAAAATTAGTGATAAGATATTCATTTTGGATCAACTCTGATGTAAAATTGATTTTCATATGTTCCATTGGGATAAAGCCAAATCTGAAAAATAAAAAATCTATATGCCTGAAGTGCCTGCTTATACCATATGGCCCGCCTCCCAGGCGGAGCATTGGCCTTCCGTTTGGTAAGAATACAACACAGGGTCTCTGGTGTTCACACAAGGGCACCTCATGTCTATTAACTAGAGCATTTGGGTCTCCTTCAGTTTACAATATTGGTTATCTGTCCTTCATCAAGTTATGCATTGTCCAAAGTTCATGTCAAAAGTCTAGCTGAGACAACTGATTGATAAATGGAAGGGCTTTGTTTTCATAGTTTTATCCCTTTAACAAGTCAAATCTCTGGAAAGCATGGACTCAACTTGTATCCCCTTAGCACTTTTGTCATAGAAGAAAACTTCACATTGCACCTCAGCTTTTATCAAAAGGCCACATAAGAAACAACTATAAGTAGAACTTCTGTGCTTCTTTATGAAACTACAGGGAGGCATTGTCTGGTGTGCTATTCATGATATCTACCCACCAGAGTTTCTCTAAGATGCTAGAGCCAGAAAACACTTGTTTCATGATGAATGGAAATGTTTCATTTTCTAGGGCAATGAAAAATATGTTGTTTCCCTCTTTGTCACCATCCCCAAGAAACTCAGAGCTGGTTATGTGCTTATTTGCAGTAGATTTTTCTCAGACCAAGATTTTTTTCCTTATCTTCCCTCAATAATACTTAGTTATTTTATTTTTGGTGTTATAGTAATGGTTTTATTACAGTCATAATTTTTACAATACCCTGCATCAAATCCATTTTGGAAGAGGTGACAAAAATTCTTTCCTTGACCAAACTGCACTCAGGCTCCCTGGAACTTTTCAAATAGGCTCTGACTCTTCCACTTCTGTTGGTCTCTGCATCATCCAATCTCAGCAAGAATCCTGCTTGGTCAGTTTAGTCAGAATCCTCTCTTACCCCTGTTTCCTCTTAGTAATTTTCCATCCACTAACCCCTTGCTCTACTCCTCTATAAATTCCCACTTGTGCATGCTGTATTCAGAATTGAGACCTGTTCTATACCAAGGTCTCTCTCCCCCTATTGCAATAGTCCTGAATAAAATCTCTCTTTATTGCTTTAACTACTACCCAGCTCTGGGTTTTCTTTAACAGATGACAGAATATAAGTATAAATTCATATATATATGCGGATTCATTTTCCTTCCTTTGTCCCCTAAAAAAATTGGGACACCTTCTTACTTAGAGTTATTGCTCTAAAACTTTGGGTTCAGTACTAAGAGTCCAGTCAATATTCAGGGCTGGTCCTCACACCTTCTCTTCCTTGGTGCTCCTGCAAATATCTGGAAGACCCACTCCACATCACAATGTCACTGTGGGTTGCAATGCACTGCTAGAACAATTTGTCAAGTGTCATTCCACCATGACATCCCATTTCAGGAACTCTTCTTATTCAAAATGAGGACTTTGTAGCCCAGTTTTTCAAGACCTTCTATTTCTTTTGTATCTGTCTACAGCTAATATCTTTTGCACATGAAAAGCCTTAATCAAGAGTGTTGTTTCCAGTAAGTATTCTTCCTTCTACACAAACTTAGAAAAAAACTTCCATATTAGCTGAAGACATATTTTACTAGTTTGAGTGGAAGATAAATTTTGACTTCATGCTGCTTTACTTTCTTTAATATATGTTAACTATAAATATTTCAAAAGAATAAGTTATATATTAAGCAATAAAGCATTCTCCAAAACATGCTTAACTCGGAGGCAGTTCACAAATGAATCCAGACTTTTTTCCCAAGTTTTGTGCCTTTACTTCAATATTTTTCTCATTCTGCTTGTGATGATCAGAATTAAACATTAAATATAATCTGCCTTCTAGAAGATAAAAAGAAAATTCTCAACTGAAAAGTTTTTAAATTCAGATCTTTTCAGGGAGTCTAGTTTTGCAAACTGAAACAGGGTTCTGTTGTAGGCTCTCAACTAGAACATTTTTCTCTGAGGGACAATCTGGTTCATAAAAGGTGGGTAGAATGTTCATTTGGTTTAATGCAGACAAATCTTATGGCGCAGAGATGGTACTTCTCTGCTCAGTTTTTAAACCTAGGCATTCCTTAGATAACAGAAATCTAGCTGCCTTTCCCACAGCTGTTTGGTTTTCCTTTTAACTGAAAAACGTAATTTACATTTTCTCTTGTTTATATGCATGTTAAATTACTGAGTTGAGGGTACTGTTAGTTAGGAAGTATATTTATATTGCAAATCATATGCATGCAAGGTAAATAAAATGCATTATTGTTTATATTTCAAGAAATACAGGCTGTATAGCAGTAGTCTTTGAAAGGTAACTATCGCCAGTGAAAAGTTCAGGCATCTAAAGATGGTAACAATACTGTAGCTACTGTCATGCAAAAATCAAAATTAGCTAATAGATTTCCCTCCAACCAACTACACTCAATACTGTTTTCTTTTAAAATCTCTAAAACTCCTAATTGACTTACATGTCAAATATCATTCAAATAAACCTCATAAAGCTTGATTAACTGATAGAGTTGTTTTTACCCCCTGCTTGAAGAGCAGTAATACTGGTTTTACTACTCAGAACTTGCAGCACTATTATTGCAGCCTCAGCAGCTAGAGTCCCAAAATTTTATTCATGGGTCAACAGGAACAACAACAAAAATTTTCACTCCAAGTTTCTTACCCTTTAAGCTATTTAGACAGGGAAGTGGGTGGAACCTGGGCATACATACGAATGTTGTTTCTGAAGCCAGTATCATTTCTATGGCAATCTGGGGAAATTAAAACCACAGACTTTCAACGTTAGAAAATAACTTAATCATCCTGCAGCTCCCTCATTTTACAGATGAGGAAAATGAGACCCAAGGGAACTTCCCGGACGTTAGTCAGCTAGATACTGAGTGAACTGGGATGAAGATTCTCTACTCATTATACCATACTACATTACAGATACATATTTCAGGGAAGAATTTAGCTTTTAGTTTGGGAATATGAAAGATCTGATGTCACCAAATTATCAAAGCATAGCATTAAAAATAACACCTGAAGCCACTGAACACTTTTAACATCACCAAAAAAGAAACACCCAAATATTATATCTCCTGATGACATGCAGTAGGAAGTACACATTACCACCAGTGAAAGATTCTTGTCAAGAAAACCAAACTTGAATCTGATTAAGGCTCTAGATCTAACTACCAATTGAAAGGAAAGACAGAGGATGGAGGAATATGCTAAACACCACCAAAGGGCCACTGTTGGCAAAATCCAGACTGGAAAATTCTATAGAATGGATGACCCAGTTTCTTAAGAAAGAAGGAAAGAAAGAAATCAGAAAAGAGTAAGAGAGGATTTTAAGAGACATAAGAGATATTAATCAAATGTAACACATGGGTCTTGACTAACTCTTAATTCAAAAACACAAAAATGCCAGAATTTTAAAGGACAATCAAGGAAATTTAAACACCAGCTGTTATTAGATATTACATTTCTATTCTTAATACTTCTAGGTATGTATCTTTTAAAGATACAAACAGAAATATTTATGGATTAAATAATATAATGTCTAGGATTTGCTTTATAGTTATCTCTTGGGGACAGGGAAATAGGTTCTATAGATGAAAGATTTGGTCCATGTTGAGAATTTTTGAAGATGAGTGATATTCATTACACCATTCTCTCCACCTTAATGTATATTTGAAAAACATAATTACTTAAATCATCACTATGTATCTGACTTGGAACAGATTCTCAGTCTTACTTAAGCTGATTTTTTTTTTATTAAGGTATCATTGATATACAGTCTTATGCTCAGGTTTCACATGAGCAACATTGTGGTTACTACATTCCCCCTATTATCAAGTCCCCACCACATGCCCCATTACAGTCACTGCCCATCAGCATAGTAAGATGCTATAAAGTCACTACTTGTCTTGTATGTTAAGCTGATATTTTTTTAAAAATTTAAAGACAGCTGTACAGATTATTTGAATAACTTTTGAATACTAGTTTCATCTTCAATGTAGGGAACAAGATTTTATTGATAGAATGTAGTTGATTGTCTGCAAATATGGCCACCAGCAGCTTTTCCCACCCCTGTACATGTGTGCTGCTCTTTCCATCAAGAGGTGGACAGTATTTCCACTACCTTTGAAACTGGGCTGGCCTTGTGGCTTATTTTGATCAACGGAATATAATGAAAATGACCTTGTGCCCATTCTAGGTTAAAGCCTTAAAAGACACCCCTATGTTTATCGCACCACTGTTTACAATAGCCAAGAAGCAACCTAAGTGTCCATCAGTAGATGAATGGCTAAAGAAGATGTGGTACATATACACAATGGAATATTATTCAGCCATAGAAGAAAACAAATGTTACAACATGGATGGGCTAGAGGGTTTTATGCTCAGTGAAATAAACCATGCGGAGGAAGACAAGTACGAAATGATTTCCACTCATTTGTGGAGTATAATAAAAGCAAAACTGAAGGAACAAAACAGCAGCAGACTCACAAACTCCAAGAAGGGACTAGTGGTTACTAAAGGGAAGGGGGTAGGGAGGGGTTGTGGGGAGGGAGAGAGGGAGAAGGGGATTAAGGGGTATTATGATCAGCACACATAATGTAGGGGGGGGCACTTACTACAGTGACTGCAATGGGATATGTGGGGGGGGCTTGATAATATGGGTGAAGGTAGTAACAATGTTGCTCATGTGAAACCTTCATAAGATTGTGTATTAATGATACCTTAATAAAAAATAATTAAAGGGGAAAAACTTTATAATAAAAAAAGAAAAGCCTTAAAAGAAATGACAGCTTCCATTTTCACCATCTTGGAGCCTTGGGTTACAATGTGAGGAAGTCAAGCTATCCTGTCAGAGACAGAGACCACAATGGAGTGCATTAGTGCCCCAGGAAACAGAGAGCATCAAGGTTCCAGACATGAGTAGATCCTCTTGTCTTAATTGAGTCTGGCTGACACTGTGGATCAGCGATAAGTCGTGCCCATTGAGCCTTGCCCAAGCTGAAGATCCACAGAATGGTTGTTCTAAGTCACTGTTTTGGGCAATAATTTGTTACATATCTACAGAAAACTGATACAAAGGGAGAAGGTGAAATCCTTTCTCTGTGTTCAACATGTTTCTTGTTTGAACCTAAAACACTAATTTCCATTCTCCCTGTTTGTCAAGAACTACCCAAAGTCCCCAAAGTACAGGACATTGGCTGTTTCCACGTTGTTTCCTCCCACAGGGTTGGGGCAGAGTAGGTTTGGGATATGCCTGGAACATACTGTTCCAGAAATGCTTCCAATGTCGGGAAATAAGGAAGTGGACAAAAATTTATAGGGGCATATCCTAAGGACACAAGTGCCAGCATGAAGGCGCTCCCAATGGCTAAATCTGGGGCAATTTGTCTACCAAAATAATTAAGTACAATAATGAATTATAAACAATTTATGAGTAGGAAATCACTAATATCACATTATAATGAAGAGAAAAAAAGGAAGATGGAAAGAAAAAGATTAATCAATCAATCAATCAGTCTGCCAATCAATCAAAATATGAGTGGGAACAAGGGAGGGCTCACTCTTACACCAAAATGCTGAAGCTGAATGTCACAAGCACTGGGAGTGCTGGAGTTTGAAAATCACCATTTTGCAACCATTATGGTAAAGATTGAGTGTGGCAGTCAATGGCTGTCAAGTTTAAGGGAAATATTTATGAGGAGCAGGATATTTGGGAAGTCTTAATGTGTCACCTCCTAATAAGACTGTTTATTAGTTGCAAAGGAGAAAAACAAACAAAAATTATAGAGTGGAGGATTGGACAACACCTTGACTAGGTGATCAAAATGATCATCATCTATGAAGTACAGATGGTTATGCAAAGAATAGTATAACCTGTGCACTATTACCCCAATCCAGTCAAGAAGGAAATACCGATAAGCACAGGGTGATGAAGGGCATATTAAAAAAAGTGTTAGTATCAATGTCATGAAAGACAAAGCCTGTGGAAATGTTCCAGATTGAACCAGGCTTAAGAGACCTGATACTTGACCCTAGAGTGGATCCTGTACTGGGAAAAATGCCCCAAGATTAAAAACTGCTGTTAGACCAACTGACATTAGATAAATGCATTATCAACATAATTTATAAGTTGATAACTCTATTGTGGTTATTTATGGGAAAATTCCCTCATCTAAAAAAATACACAATGAAGTATCTAGGAATAGCAGGCTACAATGTATGTAACTTACCTTAAGTGATTTGAGAAAAAAATGTGTGTGAAAAATTAATGAATAAATAAAGAAAAAAGTAAGTAGTGCAAATGAGAAAGCAAATGGAATAAAATGTTAACAATTGGAGAATCTGAATCTGGATGAAGTGTTCCTTGTGCTATTTTTATATTTGTAATTATTTTCAGGCTGAAATTACTTCCACGTAAAAAGGTAAGAGAAAGTTCTACTGATATGAGATACAGCCCATAAAACTATTTCTCAGTCCTCAAACCCAAATTACCTTTCTTTTCTGAATACCTATAGCACTTAACTGTTTTGTATTTTTAATGATCCCATGTAGCCTTGTATTGTTCATGGTTTGGGGTGGTTGTGGGTGTGGAGGCTGTGTCTTGTCTTCTCAACTACAAGTTGAGTCCTCAGTATGCTCTTTGTATCTGTCTCCATGTCCCTGGTAGAACACTAGCACAGAGCAGACGCTCTGCATAGTCTGGAAAGAGCCCTGGACATGAAGATTCGGCTTAAGTCTCTCCTCTGCCACTCATTCGCTCTGTGCTATGCCATCATGAAGGGGCTCCCAAAGGCAAATTAATATTCATTTCTGTCCCTGTTTTCCCATTTGTTAAACTGGAGGGCTATACATGGCTTTTTGTGTTTTAAAACCAGTGGTTAAATATTTGGCTATGTTGAAGCAATTTTATTTTCTAGGAGTAGCATGTCATAAAATTAGGAATTAGAATATGAGTTTCATATTAAAAAAATACTTTATAGCATAGCAGCTAATTAAATTCAACTCCACAATTTTGATAGTCCAAAAATCTTAGAAGCAATATTTTGGGCAAATTTATTGAACCATATATAGATCTTTCCACTTGTTTCATTTTGGCAACATTTCTTCATTACCACGAATACCATGGTGATGCAGACTGAGGTGCTGAGAGCTAAGTTCCCTGCCCTCACACGCTTAAGTTATCTTTTCTAGCAGTTAAACTGGTTTTCCATCAATATAGACACTTTCTATCCAGCTTCCCTGTGGCTAATGAAACATACTTGCAAGATACCTGGTTGAGGTGATTGTATGCCCAGGGTTCTTGGCAGTGTGATGTTCATTTAATAATTCTGAATTTCTTACTTTGTTATTGACACTAATGATTTTGAGCAGAGGCCTACAGAGTTTCAGTCTCCTTTCTCACTCCTCTCAAGGATAAAAATTCTTCAGCTTTCAGATTCAAGTTATGAGAAATCTCACTCAAATGTATGTTTTGTTACTCAATGATGAAAATAATCATCATTATTGGATGTTAGATTTGGTTTTATCTTGATTTTGTTATATGTGGAAGTTTTAAAGGCAAAAGCAGAGTTCTTAAACTTTCTAATACTGGGGCCATTAATGCTAACTTTGCTTATCCACTTGGGTTGAATCAGATTTATTTAATTTTCTAGATGGGAACATAGCAGTAAATTAAAATAGTTATGGCCTCAGAAGGAACATTCTTCTACATAATTCTGTGTCACTTTTGAGCCCTGGTTTTCCTCTACTGCATCATGCAGATTGTGCTTTATTGGTTAATTGACCTTATATTAGAGATAGTGGAAAACTTGCCATGACTGACATTGTTTCCATTGCTACTTTTTAAAGGCTGATGAGAACTTATCTCATGCCATAGCTTTTACAGATATCAAATGGTCATGGCTGAAAATGTTGTTCCGAATTTCTACCTAGTTAGCAGCAGAGTGATGGCTCATTTCGCTCTATCACTATTACTTCTCTAAATACTCTAAACATAACTGTAAGTTTTGACTTTGTGAATATCGTATCTTGGGTAGAAAATATGTGGTTTATATATATAGAATCAAATATATCACACAGACCATCAGAAATAAGACCACTGCCCAAGGTCAAAGATGCAGTCACCTTCTACAGGAATACCATTAAAGGGGCGAAGTAATATTGTACAAAATTCATGACCATAGAACCCACTGCCCACATCTTCAGAAGCAGTACAGTTTTTCTAAAACTAATGGATTTTCAGTATATTAGTTTATAACTAACCTCTCTTCTTTTAACTAAAGCATGTGTCATCTCTAGAAATCTAAGATGTATTTTAACTTGGAAGTCTAGAGAGTTACCATGAGATCGTGTACATTTTTAAGGTGAAGGTCAATTTTTTTCACTAAAAAGTTTGCCTGACAAAATGTTTACGCCCCAAATCTTGAGAGATATCTTTATTCAGGATAGGTTAATACTTTCATATCTCAATAAGTATAAAATGGACATTGGAAATACTATTATAAGTTTGTCTAATTCATAGACTTAAGAATTATTTTTGTAAGAAAGCCTTGAAATAAAAATAACAGGAAAAAAGTAAACTTGGTTCAAAACTAAAATCTGAATGTTGTTTATGTACAATGCAAAATATTTTAAATTATAGACATGCATATGTGTTTGTTTTATTTTCTAAATAAACTAATTGTTAACAAGTGTGATATTCATTTGGGGTAGTTATTTACTGTTGGGTGAACTCATATTCTTTGATATGGTGGTATATCTAATGATATGGAAAGTTGGCTGATTTAATGAGCATCCAATTAAATTAGAACATGGTAGAAACCAATACTTTACTACATGTAGGTATTACTCTAAGTGATATTTATTTGCTGTTTGCTGTTCTTTATTACTCATGCTATTTTACTGTAAGTTGAGTCAGATTCTCTTTGTAAGTACAATGAAATCAATTATTTCACAAAACCTGCTCAGCAGGCTTAAAGAATTGTTTGCTCTTTACTTTGGGAACATTTAACATTTAGAGTCAACGAAGATGCTATTGTGAATCTAGTGCTGATGCTGTGAAAATCAGAAACATGAGGTGGGTCTCATATTAATGTTCTCACTTATATTTCATAAGCGGTTGACTTAGTAATTATGTAAATAATGGAACAGCTTGAGCTAGTTGATGGATGCATTGTTCGTGTCCATAGCTTTGGGTGTGTTCAAAGAGTGCTTGTTTTGTTGTGCAAATTCCCTTTCTCACAATATGAAAATTTTTAATGTGTGAAACATATTTTATTACCTTATTTTGTTACTTTTATTAATTACAAGAATTTTCATTGAGGGACATGTATATACTTTTTGTGAATGAGTTACTGAAAAATATTTGAAAAAATTAGTAAATCAGGAGATAGTTGGAAGACAAAGTTGAGAAAGTCAATACAAGAAAAGACAAAGAGCTAGGAAAGAGAAAAAAAGTAAAATTAGGGCATCAATCTAGGAAGTCCAATAGCTTACAAATAAGAATTCAATAAAGAGAGAACAGGGATAATCAAAGGGAGAAAATTATCAAAGAAACAAGAAAACTTCACTGAATTGGAGGTCATGTGTTTCCAGGATGAAAGGAACCACAAAATGTCCAGGCACAATGAAAGACCCACCCCATGACACATCAATAAAATTTCAGAATGTCTATGATCAAAAGAATATCCAGAGAGCTTCCAGAGAAGGAAGAAACAAAACAATTGAGGGGACAAAGGATCAGGAATTAAGGTGGCATTTCTTAACAGCATGATTGAACTTAAAAGAAAATGGAGTAACACCTTCAAAATTCTAAGTGCAAAAAGGCTTTCTGATAGAATCCGGACCTGAGTGCCACCTTTCGAATAAGCCCACCCACATCACAGAGAGACCTAACTGTCATCTTACCTAGGCTACAAGCATTCTCCAGAGGACACGTCAACAAGCCACAAGCCCACCTTTCCCCTGACCCCTCCCCTCAAAGAGCCTGCCAAAGCCCTGGCCATAAAAAGCCTCTTGACCTGTAAGAGACTCTCTTTTCCTTTGTTCTGCTAGCCAGGACAGATGGAGCCCTCTCAGGTTCAGCAATAAACCTGCTTGGACTGTTGAGTTCACATATCCCCTCTTTTTTCTTTAATCTATCCCCTCTTTCCCTTTCCCTTTCAATCTAAAATTCTAGACCTAATTTGGGCAGATGTTATAGACTGGTGCTCTCAACACCCACTCCCCCTTTTTATAGCCTTCCTCTGCTTAATCATTAGAAGCTAAAACCCTATTTCCCAGCCTCCCTGACAGCAACAGTTCTGCATGTTACCAAGGTCCCATCAAACAAATTAACAAACTCACCCATGAGACTTGGAAGGTGGAGATGTGTGAAGTGGCAGCTACACAGGAGGAGTATGAGATATTCTGGGTTATCTGGGTAAAGGTTGTACTATCTCTGTGTTTCTCAACCTTTTTTCTTTTTATTATTCCTCCCCTGAGGAGCCCTTTTTGACATTTTTTCCCCAATTACTCCTAACCATGAAATTTTAATACCACAGATATGCTGTGTATATGTTTATGTGTGTGTGTGTCTATATATATATATATATATATATAGACACACACACATATGTTCTATTTTTAAAAAGTAAGTTTTTTTTGGCCTCTCCATTCCTCCAAAAAGTTGTGCCCTGTTGGGGCAACACTGCCCCCATTGAAAATGCATGTAGTATCTGGTCCTCAGAAAACACAAGTACCAAACAGCAGATGGCAGTGGCAGTGAGGTTACTATTAGAATAGTCCAGTGGTGTGATTGTTATTGAGTGTTGAGTGGAACATCCAAGTGTTTCAAAACAGAGGAGAGGTGAAAGAAATCCTTACATGACACCAAAGGAAAATAGGCTGAAGGTTGGCTTTACAGTTCAGACAGCAGCCAATCCAGAATGCAACAGGAGAATGGAGGGTTCCAGAACATTTGGAAAAACATAGAACAGATGATGCCATGCATATGACCACGTTGATAGGAATTTTAGACTTGTGTGGTAGAATTTGGAGATGAATTAGTGATAGTTACATAGAAAACGGAATGAATTTTTTTTAAAAGGCAAATGTTAACTGCAGGAAAAATACAAAGTAGTAGAGGGTTAGAAACATAATCAAAGTGTATGCGACTCATCTTTGAACAATATTTTTGAGGTCATAATAATGGAAACTCTGAATACTTATTTAATCCAAAGTAATGATATAACTTTATTGTGAGAATAGGATTGAAGAGGGAATAGGAAAAGAGCTGTATTCTTGTCATCCATAGTAAGGTGGTCAATATATATAATGTTTAAAATGAGAGTCTTGAAGTAGCAATATAAACATCATTTTTAAAGAAAATGTGAAAACAGACAGTTTGTAAGAGTTGAAAATGTTTAAAGTGAGTCTTGAAATAGCAATATAAACATTTTAAAAGAAAATGTGAAAACAGAGACAGTTTATAAGAGTTGAAAATGTTAACTAAGGGTAACAAAAATCACGCATGTGCAGAGGCAGGACAGGGACTTTCCTTTTCTGTTAGCATTACAGTGCTATTTGATTTTTTTACTTGTACATGTATTACTTGAAAAATAAAAATGAAATGAAATTCAGAAAAAGCAAGTTAAAAAGAAAAGCCTATCCTAGGCAGAGGCCTCTTAACTGCTTCTTTTTTCATTTTCTTCCCAGATATTCTTTTCAATATTTGTCTATAGTTGCTTTTTCTTCATAGAAGACCTCACTCACTCAGACATGCCATTCCTTGGTGAAGGCTTTAGATATGCATATTTATAGGTTTTGTTCTAAATAAGCCTCTTAAAACTAGAAACTCTAGTAACTTAATTAGCTCTACTTCCTAAATTCTCTTCGTGGTCTAAATGCTCTATCACTTGACTGGTGTATTGGCCAAAGCTAGCTATCAAATGCAGAATCTCAAAATTGGCAGATTTCTGATATTTGTAAGAAACCACAGTTATCAGAAATATAGAGGAATATTTATGCCTTTATTACACATATACAATCAAAAGGGATTTACTCCAAGCATTTCATTTAAATAGAAAAACAGATCTAGTAATTTAGCTGTCATAGTTACTAGTACTAATTTAGTATTAGTGGATTTAGTTAATGTTTTGTATGTTTTGACATAGGAAAAGGGTTATGGATTTATTATTTGTAAATTGGAAAAACATTTAATAAAACCTAGTTAAATTACTGGTTTGGGTATAAAAGTCAGCACCTGTGAATTATTTCTGTATTTACTTAATTAAAATGAAGTTCTTAACACAGTAAGAGCCTACAGCAATGGTTCTTAAACTTCAGTGTGTTCTTAGGAATTGCTCAATGGAAGGTGGTAAATTGCAGATTCCAGGTCCCTGACCTAGAAATAATTATTTTTCTCTTTCTCCTTTAAAACAAACAAACAAACATGGATTCTGCATGTGTTTGGTATTGTCCAGGATTCTGGATTTTAAACAAGTGTCCTGGGTAATTCTGATAAAGATGGTCCTGTGGAAGCCAATGGGACACACTGACTTGTTTGTTTTTCCTTTAATTTATTTGTCAATGACATGTAGGGAACAGTTTTAAGTGCTCTCTCAGATAAGTGCCTAGGGACCAAGTTGCTGAATATATTCTACACAAAGAGGAAGAGTAAGATCAAATTCCTGGCTCCTGTCCTAGAAAAATGTAAGATCATTTCACTGGTTACCAAACTGGATGCTAACCAAAGAAAGATAACTATTTGTGGATTCAGAGATGTATTTAAAGAAATACTGCACAAAAGTATAGTGGTACCTGGAATTTTCAAAATCATCAGAGTAATAATTTTTAAATGTCACAAAGTAATACTCCAAATTTAAATTACACATCACTTGCTTAGTTCTTACCTATGAAATCCTTACATAAACTATTCTTTGTCTTTTTTTTTCATCCTTTTCTACTGTGTAGGTTGTAAAGGTTCCGAATGGATACTGACAATTAAAAAATGAAATAATCTAATTTACCATGGTATATTCCAGAATTTAAGAAGAAGAAAAAGTTTAAAACTAGTTGCTATATTACCTATTTCTGCAAATATAAATCTCCACTAGTTCTTTCAGGTGAAGTAGGCCATTTAAATTAATGTCTTTATACTTCACATTTTAGCTTTTTTTCCCCCTCTCTCTCGACTGGAGGGATAACCTGTAAACCAAACTTTTGTTGTTAATCTACACTTCTACTTGTAAGAGTGTATGTGGTACATGTGGTCAATGTGCCCACATACCGTGAGACCTGCAACCTATAATTAGTGGTGAGGGTGATGATGCTAGAGGAGGTGATGATGGCTGATATTTATTGAGAGCTTACAAAGGGACGAGCATTAAGTGCTTGATGTGCATCAAATTATTTGAATAGCACAGATTACTATTCCCATTGTACAATGAGAAAATCGAGGTCAAAGGAGGTTAAACAACTTGCCCAAATCAAGTAAGTAGGCTTCAAATTCAGGTAATCTGGTTCCAGAGCCTGGTACTTTGTGTAATCCTACCCCCCTACAGAATGCCTCAAAAAAGTAATGGATTATATTTCAAATGAAGAATCTAAGTAAGGGGCTTCTATCGGTAGTTGCTTCCACCTAATCTGCATCCTTAGTTTGGAAGTGGCAATCCATTATTTATGAATCTAATAATACAATTGGTTTAAGTACCTGGGGAACATTTGATATCTGTTTCATTATGGGTTTCCACTTAGTTTTAATGTGTTGTGATTTTAATAAGACCTGTCTTGTAATACACAGTATTTTAAGACTAGATCATAATTTATGCACACAAATCCAAATAAGAGAGAATAACTATTGGCTTTCAAATGGAAATAAATTAAAATATAATTTGATGAAATTGAAACCAGGCTATATTATCTGATTATCAGGATATTCTTTAAGAGGTACCTCATGTTTAACTAGAAGAGTCACCTGTTCAGGAGAGCAAGTCCTTTGGCAAGGAAACTGGATTAGATCTGGTGACCACAGACTTTATACGTAAAGGTGACTCTCTTTCCTAATTCTTCACAGCTTAGAGCTCTAGCATTGGTATGGTAAACTGGAGCAAAACCCAGCATCTGAAATGACAGGAATGGAGGAAGGGTTTAAGCAGAAAGTACTTAAAGCAAATTATGTTGTATTCTGACACATTTACCCACAGAGGGAAATTTGCAAAAAGTGATAGGCTTCTGGGGGACCACATAGAACTCTTTGGTGGGCTGGAGAGTCACTGAGGCTTTCTCTTCATTACAGAGCGGGCAGCTGAAGAGGGGCTATAACTGCCCCTAGCAGTCAGACTATCCAATTGAGAAGAACAGTGATATGTCAACATATTTAAAGAAGAG
Organism: Smutsia gigantea; assembly: GCA_032199065.1. Classification (NCBI taxonomy): domain Eukaryota; kingdom Metazoa; phylum Chordata; class Mammalia; order Pholidota; family Manidae; genus Smutsia; species Smutsia gigantea. The sequence goes on from JAVSCE010008603.1 coordinate 547,993, forward strand.
GATTCTTAATTATAAACAGAAATAATCTGAAATATTAGTCAAAACTCGAAGATGAGACTTTTTTTTTACCCAATGCAGTACCCAAGCAGATGCAGTGAGTGCATAGTGGTGATGGTGGTTATGACGAAATCTGGGGTGGATATTGTGACTTACATTTAAGATGTTTCATAATGCAGATGCAAATGCCATTATGCAAACAAGTGGAAGCCTGACAATTTGTACTCTGTTTTGGGGATCAGAGGCTTCAGATGACTTACAATACATAAAGCATAAAGGCGGTATTCTTTTAATTGAGACTTGACTCATATAAAGGTGAAAAAGCCAAATAAATCTTTGAGGAAAATGAAATATTTCCCCACAGTGCACAGATAAAACAAAGATCATCACAGGTCACTGAGAATAATAGGCATTTTTAAGAAGAAAGGTTAACTAGAGACATAATAAATCAGAGGTAGTTCTGAAGCCAGTGGAGCAACTGGAAAACAATGCAATTCTCAGACTGGTGAGTAATAATTTTGCTTGCATTTCCTAGTCAAAGAAACCTAGACTGAATGTAGGCTCAGGGAAACAGAAAAAAAGTTCTAGGAATTCTTGGGAATCACATAATTTTAGAGGATGATGGGAACTTTGAAATTATTTGTTTCTTTAATCTCCAAATGTAGAGACAATGTAACTGAAGATAAGTGATTTGTTCATTGCTGCAAGTCTCATCAGCTGTGGAACCACAAAACATCTGAGCGAGGACTTCAGTGCAAGTCTCCTATCTCTGTTTCCTGTGTTTGTTGCTTTTTGTTCAGCGTACTTTGTTATGTCCTAATTGAAGCATGTTAAGACGTTAAAGGGTGATTTTATGAATTTCTTTTCTTGGTTTCAGTTTAGGGTTGGCTTGTAAGTGCTTAAAGATGCCCATCAGTTAACCGGGACTTTTATTATGTGTATGGTCCAATGCCCATCATTATCAAAGTTATTCTAAAATATAAGGGCACAGAATAGGCAGGATAATTGCCTGAGTACTCCAATTTCATGACACATATGATTTTTATGAAACAAAAGCAGTTTTTCAGATTATTCATTTCTTCTGAGTGGTTTATTCAAAGTTAAAAATAAGTTGGGAAGGGAAGTTTTCATTTTAGCAATCTTTAATTACCATAGTCATTTTAGGAGGGGACAGCAATGAAGCCAGGAAGAGAACACTGGTAAACACTTTATTATACATGAACTCTACTCAGTGCTCATACAATTTGGTCTAAGTTAGTAATGTCAAAATGTGGTTGCTATATTGAAATCCTTTTCCTAAGACTTGTCATTTCTAATACCAATATTATTAGCATCTTTAAGAATAATTTAGCCTATTATTAATTTCATGCTCATAGTCACAGAACAGTTACCATTATCTATATTTAACAATGAGAAACTTAAGGCACAAAAAAGTTAAGCAGATTTCTCAAGTTCACAGCTATTTGGTGGAAAAGTAAGGATTAAAATTCAGGTCTTTTGACTTCCAGCCAAGTTTCTTTCTCCTGGATGTGTTTGTTTGATTTTTAACATTAAAAAAAGAACCTTATAAATGAACAAGTGGGACCATATCAAGCTGAAAAGCTTCTGTACAGCAAAGGACACCATCAGTAGAACAAAAAGACATCCTACAGTATGGGAGATATATTCATAAATGACGTATCTGATAAGGTGTTTACATCCAAAATATATAAAGAACTCACGCACCTCAACAAACAAAAAGCAAATAATCCAATTAAGAAATGGGCAGAGGACATGAATAGATACTTCTCCAAAGAAGAAATTCAGATGGCCAACAGGCACATGAAAAGATGCTCCACATCGCTAATCATCAGAGAAATGCAGATTAAAACCACAATGATATATCACCTCACACCAGTGAGAATGGCCAACATCCAAAACACAAACAACAACAAATGTTGGCGAGGATGTGGAGAAAAGGGAACCCTCCTACACTGCTGGTGGGAATGCAAATTAGTTCAACCATTGTGTAAAGCAGTATGGAGGTGCCTCAAAAAACTCAAAATATAAATACCATTTGACCCAGGAATTCCACTTCTAGGAATTTACCCTAAGACTACAGCAGCCCAGTTTGAAAAAGTCATATGCACCCCTATGTTTATCGCAGCAGTATTTACAATAGCCAAGAAATGGAAGCAACCTAAGTGTCCATCAGTAGATGAATGGATAAAGATGATGTGTTACATATACACAATGGAATATTATTCAGCCATAAGAAGAAAACAAATCCTACCATTTGCAACAACATGGATGGAGCTAGAGGGTATTATGCTCAGTGAAATAAGCCAAGCCGAAAAAGACAAGTATCAAATGATTTCACTCATATGTGGAGTATAAGAACAAAGAAAAAAACTGAAGGAACAAAACAGCAGCAGACTCACAGAACCCAAGAACGGACTAATAGTTACCAAAGGGAAAGGGACTGGGGAAGATGGGTGGGAAGGGAGGGATAAGAGGGAAAAAGGGGCATTACGATTAGCAGATGTAATGTTGGGGGGGCACGGGGAGGGCTGTACAACTCAGAGAAGACAAGTAGTGATTCTATAGCATCTCACTACGCTGATGGACAGTGACTGTAATGGGGTTGGTGGGGGGGACCTGGTGAAGGGGTAGTTTAATAACCATAATATTGCACATGTAATTGTAGAATAATGATACCAAAATAAATTATAAAATAAATAAATAAATAAAAACATGAAAAAAAAAAGAACCTTATTTGGTACTGGTCTTACAGCACTTTACTCTGTTTTGTGTATATGGCTGTTTCTTCTTTAGATTATAAGCATCATTTATTCTTTATAGAGTCTTCCCTCCTCCCTGACAGTTTGTGAAAATAGTAAGTACTCAATAAATGTTTGTTTTTAAGAATTAAGAACATGAGAATCAGTTACAGGATGGATATTATTTGAGGTAGGACAGTGAGGCATTATATATAATTAGCTCAATTATTTCTCCCTTCATCACAGTTTAAGAGCTTTTGGTCTAATTAGCAGATACTGGTCAGAAGGCCTACATCAAATTTAGGCTACTATCACTGAGGTATTAGCTTAAAATATGGGCCTCAGTTTCTTCATTAAAAACATGAAGATATGGTATTTTTAATATGAGAAAAAGTTTCCATTTTCAGAATTTCATTTCTCAGATGGTGATTAACATTTCCTAAGTTTTACCATATACCAAGCACAGTGCTGAGTGCTTCATTTAGGTTAGCTTTTACAACCTCATAACCCATGGAGTTGGTGCTATTATAATGCTCATTTTTATACATGAGAAAGAAATTGAGGCTTAGAAAGGTTAAATAACTTGCCCAAGATCTTGGCAGCTAATAAAAGTCAGAGACAGCCAAAAATGGGTCTGACTCCAAAGTCTAAGCTATTTTTAATACTACACTATATTATACCTATAGCTTTACAATTCTGACACAGCTAAATTTTCCAGATGGCTAAAATCCTTCCCTTTGTAAATGTTAATTTCATGCAGTCACCCCAAATAGAGAACTATGTTTTGTCATGTCCTACTAAAATAAAAATTCAGTCTAAGGAAACTCCTTTTTTAGACATTATTTGTTCTAGACCTGAGATTGTATCTTTATGTTACTTACTTTAGGTTGCACCATGTTCCCCATACCCACCTTTTAAGTTTTTTAAATAGTATTTGTTTTTCCTTCAGTTTGTGTGTTCAGACACTATATGCTTTCTCTATACTTTCCCAAAGCAGAGAAAAGGAAAGATTTTCTAACATTATATTAATAGAAAGCTCTGAATTATTGGTATAATGTTTCAATGAGTGGCTCATTGAACAGGTTTGCTCTCTGATTGCAACTCTCATTGGAACACTACCCCAGGGAGAATGGAGGTCTTGGCTTTTTGATTCTTCCTTCTATCCTTTTATTCAGTTTGGTTTTCAGGATCATAGGAACCAAACAATTAAAGAATGTTAGGCAGGAAAGGATTGAACCCAGTTAGTCCAATTACCTTCTTTTCAGAGTGACAACTGAGGTCCAGAGTAGTGATTTGCTGAAGCTCATGTTTTCTTATCTGTGTTGTCTCATCGTCCAAGACTCTGCAGTAATAATCAAGTATATCTGAACACCTGACAGCTGATGAAAATTTCTGGACTGGGTGTAAATGTTAGGAAGAATAGGATCTGCTGTTTAAGAAGAAATCTCTGAAGGTAGATTACTTGGATCCCAATCCTTTCTCTGCTGTTTACTAGCTGTGCCCTCTTGGGCAAAGTTATTTTCCTGTGATTCTGGTACCATCTTAAATGGTTTGTTGTGGAGATGAAGTTACACCTTTAAGGCATTTAAAGCAGCCTTTCAAGTTTTTAATGCAGGCGGTTTAACTATCATTAACCATTAGTTCTTTCTACCAAAAATTTCAACTGTCAGGTTGTTGAATTCTGAACGCCCCGGGTATTCTTCTCCAGCATTCTTCCTCTTTTGAAGTCTTATAAATAAAAGCTGACATTTGCATTTTGAAGAAACTCAAATGGCTTACTTTTCTTACGTTTGGGCAAACAGACTAGATGTACACCAAACCACGACGCACAGTGAAGGTATGTGGAAACTACACCTGATTGACAGTCTTGGGGAAAAGGCGATTCTTGAAGAGATGTTGGCAACGGCGTTTTCTTCTGAAATGGGTGCTGGCGGTTGGCCTCCAAGGGCTTGGTGTGACACCGAGGGTGCTGGTACGAGGGTCTGCCTCCTTGGTTTTGGGGCCAGTCGCAGTGTCGAGCTGGACCAGCCTAACCCCTAAAGGTGCAGGTGGGCTTGAGGGTGACTTAAGAGGCACATCCATCTGGAATTGGCCTACAGTTTGGGCTTTTTCACAGCAATCCTTAGAAGACAAAGGGACTTCTTATCTAGGTCACTTCTTTGGCATGTTGCCCGCCTCCCAGCCCCCGCCTTTGACCCCAACTTCCCCCGCACTGGCTCGACGGCGCCCCTCACGTCACTCCTTTGTCCGGCGGCTACCCCGCTCCCTTTTGTTGTCCGGGTTTCTGATAGAGGGGCGGGCTGGCCGCCGACCCCCGGGGAAGGGGAATAAAGGATGAAGGGCGAAGACTCCCTTCACAATCAAGCAACTCGCAGCGCCGCCTGCCAGCCGCAACCCGCCGCCTCTAGGGCCCTCGGCCGGACCTAGCATGGGGGCAGAGCGCGCGCGGCCGGCGCCCTCTGATTGGCTGAGGGCGTCGGGGAGCCGCGCGGCGATTGGGCCGTGGGGCTGTCTGGCGCGAGGGCGCGCGAGGTGGGGAGGGGGCGCCTGGAAACTGCTGGAAGTCAGGGGGCGGAGCGGGGGCGCGGACGGCCGGGGCGCGGGCGCGAGCCCGGGCGGGGGCGCGGCGCGGGAGGAGGGCGGAGCCGGTCACCGCCCCCGGCCCCTCCCTGGCTCCGCCCCGCGCCGCTCAGACCGCGGGCGGCCAAGGGGCAGAAGCGCCGGGCGCATCCCCATCGTCGTCGTCGCCGGGCACAGCGCGCGGGTGAGCGGCGCGGGCGGCCGGAGGGCGACAGGCGGAGCGCCAGGCCGGCCATGGCCACCACCAGCACCACAGGCTCCACCCTGCTGCAGCCCCTCAGCAACGCCGTGCAGCTGCCCATCGACCAGGTACCCGAGGCTCCCTGCTGGCATCGCGCCCTCGCTGCCCCTTCCCCGGCCGTGTGCCATCCGCGCGGGCGCCAGGACCCGGGCGCGGGCTGGAGCGGGGGCCAGCCCTGAAGGGAGGCGGCGGTCCTCCGGTCATTGTCCTCCTGCCGCTTTGAGCCAGCTGGCCCTCCCCTGCGTGCCCACCCAGCCCCCATCCCGGCCTGTGCCCGTGTCGCCCGGGGTGGCGCCGGGCACCGACGTGCGCGCGTGCATGCCCGGCCCTGCTCCCGCCACAGCAGCGCCCCGACCCGGGTCGTCTTGCACTGGGCAGTCGGCGATCTGGACTTGCGAAGCCGCTTCCAGTGCCTGTGGGCACGGGTGTAGACAGTATCGACAGGCTGTGCTTCGGGGCAGCCAGGGTGTCCGTGCCCTGCGCGCGTGGTAGCGAATGCCCACGGGGAAGCAGGGTGGATGCGCCCCAGTGGAGAGAGCTGGGTACGGCGCGTGGCGTGGAGGAGCCCCGCCGAGGGGTCAGCGACCTGCACCCTGGGATAGTTTGCGTTGAAGTGTGGTTCAGTTACAGAGAGGCAGCAGTTTGGGAGAAGGCAGAGGTTATGCAGAAGTAAGAGTGAGTTAAGCCAGGATTTTTAGCTGAGAGAGTTACAACCTTGATAGAAGAAGCCACCCTACCCCCTCTCTCCCACCCCTCAAAAAAGCATTGATAGTTAGTGTACGGGGAATATGGGCCTTTAAACGGGCCAGTTGAGTTTGTATGAAAGGCCTAAGGATTGTTTGAAAAATAAAGGGTATTTTGATGGGCAAAGCAGCGCCATTTTTATTCAGAAAAGAAAGTTTGGAAGTATTTTGTCAGAGCGACAATTCGGGAGGTTGTTGATGGGGGTTGGGATAGATAACTGCTCTAGCCCCAGGCTACAGGTAATTAACTGAAAAGTTTTGCTTCAGAATTTTTCAAGTGTATTTACAAGGGATCCTGGTTCACTGTCCTCTTGAAAGTGTTGCTGTCATTCGGTGTCATCAGGCATTTCATTTATAATACAGGATTCCTCTGTGTCCAGACCGCGTCTCATAGCAGCAGGATTGGAAACGTCTCCCGTGCCTAACATGACACTGACTGCTTTGTGCTTTACTGTTTAAGAAAAAAAAAAAAAGACTGAGTGTGTCCTGCGAGTATAAAAAAAATTCTTTCTGTTCAAATCTGAATTCTTTACTTACATTTCAGTCAACTTTTCGTTCATAGTAAAATACTTATCCCCACAAATCTTGAACAGCTACAATGTGTAGCATGCTAGTGAATTTAATCATGTACTGTAAGAAAGTAGTCTTCTCTGTTTATTAATAAACTGATCAGAATTTAGGATTTTTCATTTTCTCAGTCCTGTGAAGGATGCTCACTTTTCCAAACTGAAGTACAGTGAGTTTTTGGTGTATTACACCCCAGGCTAAGTAGGATACTCCCAGGGTATCAGCAAATGCAGGGTAGGTATCTGTTAAAATTTTTCTTTTTGCTCTTGAGGAGCAATAGAGATAGGCCTATAGCTTTTTATTTATTTTAGGGAACAGGTATATTCTTTCTCTCTCTCTCTGCCTACCATGATGAAAAACTTTCTTTACTATGCTAATACCTTTTAATTTTCTGTACAATGCTTATAACCCTTTAAAGTGATGGAATGTTAATGAAGTCGTTTAAACATATTAGCCATCCAGAGCAAGTTCTTTTCAGTACTGAAATAAGCAGGAGAATCTGGGGAAGGTGGCCAGACTTTAAATTTTGATTTCCTTCCTTATTATCTACAAGTCTTGATTTGGTACTTTGGACAACCATCATCTTCTTGGGACTACTCTGAATTTTTATAGCCATTTGCATTTTGAGTTGCTTTTTCTGAGCTAGTCTTAAGAATATTGGATTAATATCACACAAGCCTTAACTTTTTATTGTGAGAATAAGCTGTTTCTTTGAAGCAGAGAATTGATTTTTTGCTGATAAAGCTCTTGGAATAACTAAAAACTCATATTGTAAAATTGGATGAATAAATATTTAGCCATCATTTTAAAATTGAGCAAAATAGAAAATAATTTTTGTACCATGTAAATAATTGAGTCTAGGTTGAGAGAAAGCCTAGGAATTGGTTTTAAGCAGACAGTGTGATTTAACAGGAAAAAGGAAATCAGGAGATAAAAAGTATAAAAATGTAACTTGTTAGTATGTTAATTTGGTATGTGTTAATTAACAATGTTTTGAAAATTTAGGAAATTATAAAAGCAGTTGTTTGATGTCACAGAAGAACCTTAGGGCCAGAAAAATAGTTCACTAGTTTTTTTACTAGCATGTGTACTTTATGAAATGATAGAAATTATTGGCATGTATGGAATATAAGAATGTACATTGTAAGGTAGGTTGAAGAGAAAGGAGGAAATGTTTTACAATAAAACCAGACAAGAAAAAGGAGCTTTTTGCCTTAGACTCCAGTATTGTTTAATCTTTCCTGAGAATTCCAGAGTGACCTTGGGATAACCATAGTGTTTGTTCAATGGGCCTTAAATTTAAATAAAAATATAAAATCTATCTAGTGAAGTTAAATGATGCTTTAAGACAGGAAATATCTAATGTCGGATGTTTTCCCCTCTAGTCCTTTTGTTCCAGGTGAATTTGTTCTAGGGTGGTGGTTCTCATTAAAGGGATATATGAAGGGGGCTTTTGAGGAGGATTTGGATAAGGGAGAGCGGTACCAAAGACAAGGGCCAGACTGCTGCTATCAGGCGAGACTGGCCTCATCAGACAGTCCTTTTGGGGACGGGTCATTGTTTAGAGATGATGGGCTGAACTTTTAGGGTGAGAAGAGGGGCAAGAGGAAACTCAAGAATTTTGAAAGCTTTGGAGGAGGGAGGAAAGATAGGTGGGGTCAGGGAGGGACGACAACCTGCTGTGAGTTACTGATCATGCAAAGTCAGGTGATAATTATTTTGGGCAACACCTTACAGTTTACACATGTCTCACATGCATTATATTATTTAACTGAATCTTCACAGCACCTTATAAAGTCAGATGAAATTCAAGGCCTGAAGTTCAGTTATATATACTATATATATCTTACATATATGTATTTTACACATAATATATGGTATTAAGCATTTGAATAAAAGATCAATTTCAATTCATAGTCTTAATACCAGGCAAATAATTTTGATAGCTGGGTTGTGTTTTTTAGATCTGGGTTACTATTGTATTTTTGGAGGAGAAGGTGGCGAGAAAGAACTTGGCAAACACTGAAGTGCTGGTGGAAATTGTTGGGATAGGGAAAACTGTGTGTATGTAAGAGAAAAGGAGTGTGGAGGCTTATGAAATTGTATTTTCTTTTTGGTCAGTTTGTTGATTGACCTTTTCTGTATATTTCTCCTGTGTACCATAAAGACAACCAAAGAATTGAAGTAATATATTAGGAAAAAGAATAGTGTAAAACATTAACTTCTTCAGTGCTCCTATATTTCTGTACTACGATGAACTCTATATTATAAATGAAGAGATAAGTGACGTTCCCAGTAGTGAACCTTAAGAATATGACTCCTCTTTTAGGAGATGGAGGTGAATAGCAACAAAACAAGCAAATCAAGGATTTATTTTATTTTAAAGTTGCCATTTGAATGCTCTCGGTTTAGGACATAAATACTGAACTTGTTTGTCTATCCTGTCTGCCTCTCCACCCATAATGAGCATGTCTTTATCATAAGAACCCTGAAATGATGACAATCTGCCATGGAAGATTCCTTTTAATAAGGAAGGTATATGGGACAAAGAAGCTTGAATCTGTATTTTAGACCCTGTCAGTTAACTAATTTTAGATATGTCACTTTACATAAATGAGTTTTCTCCTGTGTAAAATGTGTGTTGTGCTTAGTTTTAAAATTCCATGTATGTTGTGCTTTGTTTCACTAACTGAAGAAGCTGCCCCAAATTCTTTTTTGACTGAGTTGGAGGGATTATAAATAACAACTTAAGGGAGGAAAATGGGCTAATAAATTTTGTAGGTGTTTTCAACAGTAAGAATTGAGAATGCCTCTCTGTTAATCAGAAGCAGCTAAGCAAAGTACCACATACCCTGAAAATGGCAGTTAATGTTGGTGTCCTGTCTTCTGTTGCCCTTTATCCATAAAGGAGTGTGGTGGTGTCTTGGAAATGGCATGATTGGGTTTGAAACCAGACTCTGCTAGTCTTGTGCCTTTGGCAAATTACTGTATTTTTCTTTAAGCCCAGTTCTCTTATCTGCAAAATAAAGATAATAAATAGTATTACTTGTAGATTATTGTGAATATTAAAACATAATCTATGTAAAGTGCCTGGCTCCTAGTATATGTTTCACACACAGTCCTTTACCCTTTACAAATTATGAAATATTTGGAGTTTATTATTGTGAGAAGTTAATATCTGTTCATATGTATCCCATTTTTAATCTTCAGGACTTCCTTTTTAGGAAGGGAAATAAGAGGCTGAGGTTCAGTGGTTTGTCCACACAGTGATTAAACTAGGATTAAATCTAGTTTTGAATTTGGAGTCACAAGTGGTTTTTCTGCTTCTTTACTACTTCAGGAGTTCTTTGTACCCCTGCTTTTAAAAAAAGCTTCCTGCATTGTCAATGCCTCAATAGGTACAAATAACCCTTGTCTCTGTTTATTGGGGTCCATCAGGATTAACTTTCCAGGGAAATAATGAAAACGGTTCACACACAGCTTTTGCCTGAAGTCTGTGTAACAGGTGGGATTCTATAATCATAGAACTTGGCAAGATTTCTTTGAAGTAAGACAAGCCATTAACATGGCCCCCAGAAGAGTGATCATTTAATGGTTTTGTGAATGCCATAGGTGAAGCTTGGAGTTATGCTTTGGTAAATAGGTAGGGTGTGGAAGTGGGGAGACCAGCTAACGGGTGAAGAGATGCAATCAAGGTTCAGGAGATCTGAGCAGATGCTACTGACACAACCCTTCTTCCTTTGCATATCAAAATCCTGACATGCTTCCAAGCCTGCTTCCAGTGCACCTTGCAAGTAAATTTTCCTGTGAATCCCACCTGATGTGACTGATTTCTTATTTGGACCACAAAAGCATTTTGAATTTTGCACTATTCTGGTATTTATATTTTGCTTAAAGTTATATGTATCCATCAGGGTTCTGATAGGAGACAGATTGAACAGGGTAACCAAGGAGACTTTAAGAACTATTTACTAAGATACTGGCAGGTTTAGGAGAATCTGCATGGAGTACTAGCTCACTAGGTCTGGAGGGGCAAGGGTCAGGAAGGAGCAGAATCCCAGGGGGATTGCAGGGGTTCGGGATGAGGATGAGTCCCAGTCCCTCCTTCCCATCCTCCACCTCCTTCTGGGTCCCTTTCAGAGGGCACAGGGTACAGTGGAGGGTGGATCCGGAAGGCTTTTAAATACCCTCCAGATCATCATGATTACTAGTAGGTATTTTACAGTGCCATTCATTCCCCTTTTATGTGTGTTCACATATAAAAGCCCTTTGTCAGGCCCCTTATGCACATCTCATTCTGTCTTTTTATTTTTAGTCATGCATTTTGAAGGAATAGTACGTTCTTGCTCTTTCTTTTTGCCAATGCCTGTTCGCTCTTACAACCATTGTAACCAGGCTCCTGCCGGCAACATTAATAGCCAGATCCATTGGCAACTTGGAGAAATGTAATACTAAGCAGTTATTTCCTTGCTTAAAACTCTTGCAGCTTCCATGCTGCCTATTGCAGTGTTTTTTTAAGTGGCTCTGAGACCATTTGTATCAAAAATCACTTGGGATTGTTATTAAAAATATATGTTCTCCATGTCTACCCAGACCTACTGAATGAGGGCCAGGGAACTTGCATTTGGACCAGGATCCTTCCTGTCCTCTTCTCTCCCACCATCAGAGGTATATAGCTCCTGCCACATTTTTTAAGGTTCTCCATATTATTAAAAGGTCATACAATGTGATGTATTTTTTAAATGTTTTCATATAGCCATGTAACATGTAACCTCCAAAATATAATGCAGTGTAATTGTGCACAAGATTTGGGAAAATAAAGTTCCAAGTGCACTTTAGGTGGTGTGGCCCTGAAAGGGACAGGTGTTTAGTTGAATGATGTGCATGTCTCTTACAGCCCTATCATTATATCTCTAGTCAAAAGTCTAAATCTGGGGTCCTTCCTGAATGTGAGGCCTGCCTTGTGAGAGCCTGTTCCACCTGGTCTTGCTGCATGCATACCTGTGAGGCCCACTGACCTAAAGGAGAGACTTAGGGCCTCTTACGTATGGCTGCTAGCTCCTTTTTTGTTATTCAGACCCCCCACTACTCACACTCTCACAGGCTCCCAGGACATGAGCAGTAATTGCTTAAAGCCACGCATATAGAGGCGGTAGAGCTGGAATTTAAAACCTGGACCAGTGCTGCTTGAAGTACTCAGTTACTTAGAGTTCCCCTCAACACATTTTCCTGTCTTTTAACTCAGTGTCTTTGATTGATTTCCTCAGCCTGAGATGCCTCCCAATCTTTTTTTTAGCCCAGGAAGCCGGTTCTTTTCAATATCCAGCTAAAGCCTGTGTCTCCTTGATGAAGCTTTTTAAGATGTGGCACATCCTTGCCAGTCACTTGGCGCCCCCTTTTTGGGCCTGCGTTGTGTGTATGACATGCACGCTCACCATTCATGAGTTTATCCTTCTACCTGAGGTGGCCTCCCGTGTGGAACTGGGCAGGGAGCTGCCTTGAAACTGCTGCAGCATTTCCGTAATGAGGCTGTGCCCTGGAGGAGGCTCCGGAGTCACTCCGCTCAGCTTCTCCTACTCCTGACTCCAGCCATCTCCGCACAACTGCAGCCCAGGATCACCCAATCTCTGTCTTAGGAAGAAGGTAATGGGTACATTCTGGGGGTCTTCGCCCTTCCCACTGGCAGCTTGTCAAATGTGAGTGTCTTTCCAACTCTAGGAAGTAGTGGTACGGTAGTCCCCCTTTGCTTTCTGAGTGATTTGGCCACCCTTGTTGGTAGGTCCTTCCAAGCAATCAGTTCCCTTGTGCCCCTTAACTGCTTTAACCAGCTCTGATACCATGTGTAGCACTTAATTTTTTTTTTTTTGCTTATTTTCTCCTCCTCCCTGCCGGGCTGTAAGTTCTTCAAGAACAGGGTCCTCTTCTTATTCATGTTTGTATCTCACAGGCATAGGGACAGCGTTGGCATAGAGTGCGCTTGGAGTAAGCAGGACTGATGTCGTGAAGAGCTGGGCTGGCTCAAAGTCTGATACCACTTCTGAGCTGTGTGGTTTAGCCTTGACTGGTCTTATGTAAGCCTCAGGGTCCTGTCTATGAAGTGGGCAGACCGTGGGTCCCATCTTGGAGGGTTGTGGTTGGCATTAGGAGTCAGTGCAAGTGAGATTGGGCCAGCACTCACGGAGAGCCCAGTCAGTGTTGGGGGTTACTAACTGCAGGGGTGCTTCCCCAGGGGCTGTGAAGGCCCATCCCACAGGATCTTCATTATCTATCAACATGTTTTCAGCGATCCATTTTGCAAGTATGTGAGCATGTCCTGTATGACAGAGAACGTGCTGGACACTCAGGATGTGAAGGAGTGGCTGCAGTCTAATACAGTGGTCTTCAAACTTTTTGAAACAATAGCTACTAAGAGGAGCTGGCCAGGGGTGTGGCAGAGGGTCCTGCTGAGGAGGGCCGGTGGTGGACCCATGAGGGCTGGAGTGCTCCAGTGGAGGGCTGCTGGAGGGCCCCTGGGAGATCTTGGAGATCTGTTTCCTGGGAACACCACTCTTTGACAGTCTATCTTTGGTATCACACCCTGCCTTGCTGGAAGGGAGATTGTGGGGCTGGGAAATCTGTAGTGACCCTTCGCTGGAGGAGGTTCTTCCTTGTCTTTGCAGCTCAGCTGGCTGAGCTCCCCAAATCAGGTTCAGGTCACTGTGACTCGCTTTCCTCCAGCTGCAGAGCCTTGGGAGTTAAGGGGCTTGTGGTGAGGCCCACAGGGGACTGCACAGCAGATTGTGCATTAGGAGGAGGCCATGCAAATCTTTTCAGCTGACTTTTTATTTTCTTCAGAGGGTTACTTAAAAGAAGACATGCAAAAGCATTGAAGAATTTTCTGGGAATGTGACTGATTATTCAAAAGGAAATAAAGATAGCTCTGAGAAGTAGCAGCATTTTCAGCTAGATGATTACAGTGTCAGGGGATAAAGGGTGATTGGAAAGAAGCTTTATCAGCATTGTTATCAAGAGACTTAGAAAAAAGAAGCCTTCAGAGTATGTAATGGTCTGTATCCATAAAGCACAAAGTGCTGCTGCTTTTCGTGCTCTGCCCGCTCTGCTTTCAGGGAGCCTCCTAAAGGACTCCTTTGGGATATCCCCCATGCTCCCCAGCCAGCTTCCAGGTACCATGAGCAGATCCTCCCTGGTAGCTTGTGGCCTTGTGGAGTGAGGAAGCTAGGGGATCCCCCAACCTCAAAGCAGATGGACCCCACTCTTCTGTGAAGGTCCAGGCCTCTGACGAGCTTGCCCTGCTCTGGTCTGGACATGGGACCAAAGGTAACATGCTTTCTGTTTTCATCCATAATCCCGTAGAAACTTTATTAGTTTTTAGAGGGTTTTCTGTGTCAGCCTAGGTGTTTGCAGAAGGCCAGAGTTGTAAATAATAAATAAGTTACTCAGTTACATGTGTATTAAAATAAAATAAATACTTCCCTGCTTATACAAACAAATGGAAAATTCTTAGTCCTTTCATTATCTTTTTGAAACTAAATTATATGTAGAATTATAATACAGGAAAGACATTCAGGTGATACTTACCTGTTGAAACTGAATGGAGAGAGGCTCTGTCTTTTGTAAAACCATTAGTTTCAAAACCATTTGTCTCCTGGGTGCACCATAAATAGTGATTGAATTGAATGCATTTAATTTAACAATATAAAATTTCAAAGATAAGTCTAAAGACCTGCAATGAAGTTCTAGAAATTAATTGTGTAGAAGGCAAATTGCCTGAGACCAGCATTAAACTTTATGAATTGACCCTGGGAGTTCTCATTTATTGTAAGGTGCTATTTAGCTGACCAGGTCATGGGTTTGGTGAAACAGTTGATGCCAACGTACATTACAAATTCAGATGTCTAGATGGCACCAGGCAAGGAACATAGTGAATGTACATGTAGGTGCAGCCATCTTCGGAGGTATGGACAGCATGACTGTCTGGAAAGCCCATGCCTAGCCTAAAAGGAAAACCCCTGCTTACTTTTGCTGATAGTTACCAAAGCTGATTAATTCAAGGGAAGCAAGGACTCCATTATGAAAATGTTATTAAAAAAAAAAAATATATATATATATATATTTTCTGATCTCAAATAACATACCTAGGGCTAGATTTAGAATACTGGCCATCAGGAGGTAGTAGTTTCCTTATAGTTGATGGAAGTTACCAATCTGGAGTGTTCTGAGACTTCAAAGGAACATGAGCAGGTCAAATTAGAACCATAATGGGGCAGTCAAGATCATGGAAGGCTTGGAAACTGTGCCAGGCAACAGTTGAAGATGTAATTCTTACACTTCATCACTTAGTAATTTCATCTTTAAATTGGTCAGCAGAATTTCAGTTTTATCTGACTAGTTATTTTCATTTGGAGAGGGTCAGATCTTGGAAATAATCTTGCAAGTTAATATCCCATTAAAAATGGGAAGGCTGGAATTTCATTTTATTCTTTTTGCAGTTCTGGTATTAACAATTATTAGTTGGTCTAAGTTGTCAAGGCTATTTTATGGGGTGTGACATTTTTAAAAATGTGTAGCTAGTAGAGAATAAAATAGTACTTGGAAAGGTCTTCACTGCCTTATAAGCCCCTGTCAGTTTCTCAGGTTTTTGGAGTGTGTATTGAATTTGGGCCAGAATATTTTATGTTATAACTCTTCAGGCTTTGGAGATTAATCTCAGTATGCTTCACTGTGAGTGTTAGCATGCCTTTTCTAATCCTGGGACTGGCACCGCTGTTCAAGTTAGCTCCGTAAAAGAATAGATGTGACAAAGATTTTTGGCATCTGAGTAGGCCCAGAGGATGAAGGCAGAGGACAGGGTGGAGGCACCCTTGCTAGTAGTTAGTACCCAAGGGGATGGTTTGGAGGACCGTAGGCTAAGGTTATAATCTTGTTGTAATGTGGTCCCTGTATCTTTCCTGTAGTATGAAACTAGTTATGTCTTCTTTTGTTCTTGGAAAATATTTTAAAAGCCACACAGTAAAGGAATATCTTGGTATATTTGTCATTACAGCATTAAGTGTCAACTTTCCATTAGATGTGAATGGAAATTTTGATAAACTAATCAAAATCAAAGAGTAGAATTTGGGGTATTTTTGAACTGCATATTTATTACAGTTTCTGTGTAGATTGGAAGGATTCATTTCTAAAGCATTAGGTTTTCTTTTTTTAAGGTGTAGGAGTTTAAATTAATGGAGAAATGTGCTGTTCCAAGGTTTTGGGCATAGATGCAGAGCTTTACCACGTAGGACTGTAAAGTGATTTATATAGTATCTTTGTTAGGAATGTGGCTTGGTAGGAAAACTTCAAAAGATGTAAAAAAAAATCCTGCTTGGAATATTAAAGACAAAAGGATGCTGGGTCCATTTCAGGAAAGACAATACTTGGGAATAGTACCAAAAGGCTGCTCTTGGATTGCTCTCCTATTTGTACTGATTGCATTGGAAGCAGGAAACTCTAGAAAATAATGAAAATCTTGAACTGCTTTTCCCTATTTTGTTCCTAACTTTAGATTTGGTAAATTCATGATTCTGGAGTTTTAGTTCTTGTAGGAGCTGAAGGAGGAAGGCAGTCTGGGTTGATGCGCTTGGCTATGTTTGTAATGTGGATTAGTAAATAGATTAGCCATCATATTATGTTGGGTAATAAACGGAGTGAAGCAGGGTGAGGTAAGCAAAAGAAAGCCAAATGTTTCATATATCACTGTAAGTTACACATCATAAGGGGAAGACGGACTGTGATCAAAAATCAAGATTCTTTTCTGAATTGGGAAATCAAGTAAACTAGGTATATAGTGTAGAAGACAAACCTTTGACAAATTGGCATCAATCTGGGAATCGTAGAATTGGAAAGTTCTAGTGAATGTTGGTTCTTTTAGAACATTTTTATAAAAAGAAAGTTGCCATGTTATTGGTATCACTTTAGATGTGAGGAATTACCATTTTGATAGTAAAGATAGAAAGGGATAAGCAGATACCATTGTCCTTCAAGTAGATAGTATTGGCCAGGGTTTTTATTAGATCCTGAGATGCATATTTGAGTAAGAGCTCTTCTGGCTTTTGAGCTTTTGGTCTACTGGGAGGAGAAAGACTGCCAAATATTTACAGCATGTCAGTGAGTGTCAGAAATCAGAGATGTTGGAATTAGTTTGGATAAGGCTGCTGCAGTAGAATCCCCACAATAAGTCAGTGACTTAAAGATAATAGAAGTTTATTTTTCTCATATAACAGTATTAGTGTAAATGGTCCAGGTGGGTGGATAGTTCTGCCCCACCTGGTCATACAAAGACCTGTGTTCCTTCCAACACATTGTTCTGGTAACTGCGGCCTGATTATTGGCCTGGTTGAAGCCAGATTGCTTAGGTCATTGGTTCTTAAGCTTGAGGTTGCCTGAGAATCCTCAGCAGTATTTGTTAAAATAACAGATTGCTGTGTCTTATGACTGGCTTTTTATTCAGTAGGTTTGCATTGGGGTCCAATAATTTGCAAGTGTAACAGGTTCACAGGTGACGTTACTGCTGCTGGTTGGGAGACCATACTTTGAGAACTTGGAGGGCTCCAGTCATCCAGCAAACAAGGTGGAGGAAGAACTGCTGTGGTTGCAGCCATTGGCCAGAAGTGGCACATACATATCACTTTGACTCACATTCCTTTTGCTATAGCTTTGTCATGTGACGACAGTTCACAGAAAGGACATGGGTGGGGTTGAGGGTGCAGTGCAGTAAATGTTGCCTATCTGGGCAGCCATGCCTAGCTGCTTCTGCTGCCGTGTGGGAGCAGGGCAGGCCCCATCACTCTGTGGGCACCTATGGAAAAGCAGCTGTGGCTTGGGGTTGGGTTGGTTAGGACAAGGTAACTTTTCAGCCAAAATTTGAAGGATAAGATTCCCTGGCATCTCCCAGAGCAGAAATGGAGCTTGTAGTTGAGGAAACAGTGCGAAGGAAATCAGAGGCAGGCCCACTCCTTCAGTAAATAGGGATTGCTTGCCAGGCTTTGTGCGAGCCTCCAGGTCAGAGACGATAGGGCAGGTGGGCAGGGCGGGTGATGTAGGTGATAGGAAAGCAAACTCGTTTCATGGAGTAAGATTCTAGTGCTTAAGATCATGGGGTCAGGAGTCAGCTGAGTGTTAGGTTGTGGCTCTGCCACTGAGCATCACAAGCTGGTGAGTTGCATGAGCTTTGCTTTGCATGGCAGAGCCTAGTGCATAGTAAGTACTCTATAAATGTCAGCCATCACTGTCATTGCAGCTTTGGTGCAAATTGCTAGTGTGAAGTAGAATCTTCTCTGGGAAATCTCTGGTGAATGGTCAGCTGGCTTCTCCTCGAACATGTCTGTGATGGAGAGTTGCTCCCTTTATTAGGGCAGCCAGTTCCATTTCTGAATAGCTACAGTTGTACTAAAAATAAAAATAAAATTGCTGATTGGTAATAAGCTTGTTTTCATAAATAGTACAGTTGAGACAGGGATGGTAAGCACTGGGCATGCCACAAATACCACTTTAGACTCAGTGGGCTCACTGAGCACTCAGCTGGTTGACCGTGTGTTCAGGTATGAGAAAAAGAGCATGTCCAAGCAGCATGGGTGAGATGCTGGGAATGTACCTAAGACTGCATTTAAATAAGGGTTGAAGGGTAAATTTAAATCCAGTCACATTTTTGGTCAAATTCTAATGACTGAGGGTTAAAATCAACATTGAGTTAAAGCTGAGTATTACCTAGGCAAATCTCAAAAACTTCTTTGTCTTCAGCTCCTGAAAATTATTGACAGTGTACTCTGATCATTTCAGCAAACACGTTTCTCTCTTAATAAAGGGAGCAACTCTCCATCACAGACATGTTCGAGGAGAAGCCAGCTGACCATTCACCAGAGATTTCCCAGAGAAGATTCTACTTCACACTAGCAATTTGCACCAAAGCTGCAATGACAGTGATGGCTGACATTTATAGAGTACTTACTATGCACTAGGCTCTGCCATGCAAAGCAAAGCTCATGCAACTCACCAGCTTGTGATGCTCAGTGGCAGAGCCACAACCTAACACTCAGCTGACTCCTGACCCCATGATCTTAAGCACTAGAATCTTACTCCATGAAACGAGTTTGCTTTCCTATCACCTACATCACCCGCCCTGCCCACCTGCCCTATCGTCTCTGACCTGGAGGCTCGCACAAAGACTGAAAACAATAGGAATTCTTTCTACAACTTCGTATGAAGACTGTTGACCTCAGGTTTAATTAGTGAGAACAAACATGTTTTGTATACTCCAGTTCTCTTTCAGCCTTACTTTCCTTTTTTGTTTCTTTTTTCATATTCTTTATGTATTTTTATTATGTGTGTGTGATTCACTATGGCTATTATTGTGTGTGACTGTAGGGTTTTTCTCCTTGTGAAACAGAGAGGGCAAAGCTAATCGTTCTGCTTTTAGTTCATTCACACAAGATGTGTAGAGTCCCCAAATACAGCTTTTCATTAAAAAACATCTTTTTTCATGACTTAAGTGAAACTAAATAACTAAAAATCAAATACAGTTCTTAAAGTTTATTTTGCTTTGTGTTAGCACACTAAACAATTTTATAAAAAATAGAATTATGAAAGAATCTGATCTCTTACTGACTTCAAAAAATTTATAAGTATTTGGCTCAGGATACAAGGTTGTCCCTATGGTTGTCATATAAATGCACATTTCTCAGTGCTCATGTTAATGTATTGTTTTCCTATTAAGTGTTTTCATATCCATCAGTTATAATGGCATTTAAATTTTTAATAATAAACATGTATTTATATTTTAAGTGATAAAATATTAATATATAAATCACAGAAGGTGATATCGCTCCAAGTTAAATACAGAATGCTTGTCTATATATTTGAAAGTTAATATTCATATATGAACAGTAAATATGAATGACATGCATTGTTTGCATTATTGGTGTTTTTTTGCGGGTCAGAAAGGACAATAGGCTATCTCAAGTGATAAAATTGAGATAAGTGACAAATTCAGGGACTCTGGAAGTGACCAGGAGATAGTCCTTAGGCCATTCAGCCTTTTTAGGCCAAGATCCCAACTAAAGCAGAGTAGTTTGGGCTTTGGGCTTTGGGCTGAATAACAAGGTAAAACTGAACTTCAGTTCATCTGTAACTTGAAAAGTGAGTGAAATTAGGTATTTCATAAATTTTTTGCTCTTTGGAAACTGATATTTCTTTTATAACATATAAGTGTATTTGAAATTGTGTATTTCCAATTTCATTTGTATTTTCACTAATGTGTTATGTACCTTAATAGGAACTGAATTTAGTTTGTATGTTTTCTGTTTTAAAGAGTAATACATATTGACTGGGGAGGATGGGTGGGAAGGGAGGGGCAAGGGGGAAGAAGGGACATTACGATTAGCAGATGTAATGTTCGGGGGGCACGGGGAGGGCTGTACAACCCAGAGAGGACAAGTAGTGACTCTATGGCATCTCACTACGCTGATGGACAGTGACTGCAATGGGGTTGGGGGGGAGGGGGGAACCTGATGAAGGGGGTAGTGTAATCACCATAATATTACTCATTTAATTATAGATTAATGATATCAAAATAAACTAAAAAAAAAGAAAAAGATAAAAAAAGAGTAATACATATTTATTATATAAAATTTACAAAATACCAAAAGGTATAAAGATAAAAAATTTTAAATCATCCATTTAAATTCACCAAAAATCAAAGACGACTTTTTCTAACTTTGTGTGTGTGTGTGTGTCTCTGTGTGTGTATTTAAAGTTGGGTGCACACTGAATATAAAATTTTTGTAACCTTTTGTTTTTACTTAACATTTTGAGAATCATCTCCAATTTTATTAAATTGATTTCCAAAATCTTTATAATGTTCAATCATTGGATATATCACAATCTAATTATTCCTTGGTTGTGTAATTCTTTGCAGTAAATTTCCTCATGTATACATTTGGTGCATATACCTGCTTATTTCCTTAGGGAAACAGGTTTCTTGAGTCTGAAACAATATGCAAAATCACGGGTTTTTAAACTACTATTAGAACTTCAACTTTTTCTTTTAAATTATTTATTTTCTCCTTTAATATTTTAAATTGTATTTTCATTTCTTCTATTTCTTCATACTTACACCCTTTACCTTGGCTTGTTCTGGACTTGCAAGTTCTCCCTTACACGTTGGAAAGTCACCATTACTGCCTCGCTTGGGTGAGTGGCAGCTTACAGCATGGATGTGCTTCCCCCACTTGCTGTGCCATTATGATCTGTCTGAAAGGATTGAGAAGGTGCCTTATGAGGTGGCTTGTGGTCTCCTTGTATACCTTGCCTTTGGCTGTGACCAGGTGAGGGCTGCACACAATTTTTCCAAGTGCTGGTCTGCTAGGTTATTTCTGCCACAAGACTGAGCTCTTTGGTACAGGGACTAGATCTTCCTCTCCTCTGTATGGCTAGTGCCTACCTCTGCGGGCAGTTGTCAGATGTTAGCGTTGCATATTTCTGGTTTTTAGAAAAATGGCACTAAATTAATGTTTTAGTTTCTAAATCATTTGGAAGTCTACCAGCATTTTTTTTAAAACAAATCAGTTACTTAAAAGCACTTTTAGAATTTCACCGTTATGCTTAACCTCTTCATGGTATTTGCCTACAAGTTCTCCTTCCAGTTTGTTTCGTGTTGACAGAGTCAGACTGAACATGAAAGGAACCACTTGTGGGCTGCATGGTGCTGTCAAGGGATGCTGACGCTGGCACTGTGCCTCCAGACAGCCTGTTGATGCTGCCTGCTTGCCTTATGCTCAGAGGCCGCCCTAAGCCACTTTTACGGAGGTGTCGTGGGTGACTCAGCAGATGCTCCCATTTTTCCTTCCTCCTCTTTATAGGAAGCCTACCTCTTGTTCCTGAGAACAGGAAAAATTCCACTCTTCCTTGATTTCTTTACCGATAGGTGAAAAACAAACAAGGAATTGTCATATTACTTAAGGAAATATATTGTAAAGAAAGTGAAGATAGATATTTAGTGCAAATCAAGGATCATACCTGGCTCAGAGCCCTCTGGGGAATTCTCTTCTCACTTAGAATCCCAAGTGCTGCCATGATTTGGCACTACCAACCGCTCGACCTTCATTTCCTTAAGTTTTTTCTCCTTTCTGTTTCATCTACACTGGCCTTCTCACAGTTCTTTGAATATTTTAAGTGTGTTCCAACCTCAGGGGCTTTGCATTTTGTTCTTCCTGCTCCCCAGATATCTGTAGGTGGCTCCCTCACTTAATGTGGCTTTCTGCTCCAAGCCTTCTAAAGGAAGCTGTCTCTTATCACCTCATCTCAAAATAGAACCCTCTGTTGTGTTGCTCTTTTAGTCTCTTATTTTTTAAAATATTGACATGACATTATTTTATACATTTTGACGCTGTATATTCATTTGTTTATTGGCTGTTTCTCTCACTAAAATGTAATATCCCTGAAACAGGGACTTTGTTTTTTTCACTAGTGCCTATTGCCTGGAATAGTGCCTGGCACATAGCAAATGCTCAATAAATATTAGTCTATTCTATTGACGAACTGGGAACTTGATGGTTATATGTGTTTTTTAGGTTTCATTTCTTAAAGCTACCTGTGCATAATTCATCAGTAGCAAAAGATAGGACACATGGCTGGTTTAGCATTAACTTTTGTTTGCTTTTTGGAATTTCAACTTAAGGTCAGTGCCCTATCAATTTGGTAACTTAGTTTTCTCTTGTTGGGAGGCATCGATTTGAAATGGTGATTGTGCTGCTTTTTAGGTTGGAAACCTGGAACTAGTTACATAACCTTTCTAAGCTGAAGAAGCCTCTCAGTTCCCACTTATGTAAAATTGAGATAATGGAGTTTTAGGGTTCTAGTAGTCAATAAACCTCTCTTGGCAAACTTAGAGATACAACAGTCAGATAGACATGGATCTGATTGTCAGTCTTCCTGATAAAAGCTGGGCTGGAGGATGTCACTTGGCTGTGCTGACTCATGGAGTCCCAGGACTTTACTCCTGAGTTAGTGTAACTCATCCAGCACAGGCTGAGCTGGGTGTCTGCTGGTTCCCCGGATGGAACACAGCTTCCTCAGTCGCTGCCCGCACAGTGAAGCTGGCTCTGGGCTGGCAGGTCCAAAGAAAGCCAAGCCTATTTGGTGAAGTTGTTCCTCTTCGGATTGGGAGTGGGGAGGGGAAGGGCACGGGCCAATGCTACTGACTAAGTTGCTATAGCAGTTGGTCTGTTATTAATTAGAGAATAGAGTAAGTTGAAATATTGGGGAATTTATAGTTTTTCCTTTTCTCTTCCTTCCCCCAAAGTTCTTTACTTGTTTCTATAGCCTTTTGTATTACTCTATCCTCTGTTTCCTGGGGAGTTGATTTTAAAAGCCATATTTGCAGGAGATTATATGCAACCACCATGTGCTTCTGGAGGGTGCTGAAAACCTCAACCATACCTGCAAGGAGACTTTTTCAAGCTCCTGGATGCCCCTCTCTCTTATCCAAGAGAGGAGTGATTTCCAGAATTTTGGGTTTATCATCGTCTTGGCTTTTCTTCATAGTGTTAACCACAAACATAGGTATCTTTAAACAACATGTGTTGAGTTTGGTTCAGTTTTGACTTTGACCTGTATTTAAATGATTCATACTGAATTTTCTCTTCCCAGTCTTGCTTTTTAAATTGATAGTGTGTTTGCCAGATGTATTTCTATTGACAGATGTAGTGTGGTTCTTCCATTTTCACTCCTGCTGGGTGTGAATGTATCCCAACATGTGGTCTCCTGTCCACGGCCATTTGGGTACTTTCCAGTGTTTCGTTACTTAAAAACAACACTGCTCTATATGTTTTTGTTCATGTCTCTGTCACATAGGCAAGAGTTTCTCTAAGGTTTATCTACCTAGGGGTGGAATTAATGGTCATGGAGAATGTAAATTTAACTTTACTAAATAATGCCAAACTGCCTTCACCAATATACCCTCCATGCAAAAGTGTATTAGAGTTCTCCTGTTCTGCATCCTCTCCAGGATCTGGCACCTATTGTTATCAGGTTGATCAATTTTGGCCAGTCTTCCAGGTGTAAAAAGGTATTTGTGGTTTCCATTTTCATTTCTCCTGAGCACAGTGAAGTTAGTGTGTTTTCATATAGTTTATGGCCATTTGTATTTTCTCTTCTGTGAAATATTTATTCCTGCCTTTGTTTATTTTCAGATCAGGTAGTTTGT
This sequence comes from Smutsia gigantea, assembly GCA_032199065.1. NCBI lineage: Eukaryota > Metazoa > Chordata > Mammalia > Pholidota > Manidae > Smutsia > Smutsia gigantea. The sequence continues at coordinate 572,116 of JAVSCE010008603.1, forward strand.
CTTTTTCTTACTTATTTTTAGAGGTTCTCTGTATTTTTTATCCATTATGTGTTGTAAAGTATCTTCTCTGAGTTCATAGCTGATTATCCATTTTCTTTATTGTGTCTTTTGATGAAGTTCTTGTTTTTAAAGTAATTAAAAATTTAAAAAATTGTGATAACATATATACATATATAAAACTTCCATTTTAGCCATTTGTAACTGTATAGTTCAGTAGTGTTAAGTATATACACCTTGTTGTACGGCAGATCTCCAGAACTTTTCATATTGCAAAATGGGATCTGGATACCTATTAAACAAACAGCTCTCTATTTCCCTGTCCCCCAGCCCCTGGCAACCACTATTCTGTTTTCTGTGTCTATGAATTTGGCTATTTTAGATGCCTCATACTAGTGGGGCTCCCCTAGTGGGTCTGAACCTGCTCCACTTCAGTCCAGCAGGCCAGGGAGGCTAGCAGACCATGGCAGATAAAGGATCAGAAGTATGTATAATGTTTGTTGTTCTTTCTCTTTTGTAAAGTTGGTAATACACAAATGTAGATAGAGGTTATTCTTATTTTCATATTAAGAGTGTACAGCATACAGAGGCTATAAATGCCAAAGGTTGCTTGGTTAGAGCTGGAGCAAGGATTTGTATTTATAGTTTATTAGTTAGGAACGTGCGGCCTACTTTTGATCCACAGTTGTCAGCCTGCTGTGATGTGCTAGGTGACATTCACATAAGACACACTGCCATTTCTGTACACCCTGTTACGTGTAGTTCCCAGGAAACTAGTTGCCTCTCTGCTGCTTTTTTTTTCTTAGAATTATGAGGGGCAAGAGTAATATTTTAGAGATAACCTTTATTAAACTTAATTGTTCACAGACTCTACTATTTTAGCTTTAATTAGTGATAAAGTCCTTGCAACATACCTCAAAATTGAGCTACTTTGTTATGATTCAAAAATGCTGCTGTTGACGGTGACTTTCTTTATCAGCTGTGTGGAGCTACTTACCATTCACCTCAGAGTTGGTGTAAATATTTGATAATCTGAGATGTACAGCTGGGCCTCCATCTGTGGCTCCTCCCTAGCCTGAGAGCTCAGCTCACTGACTCTTGTTAAGAGTTTGGTAGTGGGGTTGTTGTATCATGACTGAGTGGCGTCTCCTCAGCACACCCCACATGAGATGATCAATGTTGGTCTCTTGTGATCAATTTACCACGTGTCACTATACAGTTTGAAAGTCAAATGCTTGTGATTTATATCAAAGAATTAATTACTTTTTAGCCCATGCTTCATATTAAATAGGAAGAAGAGACTACACATAAATTAGGAATATTATTGTGGTCTGAGTAAGATAAAATGAATGTGAGCGTGCAAGTATGTAACAGAACACATTTGTTAAGTGCTGGTCATATGCCAGAAATAGGTGCTGGGGGATACAGTAAACAAAATAGAAACCCCTGTTCTCATGAAGTGTACATACTAGTGAGTGTTTTAATGATTCACTACAGGATGATTAGTAGTGTGTGCATCATGAGGCTCAATGATCACTTGTGATTTTTTTTTGGTAGCAGTGTCTGAAACCTTTAAAAGTTCTAAAAAAAAATGTGGGAGTGGGAAATTAAAAATGCTTACATTGCCTCAATTGGATAATGTGTAAGTGCTCACTTGTGAAGGATGCTAAGGCAGAGTGTCTCAGATCCCAAGTTAATCATTAAAGGTAATGCTTTTTTTGTTGACATGATCTTTGTTGAAAAGTATACTGTTTTTGGTGGGAGGCAGTATAATTTCAAAATGAAATCAACATATTTTTAAGTTGATACTGTACAGACCTGAAATCTGGTGATAATGAGGCAGCCCAGGAGAACAGTGAGTATTTAGCATAATTTGAAACCTTATAAAATTAATAGGACAGTTGAAATTGAATTTTTTTTTAGGGTGGGTGGTTTTTACCCAGTAGCACCTAGTTGCCTGGATATCAGTGCTTTCAAGTTAAATTAGGAAAAGGTTATTCTTACTTGGGGTAATCCTTTTGATAGTCATAGCAGGAATGAATGAATGAATAAATTACATTATTTATAAATTAATAAATAAATCCATTTTATTCACAGATATAAATAAGTAAACAAATTTATAAGATAATGTTAGTGATAAGCACTGTAAAGTCAGCAACATGAGAGAGACAATGAACGACTGGAGATGCTGCTTTAGCGTGTCTGGTCTGCAAAGCTTTGAAGATGTGAGGTTTGAGTTCAGATGTCATTGGAGAAGTACCTGGGTTCTGTGCGTTCCAGGTCTGGGGGCAGGTTTTGGCCTTGAGGAGGAAATAAGTTGGTGTTACAGAAGTTGAGTGTGGTTTGAAGATCAGCAGTGAGAGAAATATAGCAGGATTAAGGTTTTATTTTAATGATGGTGGGTGGTCTGCTAGAGTATTTTAGGGTTGGGGCTGGATGTGGCTGCGTGACTGGCTGCTGCATGGTGACTGACCTGTGGAAGCAAGAGAGGAACCAGGGAGACCTTGGAGGTGTGGTTGTTCAGCAGGAAATTCTGTAGCCATGAGATCAGGGCCAGGGCATGCAGAGCAGATGTCATGTGAAGATGGAGCAGAAGGACTTAGCAGTGGATCCGATGTGGAAGGGGAGGAATGAGTAGTTGTCAGGGGTGATCGCTAGGATTTTTGGTTGAGTGGCTGACTTGATGACAATGGTTTGTTTACTGAGATGGGTGCTTTTGAGGGAGAAAGTGGAGGGGATGGATCAGAGTTCCCTTGTGAGCACGGTAAAGTTTAGAGACTTGTTAGATGTTGGGGTGAGGAGCTTTAGTGGGCGACTGACTAGAGGAGCCTGCAGTCTAGTGGAGAGTCAAGACTCCAGATACGAAGTTAGGCGTCAGGAGCACAGAGATGGACTCCACCAGATGCTGGGCCTCTTCACTTTACTTCTCTTTTGACGACTTTGGGCTGGATGGCCTTTATTCTCCCTTCTTTCTGAAAACAGGCATTTCTTGAGTCACAAGGACTGAGGAACTTGAAGTGATGGGAATTTTCACTAAAATGCATCTAGCTTTTTATACCATGAATATGATGAATGGAGAGGAAATACAGGCATTTATGTTCCACATCTGTGTTCATTGCAAAATTGCTTTCAGTTCCTTGTCCACAAAGCATGATAATGTAGCTGAAGTGAAATACCCTCCCCAAAGTAAAGGCAGTCTCACTCACACTTCTCTTAGTATTATTTTGAGATTTATCCATGTTGTGTGTGTCATAATAGTGCATTCCTTTTCATTGCTAAGCAACATCCTGTTGTGTGGACATAGTAGGATTATGGCCAGTCATTGTGAATTTAGACTCCTCTTACTTCCTCCCTTTAGCAAGTCTTCTGATTTGCTTGTTATTCATAGCCACCTAAGAGACAAATACTGAAGTGTACACACACATGCTCCAAACCCTCTTAATAAAAGGAGAGATGGTTCCTTGTTCTTACATTTATCCCCCTTTTTCCTTTTCAAGGATGAGCCCTTTGTGAGTCATTTGTCAGTGAGTCTGACAGGTGTGTGGACATTGAGCAGACGAATCCTTCTTTTGTGTGTTGGTGTTCTGTGTGATATTTTAGGATGTGTGTATGGTGAATTTTTAAATTTATTTTTATCTGGATTAAATTTATTTCAGCAGATCGTTTTTACCTCAGCTTCATAATTTAGCAGTTGTGGATAAAGTTAATCTAGCACCTTTTAAGTGCATGGGCAAATACAAATAAATTCCTTCTTAGTTCATAGGAATTTTATACGGATAGTGAAGACTAGAATTAAATGAGATAGCTCTCATTAACCTGGTAGGTAGAAAATACACACTTTCACCCTTTGTGGAGCTTGATTAAATCACTTGCTTTCCACTTCTTTTCGGTGCACTTGGAAAAGCTTACTGCTTTTTGGTTTCTATGGATGATCTGAGAATACACCTCATGACTGGTCACTTAATAAACCCCTGGGAGTCTGGCAGTTTTTAATGACCTCAAAGAGGAGAGAGCTTGGTGTCTAAGGGACAGGCCTGTCCTGGTAGAGCAGTGTTCTTTGCTGGCTAAATCCAGTGTTTATGTGGGATTGTGATGGGAAGTTGCTATATAATTCAGGAGGTAGGATGTAGTCCCAAGAGGCATGCTGCATACATCCCTCTACATTGCATTCTCATGACTCCAGTCTGTGCTGCCGTGCTACTTAGCAACCGTCTTCTTGTTCATTTGTTGGTCTTCTTGTGGGCCTATTAAGTCTGTGGGTGCAGGAACTGCTATGTCTGTGTTGTTCATGTACCTGAACAGTAAATATTTACTGAATGGTAAATAGACTGCATCTTTATGCTTATATATACATATTTTTTACTTCTGGTTATCAAGTTTCTAACTGTAGGAGTTACTATGAAGAGCTTTAAGCCCCTAAGAAGGATGGAAGATAAATATGAGCTGGTATGTTCTTAATAGTCTACTCCCCTTGACTTTAAGCAAACTTTTAAGGCATGATTTTTCCCCCTACTTTTTCTTTCAGTGAATTAAAATCACATATGGAGCCAGGCAGTCCACTCCAGGATGGGTAGAAATGCATAGAAAAAAATTTGTTCCCAAGCCTTGAGAAGCTCACAGCTTAAAGGAAGAGACTAATAGACTAGTAAATGACAAGTGCTGTACTGAAATGATTTTTAAAGTGTTTTTGGAAGCCCCAGGGTATGAGTAGAGGTTCCATAGTTTCTACTGAGAAGTTGGGTGGAAGTAATCCCACTGACTGAGATAGGAGGCCCAGGAGGAAAGAGGCAGATCTGGGAGACTGCTGAGATAGAGGAGGTGCAGTAAAGGGGCAGTTTGTGTGTCCAACTTGAATTTTGTGTGCACTCTTACTTTATTGGGCAGTCTGTAGATTTTTATGGTGGTTTAAAAGTTCCCAAATTTTTGGTTTGAATTCATTTTTATGATTTGTGGGGAGGTTGGCAGTTCTTGGATTAAATGAGTTCTGTATCACCAATTCTGTACTGTCAATTCCGGCAGTAGTGGAGTTTATGCTTGAAAGAGTTGTTTTTTCCCATGGCCATGGCCTAATCATGTTTAAAAATGCTTATTATGTCCTCTAAGACATGGCTGCCATTCCATACTCTTAGTGAGATGAAATCAGCAATACAGATGCAGAGTAGAGGGAGGAATTAATTACCATCTTCAATTTTGCTGCTCAGCTTTTTGTTTGGAAATTGGAAACCAAGCATGTATCACTTTTTAATTTGGGGGTAGATAATAAATGTCCATAGTGTAAAATAAAAAGGTAGAAAGGGGTATACAGTGAAAAATAAATCTCCCTTTACCCCTATCCTCTACCCTGATTGTTACCAGTTACTGGGGTATCCTTCCAGAGACATTACCAAGGAGATGTCTGTTACCTTGTGGCAACCCAGGGATAGCATTCTTCCAGGATGTGCTTGCTCAGCAGCATAACGATGTCATCAAAGCCTGCTTCTTTGGTCTTTCACACAACATTGTATGTTGAATTTAATCCAGATCTTGTAAGAAGCTGTAATTCTTTCATTTTCATTGTTGGGTGTAGTTCCCTATTGTATAAATACATCACAGTATATTTAGTCATTTTTCTGTTAACGGGCATTGGATTTGTTCTAGCATTTGACTGTTATGAACAATGCTGTTTTGAACATTCTTGTACATGTCTCCTGGTCCCCATGTTGTGCCCCTGAGTAGTGGAGTAGCTCAGTCATAGGGTTTGAGTCTCTTCAGTCCTATAAGAAAACACCAAGCTGTTTTCCAAAATAGTTGAGTTAGCCAAGTGTGAGAGATCCCATTGCCATGCTGTCCATCCTTGGTATTGTCAGACTTAAAGACTTTGGCAACTTGTTATGTATCTAATGGTATCTTATGTGGGCTTAATTTGTATTATTTACTAGAGATTGAAAAAGTAGTTCTTTCCTTTTCTTTGGGCCCTGTCATACCTACTTAACTTTCAGATAGGTTGATGAAGACACATTTCCCAAACATAGCTGTTTATAAGGTTTGCCTGGGAAATTAAAAAGAAAATAGAATTTCAAGGTCCTCTTTCAGACTAGGGGAATAAAAATTCCAGGGCTAATAGCAAGATCTATCTCTGACTAGCTGTGCAGGGGATTATTATACAGCTGGGCTTACACAGGAAGATTCGAGCGCATGGCTGGTGATACTAGAGGTGTTGTATCTGCGGGCCCTTGAGAACTCCTTTGATCCTTGGCCATGGTGTCTCCGACCTCCACCAAGGCGGGGCCTCTGGTACTATTTGAAAAAAGCCACTTGTACCATTAGAAAAGTAACAATCGCACATATTAGAACATAAGAATGCTTAATTCTGATATATAATTAGCAAAATCTTGGATAGCATATATATATACTTTCATAACAAAATTTAAAACTTTTAGACATAGAGTTATTGAATGGATAAAAAAGCAAGACCCATCTCATCTATAGGCTGCTTACAAGAGACTCACCTCAAACCCAAAGATATACACAGACTAAAGGTGAAGGGATGGAAAAAGATATTTCATGCAAAAAACAAGGAGAAAAAAGCAGGAGTTGCAGTACTTGTATCAGACAAAATAAACTTCAAAACAAAGAAAGTAACAAGAGACAAAGAAGGACATTACATAATGATAAAAGGGTCAATCCAACAAGAAGATATAACCATTATAAATATCTATGTGCCCAACACAGGAGCACCTACATATGTGAAACAAATACTAACAAATAAAAGGGGAAATAGAATGCAATGCGTTCATTCCAGGAGACTTCAACACTCCACTCACTCTGAAGGACAGATCAACCAGACAGAAAATAAATAAGGAGACAGAGGCACTGAACAACACATTAGAACAGATGGACCTAACAGACATCTACAAAACTCTGCACCCAAAAGCAGCAGAATACACATTCTTCTCAAGTGCACATGGAACATTTTCAAGAATAGATCATATACTAGGCCACAAAAGAACCTCAGTAAATTCAAAAAGATTGAAATAGTACCAACCAGTTTCTCAGACCACAAAGGTATGAAACTAGAAATAAATTATGCAAAGAAAATGAAAAATCCCACAAACACATGGAGGCTTCACAACATGTTCCTGAATAACCAATGGATTAATGACCAAATAAAAACAGAGATCAGGCAATATATAGAGAGACAAATGACAACAATAATTCAACACCACAAAAATTTATGGGAGGCAGCGAAGGCCATGTTAAGAGGAAAGTATATTACAATACAGGCCTACCGCAGGAAAGAAGAACAATCCCATATGAGCAGTCTAAACTCACAATTAACGAAACTAGAAAAAGAAGAACAAATGCCCAAAATCAGTAGAAGGAGGGACATAATAAAGATTATAACAGAAATAGATAAAATTGAGAAGAATAAAACAATAGAAAGAATCAATGAAAGCAAGAGCTGGTTCTTTGAGAAAATAAACAAAATAGATAAACCCCTAGACAGACTAATCAAGAAAAAAAGAAAGTCTACTCACATAAACAGAATAAAAAATGAGAAAGGAAAAATCACTATGGACACCACAGAAATACAAAGAATTATTAGAGAATACTATGAAAATTATATGCTAACAAACTGGATAACCTAGAAGAAATGGACAACTTTCTAGAAAAATTCAACCTTCCAAGGCTGACCCAGAAAGAAACAGAAAATTTGAATAGACCAATTACCAGCAATGAAATTGAACTGGTAATCAAAAACCTACCTAAGAACAAAAGCCTGGACCAGTTGGCTTCACTGCTGAATTTTATCAAACATTTAGTGAAGACCTAATACCCATCCTCCTTAAAGTTTTCCAAAGAGTAGAAGAGGGAATACTTCCAAACTCATTCTATGAGGCCAGCATCACTCTAATACCAAAACCAGGCAAAGACACCACAAAAAAAGAAAATTACAGACCAATATCCCTGATGAACATAGACGCAAAAATACTCAACAAAATATTAGCAAGCCAAATTAAAAAATATATCAAAAAGATCATCCATCATGATCAAGTAGGATTTATTCCAGGAATGCAACATTTGAAAATCCATCAACATCATCCACCACATCAACAAACAGAAGGATAAAAACCACATGATCATCTCCATAGATGCTGAAAAAGCATTTGACAAAATTTAACATCCATTCATGATAAAAACTCTCAACAAAATGAGTATAGAGGGCAAGTACCTCAACATAATAAAGGCCATATATGACAAACCCACAGCCAACATTACACTTAACAGCGAGAAGCTGAAAGCTTTTCCTTTAAGATCGGGAACAAGACAAGGATGCCCACTCTCCCCACTTCTATTCAACATAGTACTGGAGGTCCTAGCCATGGCAGTCAGACAACACAAAGAAATAAAAGGCATCCAGATTGGCAAGGAAGAAGTTAAACTGTCCCTGTTTGCAGGTGACATGATATTGTACATAAAAAACCCTAAAGAATCCACTCCAAAACTACTAGATCTAATATCTGAATTCAGCAAAGTTGCAGGATACAAAATACGCAGAAATCTGTGGCATTCCTATACACTAACAATGAACTAGCAGGGAGAGAAATCAGGAAAACAATTCCATTCACAGTTGCATCAAAAAGAATAAAATACCTAGGAATAAACCTAACCAAGGAAGTGAAAGACCTCTACTCTGAAAACTACCAGACACTCATGAGAGAAATTAAAGAAGATGCCAATAAATGGAAACATCCCGTGCTCATGGATAGGAAGAATTAATATTGTCAAAATGGCCATCCTGCCTAAAGCATTCTATAGATTCATTGTTAATTCCTATCAAAATACCAACAGCATTCTTCAACGAACTGGAGAAAATTGTTCTAAAATTCATATGGAACCATAAAAGACCCCGAATAGCCAAAGAAATCCTGAGAAGGAAGAATAAAGCTGGGGGGATTATGTTCCCCAACTTCAAGCTCTACTACAAAGGAACAGTTATCAAGACAATTTGGTGCTGGCACAAGAAGAGACCCATAGACCAATGGAACAGACTAGAGATCCCTGATATAAACCCAACCATATATGGTCAATTAATACATGATAAAGGAGCCATGGACTTACAATGGGGAAACGACAGCCTCTTCAACAGCTGGTGTTAGCAAAACTGGACAGCTACATGCAAGAGAATGAAACTGGATTATTGTTTAACCCATACACAAAAGTAAACTCAAAATGGATCAAGGACCTGAATGTAAGTCATGAAACCATAAAACTCTTAGAAGACAACATAGGCAAAAATCTCCTGAATATAAGCATGAGCAACTTCTTCCTGAATGCATCTCCTTGAGCAAGGGAAACAAAAGCAAAAATGAACTCATGGGACTGCATCAAACTAAAAAGTTTCTGTACAGCAAAGGACACCATCAACAGAACAAAAAGCCATCCTGCAGTTTGGGGGAATATATTTGTAAATGACATATCTGACAAGGGGTTAACATCCAAAATATATAAAGAACTTACACACCTCAATACCCATAAAGCAAATAACCCTATGAAAAAATGGGCAGAGTATATGAAGAGACAGTTCTCCAAAGAAGAAATTCAGATGGCCAACAGACAGATGAAAAGATGCTCCACATTACTAATCATCAGAGAAATGCAAATTAAAACCAGTATGAGATATCACCTCACACCAGTAAGGTTGGCCAGCATCAAAAAGACGAAGAACAACAAATGCTGGAGAGGATGCGGAGAAAGGGGAACCCTCCTACACTGCTGGTGGAATGTAAGCTAGTTCAACCATTGTGGAAAGCAATATGGAGGTTCCTCAAAAAACTAAAAATGGAAATACCATTTGACCCGGAATCCCACTCCTTGGAATTTACCCAAAGAATACAACTTCTCAGACTCAAAAAGACATATCACCCCTATGTTTACTGCAGCACTATTTACAATAGCCAAGAAATGGAAGCAACCTAAGTGTCCATCAGTAGATGAATGGATTAAGAAGAGGTGGTACATATACACAATAGAATACTATTCAGCCATAAGAAAGAAACAAATCCTACGATTTGCAACAACATGGATGGAGCAAGAGGGTATTATGCTCAGTGAAATAAGCCAGGCGGAGAAAGACAAGTGCCAAATTATTTCCCTCATTTGTGGAGAATAACAACGAAGCAAAACTGAAGGAACAAAATAGCAGCAGACTCAGAGACTCCAAGAAGGAACTAGTGGTTACCAAAGGGGACGGGTGTGGGAGGGAGGTTGGGGAGGGAGGGAGAAGAGGATTGAGGGGTATATTATGTTTAGTACACATGGTGCGGGGGCTCACGGGGAAAACAGTGTAGCACAGAGAAGGCAAATAGTGAATCTGTGGCATCTTACTACACTGAAGGACAGTGACTGCGTTGGGGTGTGGGTGGGGACTTGATATGGGTGGGTGTAGTGACCGCGTTGTTTTTTCGTGTAAAACTTTTATGGGAGTGTGTATCAATAATACCTTAATAAAAAATTAAAAATATTTTTTTAACTTTTAAAATAAAGTATATCAGATTTTTCAGTGCTGTCTAGTAGAAATATGTGAGCCACAAATACTAATACATATGTCATTTAAAATTTTCTAATAGACACATTAAAAAAGGAAAAAGGATAGGTGAAATTAATGTTCATAACATTTTATTTAATCAGCATACTAAATATTATTTCAATATGTAACCAATATGAAATTACTAATGAGGTATTTACATCCCTTTTTATGCCATGTCTTCAAAGTTCGGTATGTATGTGACAGCTCAATTTGGAGTAGCCACATATGGTGGTATCATATTGGACAGCACAGGTCTGTTCAGAAAATTGCTCAGTGATAGATGTATATAACTTGATATGCATTTTAAACACTCCAGAAACTATCTCCTCATATTCCAGTAAAAGGGAGGAAATTTAAAGCATAAGAAGAGAGAAAACACAGTCTCTTACACATTTTTACAAAAACTTATTATCCGCACTTTAACGTCTAGTGATTAGTCTTGACGGCGGGGGGGGGGCGGTGGTGGGGTGGAGAATGGAAGGAATAGGACTGGAAGGAGGGGTTTACACAGAGGGCTTCATTGTGTGTGTAGCAATGGACATACTGGAATATTTCAAGGCCACGTCCTTACCATTGTCTCCTTAGAGGTGACCACATCTAACAGTCTGATGTCTGGTTTTCCTGTGCGTGTGAACATGGAAGCAGAGCGGCATGTAGCAAGTAGCATGGACTCTTGAGTAAGGGGGCCTGGTTTCACAAGACGGTTGTAAGGGTTATGTGCCACTGTCCTGAAAAGCCCATGGCCTGTGCCTGGAGCTTATCTGGTATCTCTTGAGCACCTGCAGTTAGTGAAGTGTGGCATATATGAATAAGATGTACAGAGACCATTCAAAGGTTTAGTACATTGTTGGTGCATTATAGGCTCATAAAAAGTGCAGGATAAATACATGGTTAATGAATGAATGTATACTGAACAGTAAATAAATAGTTTTTGTTTTTCTTTCGTTCTGCAACTTATGCTTTCCATTTAATATATATCTTGGTGATCTTCCATGTCAAAGCATACAGAGCTACACAATTCTTTTAACCACATTTAAAAAATCTAATTTAATCAAAATTTAATTTTTTTCTGAGAGTTGTGTATTAATGTCTTTTCCCATTGACTTAGGAATTATTTCTACATTTGAATACTAACCCTTTTTATGAATATCATACATTTATTTTTATTCCAGATTTTTATTTATAACATTATTTTAATATTTTTTTGATATGTGGAAGCTTTTAATTTTTCGCATAGCAGATTTATCATATAAAAATAATAATTAATTATATTTATATTACATAAAATAAGATTCTGTAATCTCTACATTCTTATCAGGACATGTAAACTAAACTTGTCATGAAACGAAACATAATTTTCGTTATCATACCAAGTCCAGGTAAACTAGGTCATGCTCTGATAGCAAACCATCCCCCGATCCCACAGGCTTAAAATAAAGTCTCTAATTTCCACTTGGCAGGGGGGGTCTTTGCTCATCATTTCTGGAACATTGCAGACAGACAACTCTGAAGGATCCTGTTCTGGTAATTTAAAAGAAGTGACACACATCACTTCTGCTAATAACTCACTGGCGGAGGCTAGCACTGCAGGGAGTCAGGAAAATCAGTCTTCAGGTCCCCAGAGGAGCAGAGAGCCAGATGGAGGTGAATAGCACTAATGACCACCACAATGGAGATGGACCATTAATCTGTGGAATTTGTTTTTCAAGGTAGGAGGCAGAATCTGGTTTCTCGGTTTCTTCATCTGTAAAATGGAGAACTAAAGCTTCTCACATAGGATTGTTGTGAGAATTAAATAGATCATTTAAAGGGCTTCGAGCAGTTGTATCAGTTTGGATCCTCTGCAGAGCAGATGCCAAGGGTGTGAGCAGGGATCTCCCTGGGGAAATACCTGGGGGAGGAAGAGAGGAGTGAGCTGGAGGAACTGGGAGAGCCTCCTACAAGCCTGACCCCTGGTGCAGGGGACGGGCTGGATAGGAAGAGCCTGGACTGTGATGCCCTTCCAGGAAGGTTCTGTAAAGCCGCAGTCCCCTGTGTAGGGGAATTGGCCTGCCTTAGAGTCCCTACTACATCACTTACTGGGAGCAACCCATGGGAGATGTGGCCTGGGCAGGCAGCTGGCAGTGGATTTTGAGTGCAGGACTGCTGGTCAAGCGGGGATATCTGCGAGGCGTGTACTACCACACCTGCGCAGCAGGCCCTGACACATGGGAAAATGCAGTCAGCGTTAGCAACAGAGCTTAGGAAATGGGCTATGACTTCAGTTTTTCCAAAAGAAAAGTTCTTACCCTAGTTACAGTAATTGGGCTATCTAGCCTTTTTTTCTACTGATGGTAACTGCTGCTTTTCTACAGATGGGAAATAAACCCTTTATTGAACATGCTGCTGGACATTGTTTGTCCCTGTTTTGAACAGTGCTGTGGTGAACCTTCTTGTATGCTACTCCTGTTTGTGCCGCTTTACTGGGGGTCAAGGTTGAATTTCTTGGTAAAGGATACATTTTAAGGTTTGATGGCCATCATCAAATTCCCTTTTCAGAGATATGCTGAGTTACAGTGCGCCAGCTGTAGCGTGCTGGCCTCCTGACGCCTTAGCAACACTCAGGGGAAGCATGCTTAGGGCCTCCCTGACTGTTAAGTTTGCACTTCTTATGCTTGAGGGAGATTTTTCTGATCTTTATTGTATATTTATAAATGTTCATGCCTTTTTCTACTGGTTAGTTCATAGTCTTCTTGTGGACATGCAAAATTTCTTTTATATTAAGTAAATGACTGTTTTTTTCTGTAATATTTCAGAAAATATTTTCCCCCACACTCTGTCTTTTGACTTTTTTTTTTCCATTTTGCCATACATACAAAGTCTTCTTATGGAAAAATCTACTGGTATTTTCTTCCATAACGTGTATCTTCTCTTTGAAAAAGCTTTTTAATCTAAATGCTTTTTTCTCTCGTTTTAATGAGATGTAAATGACATACAAGATGGTATTAGTCTAAGTTGTACAATATAATGATTTGGTATATGGATATACTGTGCAAATGATCACAAAAAGCTAGTTAATAGCCCTCACCTCACATAGTTACAAATTGCTGTGAGTAACAGAGGAGGAGGTGAGTTGATGACTTGTCTGCCACTCTCTTGGACCCCTGCCTCCCTGAAAGCTTTTACAAATTTATTTTGGGGTATAATTAAAAACTTCTTTGTCCTTGAAATAAGTTAATCTTGTTGCTGTTACTATGGAGTGCCATCCATGTTTGAGCAGTTAGACTTTCAACCTTAGTGCCTAGACACTAACTTAATTGTGTGGTCGAGCCACTTGGTTTTGAAGAAAGTACTTCTCTTACCACCTCCTGTACAACATGCTCCTTAGAGAGCATCTTCTGGTTTGTCAACAACTTTTGCATTTATAAGTACTTCTGTGTGCAAGTTTTCAAAAAAGGCCTTTCATATAAAGCGAGGTGTGCTATAAATAAATCTTTAATTAGCTAAGCTTTTTTTCATCCTTGCTTCTTTCTCCCCTCCTGCTCCCTGCCTGCTCTCCCAGGCCCCACTCCCAAGTTACTGGGGGCAATTTCTTTGAAGCCTGGCAGGTCATTTGTATAGGTATATTTTCAACAAAATAGTTTTGAAAAGAGAACATAAAATCTTTTTAGTCTAAATTTCTTCCCTCTTGGAAGAAAGCTTGTATACAGTTGACCTGTAACAAGCCAAACCAAATGTACAGGAACTCCACATAGGATCTTTGTTACGAGTTTATCAGCTGTGCGAAGTAGCCGTTTGGTGCTGTTTTGTTAACTAGGATGGCAGTATTTTGCAGATAGTATGTTTTCTAAAGTTTTGCCGGTAGCAATCAAGGCTGACCTTCAGACATTCTCTGAAACTAGAGAGGCAGCCATTGAACAGCTTGCAGTCAGTCAGACTTGGATTTGAGTCTGGATCTTACCTGTTGCTATCAGTGACCTGGAGTTGGTTGAGTAAGATGGGGATGATGGCACCTTGCTCTAAGGATTAAGTGAGGCAATCTGTAAAGCCACATTCGTGGCTGCAATGGCTGCCCCCACTCCGTGGCTGTGTTAGTTTTCCTTGCATCTTTACCTCTCCAGTGTTCTTTGGCCTCCCCAACTCTGCCCCACCATGAAAGGATGACTGAGATATGGTTTCAGTTTGGGAAAGTTTAAGGCCTTTCAAACAGTTATTTGAATGTCTGGATGTGTATGTATTCTGAAAGTAGGCAGTCTGAATTCCACATCTGGATGTCCTACAGCTTTTTTTCTTGACATGAGGTGTGTTACCCAGTCCTCCTAGTGTTCCTGCCATTGTCTGACCATGCCAGTCCTTCTTACCCTTCATAGCCCAGGTTGTAAGGCCCAAATACACAGTGTACCTTTGGGGTGTTTCCTCAGATCACAGGATGGGAGTGTTCCTCTGGGCTCTCCCAAGATGGTGCCTTAGCAATTACGTGGTTCAAGTTCTGTCTATGACTCACCCCTCTGGTTCTGTGGGAGCAGGACCATATATCATGCATCTTCGTATCCCCACTTAACGTGGCTATTAGTGGACATTGCATGAGTCATTCTTAAGCTGTAGTATTTTAGACAGGTCACCTCAACACTGAGACTTTGTTTCTCATCTGTAAATGTGGCTTTCTGTTCTAGACATTGTACTTCAATGTTCTCACCAAAGCCACAAATTAAGTAGCGATTGCCAGATTAGGTGGCTTGTTTTGGACCTCATGCCCTGTGGACATCTAACAATGACCATGGCCTCTTGTGCCTCCCTCCCTCGCCCACACACAGCCTTCCTGTCCTGCCAGCTCCTGTTATTGGCCCTCTGTGTAAGGGTGGAAAGGTCTGTAGGATTCTGCCCTGGGCCTCTTGTCTTCATAGCTTGTCCCTCAGCTGTGCACCACTCCCGGGACCCATCTGCCTGCGAGCTCTGGGCCTGTCTTGCAGCCCTCCTCAGAGTTCTGGGTTCCTGGGCCTCCCTAAGGAAGGTGCCTCTCCTCCTAACCTCTGCTCCTCCCGCACACTGGTCTGGCTGGATCCTGTAGGCAAGTAGCACCTTGCTGCCTTTCCGTTTTCACATCCCCGGTCTAGTGAAGGGCCTGTCGGTCTGGGGCCTGCATGCCTTCTAGCTGATTCTCTCTGTTGCCCTGCAGCTCCAGGCCCTCCTTTCTTGTGGAGACCAGCCGAGCACCTCCCCACCTGCTCTAAACACTCATTGCTCTGTTCCCTTTGTAGAAGAAGACAATGGACTGCATCATTTTCTTTGAAAAATCTTCCATGGTTTTTCAGTGCTTATGGGCTCAACCTACAAAGGCCCCAGCAGGACACACAAAGCCTCTCACTTTCTGAACACGCCTGGCTTCTAACCTGCCCTCCCAGGCCCTGCCCACACTGCGTCCTTGGGCATCTTGGGCCCAGTGTTTCCTTTACCTTGGGCTGTTGTTTTGCTTTTTTTCTGCTTAGAATGACCTTTCCCTAATTTTCCAACACAGTAGTTCTCACATCTTGAGGATTATCAGGACCTATGTTTTTTTTTTTTTAATATTGACTTTTGGCCCACCCCCAAAGATTTTGCTCACTGTCTGGAGTGAGACCTGCTCTCACAAATTTCTTTATCTGTAAGATGACAGTGTTGAAGTGTATTTACAAAGATATAAAATTCCATATGTCATTAGTCCTAGAATACTGATCTAATAATTATCACACTTTGTTTTACATTAGACAAAAACAAAATGAGAGAGAGAGAAACTGCTTGGATGGTTGTGGAAATCAGCTATGATTGGGAACTCTTATTTTTCCTACTTTGTCTACATTCACTCCTTCATGCTCTTTCCTTGGGGGTTTTCTTACAGCGCTTTCTGTATAACCTTTAAAAGACACTATAACAGTTGAGTTGAAGTTCTTTGTGTATGTGTTTGCTTTTTTCATTAAATTGTAAAGTCAACCGAGGATGGTTCTAGGACTTGTATGTGTTTCAATTTCCTATGCTTTGCCCATGATTGATGCCCATGGTTGATACATTTTTGTTGAATTAAGAGATATTGAAGAGAAATTTTTTAAGTAGTAAGAAGTTTTGTAGATGTAACTAATATCAAACAGTATTCATTTTTCTGATGTATTTACTTTGTGCTTATTAAAAATAGATTTTTAGAATTCTTTAGGAGGGAAAAGTGTACAGAACCTGTTGGAATTACATTTTGCTAGTATTGAGTCTGTTTCAAGAACAATGGTGTCTTAGACAATGTACAACAATGTGCAAGTGTTTTTCTTCTTGTAATGCAAGAAAAAGCACATTGTTGTCTGTGTCTTCAGGCAGAGATAGCTGTGGATCTGGGGCAGCATCTACATGTAAATAGTGTGACTTATTTTTCATCATTGAGGTGTCTGAGACAGTCATCTTGTTTTGTGTGTTTTTTACCGGTTCCTAGTGTCAAGTGGATTTTTTCTATCATTTATAGATGTAAGACATACTTTTCCTTAACATTCTATGAGAATATATTGCATAAAAGAAAAATGGAGATTTTTCTTAAGTCTTTAAACTCCGTTGTGAAATTCTTACTCTTAGCCTTTTACTTTATCGGCTTTACCAGGGCAAAAGAAACGTTAAGGGGGGGACTTCCGGGAAGATGGCGGCGTAAGCAGGGCGGCAGAAATCTCCTCCCAACATTATATTTATCTACGAAAACACAGCAAATACATCTATTCCTAAAAGAGAGACCAGAATGCACAGGAAAGCGCACAGCGGGCAGCTACACCCGAGAGGACTCGGCACCCCAAGAGGCGGGTAAGATATGGAGCCGCGACCCGGCGGGACCCGAGCACTTCCCCACCCTAGCGCACCAGCGGGAGGAGAGGATTCAGAGCCAAGACGGAGTGGAAGTACACCCCGCGAAGTAGCCAGCCCTGGTGATCTGTGCGGGGAGCGCTGACCCACATCGCGCAGTGCAGCGGAGATTGGAGAGACAGAGGGGCAGGATCTGAGCGGGGAACGCGCCAGGGTGCTTGCAGCCAGGCTCCTGGGAAGGAAAAAAAAAAAAAGTGCACACTTTCTTCAGCGGTCTTAAAGAGACAGGAGCCCAGAGGAGGAGCCGGATCGCCCCAGCACACTCAGCCCAGCAGGCTGGGAGTCCTGGGGAGTTTCAGACACCTTAGCTGGCGACTGAGGAAGCGTAGCCATACTTACACTTCTCACTGAGATCAACAGCCTCCTATTCGTTCCCACCCCTGCCAGAGCGATAAAGGGCCCTGCGGAGCAGCGCAGCCACGGCTGTGGAATAGTGGGGCAATAGCGCCACCTACAGCATTCCCACAGAATCTACGTCCGGTGGGCGTTTTTTTTGTTTTTTTGTTGTGTTTTGTTTTTTGTTTTTTCTTTTCTTTCTTTTTTCTTTTTTTTCTTTCTTTCTTCTTTTCTTTTTTTTCTCTTTTTAAAGTCTTAAAGAGCCCAGCTGACATACGTGGCAACTACCAGTGACCAATTCTATAGCCATGAAAAGACAGAGGAATATGGTTCAGACCAAAATCAACCAGACAACCCCAGAGAGGGAGCCTGAAGGGATGGAAATGCACAGTCTTCCTGAAAAAGAATTCAGAATAAAAGTCATAACGATGCCGATGGACCTACAGAGAAATGTGCAAGAGCTGAGGGAGGAAGTGAGGGAAGTGAGGAAAGACAATGCAGAAATCAGACAAGCGATCGACGGGCTTAACAGCAGACTGGATGAGATGCAAGAGACTGTTAATGGAATAGAAATCAGAGAACAGGAATACAGAGCAGCTGAGGCAGAGAGAGATAAAAGGATTTCTAGGAATGAAAGAATATTAAGAGAACTGTATGACCAATGCAAACGGAACAATATTCGCATTATAGGAGTACCAGAGGAAGAAGAGAGAGAAAAAGGGATAGAAAGTGCCTTTGAAGAAATAATTACTGAAAACTTTCCCATGCTGGGGAGGGAAATAGTCTCGCAGTGCATGGAAGACCAGAGATCTCCCAACACAACGGTCCAAGGAAGACAACACCAAGACACATAATAATTAAAATGGCAAAGATCAAAGATAAAGCCAGAGTATTAAAGGCAGCTAGAGAGAGAAAAAAGATCACCTACAAAGGAAAACCCATCAGACTATCATCAGACTTCTCAACAGAAACCTTACAGGCCAGAAGAGAATGGCATGATATATTTAACGTAATGAAACAGAAGGGCCTTGAACCAAGAATATTGTATCCAGCACGATTATCATTTAAATATGATGGAGGGATTAAATAATTTCCAGACAAGTGAAAGTTGAGAGAATTTGCCTCTCATAAACCACCACTACAGGATATCTTAAATGGACTGCTCTAGATGGAAGCACACTTAAGGCTAAAAAGATGTCAACAGAGAAAATAAAATCATAGCAAAGAAAGCAGACCATCCAAATACTAACTAAAGGCAAAGAATAAAACACCTAGTATAGAAAGAATGGAGGAGGAGGCATAAGAAGGGAGAGAAATGAAGAAACATCACACAGTGTTTACAATAATTTAACAAGAAAGTTAAGTTAGATTGTTAGATAGTAAAGAAGCAACCCTTGAACCCTTGGTAACCACGAATCTAAAGCCAGCAATGGCAATAAGTACATATCTATCAATAATCACCCTAAATGTAAATGGACTGAATGCACCAATCAAAAGACACAGAGTAACAGAATGGATAAAGAAGCAAGACCCATCTATATGCTGCCTACAAGAAACTCACCTCAAATCCAAAGACATACACAGACTAAAAGTGAAGGGATGGAAAAAGATATTCTATGCAAACAACAAAGAGAAAAAAGCAGGTATTGCAGTACTTGTATCAGACAAAATAGACTTCAAAACGAAGAAAGTAGCAAGAGATAAAGAAGGACATTACATAATGATAAAGGGGTCAGTCCAACAAGAAGATATAACCATTATAAATATATATGCACCCAACACAGGAGCGCCAGCATATGTGAGACAAATACTAACAGAATTAAAGGAGGAAATAGACAGCAATGCATTCATCTTAGGAGACTTCAACACACCACTCACTCCAGAGGACAGATCAACCAGACAGAAAATAAGTAAAGACACAGAGGCACTGAACAACACACTAGAACAGATGGACCTAACAGACATCTACAGAACTCTACACCCAAAAGCAACAGGATACACATTCTTCTCAAGTGCACATGAAACATTTTCCAGAATAGACCACACACTAGGCCACAAAAAGAACCTCAGTAAATTCAAAAGTATTGAAATCCTACCAACCAAATTCTCAGATCACAAAGGTATAAAACTAAAAATAAATTTTAGAAAGAACTCAAAAAGGCTCACAAATACATGGAGACTTAACAACACTCTCCTAATTAATCAATGGGTTAACGACCAAATCAAAACAGAAATCAAAGAATATATGGAGACTAATGACAACACCACCACAAAGCCACCACTTCTGTGGGATGCAGCAAAGGCAGTTCTAAGAGGAAAGTATATTGCAATCCAGGCCTATTTAAAGAAGGAAGAACATTCCCAAATGAATAGTCAAAAGACACAATTACTGAAATTGGAAAAAGAAGAACAAATGAGGCCCAAAGTCACCAGAAGGAGGGACATAATAAAGATTAGAGAAGAAATAAATAAAATTGAGAAGAATAAAACAATAGAAAAAAATCAATGACACCAAGAGCTGGTTCTTTGAAAAAATGAACAAAATACATAAACCCCTAGCCAGACTCATTAAGAGAAAAAGAGAATCTACACACATAAACACAATCAGAAATGAGAAAGGAAAAATCATGACGGACCCCACAGAAATACAAAGAATCATAAGAGAATATTATGGGAATCTATATGCTAACAAGCTGGAAAACATAGAAGAAATGGACAACTTCTTAGAAAAATATAACCTTCCAAGACTGACCAAGCAAGAAACAGAAAAACTAAACAGACCAATCACCAGCAACGAAATTGAATTGGTAATCAAAAAACTACCCAAGAACAAAACCCCCGGGCCTGATGGATTCACCTCTGAATTCTACCAGACATATAGAGAAGAAATAACACCGATTCTCCTTAAAGTTTTCCAAAAAATAGAAGAGGAGGGAATACTTCCAAACTGATTCTATGAAGCCAGCATCACTCTAATACCAAAACCGGGCAAAGACCTCACCAAAAAAGAAAATTACAGACCAATATCCCTGATGAACGTAGATGCAAAAATACTCAACAAAATATTAGCAAACCGAATTCCAAAATACATCAAGAGGATCATACACCATGATCAAGTGGGATTCATCCCAGGGATGCAAGGATGGTACAACATTCGAAAATCCATCAACATCATCCACCACATCAACAAAAAGAAGAACAAAAACCACATGATCATCTCCATAGATGCTGAAAAAGCATTTGACAAAATTCAGCATCCATTCATGATTAAAACTCTCAACAAAATGGGTATAGACGGCAAGTACCTCAACATCATAAAGGCCATATATGACAAACCCACAGCTAACATCATACTTAACAGCGAGAGCTGAAAGCTTTTCATCTAAGATCGGGAACAAGACAGGGATGCCCACTCTCTCCACTGTTATTCAACATAGTACTGGAGGTCCTAGCCACAGCAATCAGACAAAACAAAGACATACAAGGCATCCAGATTGGTAAAGAAGAAGTCAAATTGTCACTATTTGCAGATGACATGATACTGTACATAAAAAACCCTAAAGATTCCATTCCAAAACTACTAGAACTAATATCTGAATTCAGCAAAGTTGCAGGATACAAAATTAACACACAGAAATCTGTTGCTTTCCTATACACTAATGATGAACTAACAGAAAGAGAAATCAGAAAAACAATTCCATTCACAATTGCATCAAAAAGAATAAAATACCTAGGAATAAACCTAACGAAGGAAGTGAAAGACCTGTACTCTGAAAACTACAAGACACTCCTAAGAGAAATTAAAGAGGACACTAACAAATGGAAATGCATCCCATGCTCTTGGCTAGGAAGAATAAATATTGTCAAAATGGCTATACTACCTAAAGCAATCTACAGATTCAATGCAATCCCTATCAAACTACCAACAGCTTTCTTCAATGAACTGGAACAAATAATTCTAAAATTCATATGGAACCACAAAAGACCCCGAATAGCCAAAGCAATCCTGAGAAGGAGGAATAAAACAGGGGGAATTACGCTCCCTGACTTCAAGCTCTACCACAAAGCCACTGTAATCAAGACAATTTGGTATTGGCACAAAAACAGACCCACAGACCAGTGGAACAGAATAGAAAATCCAAACATTAACCCAAAGATATACAGTCAATTAATATTTGATAAAGGAGCCTTGGATATACAATGGGGAGATGACGGCCTCTTCAGCAGCTGTTGTTGGCAAAACTGGACAGCTACATTTAAGAGAATGAAACTGGACTACTGTCTAACCCCATACACAAAGGTAAACTCAAGGTGGATCAAAGACCTGAATGTAAGTCATGAAACCATAAAACTCTTAGAAAAAAACATAGGCAAAAATCTCTTGGACATAAACATGAGCAACTTCTTCATGAACATATCTCCCCGGGCAAGGGAAACAAAAGCAAAAATGAACAAGTGGGACTATATCAAGTGAAAAGCTTCTGTACAGCAAAGGACACCATCAGTAGAACAAAAAGACATCCTACAGTATGGGAGAATATATTCATAAATGACGTATCTGATAAAGGGTTGACACCCAAAATATATAAAGAACTCACGCACCTTAACAAAGAGCAAATAATCCAATTAAGAAATGGGCAGAGGACATGAATAGACACTTCTCTAAAGAAGAAATTCAGATGGCCAACAGGCACATGAAAAGATGCTCCACATCGCTAATCATCAGAGAAATGCAGATTAAAACCACAATGAGATATCACCTCACACCAGTGAGGATGGCCAACATCCAAAACACAAACAACAACAAATGTTGGCGAGGATGTGGAGAAAAGGGAACCCTCCTACACTGCTGGTGGGACTGCAAATTAGTTCAACCATTGTGGAAAGCAGTATGGAGGTTCCTCAAAAAACTCAAAATAGAAATACCATTTGACCCAGGAATTCCACTCCTAGGAATTTACCCTAAGAATGCAGCAGCCCAATTTGAAAAAGACAGATGCACCCCTATGTTTATTGCAGCACTATTTACAATAGCCAAGAAATGGAAGCAACCTAAGTGTCCATCAGTAGATGAATGGATAAAGAAGAGGTGGTACATATACACAATGGAATATTATTCAGCCATAAGAAGAAAACAAATCCTACCATTTGCAACAACATGGATGGAGCTAGAGGGTATTATGCTCAGTGAAATAAGCCAAGCCGAAAAAGACAAGTATCAAATGATTTCACTCATATGTGGAGTATAAGAACAAAGAAAAAATACTGAAGGAACAAATAGCAGCAGACTCACAGAACCCAAGTACGGACTAATAGTTACCAAAGGGAAAGGGACTGTGGAAAATGGGCGGGAAGGGAGGGATAAGAGGGAAAAACAGGCATTACGATTAGCAGATGTAATGTTGGGGGGGCACGGGGAGGGCTGTACAACTCAGAAAAGACAAGTAGTGACTCTATAGCATCTCACTACGCTGATGGACAGTGACTGTAATGGGGTTGGTGGGGGGAACTGGTGAAGGGGTAGTTTAATAATCATAATATTGTACATGTAATTGTAGATTAATGATAATAAAATAAATCGTATTAAAAAAAAAAAGAAACGTTAAGGGAGCGAGGAGAGCTGCAGCACTAGTCCAGCGTCCTTTCATTCCTGCAGCCAAAGGCAGTGTAGTCCTAGTGCGTTAAGGAGAAATCTGGAAGTTGGCCTTGGTGGACTTGAGAATGTTTTCCCTGGCGGTTTTCCACCCTTTTGGGCCTTTATCTCCGTTGTCACTTGTTCATTTGCCTCCTGACCCAGTCCTTGACATCCCCAGAGTTGAGACATTGGGTTCCCACCGTTTCACAAGCGGGTTTTCCACCATCTGATGCCCCTTGACGACCCGCCCGCCCAACCCCCCTGGGGTGACTGGGGAACTCCAAACAGAAGGATGTACTCCACCAGACCCTCGGGGATCTTGGCCAGATCTTGACCCGGGGGATTTTTGAAGAAACCCATAGCTCCTCTTTTCTATCAGTTACAGGGTCACCTAAGTGATGAAAACATGTTTCTCTTTTCCTTAACCACAGGGCACCTTGCTTTCCATTTTATGTCTGCAGCCCATGTCCCCCAGGTTCTTCTAGCCGCCCCCTGTGCTGGGCACCACCCGACCCAAAGCGCAGATGCTGAGCACAGGCCCTCACTTTGAACTTGAGGCTGTCATCCCTGGGAAGGCCTCTCATTTTTGTTTTTATTTCTTTGTAAACCGGAAGGTCTTAATTTTATACAAGCTTGATATTTTTGTCCTGAGAATTTAAGTGTGACATCAAATGAAAAATTCAAATCTGTGTTGCTAATGTGAAATTTTAATTTTTCTTACAGGTCAACTTTGTAGTGTGCCAACTCTTTGCCTTGCTAGCAGCCATTTGGTTTCGAACTTACCTACGCTCAAGCAAAACTAGCTCTTTTATAAGACATGTTGTTGCCACCCTTTTGGGCCTTTATCTTGCACTTTTTTGCTTTGGATGGTAAGTAATTATTTTGATCATATTTAAGTGAAGACTTTGGACATCTTTGTGAATCGAGTGTGTAGAAAGATATGTTATGTAGGGTTTTGTTCTTATATTTATTTAAAAGCTTTAAATTTTTTATTTTCAGTAGAAAAAATAAAGAGTGGAGAATTGGCTCTGTCCCTCCAGTTTGGACTCAGAGGGCAATTTACTATTTATAATTTGTGAAAAAGGCAATATGAAGAAAAAAGACATATAGGTGTTTTATTCTGTCACCAGTAGTTCTTTTTACCTATTTTGCGAATCTCTTATGTCAAGACAAACCATTTAACATTGTTTTTTCTTTCTGTGCAAGTCGCTTTTAAGAGTTCGGTGAAGTCCATTGAGAGAGCTCTATTACCACATTTTAGATCCTATCATTATTGAAGAGAGGTTTTTTGTTTGCACTGGATGGGGAAGCATTATTTATGATGGAAAGCTTTTATTTGTGGCCCTTCAGATGCGCTGTGGTTTGTGTGTTCTCTAGTTAGCACCCTTCTTAATCGTCAGGGTCACCCTGAGAGCTCTGAACACAGAAACATTCTTACCTACAGGTGACTGTGGCTGTGGGACAGAAGAAATCAGGAGAAGAGCATGCTTTCTTGGTAAAGCAGCAGAGACCAAGTGGAAGGCTTATTGATTTCTTCTGAATTTTCCTTTTTTAGTAGAGCTTGTGCAGCGTGCTCATTTGCTTCATCGTTTATGTGCTCACAGATAAGGCTTTCTAGGACTGCTCTTTTGCAGACTCTTGTTTGAGATGAAAATTCCCTGAAAGGATGACAGTGCACGCCTGTGGTCTGTGGTCTAGGAGTCTGATGAGGATGTGGAATCTCTGGGACTCTGATGATGCCTCTGGGTTTGTTCGAGGATGTTGTGTTTGATTCTTCTGAGGGTTGGAATATACTAGTATATTTTAATCTAATTTTTGCCTCCGGCAATTGCAAGTATTTCTTAGAAACTCATGAAAAATCAATCCGGGATAATTTAGTCACTTTCTACCATATTGCCATGTGATCTGATAGGCACTGCCAGGGTAGGTGCATGTAGTCCTGGGATTTAGCTAGGATCTCTTAAATGAAGTCTCTGTATGGGCTTTTCTGCTTCCTTGGTAAAGCCAAATTTACATAATCAGAATTTTCTTAGGTTTCTCTGGTGAGTCTATTTAAACTCATAAGTCATGCCATGGGGATAGTGTATATGTGTGTGTGTATATATATATATATATATATATTTTTTTTTAACTTTTTATTACGGGTCTTTTCAAATAAGGAAGTATAGAGGATAATATGATGAACCCTCATATACCCATTAGCCAAATTAAACAGTTTTTAAAATTCTACCCTTCTTATTTTATCCTTTCCCTTCTTTATTTTTCTGGATTATTTTGAAGTGTCCCAGTCCACACATTTCACTCCAGTACTTCAGTATGTGGTGTGTATGTGGATAGCATATTTTAGGGAGGGGTTGGGGAAGGCTTGTAGTCCAGAGTGGCCAACTTCAGGGATGTCATTCACAGGGCAGTCTGTGTAAACAGAGGAGGAGATTGAGTTAAGTATTATCTCCTGAGATCGTGCAGCCTTGGAGCATGCCAGAGGTGAGCATGCAGCTCTTTTGGTGCAGGTCTTTCCTGAGGAGGTGATTTCTTGCTGTGAAAACTTTTCAGATACTTTGTAGCACACGGAACCTGACCTTACTGTTAAGAAGTTCTAAGTATTTCAAATTATATGTGATAACCAGAATTAAAAAAAATAAGAGTTCTTAATTTTTTTCTTGAAATAGAAACTTTTTATATGCCTTTCTTTGGGAAGAAGGATTGTTTTTGTCTCTATACCAGGTCTAAGATAACTCCTTGCTAACTGGAATGAGTGGGGAAGTAGAGTATTCTTTTGATTTGCATTTTATTTAGCACTTTGCTTTTTTAGGCTCAAAGGAAATCATACCTGCTATTGATTTTGACAACTTCCCTTTTGGAAGATATAATGTTAGTACTCTGTAAATATAATTGATCATTTTACCTACGTCTGGTCTCAGCTCTTTTTAAAATTGTCACCTGCAAGTTTCTTTTAACTGAGAATTTGCTTTTACTTTTCATTATTTATTTTACTCTCTTTGATAACAGTCTAGGTAGTGGAGTAGAGCTTAGACTCTGGAGTCAGGCAGGCCTGGATTCCACTCTGGGTGCCCTGCTCTGGTAGCTCTGTGGTCTTGGACATATTATTCAACCCCTTTTAGTTTCACTATCCTCATCTGTATAATGGAGCCAATAATTATTGCAAGAACAAAAAGATGTACTACAACGGAAAAGGGCTTAGCACAACAGTGGCCCATTGTGGGCATCAGGGTTATGCAGGGTCAAGGCCCTTGTCATGATTGTCATTATCACATCCAGGTAGTGGTCCAGTTTGGAAAGTTTTATGTTTTTCCAATCTCTTTCTTAGTATTTATCATACAGTATTAAGGTAGTGTGTTTGTGTGTCTTTCTCTCTAGACTGGAAGCTCTCTGAGGACAGAGACTGTCCCACTGACTCTATTCCCAGCGCCCAGCACGGTGCCTTTCAGAAGCAGGCATTCAGTAAAGCTCAGTTGAACTAAAGAGGTGTTTTTCAACCTTTTAAAAATTTGTGCTCTTTTTTGCTAAGAATATATATATATTTTTCTCCTTTTTTAAAATTTTGGTATCATTAATATAAAAAAATCACATGGGCAATATTGTGGTTACTAGATTCCCCCCATTATCAAGTCCCCACCACATACCACATTGTAGTCACGTCCATCAGCGTAGTAAGATGCTATAGAATCACTGCTTGTCTTCTCTGTGCTGTACTGCCTTCTCCGTGCCACCCCCTACATTATGTGTGCTAATCATAAGACCCCTTATTCCCCTTCTCCCTCCCTTTCCATCCACCCTCCCCAGTCCCTTTTCCTTTGGTAACTGGTAGTCCATTCTTGGGTTCTGTGAGTCTGCTGCTGTTTTGTTCCTTCAGTTTTTGCTTTGTTTTTATGCTCCACAGATGAGTGAAATCATCTGGTACTTGTCTTTCTCCACCTGGCTTATTTCACTGAGCATAATACCCTCTAGCTTCATCCATGTTGTTGCTAATGGTAGGATTTGTTTTCTTCTTATGGCTGAATAATATTCCATTGTGTATATATACCACATCTTCTTTATCCATTCATCTACTGTTGGACACATAGGTTGCTTCCATTTCTTGGCTATTATAAATAGTGTTGTGATAAACAAAAGGGTGCATATGTCTTTTTGAAACTGGGATCCTACTTTCTTAGGATAAATTCCTAGGAGTGGGATTCCTGGGTCAAATGGTATCTCTATTTTGAGTTTTTTGAGGAACCTCTATACTGCTTTCCACAATGGTTGAACTAGTTTGCATTCCCACCAGCAGTGTAGGAGAGTTCCCCTTTCTCTGCATCCTCGCCAGCATTTGTTGTTCCTAGTCTTTTCTATGTTGGCCATCCTCACTGGTGTGAGGTGATATCTCATTGTGGTTTTAATTTGCATTTCCCTGATAATTAGTGATGTGGACCATCTTTTCGTGTGCCTATTGGCCATCTGAATTTCTTCTTTGGTGAAGTGTCTGTTCAGATCCTCCACC